>OZ020612.1:15425622-16632515 GCA_963971575.1 Liopterus haemorrhoidalis | reverse complement strand
GGTGGCATGAAAGCCTCCTATCGAAGGGAAATCGAGTCCATTCCCGCCTGTAGATCTTCTGCCAACTCTTTGATCTGCAGGATGCAGAAAGCAGTGCTGCTCGGGTCGCTCCGCATTGTGCGGGCACTTGATCTGGGCGTAATTTCCGCGGCTGCATATTGCCAGGGTTTGGGACGCAGTCATGTGTATTTAGCTCCACTAGCCTCTAGTATGACGCGGCTCAAAAAGGTTGCTGAAGTTTGAGATTAGTGGACGCCTGTCAAGACCTGACAAACCCCATAAATAATCTTTTATTCCATACTAAAAGTATACATTTACGAAACGTCAACTCACATGAGTTTAGAGTAACATATTAATTACAATTTAGGTGTACACAACATTGTTTTTTAAAACATCTGGTTTAAGCATTGTGAAGTTACATTTAATGTAATCATCTACGGAATACGGACAAAATTTTATAAGCAAATTTTTAAATTTGCCATGCGTAAGAACAGTCCATGATTTGGGTACTATATTATATAAATCAAAACGAAGATTTACAAAAAAGTTTGATTTGTTTGTTCGGTATAATTGGAGACTAATTTGGTGGTTAGATCTAGTTGGATAATTATGAATATTGCTTTGTGTGACAAATTGTGTTTTATTTTGTGTACCCAGATGACTGAGAATAGATGTAGCAAGCATAAATAGTTAAAATTTTCAGTTTCTTAAAAATAGGCCTACAGTGAGCACAACGCGACTTATTTACAATGGCCCGAATAGCTCTCTTTTGAAGTAAGAAAATCTGCTCAATTCTTGGAGAACTGGCCCCATTCAGTTATGCCGTAGCACATTCGGGAATAGAATAACGCAAAGTATATTCGTCGGCTGGTCCTAACATTCGCAAGCTGTGCGAAATGTACATATGGTACCTTGTATTTATACAAAATATTGGCCATCTGAATCTATGACCTTTTGTCATCTGTCAATCAGCAAACGGGTTCCGTGTTGAAAGGATGTGTCATCGGAAACACGTAGTGGTGTGACAAAAGTGATGTTTCAGTGGTCTATTTTTAGTAATGTTTTTTATTTTGTTGTTTAATAAACTTTAGACTGAAGATGACTGGATTTCCCAGTAGAAACGTCTCATAGGATTATTTAATTGAATAAATTTGACGAGTAAATAAGAACTTTTATTTCTCCTTATATACCAGCACCGCAGAGCTAACTTGTATTAAGTCACAAATGATAAACAGCTCAGAAAAGACGATTTAAGATTGTTTACTTCCTTGCGTTGATCAACTTGATACAGTTTTAAAGCAACGTATATTGAAACTGGCTAGAGCTATAGTTCCAAATTATTTTCAAATCGGCGGACTATAAAGTATTAAGTCACTTGGCACTAAAATGTCATTTCTGATAAAAATGTGACTTGATACAGTTTACCTCTAAGGTGCTGATATATATATATATATATATACTTGAACTTTCCTGAAACCATTTGCACCAAGCCTCTGTTCAGAGGCTAAGAGCAGAACCTCATGGTCGTACCTCACATTTTTTGTTTGTCATATATTATTTTAAATGCAACATAAGCAACATACAAAAACTAAAAACTTTTCGGCTCAAACAGTCATTCTAAAGCGTACTCCAACGACCTAATATATTGCTCTTATGCTACTGAAGATTTAAGTATGTGTTCATAACTATTTCACTACGGCATAAATGATCCATTGCACATGAAAGTGCATCGTGAGTGTACACTCTATCACGAACAAAATATCTTTTGATACGATAGTAAAAAAGTTTATAAAAACATGTGTTTAATTTTCAAAAGATGTGGAGATTCAATTGTTTGAAGTTGGCTCATACAAATCGGACCACGCGAATTATTAGTTTGTTTTATATCATTTAAGTCAATAAATGCAATCAATTAGTTATTTATTGTTTGTTAATACCTCTTGTAAGGCTTTTTATGCCTGTTTCAAACATCTGTATCTTTGTGTCCTTGAAAATTGGATATACGAAGGCTATTTTTTTTTCAAGTTCCGTTGAGTTAACAAAACCAAATAAGGGTAACAATAAAAGTTTTAATATACACAAGAGTTACCCATACATCTAAATTATTTCTCAATGTAGTCGCCACCAACATTAAGGCATCAGTCATAACGGGAAACCAGTTTTTGCATACCCTCCTCATACCATGTTGTCACTTGGGTTCTCAGTCAATCTTGCACACTGGTTTGGGGCTCCTCATTTGTGCTGAATCTCTTCTTTCCCAACCATATTTTATCCTGGATATTAAATGGAAATCGCTTGGTGCCAAATCCGTACTATGGGGCGGGTGGCCGAATATTTGGTGGCCGGTATGAGGGCGTGTAGTTTCATGAAGAAGGA
The DNA here is from genome assembly GCA_963971575.1 of Liopterus haemorrhoidalis. Taxonomy (NCBI): domain Eukaryota; kingdom Metazoa; phylum Arthropoda; class Insecta; order Coleoptera; family Dytiscidae; genus Liopterus; species Liopterus haemorrhoidalis. The sequence continues at coordinate 16,630,139 of OZ020612.1, read as the reverse complement.
CAACGAATGCGTTGCCCTTCGCAGAAAACATTATGAGTGATAATGTCACTCATAATGCTTTCCCTATACACAGCACGCACTGCCGCATTGTTACCTTTTGTTTGTAGAAAACGGATCACATAGCGAATCTTGCATGCGGCAGGGTCCATGATTGTAGTAGCCATGATAACAACGCTCACATCAAAACTACGGCACGCAATGGCCGAACCGGTTGGGAGGTATTGACAGATAGATTGCTTAACACTACTGCGCAAGCACCGCTTAACAATGGCAACAGAGTTTCCATTGCCAACCTAATTTGAAAAAAAATCGCCCTCGTGTATTCATATGTAAATTTCAGTAATACAATATTGTGCCCGTAACGTAACTCAGTTACACTTTGGTCTACAAACGTGTCCATAGAAGTTTCATTTCTAAGACTTAATCGACGTTTTATCCTAACCCAACTCCAGCTATCATAGTATGAAATTTATATTCTTTTTTCTTAAATGTTTGTGAAATTATTAATATTAAAGATATATACTGTAATATGTTCCGCATTATGTTATCAAAAAGTTGCCAGCTTTTATTTTGTAAAAAAAAGCTCGATCGCCTTTAATATTTCACTCTAACAAGTGTGGCTTTAAAAAATATATTTTCCAGAAAAATAGAAATACAAACAACAATATTTCAGAAAGAAAATATCAATTTCAAATAATATTTCTTTCTACTCTACTTTATGAGTATGTTCGTTGAGTGCTTCTGCTTCTCAAGAGTCTTCATCCGTTGCAACTATGATAATAAAACATATATTTCATCATCGTCTCTCGATACACGTTGTAAATCGAAAAGAAGATGACCTGGTGCGCTGGAAGTGTATGTTTCCTCGGGATGGTTTATTTTTTGCTTTACTGGTGAAGTGTAAATCGACAGCTGTGTGGTCAGGATATTTGATATTGTTTTTACAAATAAAAAGAATTTTAGAAACACATATATAATTTTAGCAAAAGAGTTTATTGGACACGTTTTATTAATGTAGACAGAAATATTAATATGTTTATTCTTTTTTGTTAAAAAATAAATTCAAAGGCGCATAAAATTCCATAACGTTCACAAAATCAAGAAGGTTTGCGCGTAGCGCCCTCCAGGATCAACTGTTAGCGCCATTTGGTGTCTAATCGAGTTAAGTGTGGCCTTACCCCCAGTGCCGCTGAGAGCGGACCTGGGCTCCAGGATAACAATAATTACGGGCCTGGTACCAAGTTTTTTTACGTAAATATGTCTGTTTGGTCTGAATGAAAAGTTGGATATAAAATAAAATTATGAGAGTTTTAAGACAGGACATAGAACAAAACAATATTAGAATAGTAATCGTGTTTTGGATATATAACAAAGTATATAATCAAAAATATCGAATGTGGCTGCAAAAAGTAAAATATTTGAATGGATCGAGAACAAAACAGTTCTGAAAATCCCAAATATTACATTAACTCAAAAAACTAAAAAATAGAAATAGGGCAAACCAATACTGGGGTCTCATCTAAGCCTAGGGTAGAGTGAGGGCTATTAGCCCTCAACTCGTGTCTTGAGTATTCCAACATAAGAAGTTGGAATATTACGAGTGACCTGTATGCAGGTCTACGGTACTGGTCAACTGTGACTAATCATAAAGATGATGAGTTCACAGTCGAGTGTACCAAATTATGAAATTAGGAGTTTTTCAACCGTCTGTCAAAAAACATTGCATTCTGCGATGTTTCCAGATGTTGGCCGGATCTTAGTCGACAGACGACGCTATAGTAGGGGGTGCTCTTGTGCAAACTAGAAGTACTTCTCAGCGCTAAGGCGAATGAAGTCTTCCACACTCGGCACGCCCAAATGGTGACTGATGTCGACATTGCGTACAAACCAACCAACGCCTGCGGCCTTACGTGAGCATTTGTTCTGTAATACCTCCAACCGCTTCATGTGAGCGGTGCTGAAGTAAGCCCAGACACTAGATGAGTACGTTAGGATGAGCCGGATCACCGTGGTGTAAATCCTGGTCTTATTAGAGGTGTTTCGGTCTTTCTATGAAGATAAGAAGAGAGCATGCCCATGGACTTCTTTGCTCTGGATATGGAGTCAAGTACATGCTCCTTCCAGACCAGTTTGGGGTCAAAAGTGAGCCTATGATACTTGACCTTTTTACACCAGGGAATGTCTTCGTCAAAAAGCCTAACCGCACCCGACGGAAGTCTATATTTTCTGATGAAAAACATTGCCTTCGCCAGCGAGTGCACCATCTCTCAAGATTTGAGCAGGCTAGCTGGAGTCGTTGAGAGATTAGTGCAGGGCGCCAAGAGCGAGTTAGATACGCTGTTTCATCAACTTACTGGCACTTTTTAGTTCCTTCCGTAGTCGGCATGTCGTTCGTGTAAAGAGCGAACAACAATGGCGACAACAGAGAACCTTGCGGCACTCCAGCCTCAATTGGTCTCTACGAGGAACGAATTTGATCTACCTTATCTTCAATACCTTGTTCGTTAGATTAGAAGCGATCATCCTGATGAGAGACGGAGGAAAATCTGCACAGTACAGCCTGTAGACAAGAAATACTGGGGTGATAAAATATCTTAGTTATGTATTCAACGAGCCTCCACGATGTGACGGATTGATTGGGGTGTATACTAATTAATCAGTACACGAGATAATACAACTTATTACATATCTAGAGATAAATGGAAAATTGTTTACAAAAAAACACTTTAAAATAAATTATTTGAATGAAAACGAGGTCTTATTGTGTATAATAAAGGTAAACCATGAAATGTCTTCTTAGCATAGTAAACATTCGAGTTTATTACTAAACAACGTTAAGTATCAGGAATTATATAATATAATAACGGCACGGTAAACCGCTTTATCGATTTTCAAGTAAAAGTTATGTGACTTAATTCCTTCGTATTTCAAGAGCTTTGAATTAAATTTCCCGTTTTTGTATCTTCAATTACTCTATCGTTGAGTTGCTCCAGCAGCATTGTGCCTTTTGTAGGTGTGATAATATTAAAGAAGTTACTGTTGTCCCCATGGAACTTAATATGAACATTCCATGTAATTTAAATTTAACAGACATAACTTTAGTAAATGTTTGAATTTACATATCTATTCAGCTAAACTGCGAACTATTCGGGGTAAATGTATGTTTGTATGATATTATCCAAGTATGCAAATAGTTAGAGATCTTCTTCGCTCTTATTTCCAGTTTAACTCTACATTCTCATATCTTCACCTTACTTCATACGTGTGCTTAGTTTGAATTGTTAAGTTAATATACGAGTTTTCAGACTTGCAATTCTGTTCCACAACTAATTTATTCGGATACATTGTTGTTTTGATGAAACTATACTCTGCAAACATACAATTCAAGTAAAGCTATGCTAAAATTCTTAACAAGATCCTGCAATGTCTGAACGCTAGAAATATAAGCAATATTCTAAATAAGCAAATTTCGTACATGCTGTTCTACAGATAAAAATCAAACAAAAATATATGCAAACGTTACAGAATAATCATTGTAAATATGGAGTTTTGGGGACTTTACTGATGATGTAAATTAAGGTCACAATAGGCTGATGAATTTTTGAATATGATATTAATATACTCCATTTGTACGTACTCTGTACATCCCTCAAACTCAGGGTCTTTCACATAATGAGTTTTGAAAACTCGCGAGCGGATCGAGCCTGAAAACCCTCTATGTTCGCTAGCTGGTTGGTATGATTCTTAGGAAGAAATTAAGGGGTCTCTTAGTGAACAACATTTTAAATAACCTACTTTAATATCGATACGGTTTATTATTCACATTATTATACACTTTAACTTACAATATAATGATGAAAGCTAAATGCAAAAGAGATATCAAACACTTTCACCAACACTTAAATCCATAAGATGTATTTCTCACACTTGCACTATTCGTCCACGAGACACGATACAGGTTATTTTTAACGGTACTCATTTTCAGAGAATGTTTTGATGCAAAAAGGTGGTTTTTTGTTACACAATTATTATTATTATTTTTTTATTATTACTGTTTTTCAGTTAATATTTAGTATGGTTATATTATAACCAAATTGACTAATGCCTTTTTATGGTTTTGTGGGTATGACCACCAAAAAAACCCCTATAACGTCATTCATATGTCTATCTGTCTGTCTCTCTTTCAGTCTGTACGGTAGAAACTGTAGCCAAACGGCTCAATATATCAAGTTGAAATTTGGCATGCTTATACAACTCTTTGACCCACATATAGGGAAAATACTGAGAGTTCAGGAAAACAAATCCCGAGATAAATATAAACAATTATGTATTTTAAAAAAAAATATATATTTTTTTAAAATTTTGAGTGGCATATCAATTAAAACCTTTTAATATGTAGAACAAAAAGAAAATATTAATTTGTGAAAAATCTTTTTTTTATGGAATTTTTGTAAAAATATGTAAAAAAAACTTTTGGTGGTCACTCAATAGGGTTGATCTAAAAATCTAAAAAAAATCTACATAATGAACTTTGATGAAAACCGGAATAATTCAACAGGAATTTTTAATCAGGTTAGTTTTTCGAAAATTGTCAATTTTTATGTGTCGTCGATAAAAAAATATATTTTTTTTTTGAAATTATTGTGTGGTTTCGAAAGAAAGCTCTTAGAACGTAGATTGAGGAATGAAAAATATTTTTATTAAATTAATTTTTTTAACAAGATTTTAGACAAAAATCTGCTAAAAAATTTCTTGTCCCGCCCCCTTTAACCCAAAAAGGTTAAACTAAAAATCTGAAAAAAATATAGGTAATATATATTGATCTGGGACGGAAACGTACAAGAGAAATTTTTGATACAAATGCGCTTTTGTGTTTTTGGAAAAATTCATTATTTTTTTAATTCATGGCTAAATTATGGCTAATAATGTTATGGATTTTTTGTATTTATGGCTAAGATAGTGTGTGTCTTTTTATTTTAAATTAAAAATATTTATGTTGACGAATTATGTCCGTAGATAATATAATAGTTAAGTTTATGGGAGTCGGACAGGTGTAGAAATAAATAAAAAAGTTTATTTAACTAAGCTTACGTTTCGATTTTAATCAAATCTTCCTCAGAGCTAGTTAAAGTCACATAATTTTAAAATAAAACGTTAAATAATAAAATATATCGGTATATATGTCCATGGTTAATAAGGTCGTTGAACTTGGTGATAAGAATGATACTGTTTATCATTCACTGTATCATTCTTATCACCAAGTTCAACGACCTTATTAACCATGGACATATATACCGATATATTTTATTATTTAACGTTTTATTTTAAAATTATGTGACTTTAACTAGCTCTGAGGAAGATTTGATTAAAATCGAAACGTAAGCTTAGTTAAATAAACTTTTTTATTTATTTCTACACCTGTCCGACTCCCATAAACTTAACTATTTTATTAAAAATATTATAAAACATTTTTAACAACTGAGGACCGAGATTTGATCAATATATTTCTTATTAATCTAGTAAAAACTTGCAAAACGAAGCAAATGCAGAAAAAAACGATAGGATTTTTGACAAATTATTTAAAGATTGTTTAAAAAAATTAAATGAAAACTCAAATAACGAATAAAAATGATTATCAAATCTGTTGGTAGTTTATAGACGACAGATCCTTAAATATAATTTACCAAATGAGACAAGTGTTTACACCGCAGAAATGTACGCCCTGCTAAAAGCATCGGAATTGATTCTTTCACATCAGGACGAACCAGCTCAATACATAATTCAAGCCACAATAAGAAGCATCCAGAAACTATATCCTGAAGACTACATAGCAATACAAGTCCAGAACAACTTCCACCAAGCACTTATCCACTGGAAAAGAAATAGTCATCCTGTGGATCCCATCTCATATTGAGAAGTGACATTACCGTTGGCGGCGCTGTTTTTCAAGGCAATAAGGCTGAATTGTCTAGTATTCAGCTGTCAATATGCTAACAGCGAACAGGTTAATTTAAGCACAGTACATTTTTATTTTATGAAAATGTATCTATCGACATTCTGCCGCCAAAAACGCTACAGAAGATATTCTGGAAAACATAGTTACCCCCCACTTAGACCTCATAGCACAAATAAAAAGGAAAATCAAAGAAAAATGGTTCGACAACTGGAAAACAACTAACAACTAATCATCTCAGAAATATCAAATAAGACACCACACCTTGGGTTGAGATTGAAAATAGAAAAGATCAGATAGTGACAACCAGAATGAGAATAGGCCACACATTATTAACTTACAAACGCATATTTGCCAACGAAAAACTCACCACTTGTGATCTATTTAACTCGAAGATTACCATACACCATATCCTGTTACAATGCCCAAAATATGATCAAGAAGGAAGCTCTATCACCTTCCACAGCCAAAGATGCCCTAAGCTTCATGAAACAAACCAAACTGTACAATTTAATTTGATATATGATTATACCCACCTATAATTATATGTTTAGCTAATGCATATCTATCTTTATATATGTATATCTATCCAATAATGTATATTAAGGTGCTAATAGTCGTTGTTACTGTTGTGATTATAAAACAAATATTCCTAGACATCCAGTTGGCATTGATCAATTTTTTCGTCAGTAAATTGTTCAATTTATTGTTGAAATTTGAACACTTTACACACATCAATAAATTGATGGTAAAAATTTTCAATTATTTGATCAATAAATTGAATCGTGTAAAAACCACTTTAGCCTATGAAAACATATTAACTATATGAATTTTATAAACATATTGCTAAAAAAGATTAATTATGTCTACCCTCTAGTGAGTGAACAGACCAATGAGGCAGCCGGAGTAGGTTCTAAATGCAGCTGTCGGTACTGTAGTGAAAATCCGTTTTTCATCATTTTCTTGGTCAAACTAGAAGTAAATTAACAGTCTAGAAACGAGTGTTCAACTTTTACATCTAGAGAAATGAGTCAGAAACTGATAAATTTTAACTATCCTATCCCAGTTTTCAATTAAACATAAATCAAGAACTTGTAAAAACTTTTATAAATTATTGAGATCCTTAATCTAGAAACCTTCCATTAGAATTGAAAAAAACTTTTCTCAAGGCCTGATAAAAATTGTTCAAGCCAATCACGTAAAAAGAGATACGGGAAAAAATGCTGTTAGAGTGAAAGAAAATTGAAGAGGCAACAAAAAAATCACTGTAGGGAAAAATGGTGGTGTAGAGTTTGCGTCAGCTGGCGACATGCTTGTCAAACAAGGTCCGTCTACCGTGAAGCGATAAGAGACCAGCATCCTGTTCGTTTCAGAACTGTTTTACATGTATCCTGAGCATTCAGATGTATTCCTACGTCGTTTTTGTTTTTTACAACTCTCAACTTAATTATCTGTCTTTCATCATCTGGTATTGATGATTTCTAACAATGATTCAGATAATTCTTTATTCGTTATTGTGTATTGATGTTTTGTTATGTTTTCTAAATCTGCTACGTTATCGTTTCTTTTGTCACAAAAGACCTAATTAATCCAGTATTATCAAACAAATAGTTGTATTCATTATACAATAAGTCACGCATAGAAATGTTGGTAATAGAATTGTTAGCAATGAATACAAATATCCAACATGCATATAAAACGAACAATTTCTTTTTCAAAAGGGTCACTTTTTCCATGTAACTGCATGTAATATTTTCACTGTGGAGTATAGAGCATATCTTTTCGTGATATATCTATTTGACTATTTTTCATTTATTTATTTATTGAGAATAACAGCACCGAAGCTGTTTTGTATAATGCAAGTAGGCTATGCAGGTTCTATCGTTTTTCAAATTATTTAACACCAAACTTATCTTGTAAAACCCCGTAAAATACATATTTAGCATAAATATTTGTAATTATAAATTCTAGGTGTCTTAAAAATACTTTTTTCTGTCAAGTATTTAATTTCGTTCCAAATTTTATTAAATCCGTTTTCTTTTTTTATTAGTGACTGTTTTCAAATAAATTTGGTTCCACCTCTTTCTCTATTTCTCTGCTGATTCTAGTCTAGAGCGACTTTTGTACTGTTCAAATATTCTCTGCGTAGGATATACCCGAAAACAGACCCAAATTCTTTAATCAATGCTTTAATTCTGGATCGTTAGATAACGTCATTCACCATAGAGGAAGACCATTCAATTGTAAATTTTGTAATTGCCATTGTCTTCAAAAATTCTAGGTAACTGTCTTGGATGAATATCCACAGACTCTTTCAGAACAGTAGTCAAAAGCCTTAACAGGTGATACATTTAATATAAACATAAACGAAAATTCGATTGTCAGATTTGTCAAAGGTAACCATTTCCGGATGTCGTAGTGAAAATAAAATCAATTTTTTGCCAGAAACCTCTCGAATGCGGTTTGAGGCGTTGCAATCATAATTTGGTAATGAAGTAAAGTTTTGCGAGAGTGGCGGCACAAGTACGGTGTTTGGTTAGGGTATCATGGTAGGTAAATTCCAAGTGATTTATTATTGGTAGGTTAGGTTAGGTTAGGTTAGGTTATCTGCCATTATCTGCCATTTGTTGGTTGCTGGCCAGTAGGCGGCACATTTGTTATATTTGTCCATGATAAGTTCTGTTTAGAAACTGTTAATTGTCACTGATAGGTGTCGAGATTTAATACTAGGGTAAAATAGTTGAAATAGAGGGTCGTATTAAGACTTCTAGGTGTTCGCTCTGAGAATTTAGTAGAATAAACAATCTTACGCGAAGTGCCCTCGTAATTTATCGCGTAACACTACTTCCGGCACACATTCTCGCGCTCAGGAGCTGGTGGCGTCCTTCCTGTTTCTATTCCGTGTTTCTGGAGCATTATCTGTTTTGAACAATTGGTTCATCTTTTTTCGCTGATGCCCTAATAGTGCTTACCTTATTGGTCAAGTTATTATTATACATATTTTCTTAAATATGAAATCTAAAAGTATAAAATTAGGAAAAAAGTAAGCAATATAAAATTAGGAACAAAGTGAGCAATAGATAATTAGTAAGTTAACATTTTTGACGCACAGTAATAATGCCCGTTTGCGCCCTTAAGTAAACAATACTGCGACTGCAACAAGGATGCTGCATATTTCCAACACTATTTAAGATCTACATGCCGACTGGTGTAAATCCCGAATTAGTGGATCGAATCGAGTTGACCTTTCTCTGACGAATACTACTCAATGATTAAAATAATATATCTTACCCACTTCACTTTACTGTCAAATTTTTAACATTATTAATTTTTGACAAGCTTGGGATAAGATTTCGCTGCTGGAAATTCTATCTGGCCAAAATTAGCAGACGTAAAGTCGTACGTACTCTTTGATTGACAAACGTAAATGACTGTAAAGTCAACAAAGAATACGTACGTGACTAACTTCCACACCATTTTAATTAACGACTTTTATAACATATTTATGTAATTGCTAACCGCCAACGGGTACTGGGATACTTTACTATTATTATTGCACGTTTCATTCTTTAATATAAATTATATTCCATTTCAAAATAAACGTTCCGCTTTAAATGAACCATATCTTGATCATCATTTTACCAGTATTCTGAAATTTAGGCTGAAATTAAATATTAAAAACTACAACATGTTTTGCTTGCGATGAAAATTACTGTATAAGTTGTGTGTTGACGCTAGGGCCTTATCTATGTTATATGTAAGGGAGGACTGTGTCCACATCACGTACTAAAGTGATGTATGGCTGATTGTTAGTTGAGGCAGCGAAAGGTTTACTTAGGAGATTGGACAACATGGATGCTTTGCTTGTCCTGGATATCCACCAACTCGTAAATCTTACATTTTACGTACATTGCGGAAATGTGCACATTTTTTAAATTCAACTCATTATGTAGAATGGTTATCAAGTCAGACATGAATTAAGTATTTTATTTAATGAAAAAATATGCGTCAAGCGTAATAGTTAAAGTGATTGAATTTTTCTATGCAAAGCAGAAGTCCATAGTTTTAACAAAAAGAGATTATCATAGACATGTTGTGTTGTATCCTCAAGGATAGAGAGAAAAACATGGATTTAACTATTACTAATTTATTAAAATTGTAACGATTTCGGTGTCTTCAAACAAAAATTCTTCAGAAAGTAAAATTTATTTACACTCAAAACATTACACTTGTATACGGAATACTAACAAAACTTTTCGTCCGGAGGCACGAACCGACAGTATACTTGCCTGAGCAAGACTTACAAAGCGACTAACTACATAAAAACATCTCGTTACCAAGTAAACTCGGTTCGATTGTTCTAATGTTTCACGTTTTTCTAGAGACTTAAATTATTACATGGTTTCCATGGATACGAGAAGTTTCTCGAATATTCCACGGAATTCTATCATAGGTGTCCCATGAGGGTAATTAACACATATTTTAATTATAATTTATGTTCATATTTACCACTCCCAACCCGGATTAGGTCACCGTGGGAGTTGTAGACCTACAACTTCGCTCTTCGGAGTGAAAGGCCCGTGCCCAACATAAAAGTAGCAATACGGTAGTGAAAACTACGGCTTGGTGAGACTACTGTCGGACGTTTATGGGCTGAAGAAGATGTTCATATTTACAAATGCTATATTAGTATTTTGACGGAAAATAATGATAACGGTTATATTTTGTTAGTTACTTAAATGGAAAGCAAGTGTTTAAGATTGGTAAAACAGGGTACATAGTACATTCAACTACAAATGCAAAAACTGCAAAAAGAAATGCATCGAATGTTTGATGTGCCCTCCACAGTTTTGACAAAAAAAATCCGTCCGGATCAATCTTAAGTAGGAACAAGACGCAGTAGTGTTCATGAAAATATACAATAGCTTATTAAATAACTGCTATTGCAGGAGAAGACCACAAATTTTCAACCACAACACGGTTAGTTTAAAATGACTATCAATTTTGCGACAAATATTGACTATTTCCCTATAAAAGACAACTGATACATCAATTAATACCAATAGTGCAAATTGCCGAATGCGTAAAATATACGGGCTCGTGTTGGTTCCTTTGTCTTGTCTTTTTCTTCAGAGTTAAAGGGTCATAATGCGTGCAGTTACAGTCAGTCTATAAGCACAGTCTCTATTTTTACCGATCTTCTGTACATTGGTATTTTCTTTTATTCAGTCTATCCACCTTTTAAGAAACAGAAATTTGGGGGGTTTTAATTTTGCCATAGATCAATTTTTTTAAGCAATTAAAATACCTGAGGGAATACTTTCCTGAAAACGCGTGACAATCCTGGTTGGAATATTAACCTCTTTTATTACTTGTGATATTTGTACGCTTTACATAATATACATATCCTGCACAGGAACTCTAAAAAGTCAAGCTTTTGCCAACTATTTACAATATCGAGGACGAAGCATAGAATTAAATTGTAATGACCAAAGCGCAAATTTTAGTCTTCAGCAAGATGTTCTTTTCTTGTATTATTTTACTCAATAAACTTGGCTAGAATATGAACGGACTCGCTCTCGCGATTGTTTACTACACGCAGCAAGCTTCCAGTGGCGAAGGTAGTGTGGTTCTGATGTACAAATGCTTTTTATATTATTGACACCAGGTGATTTGGCAAGTGAAATGGTGCAAACAGTACGAATCACACGTTCTGCTATTATGAAAATCCGTACGCTCCCGCCTACTGTTAATTGCGATACGCGACTAACCCTGGGGATCACTTTAGTCCCTATCGATAAAATCTGATGAGTTATGATTAATCCAAGAAGTGAACGCCCAGATAAATCAGCTCCCACAAACAATCGCACACCTACCTAGATCTGCTTCAGTCTATCTATTTAAAATAGATAAAGCATTAATCATAGGAGCAGCCGCCAGTTAGATCAGTCTATAAAAGCAGTGCACAATCTTCGAACAGAGTAGATGACTGCGGTACTCAACAATAATAAAATATTCATATTACAGTCTCTAAAGCAAACAATTGCTAATTTCAAAATGACACTGAAATAACTATTTACGTTAGGCGCAACATGAGTACTCAGCCACACGGCTCGCTCGTTAATGCACGATGTCCGCAACGTTCCACTACGGACCGGATATTTTGCGTGTATCACCAACTTTCATTTTGTGTGACGAATCACCACCATTTCATGCAGAGAACATTTCATGCCTCGGACACAACAATTTAAAAATCAAATCAATAAATAAATTAATTAAAGTCGCGAACTAGGGATATGCGATACTGAGAAAGTATCGATACCGGTATCGTATCGAAACAAAATATGTATCGATATTTTCAAGTATCGAAAGAAAAAATTAATATATTTACTATAAAACATAAAAATCATTTTATTCTTATAACAACAATTTAATAGTTTTACAATAATAAATAGTTTGAAGTATAAAGGCTATTCCAAACGTTTAGGTGAAACTAAATGGGAATTTCGTTCTTTTAGGTTATCACGAGTCACGAGAACGGACCTTGCTTGGGTTATTTCATTTTTAAGGTTGATATGTGAAAATTTAAAATACCAACAGTGAAACTGTTCTGTGAGTGAAACCATGGAAACGCATGACATTTATTAAAAATTTTAATACTTTTTTACATATTTTGAAGACAAAACAAATAAATAGGAAATTTTTATTAAAAATGACAGAAAATTAAAATGCAATGAAAAGGACATTTTATAATGACAGTTAATTTAATCTAGAATTTGCAATGTGAGTATGATTTACAAAGCTTAATCAAAATGACCAAAAGTCCGAATTAATAGATAAAAATTACTATATTTCAAAATCTAGTTCCGCCTAAACGTTTTGAATAGCCTATGCTGTTCATTTTAGTAAAAACAAACTAAGAGGAAATTTTGATTTCAGTAGTTTGCACCTTTGAAATTGTATGTCAGGTTGGTATTAAAAAATGGTAAGGCAATGGCGCCTATAGGTCTGAGTGATTGTTTAAAATATAATTAAACACTCCACTCTCCTTCATTGGAAGCACCGAGAAAAAGCAATTTAGTAATTAATCCTTTTGCCCAGAAGCCTATATCTGTCTCTGCATACAGTGGCTCCTGCTTTCGAAAATAAGAGCTCTGAAGGAACCGACGTCGCTACTACAGACAAGAATTTTTGAGCAATTTTATATAAGTTACGGAAGACTGTCTTCATATCGTCCCGTAGCAGATTGGATTTCAGAGGTGAAACTGGATTTTTGAAATACAGTGATAGTTAATGTTCAGTTTTGTTAGAACCGCGTTGGCCTGTACCTAATTTTAGTTTCTTCTTCCCATCGGAAGATAAGTATCGATACTAAAATCGCGGTATCGAATGAAAAATATCAATACTGGTATCGTATCAGTAGTATCTGAACATGCCTAACTGTAACATACTATACGGTATTTCATTTGCTCCAAATATCCACCCTGATTAGAAATGATAGATTTCAGATATATGAAGTTGTCCATGACTTCTATATCTAGCAAATACATCACGTTAGAAGTGGGCTAGCTGTTAAGGATCGCGAGCTTAGTTTTTAATCTGTTTAGTATGAAATCTGGTTTCTTATTTACTGACTCAACTTTTAGAAACATGCTTTCCATTACTTCCTCATCCTTCATCCTAATCAACGAGAGTGGTATCTAGGGTTATGAACTCTTGATTAGCCTATTTCAGGATATCGACCTTAAAAAATCGAAAAATAAGTAAAGAAATTTATTTTATATAAACTTTCTATACACATTCACTTTATTCTAGTTGATGAATTTTATAGTTTTAGTTATATAGTCCCAGGGGCCCATAACATTTGACATCGCGGGCCGCATTGAGTAACAATATTTTTTAAATGACCATACTTTCTTCTGCAATTTCTATTTTTTTCAAATCTAGGTTCACCTTAAGAACTTTTTATGCAGGTTTCTGCGTTTTTATGCTGGATTAAGGATAATTCTACCGTCAGTTTATTTTATCATAGAACATAGAGGTTTCATTTCTACAACAACCGATGACTGGCAGCAATGTTAAATTTGTTTATTTTAAAATAGAACTTACTGCATAGTTTACTCGATTAGGCAGCAGTCTGACTGATCGAGTGCTGTCGATCGTTTGCTGTCGAGCAAATTTCAAACACACGTTAACTAAGGGCATGAGTCGCACTGAACCATCGTTTGCCGTCGAGTAGCATCAAGTTGTTTGTATTTCAAACCGGTTTGAATTTCACTCGACGCTCGAGGCAATAGCACATGCGCATTTAAGCATATTAGTTCATAACCATATATTATTTGACAGTTTGAACGTCAAAAAAAAAAACAAAATTACAATATAGAGTAAAATGGACTCGCTAATTAGTAAAGTGTGGAGTACAATCGAGATTGATTTATTAATCAATCTAGTTAGAGAAAACGACGATCTCTATGATCAATCACGGACTTAAATTAATTTTCAATAATAATTTTGGGTGATTGCACTCAATAATTTGCTCAAAAAATGTAGGGTATCAAATGTAAGACTAAACTAGCGGTAAATTGGATTTTTTATTATTCATGTAGGATATTAAATGGAAGTTCTAAATATTTAGATTCCCAGATGATTTTCAAAATATTGTTCACTCTAACATTACTGTTTTTCCAATTTAATATATTTATTTGTAAAGTAAAATACTCCCTCCGTTCCAAAATAAGTGTCTGATTTTAGTTTTTTTAATGAATTATTGAAATAATCAAATTAAATGTATCAGTAACTCGTATGATGATTTATTCATTCTATAATAGCTATAAAACATTGACTCATCATTTTCGAGTTGAGGTTTCAAATGGTGAAATTCTCCTAACACTTTTCTATCTAAAAATATGTTTCGAACCCATAAGTTTTTCTTCTTTTTTTAATTTTATTTCTCCATATTAAGTAGAGAATTTCAGCCTCGTCGCTATCTGACATACTAATATTGTATAAAAAACAACTTATTGTCCAAATATTACCTCAAAAACAAAATTAACTGTTTGATAGTTTTAGGTTGGAATATGCACTATTTGACAAGTGAGAAACAAATTTACTTGACACTGAATGATCGATAATACTCGACAGTACTTGATCAGTCAGACCAGCTTTTAAATTTTTAAATGACGCTACACGACTCGACGCTACGTTACACGACGGCGCTCGATCAGTCAGACTGCTGCCTAATAGAGATAAATAAACGAAAAACATTTTTTCTCAAGGAAATAAATAGGAATGAAAACAAAAAATATATTTATTAAACAAACATAAAATTGAAAATTTGGGAAAAACGTAAAATAAAAATAATCTACAATAAATTTTCAAATATTCCGTCGATCACTGCCAAACAATGCCCAAATGGTCGTAAAAATAAATTTTGCATAACATTAATTAATTGCATCGGTCTTATTCTGTGGGATTCATTTTCTATTCTAGCTTTTAGTTGTTCATGGTAAAATTTTGGCCATTAAAAATTTTGATTTTCATATATCCCCAATAAAAAAAAATCGTTCGGTGCAGCTAGCGGACCATAGTGGGCCAACTAGCGGGCCAAGTGTACCTAGCCAAGTGCACCTAGCGGGCCAAGTCCGTCAACCTTAATCGAACATCGTGGAAATGTATGATTTAAAAATGTTTTAATTATTCTGTTGAATATATTTCACATGGAATATTTAGTGCATTTAATGCAGGTATTACTCTATTTTCAAACAAATCCAGATATTTTTGGGCAGTAAGGTTGGGCAGGATGCTTATAATAATTGATGTGAAGTGTGAATTTTCACATATTTCTGGGTTTTGCAGGTATTTAGTAACTGAATGCTGATTATTTGGGATGCCAAAACAAATTTTATGTAAAAATATTTTTTTATGAATTTTAATTCGAATGCCTAATACCATTATTTAAATTTTGTTAAATATGTGCAGTATTTTTTTTATATAGCAAGGTTCTTTTATATATTAATATTTTGAAAATTGCGCCTATGGCTTCCATTGGTTGCTTAAATCATAAGCCCCGCCCTCTGATTTCGTCAAACATAGAATTAAATTATAATTTCAACACATCCCACTGGTTATTAAATTTACGCTTTTAAAAATTAAATCTAACATTTACCAAAATATAACTAGAATTTTGACAAAATAATTTAAACAAAATAAAAATGCAAAAAAAAACAGAAACAATAAAATTAACAGGATTCGAACTCTAGTTTGCAAATTACAAAGCGCACGACAAAACCAACTACGCTACTAGAGCTACTGATCTGGTTTGTTACATAGCGAATTAAATATTTAACATATTTTAGTTAAAAACACAAAAAATGCGTTATTTTTCGAAAACATAATCTGATCAAAAATTCCTGTTGTACTATTCTGGTTCACACCAATGTACATTACTTAGAATTTTTTCATATTTTTAGTTTAAACCATCTGGGCTACAGGGTGTGGGACAAATTTTTTTTTGCACAATTTTGGCAAATATCTCTTAAAAATAATTTATTTTGCTAAAATAAAATTTTGATCGTTAATTCACGTACTAAGGGCTTTCATTTGATACCCTACTCTATTTTAAAAAAATATATTTTTTTTTTTGATGAGCACATATTTGTTTATATTTTTAGGGGGATATGTTTTTTAGATGTTTTAGTATTTAGACATTTTTAGACAGTTTTGTAAATAGACAGACAGACAGACAGACAAACAGACGACAAAATGAAAGTATAAGGGTTTTTTGGTCATACCTACAAAACCCAAAAAAAAAGGACCAATGATATGCGTTCCTGCCAAACTTGCCCAAACCATAACCTTTTCTGGCCGTTTTGTACTGGTAGAATTACATAAATGTAAATTTTCCCGTCTCCAATACCGGCAGTTTTGAGAATTAACTTCACCATTAATGTAAAACTTAGCCTCATCGGTAAAAATAATTTTATTTATATTATTTTCATTATTATTTCAGAAAAATTGTTTCTTTTCTCATAATCGTGCAGCAATAATTCCTTATGATTTTGAAATTTAACATGTTTCTTCATAATGAAATTGTAAACGCTGCTCTTACTTACACCCACACTTAGTTAACTAGTAAAAAGTTAACAATTTCAGTTCGATTTTAAAATAAACGCATTTTACATTGCTGTCAATTAACGGTTGTTATAGAAATGAAGCTGCATGTTCTATGATAAAATAAACGCCTAGTATGCGCCTAGTGTGTAAGAAGCCTAAAGCAGCGAATCGGTAACGTGTTGGCTAAGCTGGATAAAAAAGTAAACATTATATTTTCTTATTAACGGTCTGCATGAAAACACTTAACGGGCAGCATATTTTCGACCCCGAATTTATATTATTTATAGAAAATCCGGACAAATTTTTTCCCATCTAGGATTCTTCAGCATCTCCAGAAAACCGAAACCGGGATACCCTTCGAAATTTGGGACGGCTGGTCACACTAGTGAAGTCATCGATAACGTAGATTGTTATTCTACGACCACCAATAACTCAACGTCCTTGCCATTCATTAAGGGATGTTCTCATCGCGTGCTAAGCCAGCATCCATTAAAATTTAACAAATCCAAAATTTTGCTATGCAAAGCTAAGCTTAATCCTTTATCTCTGAAACATAAATCATTGTCTCATATATTTTTTCAGCATAAATACTGATAGCAACGTATATTTATTAACGGAATTTTTGCTTTTATTTGATTTTGAATCGGATATATATGAATTATTGACTTTGTGAACAAGGAGTGTCAGATGCCAGTTGTTTTATTTCTGCTTTAATTAATTTTTGATTTTAATTTTTTTAATGAACACAAAGGGAAATAGCTTGTTAAAATGGATTTTAATGAATATAACACAGAAGATATTAATTTGCAAAATTAATTTTGGTTTTATGTATAAAGGCAAAAGTTTGTAATAAGAATATTTTAATAATATGCCTTCAATATAACGTGATATTACTAAGGGTAAAAAAAGAGAGTATTTCTATTCATGGTTCCTGTTGCGGTAAGTTTTGACCACATTTATAAATTTTTTTAATTTTTACGCATAGAGCAAAGAAGATAAGTTCTCTGTTTCTAAACCTCTAGTTCTAGAACTAATTTCGCAGCTAATTAAGTAATTGTATATGGTAACCACATAGCAGCAGTCTCTCAGTATACATATCTTCGCACTTGGATCAACAACAATTCTGCCAACGGAGTGGCCGAGCGCATTGAGTCGTGCGGTTTATACTGGTGGAATATACAGTCTGGGCTGGGAGGTCGGTGGTTCGAGCCTTCTTCGTTGGTGATATTATTCGGGCGAGAATAATATGTTTACATTACTCCCATTTTCACAATCATTCACCCCTCATCCAGGTGTAGGAGATCGCCCCGTGGCATCGGCGATTAGCCTCGTTACAGAAATAGGCCGATGTAAAATAAATAAAAATTAAAAAAACAATGCTGCAGGAAATGCGAACACGGATAAAGATGCGTCTTACAATGAATACAATACTTCATATGACAATTTTCCGATGCTGCGTATTTTCTCTTCTGTTAAATGTGATGATAACCTAGTCTTTAGAACAAGAATACTTTCAAAACTAGAGGTTTTCGAAATGTGCGTATATTGACGTATTATGAAGATCTTTAGAAGTTTCGTCGCGCACATCATGGCAGCAAATTTTCAAGGAATACAAAATACTGACAGTCCCATCTCTGTATATATTACATATACTAATGTATAAAAAGACCAACGAAAACAACATACTAAGGCACAATCAGATACGTATAAAATACAATACTAGGAACAGAGAACTTTTTACCTAGGCACAGATATAGTGCATCTAGAAATCTACCCTTAATTGCAGGTATCGGTCTCTATAATGCCCTGCCAGCTGTGCTCAGAAATAGCTGCATGTCAAAATCAAAAGAGGCCTAAAAAACATACTGCTTGAAGGAGCGTTTTATAGCGTCTCTGGATTTGTAGATACGATTAGTGTCGTAAAATTTTGAAATATATTATTGTTTGTATTGACGTAATTTACTGTATACTAAATGTACAATTAGCTTCAATAAAATGATTTGATTTGATTTGATTTGATACGATCTTAACGATGGATAAGATCACAAATTTAGAGGTTTTACTAATACTAGAGGAAAAAGCGCGATCTTATTCTTGCAATTGCAAGAAAGGTGCAATATCTTGGATATATGAAAGGAAATTAATGCGAACTATTACAACTTACCATGCGTGAAAAGATCTTGGGCAAGTGAAATGTGGTCTAGAAGTTTATCTGGCTGATCACTATGGTATAGTGGTCAGCGTGTTTGATTGCTAGCCATGGGGGCTCGGGTTCTAATTCCGACCATGGCATGTATGGTATGTTTGTATTTGTTACAAAACTTACTAATTTATCAAAATTAAAATTAAAGATATACTGGTTAATAGCCATCAATTGCTAAGAGCAAAAAATTTAAAAAAAGGTTATCTGAAAATTTATTTCAATTCATAGTCCTCAATGTAATATAACTTTGATTATTGCCAACCTCTAGAAAAAGAAGGAGTTACTACGAGAGTAGGTCAATAAGTCCTTAAAAAACAATAGAAATACGCATTATTTTGGGTTAATTCATTTTTATTTCTCAACATTCTTCTTTTAGCTCGATACACGTTTCTCCTACTTTTTCAAACCATCCAAAAAGTAAGATTTCGGAGAGTTTTCAAAATAAACATCTGTTTCGGCGATGATCTCCTCGTTCGACGTGAATCTGTTTCCAACGAGCCACTTCTTCATGTTTGGAAACAGGAAAAAGTCGCTGGGGAGCAAGTCTGTTGAATACATGGATATTACATAACCACGTGGTAAATGTAACGTTTTGATCGGTTCTGTTATCACCTGAATTAACAGGTTCTAATTTTAACCATTAAATTTTTGAGATTGAATTGATTTCTGTTCTGGGTGCTTGTTATCGGAAGATGAAAGATAGAACCTGTTTACCTTTTCTTCTAGCCCAGAGCCAAACATATTTTGTCGCAGAACCTTTACAAAAAAATTCTAAGATCGGGGAACTCTTGTCATACTTTGACATTAAAAGACACATTATCTCGTGGAACCCATTTAGGGCAAACACTGTAGCAGACAAACGTCTTTCAACGAAACTACTGCAACACTCTTCAGCAAATTTCATGAATTATTTTTTTAACAATATATATCTCAATTATATTTATCATAATTGTTTGCACGTAAGCTTTTATAAATATAATCCATCGGCATGAAGAAAACCAACAAAAACAAAACAAAAATTCACTAAGCTTTGGTTTAACCGCTTGTCATAAACTGAATTCATCTGTAATTCTACTTTGCAATTCCACTAGCGAGACCAGGATTTTATTGTACTGCATATGCGGTATATGAGTTGTTCAAGCCGTTGCACTATTGTGAATTCTCGGCGTTGCGGATGACATCTGCTGTTCTACGAGAGAAACAACTGGAAAATCACAGATTTCAAATGAAAAATGGATTTAATTTACTGTTATCCCCAACTTAGTAAACTTGAATTATGATGGTTGGTTTATATTATTTGTTTATGTATTTGTGCTATGTCTATTTTAATTTTATGGATATGTGAATATTAATAGTTGGAAAGCCTAGAACCATGGCTGCAGTGAAAGGTATAAAGGTATATGGTGTATTCCTTCTGTTTTCGAATGAATAGCCTATAAACGATGTTAATCCAGACTAAATACGTATTGTTTTTTATAGTATATGTATAATAAAATAATACAAATTATACAACTATAGCACTGCCTAAATTGTCTTAGTTATCCACCTGAAAGATTGTCAAGCATACACATATTTGGAGCTGCTGTATCCAAAGTTATAATTGAAATATTAGTAATAATAGGCCTTTCATTTTCGAAACAACACAATGAGTCAAATCGACGAGAACTTCAACTATTTTACCAATCGCGGTCCACACTGTATTTCTTTTGCTACTTTCTAGGCTAACTAACCAAAATCTCACTCACAGATATGTACTTGTTCTGAAAAGAACTGTTTGTCTTAACACAGTTTCAAATAATAAAATAATAAGTAATACACCACGCCACTGCTTTGCGTGCACGCAACCGCAGTAAGCTCCAGTCAAAAACTCGTTTCTGGGCAGTGTGTTGTTTCGAAAATGTACGGCCTATAACCTTCGACGCGAAGATAACTGTTGTAAAAGAAGAGGATAACAGAATGGTAGAAAAGAGACATTCATAGGCCAATACAAAATTGAATCCAATACAAGGTATTCATAATGCATTAAAGCCATTAAAATTATTAAAGAAACATTTTCAAGAAAGCGAAGTATGTAACCGATAGTGACCAATCTTTGGTTATAACTGATTTTAAGGATTTACATGTCAACAGAAAAGGCAAAAAACTGGACTCTAAAATTTTTAGAAATACAAGATTATACTTATTTGAGAATCCACTTGGTGAATGACTAGAAGGATGTTTATGTATAACTCGCCACTTAGTATCGTATTTTCCGGACTATAAGACGCACCTTTTTACATAGAAAAATGGACTCAAATTTTGGGTGCGTCTTATGGTCCGAAGGTAACATTAAAATATATTTTTCTAACAATCATCTTATAAATTTGAAATGCGTCTTATCGTCCGGTGCGTCTTATAGTCAGAAAAATACGGTCTATTGGCAAATGTAGACTTCCTCTTAAATGTTCTTCTTCCTGAAATTATAAGGCGCATGTGTTTTTCTACAGTGAACTAAATAATAATTTCTTTGTTAGATTTTAAGGTTGATTTGTGACAAATTCTCACCAGCCTGCGGCTCGCTAAATGGTTGCAGCCGGCCCGCGTAGGTTTGGATAAAATAAAAATTAATTTTCCAACTATTAGCGCAGAGGTAGTGACTAGGGATGACGAGAATTAAAATTTTTAGAACCTGGTACCCGATACCTCTCGCAGGTTATTACCTGCTACCTGTTAATTACTTAGTTAAAATATTTGGCGCACTGCAACAAAGGCTATTTGCGCCTAACCCAGCCCATCTAAATGACTACACTACATATTAAAAACAATATATAGATAAATAGATACAATCAATAAAAATGTGAGAGTTGCTTTTATTGAGTATTGCATACTCAATAAAAGAAATCTTGCACAGACAAATACAAATAAATAAGATAAAAAGTCTGTTCGAAAAATTGTACCGCCGCAGGGTGATGGTAAGAGGCTGTTAAGGGGCCAATTACCATCCAATATCACAGTCTAGAAATAGAACACACTAAAAAAGACTAATGTGCAAGACTAATTAACTAAATAACTAAAGGTAAATTCGGTTCTCTCAGGAAGAGTATCAGCCTGTCCATAAGAACTCCGTCGTCACTTAAAGTAACAGGTCATAGCACAGGCCTAACCTCTCGCTAACATCCTCGAACCTCCCGTTAATTACCTGCTTAAAGATGGAAGGGCTAAAGACCCACCTGAGACCCAGATATCCGGATACTTATCACCATTCCTAGTGGCGACCCTACTTCTTGTGCCAGAGACCCTGGTTTTGAATATCAGTCAGGGTATGGATGTTTTTGAAAATTTTAATAAATCAAATGTGTCTGAAGCTAGCTAAATATATAATTCCAATGACCAAACCATCATAAAATTATAGAATGTCTATAATATTATGCATAACAAAATATTATTATAAGGTTATTTCAATATTAGTTATTCGTTATCGTAAAAAAACAGGAGGACAACGAATTGAAAAGGCTGAAAAGTTATTTTCCGTATTGAGGTTAACGGCGCACCGGTGACCAGTCACAGGAGACAAGGTCATTAGAAGTCCAGAACAAACAACCAATGCTTAGTCAGTGTGACAGTATTAAAATGGATGTCAAGGATGTCACTGCTGTGTTATTCTTATACAATCGTTTTAAAAAATATCAGAAAAATTAATATAAATATTGGGTGCACCTTTTATTACAAGAGTATGGTACAAAAAGGATGTTTAATTTGTTTTCTAGTAACGACGGTACTTCAACGATAATTTTTTGAATTATTTAAGAATGTAAAATCGTTTGAAGAATTGTTAGGATTATTGAGTCAAATCTAATCAATAATTCGCGTGTGGCCAATCTAGGAGCTAATACGTATATATATATATATATATATATATATAATTCTTTATTTTCCCTAGGCCTTGCGGCGTTTAGGATTTTAACTACTACATTAGAATAGCAATAATCATAATAATAATAATAATAATACAATTTATGAATTTCTTTCTTCTTTATTCTTCCTCCGGTGTCCCTCTCTTTCTTCCTATTCTCTTTTTCGCTTCTCTTCCCTCTCTTCGTTCCTTCTCCTTTGCCTCTCTCTTCCTTCCTGTTCCCAGTTTTGCCTTACCTCTCCGCATTTCTTCCTTCTTTCCTCGAGTACCGTCGCCCATCTTTATCCTTTTCCTTCTTCACTCAACAGCTCATTTATCTCTTCCTCCCATTTTATCATCTTTACTTTTAAATCCTATTAAATTAAAAAGAACAATGAGTTTTTCCAATTAAGTAGGATTAAAACGTATTATGACCTAATTTAATCACTAGAGACTGGCAAATATATGTAACGATATTTTTGCTATAGGCGTGCTATTTTAAACTTTATTTTGAACGAATAATACTGTAATAATTTTTAACTTCTTTTTACTTATAAAGCACCCTCTCTGATATAAGCATACTATATATAGACTGTATTGGGTATATAAGCTCTTCACTTTTGTAAGAACAAACTAGATCTGGTAATTTTGGTTACTTTTATAGTGTATTACTGACTTTAAATATCAATTAAAAATATTCCTTACACTATAAAACCGACTTTAGGTTTCTAGGTTATGGTCATTATAATTAAGATATCATTTTTCTTTATGACATATGTCAAATGGATCGACATTTTAACAAAAGTGCCATTTTTTAATACCAACATGACATACAATTTCAAAGATGGAAACTATTCAAAACAAAATTTCCTCTTCGTTTGTTCTTACAAAAGTGAAACGCTTATACCAGGTTCTTTTCTATTTGACATAGGAGATTGGTAAAAAAGGGTAGTGCCGTTAAGAGTATCCTTATATAAAGAATTATGTCCAAATTTACCCTTACCACCAAATCCTGTAGTGACACGTTGGGGGGAACAATTTTGATGTTTTAAAATCTTTTATTTTCAATCTAACTCCGGATGCTCAAAGCATTATAATACCAAAAAATATTATACAAAAACCAAATATTTATGAAGAGTTAAAGTTCATAAAGACTAATTTTGAATTTCTTCCTTCAACCATAGTAAATTTAGAAAAACAACATCGGTCGTTGTCAGAATCTTTAAATATTATTTATTGGACAGTAAACAAACTGAAATCTGTTCCCGGCGAGTTTGGTTTGCACTTGTCTGCAAAAATTGATGCTATATTTAATAAAAATCCTGACCTACAAGTATTACTACAATTTTCTATCAATTCATTATCAAATCAGGATATATTTATAAATATAAAGAAATATATACTTTTTATAATTATGCACCAATAACAAGTTTTGATGTAGAGAGGTCTTTTTCTTTTTTCAATCGAAAAGAACTAATTTTTCTGATGAAAATTTAGAAAAATACTTAATGATTTCTTAAAATAATTAAACACTTATTACTTTCATAAATATTATTATTAATTATTAATAATATTATTGAGAAAAAAAAAAAAAAAACTCACTACAACACACACCAAGTCGAAAAATTTCTTACTATTATTATTATTGATATTAAAATTGTATTTATTTTGTTTGTGTATACTATTTATTAATAATAAATAATATCGTTTATAAACTTTTTAATTTTTCAATTTTTTACTATTTGGAAATAAAGACCAACAAAAACAAAAGAATAAAACACTTGTACCGCAATGAATTCTTATCTTAATAACGACACCTCATTATTTTGGGATTATATCCGAGATAATTCCAGTCACTCCTTTGCCGTTGGTCAGTTTTTGATAATATATTAAATTTTTATACGCTACATTATTTGTCAGCAGGGCACATTACAAATATATATAATTACATTTTATTTTTACAGATAACACATGTGCCGCTTTTTATCGAAAAAAACCTAACTAAAGTACTGTTGCATATATTTGCCGGACTCTACTGATTAATAATTCATAATATCACGATTTCAGTGCTCCATATAAGACAAATCTCAAATGCCTTGCGGGATTCTATCTCAGAAATAAGTCTCTCTAAACTCATTGTGACCATTTTACAAATGTATGGTCTCCACAGTAGTTTGTAATTTGAAAACGGCTATTCGATTACACTCACCTCATTAGTCGCGGAAACTCGTCTTCTCTGCGTCGCCCGTATTAATGCAATTACCGGTGACGCGCTAGTCTCAACGACCACATGAGAGAATCATACATTTTATGGTTCAATTCTTTGCAACTCATAACGCGTTCTGTAAGCAATCTTTAGGCGTTACAGATACCATTTAACAAATAGTTGATTCTACGTGCACCCGTAACGTTAGATGTAAATATTACAGAACGCGTTACGGATAGCACAGAATTTACCCGTTAGTTATTGTAATTAGTAGTCGCTGGAGATCTCAGATTGATCTCCTGCTACTGGTCGGCAATGCAAAGGATCCTAACACGCAATATGATAATGTTTGTTAAATTTTGGGATTCCCCAGTACTTGGACTATTGAATTATTGTACTAATTAAATTACATACGTATGTGCAAAGAAATAAATTTTCATTTTCAATTCATTCAATAATCCGGCCCGCAAATAACTTCAAAAATTTGTTTGTGGCTAGTCTTTCAAAAAAGAGACCACTGCTCTGCAATTATTGTGGAAATAATATTAGTGGAACTTACCAAGCACCGCGCATCCATTTTTATGGTTTTGTAGGTATGACCAAAAAACCCTTATACCCTCATTTTGTCGTCTGTCTGTCTGTCTGTCTGTCTGTCTGTCTGTTCGGTAAAAATTGTAGCCAAACGGCTAAACCTAGAGAGTTGAAATTTGGCATGCTTGTACAACTTTTTGATCCGCACATAGGAAAAATACTAAAACATCTAAAAAACATATCCCCCTAAAATCATAAACAAATATGTGCTCAACGAAAAAAAAAAATATATTTTTTTAAAATTCTGACCTAATTTTAAAATAGAAAACTGTAAAATTTTACAAAATTAACGAAGAATAAAAGCTCGTAAACACGTTTTTTAAAAGAATATAAACATGCAACAATTTATTATTATTTTCTGCAGAATTAATTTTACTTTCCATGAATTTATTACTTACCCATGGAGTATTGCATTCTTTATGTTAATTGTCACTCGTAACATTCAACGTTGATATTTCTCCATGTAAAATTATAATTGTGGTCTTTAAAATGGAAATTTTAGATGTGAGGTTAATGGTTTCGAAAAGAAAAATAAAAGGCGTCAAGTAATATTCTTTGTGTCACTGTTATGACTAACAATCTAGCAAATTTATTCAATACTGACTTGTTATTTTTAGCATTTATAAACAACAACAGTAAACTGTAATTAGCAGACGACTTCAATGGATAGGACAGATAGAATTTCTAGTTAGTATTGGTATACAATATATTTGGATAGACAGGGCACTTAATACAGCAAGATGAAGCATTTGTGTGAGTAAGGTATTAAGTCGACCGACTGTGCCAGAAATAAAGGATTTTTTAAAAAAGAATCAATGCTAAACAAAACATTATGGTATTTTAAAATTCCTTCCCGTTCTTTAAATTATCATTCTTATATTCATAGGTAGTACAGAGATAAGAAAAGAACTTAACATAGAGCCAATAGATAAATTCATAGAAAATAGACAACTAAACTGATGTGGACATATGCAAAGACTACAAGACACAAGAAAAGTGAAACAAGTCTGGGAGACAAGAACATACGGAAATAAAAAAATATATAAGATGACCAAGAAACACATAGGATGAAACATTAAAAGAGATACTGGAAGAGAGAGGAAAAACGACCACTACGAAAAGAAAAGAAAAAGAAATGCAGGTACCAAATTAGTTTGAAGTCAAGTGATTTTTTAAAAATCTCCGATTGTCAAGTGATTTTGGCCACCATATTGCATCCGCCATATTGAATTTTCTAAATTTGACCCTGGATTCATTAACAGCCGCCTCAACTACCTTTAGGTAACATTTTCAGGGGTTTGACACCCAAATTGACTCGATTGTGTTGACTTTATAATCGATTTATCGATGAAAAGGTAGAGGTCACGTGGGATTGGTGGCCATATTTGATAAGTTACGATGTTTCCGTAAAAGAGCCACTCGGATTTCGAAACTAGACTACAATAAGCATCGAATGAGCCCTGGTAGACCTTTCATAGACTAATATATTTTTGGACAGCATGGGGTCTCATATATATTCATAGGTGCAAAGAGCCTTTTCCACATCTTTGTATTAGCATGTTTCGATCAACCATCGATAGTCAATTAGTCAATTAATTCGTACTAATTTAAATTATATCTATTCGAACTAGTATTTAACTGGAGGGTGGAAACGTATCAAATGAAAATTTGGAAGGGTAGATTATAAAAGTAAAGTAGTTATTTTTTTAAAATTTATCTTAACGCAACTATCGCCAAAATTTTATTTGTCCCAAAACTGTAAGTTGGGCAAAAATCTGAAATATTCAAAGTAAATTGTTTTGTATCAATATGGTACAACTGGCATTTTTGATCAGATTGTATTTTCGAAAGATATCGATTTGTTATCACTAAAAATATAATTAAACAAAAAGAATGTGCTATGTATTTGGACTTCTCAATTGGTTACATAAATATTGTAGCGCTAGTGAAATGTATGAAATGGACTTGTATGTATGACTTCTATTTGTACGACTGTCCTCAAGAAATACGTTTTTAACCTATGTGACAGATTAATGAAGTCGGTGAACAAGCTTGTCCATAATTGCACTACGTGTGAACGGGCCCGCACATAGGAACTTTTCTTGGGAGGGGGAGCTAAAAAAACACGTTTGTTTTACAGGGGCAAGACTGGACCAAGATCTAGATTTTTATTGGGAAATATTGACCAGATCGGCTCATTCTTACACGTCCCGCGCATCTCTCTAAACACAACAAATGCTGACGAAAAGCAAAAAAAAAGACCTTGAAAATTCCAGTGATGACCAAGAAAAGAAAGGTTCTTGCTTCCAGAATGCAAGTGATAACTACAAAAAGGAACTCATGAGCTCTATAATTCAAGTGAAGGAAGTGTGTTACTTAAAAACACTAAAAACACGTATTTTTTAAGTGATTTGGAGGAGGAGAGCTTAAGCCCTTGATCCACTCTTTGGTGCGCGACTGCTTGTGATAATATTTTTAATTAAGAAAAAAGTAGATCTTTCCTTCAAAATTTTATTTTTATTCTAGATGTACATTTCGTTCACCACGTGAACATTATCAACATTTGTTTATAATAATGAATTAACAAAAACGTTATTTCCTATTGTAATTGTGGTTGCGCACTAAATAAAACTCTTTTTTTTTTCTTCATTTTTGTTTTTATTCATATTTGTATAGTTTATTTTGTTCAATTTTTATTTAATATATATACTTATATATATCATTTTTGTTTTTGTTTATTTTTGTTGATTGTGTGTGCATTAGTTTTTTTATTGGCCGCAGAGCTGTTAATAAAATTATTATTTGGGGTCTTACGGAAATTAATATTTTAAATTATTTTATTTTAACGCGATTTTTTCGAAAATATTTACGAAATGTATTTCCTTGCATCCTATAACTAGGAGGAGAAAGTTCAGGAATTAAAAAAACGAGAGCAAGGCACTGTGGACATTATACATTATTCTTCTCACTTATTATACATTGCTCCTTCTTTCATTACGATTAATAATACTCGTCAAACTGTTACTCGCTAGCTTCTATTGTCTCGTTGCGCATCTCTATCTTGAGCCACTTATGGTTTTCCTTATCTCTGCTCCTTTAAATATTGTGTCCTTTTCATTTTCATTATATTTATCTTCTTCTGCTTTTTAAGGTTTTACTTTAGCTTCTGCGAAATTCCGGTATTACCAGGAATAGTCTGTCATGAAGCAAAATCAATGCACAAGTCTTAACTTTTATGATTATCTCTACACGCATAAATTTATAATGTGATTCGATCTAATATGTATTATATAATAAGTTAATATGTAACACATTTGGTGAAGGTATTCGTAGGAGTTACATAAATTGAAATGGCCTCATTTCTTGTTTTGTTTGATTTTCACAAAACAAATAAAAATCCTTAAATATAGTCTCTAGGTACTAACAAATATCACCCCTAATAAAAAATAAATAAATTTTCCTAATGTGGAGAATAGTTTTTCATGAAACTACTGGGAATAAAAAAGAGATGTGAAAAAAACCACATTGGTACCTATAATGTCTCTTAGGAAAAAGTTACGAGTTTCTGAAGCCAGTTTCCAGAGCTAGGGGTGGAAGATTTGACCATTTATTTCCTGTCTTTATCTCTGCTGTGCTCTCTCAAATAGCTCCAGCTATAAGATCTTAAAGGTGTTATTTCTTCTTTAATTTTCTTCCGAATCATTCCTACTTACTTTTATTACTCATAAATGTGGTCACACCAAATGCTTTTCACATGGTTTGTATTTAGTACTTAAACTTTTTTGAAAAGATTGCTTTAAATTAAAAGTAATGTAATTTTAGTTTATTGCTGGTATTTTTTTCAACACAACTGGAAAATATATGAGACTATTTTAAAAGAAATTTATGTTATTTGTGACAGTATTTTAGCAGTTTAAAAATCTGGATCATAGAATTATAAATTATTGAATACTTAGTGGAAATCTTTTCGCAAATGTTATGAAAAAGGTAAACAAATGATTATAATTACGAGAAATCAATGCTTAAAATGTTAATTTTTAGCTTTTTGTCTATAAGTGCATCAAAAGTCTACGTATGTTATATCTCATGAACATTTAATGCACTAAAAATTAGACAAATAATAGAGAATCATTGAAACAGAAAAGCGGAACTATGTCAATTATACATATGAAGTGTACAGATATATTTGATTTTACCACAAATTTACGTAACCCTTTACTTCCTAAAAATACTTCTTCTTTTTCTGGATTTTTTCCATTACAGGTTTGCCGTTCTCAAATGCCATCGTCTCCTTCTTCCCAGTTTCCTTCAAACATGTCTTTTTTACACTTTAAGTTGTTGATGAGTGTTTTCCATATCACTGTTAGTCTTCCCTTTCTCTTTCCTCAAGAAGACCACTGGAAGATCTTCTTGGGCCCCCTTTCTTCCTTCATCCTTTCAACATGTCCTTAACATCTTAGAGCCTTATTATCCAACCGTTTTCTAATTGTTGAGGTAACTTCCATTTCATTCCATAATTTATCTATTCAACCCGTTTTTTCTGGTGTACTGGAAACTTCTCGAAACGTACAACTCAACAGTTCTTATTCTGTTTCTTAGAGTGTCTGTAACAGGCTAAGTTTCTCCTCCATATGTTTTAATTATATCTACGATAACGTGAAAAATTCTCTTTATAAAATAATTACATATAATAATATATAAAATAATAAATTACCTTAGCTATTGATACCTGATGCCTTATACCTTACAGCATACTCTTAATACCGTAATTGTTTTTATTATTATTCACTCCCAAGAGTCTGGTGATTTCGTTGAAAAATGCTGCACGGAATGTCACTTGGCTCACGTTTTTTGTATTAATTTTGTATCATTTTATCCCACAGCACCTATTTATGAACCTAGGCAGATTCAAGAGAAAAAAATATCCCACTAAGTACGATAACCAAAATTTCGATTTCGATTTTCACGATACAGCAAATATACGAATATACGAATATACTCTTAATAGCTACTTACATAATTGTAGAATGAACTTTAAGCTTCAATTTGCCGCTTCTTTCTCAAAGTTAAGCATAATATTGGTACAATTGAATCGATTATTACATTAACCATTTCCAGTTTACCGTCTTTTGAAAAAGTCGAAATAAATATTCTACTTCATTACGAAAATTTTTTAGATGATAAAAATACAAAATAATTTAAAAATAATTATTTAAACACAACTTTGATGTTGTCAAAGCTATTATGTATATCTCAGGCTTTAAAAAATAATGTTTTCCAACTTGCACATAGCTGGTTTCTGCAATAAACTGTTTTTCCTCATTACCTTTTTAATAGCTGTTACTAAGAATACTAATACTACCCATTTTTTAAAGATTAAAATGGAATGGAAAATAAAAGCAACTCCACAAATTATATTTTTAAAGGCAAATCTAATTTTAACCAATTTTTGCAACCAATTGTAATATTATTTAAAAATATGTTTGAAACTTAAAAACTAAATATCATCTTATGTTTCATTCAGATCAATTCTTTAGCATAAACTCGGTAATTATTAAGAGCATATTTCTGTCAGCTGTACGAATCACGAATTATAGAGGAGTACCTGCAACAAACGGGAATAAATCAAAGAAACAGGAGTAAAGTAAAGACTTACAGTACGGATTTCTGCACTAGATGATGCGTATATCTACAAATTATATGAATCTAGTATATACTAAATTTTTCCAATTTTATAATATCCCAAAAAAGTGATTTCCGAAAAGACTAGATTACGAAAAATCTTAGATTACGAATATGATGTAAAAATAGCGATTTTTTTTGCAAATTTGTCAAACAGTGAATGAAACTACCCCTGCATATCCGAATATATTAATGTTTTGATTAGTTTCTCAGTTTCTTTTTAGATTGTTGGGCATGTCCATGGCTACACGACATTGTATGCAGAATTTTGATCTTAAAAACGCTGATTTAATCTTTGAAGTATAAGTTAATGCCAAAGACTCAGCTGGCTCGATAGAGCAGAAGTAGCAACATTTTATCGTTCTTAAAATAAATATAGTAAATGTAAAGTAATCAAGAAAAATCTCACATATACCTTTATCGCTGTTCTCGGACTAGATCACTGTCTTAGATGACCAAATTACAAATTTCAGTTTTGATATTTTTATTTTTTTTTTATCTTTTGTCTTAGGTAAATGTTAAATATTAAGTATACAATAATTTCTTGAACCTGGTAAATTTACATGGTTACCGGTTAATAATAAAATGTTCGGGTTCAGGTTTTGGTCCAGCTTCAAGTCCCTGATTAGCACTACGACTTTGTAAGACTAATAGTAATAATACCAATACTCTATGATAAATATAACTTGTTATAATTTACTACATGAACATTGCTTAGTACACGTTATATGGAAATCTACAAAAAAAAAAAAGTATCAACCATAATTGTCATATATTGCGTACCTAGAACACTACGCATATTCTGGCTAATGGCTATCCCCAATATAAATCTTTGGGAGAAAACTAAATAGAGACTCTTACAATTGGAGATAAAAGCACGAAAGGGGAGATGTATCAGTCATACTCGAAGAAAGGATCCAGTAAGAATTATAGACTTGCACTCGACTGGAAGACACAAGACAGTCGCAGACGTGGAAGGCCAATTGATAACTAGCGTTGACTAACGCAAAAGTATGTAGCTGAATGTGAGAAATCGTGGAGATCCTAATCGTGTAAGTTAATCTGAAAATTTTCAGTAGAGTGTGTGTATAAGACGTATCAAAATTTTCATTAAATTAAGTTAATAAAGGGAAAGTTTATCTAGAAAGTAACCCCATATACATAACCGTAATCATAGCAGTACAATAACCAAATAATTATCATCATCATCGTCATTTACAAGGGCAGATTCAGCCAAATTTAATTAAGTAAATTAAGCAAACAAACCAAGCGTATTCATCAAGTAGGTTCTGAAAACAAAGCATACTCAGCGCATACAGACGAGATAGCTTATCTATGTGGCATATTAACATAACAATAGTTTTGTTTAACATACATCTAATGATTACAAGCTAGATTCCGGCATTACCAACCTCACTGAAACATAATTTAAACATTGTCAGACCAAAAGATAGTCTGCCAAATGAAGCCAATACAATGTTCGGTTTGTGTCGTTTTGGAAACATGCAATATTTCGCAGGGATACTAACCCAACAAACATAAAGTAGATTCTATCTTGTTCTATTTTCAACCCTGTCAGCTGTGTTACGTTATCGATCCTTGTATGCTACGAATATAAGGAAACTAACTTACTGAAAACACATGTGCCCTTAGTGTTGTTGATGCAGACATTTTTTTTTTTTTTAATATTCGATGCTCTGTTTTATCGGATTTTTCGTGCAGGTTTATTTGAAAATTCTTCTCTCTTCAGGGACTTCTGTTGTATATATCTTTAGTTTTTAAGAAAAATATTTGCAGGAAATGGATTTGTTGAATTATTCCAACATTTGATTTTTATATTTTCAATAATAAATCCTCAGAAATGTATTGTTTTAAAAGAATTTCTATGTTTATTTATGTAGAATTTACGTAGGATACCTATAATTATTGCTGCATTGAAAAAAATATCTATGTGTAGTGTGAATCCTCACACATTTAAGGCTTTTGTTGGTAACTTCTATGCGATAACCACTTATGGGTGCATATTAAAAATCATAAAATTCGATAACAAAGCACATGCTTCCATCTAGAGACTTACAAACTTACTTAATAACAAGGTTCTCCAGTTAATCAATCAAAAATTTACGGTCTAACCAAAAAAAATAATTTTCGAAAAATTTATCTTATCAAAAATATCTGTTGAACTCTGATTCCTATCAGTGTATATTGTTGAGTATTATTTCAGGTTTTCAGTCAAACCCCTATGGGAAATATCCCTTAAAAAAATATTTATCAAAAAAAAAATATTTTGTTTATCCACGTATTAAGAGGTTACATTTGATACTCCAACAAAATTAAAAAATTAGCTGTGGCCACCACAGGACCGACCGCCATCACAAAGTACTTGTTTAATTTATGCTGCTTTATCAAAAAATGTCTCAAATAAAAGTTGTTAGTTATTGCTTTTATTGCAACTTTTGTAAAATAAATTTTTTCTGTTGTGAAATATTCGCAAAAATCTTAAAACCAACACGAGTAAACTCCCATTTCTAATTATACGATTTTTACTAAAAGTTGATCAACTTGTGCCACAGATGTTAAAAGCTTAAATACGAAGTTTCAAAAAAATCCTCTTAGCCGAATTTACTCTGCAAGTGTACACGTACCGACAGACAGACCGATACAGACAGACAGACAGACATCATGCTAAAAATAGTCAAAACGTTATGTAGGGACCTCAATTAGTAAAGATCCATCGAAATCTATATTTGCGGTCGGTAAAAAAAAATAATATCTGTTTTTCCGTTGAATACATTTTTGTTTATATTTTTCCCCCGATAATTTTTTTTTTATCTGTCAAGTTTTCCTACTGTGGATCAAAAAGTTCTGCAAGAATACCAAATATCAACTTTCTAAGTCCATCAGTATGATCATAATTTCTACCGAACAGATAGAAAGACATATGGGTGACGGTATATGGCTTTTATTGTCATACCTACGAAATCCTAAAAGAATTTGTAGACATGGATATATCAAAGGAGATTTTTATATGGAGGGTTACAGACACCTGCTCTATCAACCGCAGGGAAGAGCCAGTCCGCCAAGCTATTTCATGCCGTCCGCCAATACGAAATTGTTTACTTACTAAATAATGTGTTACAGGTATAGGATATGCGGTGTGTTCACAAATTTTCTTCTTATATATTTCGGATTTTGGCGTCCGATCCAGAAAGTTTGTAAGCCCTTGTCTTAGAATATTTGTGGTTTTTATATTTTTTAATTCAAGTTTCTTCCGAAGTATATACGACTGTTCTAGAAAGGAAAAAAAAACTCTATAAGCAATAAATTAATGAGTAATATATTATGTTACATATAGAGAAAGAGCGGATAGGAAAAAGATGTTTTCTCTGTGTAAACGGGAAAAAGTAAATTGGATTTCATTTCGATTTCCTTTGACCGCGTAACCAGGTCAACATTATATCAAATATGTATGACCTGTGGATGCTGCTTTCAAAAGCAAAAACAAAAATATTCCTTCTAAGCTACCTATGATGATAATGTTACAAAAATACAATAAAAATAATGCATTTCGATGCAGTCGTATAGCAGTATAAATTTATGGCTAAATATCTATTACTCCGCAATAAGGCCTTAAGTAAGATATATCAACAACATTTAGAGGCATTTAAAATGTAAAATACTGTATCCAATATATATATTTTTTTATTTGTATGGCCTTTGCTGCTTTGGCAATTAGCGAGGACAATTATTATTGTCCTGGCTATCCAATATTTGAATTGTACAGAATATCTAGAAAAACAAGAACAAATGTATATGTGGGGGATCTTTTTAAATATGGTTGAAACGTCACAGTAGGCTACTTGTAGTCAAATATTGTATTGTACTTCATGGTACCTACTTTAGAAGCCTTCCACATTGGTTTCCAAGACTTGCGAGTGGATCAAGTCTGAAACTCTTTAAGGTTCGTCTGCTGGTTGCTAGGATGCATTATGACAGGAATAAGGGTGTTGGAATTAGTCTAAATTTTACTTAAACTACGATTAATGATTAGTTTAAGGATGAAATTAAAGTTAACGTGATTACTCTAAAGCTACAACTAATGAAAAAACCACACAATCAACGTTATTCCTCACAAAGCTTCTTAAAACACCTCATAATATTCACAGAGTTCAAGTCCCTTATCTAGAATCGATTAACTTCATTCAAAATCGATGCATCAAACTGGAAAACATAGGACTAGACTCATGTGCTCTAAAACTTTTCCTGATAAACTAAGTTGAACCTTTTTATTCTCCCATCTATTTCGGATTTTTATCTTCCGAAATTGTACAGTCGACACCAGGGTTGACTCAGTCTCAAGTATTTCATACTTCAAATGCGTATCTGTTTATACATGGATAACAGGACCAGTCGAAATGTCACACTCACCACGTGGCTTTCATATCTTTAGCCGGTGGTCTAGAAACGGAGATTTTATCTGCTCTGCTTCTTCCAATCCAGACATTAAGATCCTTATATTATTATTACCTTTTTATTCATTTATTTACTCAAGCCCGCTATTTATTTTAAAAGATGTTCCCTTGTCAATAATGTGTGGGCCTCTCAATTAAAAGATCTAGTCTTCGGAAACACTTCATACATTTTACAACAAGCAGGCATATCTCACCAAATAAGCAAAGATCAGCTAATAGAAAATCAGGCGAGTATTTTTATATAGGACATGTGCTTCAGATTTGTGTGATGATCTTAAAAATCAACTGGGCTGGAACAACTTGACAAACATTTCAGATTAAACTCAAAAATGTAACAATGATATAGCACAGAAGAAGAAACGAAAAGGTTCAAAGTGTCCAAGGAGGCTGGAAGAAGAGCTGTCAGCTACGAAGAAAAGATAAGACTGACTCCTTGGAAGGAACTTTCACTCGATGGCTGGCAAGAAATGCAAAGAAAAGAAGTTAGAAGACAGGAAAAAACAAAAACGCGCGAGTATCTACGAAACGAAGGGCTACTCGCTGATGGAAGTGGAAAACAGACGAAGGCAAGGATACATCACGCTGGAGGAAATAACTTTAAGGGAAAAAGATATCTAAATACAGATCAGAAGGGAACTAATCCACAACTCCAACTACAATAAACAATACAAGTTTTTAGTATCCATGTAAACGGCAGAATACCTAAGGAAAAATATTAAAAATACATAGATGATAGAATACAGCTAGGTATAGGAGTAGGAAATGAAGAAAATGAAAATATGTACTGGAAACAAGACCAAGAGCATAAGTCCAGAATATGTGAAAGAGGATAAGAAGCATTGGAACATCTGACAAGAGACTGCACAGAGGACTGAAGGAACTCCAAATCAGCTGTACAGATACTCACTGATTTAAGACCTGACACAAGATGGATGGAACTGGTGAAGAAGAAAAGAAGAGAATTAGTCTGAACTAGAATTATCTCTTTGTTGTGTATTGTTATATATTTATGTTATATGTTAAAATTAATGATTTTTTTTTGGTTTTGTTTATAGAAGGTTATATGTAGTATTATCTGTCTCAATTTGTAATATGAAACTAAGAGGAACATTTCATTTTTTATGTTGTCTATTTAAAATATCATCTTAGGGTGGTACTGCTGAAATGGCACCTTTCAAAACATATGACAATTCATATTTGACATTAATTTATATGTCAATTTATTTTTTTAATTGAAAAGTATTTTAATACAACCAAAATAAGAACATAACATCAGAAAATATGCATAAGAGACAACAATTAGATAAATATACAAAAAAACACATATATAACGCTTATGGAAAACTTTTAGAAAAAAATGGAACGAAATTAAAAAGAAGCGAAATTATAGACCGTGTGGCAGATATTTTTTCAGTAAATCTTGGTGTCCTTTTTGTTGCGAAATATAAAATAATTTACCCATTTCAATTTCTTTAGATTTCTGAAGGAGAAGTAAGAAAAATTTTAAATGAAGGTGTAGAAAATTTAGGACCGACGAACATGGGAAGAAGTAATAATAAGAAAACAGATAGAACCACAGACTACATGTTTCGAAAAGATTTTTAGAGAAAAATTTGGGATTTACATTCAAAAAATTAATATTTTTGTTTAAATATGTTATTAAATTTTGCAAAACAAGAAGTAGATTTTAAGGGCAGCAGAATAAAATGATAAATTATTATTATATAATATGTATTTTTGTTTTTTATATTTTATCACGATATTTCATTGATAATCGTAATATATTTTACTATTATACGAGTAATAATCGAAAGTTTGATGAAATAAATATTAATATATACATTCAAAATATTTGACATGTCAATCACAATTTTGACATGTCAATTTAGTAATAACCTCAATATGATGAAACTTAACCATAATTTAAAAGCCAGATTTACAAGTTCACATGATTCTACAAAAGTCTATTTACACCACAACAGTCACTAAAGTAACAATATCTAGTTTCGTATTACAAATTGAGACAGATTATACATGAAATGCGATATAGTTTATGTTGATTTTAATCCGAAAGAAAAAAAAAAATCTTTACTACTACCACTTATTACATAGCACAGAGCCTGCCATCTCTATTTCTTTCTATCGCTTCTAAGCAATAGACATTATAATATAATATAATAGTACAATATCTGCTCTCTTGGATGTCACGGACAATATTTTTGTTTCAACTGAGAATAAATTGTCAACTTGCCTATTACTTCTAGATTTTACCAAAGCGTTTGATAGTATCACCCATGAACTTCTTCTTCAGAAATTAAACTACATTGGCCTTGACATCCACACAACTAAATTTTTCGAATCTTACCTCAATAATCGCACACAGAGAGTATTGTTGAATAATAAAACTTCAGACGATAGATTCGTTTCTAAGGGCGTACCACAAGGCTCCTGTCTGGGATCGATTCTTTATTCTATTTATATCTTTGACATGGAAAACGCAATAAAATATTGTAAAATTCGTCTCTTTGCCGATGATACCCAATTGCATTTATCCTTCAAGCCAGAGTCCATAGCTGAAGCTGTTAAAAACGTGAATAAAGATCTGGTTTCTCTTATACATTATTGTAACAACCACTGTTTAATGGTTAATGCTAAAAAATCAGCAGTTATGATCTTCGGGAATAAATCTACCCCTACTGATAGTTTGGATCACGGCGAAGTTAGAATTGAACTAAACAATAATATTCTACCATTAGTGCATGAATATAAGAATCTAGGCATTGTTCTTGACACACAGTTGAGATTTAACTCATATATTAGTTCACTTTTAAGAAGGGCCTTTCTCGCCTTAAAAAACTTATATATGAGTAGATTTTGTCTATCTCGCAATTTAAGAAAATCTCTTGCTGATAGTTTAGTTTTATCTATTTTTAATTATGGTGATATTATATACCACTCCTGTATCACTCACGTTGACAAACTCAGAATTCAAAAAATTCAAAACTACTGTGTAAGATTTGTACTGTCACTTCGTACTAGAACTCCGACGTCCAAAGGGTTGAGTTCATTAAATTGGCTAACTATGGAACAGCGTCGAAATTTACACTTTGCTTCGTTTATTCATAAATTAGTAATCAATCAAACGCCTACCTATTTAAGCTGCAAACTAGTTTCGAGAACTTCCCTTCATAGCCTTACTCTTAGGGACTTCTATAGCCTAGAAGTTCCAGCCCACAAAAGTTCATTTTTCGAGCGTTCCTTTTCCTATTGCGCCCCATCTATGTATAAT
This sequence comes from Liopterus haemorrhoidalis, assembly GCA_963971575.1. NCBI lineage: Eukaryota > Metazoa > Arthropoda > Insecta > Coleoptera > Dytiscidae > Liopterus > Liopterus haemorrhoidalis. The sequence continues at coordinate 16,590,760 of OZ020612.1, read as the reverse complement.
CAAATACCCAAGTGCCTAAAATCTCTCTCTGTGCAATCTTTCAAATTAAAATATAAAACATGGTTGCAGACAAAAAATCACGCCAAGTAATCTTGTTTCGCGAATATACTTTTTATTCTCCCAGGTCATATATTTTCACCCGCACGTCTACTGAATTTCGCTGAATTAAAATTCGCTAAACTTCTTATGCTAATTTATATAAAATGTAAGAATGTAATTTATATATAAAAAATGTATTATTGTATGTACACGATGAAAAAGGTTAAGTTGGAAGACCAGCCCTGGCTGAAACTTCGCCTACAATAAAGTTATTATTATTATTATTATTATTAAAATATTTGACAAAAGAAAAATAAAGGGCGTGGGCAGGGCGGGCGCTAGGAAAAAACCTGTCAATACGCCCAGAGCCGTAGCCCGTAGGCAAGATTTAATTGAGCGCTCCTAGACAGAGCGTAACTACTTTTTTTCGAGCATGTCAAATGAAAACAAAACACCTCACTCCTAAATTTCAAGTGAAGACTAAAAAAAAGGTTCCCACTTCTAAATTTCAAGTGAAGACCTAAAAAAAAGAAATCCCTTGATTTACGCCCTTTTACAGTGTTTGCGCCCTAGGCAGTTGCCTAGTTCGCCTATTGCTCAGCGCCAGTCCTGGGCGGGAGAAGAAATAGCTCCCGAAAACTTGAAGAGCGAGGAGTAAAATTTAACATTTAAACAGCTGGGAAAAAACTTAATTCAGAGCGACTAGTTGTCTGTTCGGTATCATTTTCCGATTTCTATTTTTTCTTTTGTTTCCCTTTCTCTGACACCCCATATAATGGACTGAGGTCCCAAAGAAACCCGGCACCCGGGTACATTGTATCCAGTGAACCCCCATATCCAGCCCTGACTCAAGTGGAAGTTATACTAGCAATTTTATGCACAAAACCTTATATTTTTGGCGTAACTTACAATAATAAACTCAATTTTACAAAACATATGTAAGTACTTAAAACTCTGATTTTAATTATTTTCATTCACGGAAAAAGTTCTAAACGTATAACTTTCAAAAAAGTTTACAAAGGATTTCTAAAATAAAATTAAACTTCTGTCTCAAACACATTTGTTCCTGTCGATAATAAACAAAAAAACTTTTTAAAATTCTATCGAATAACATGAATCCAATTTTTCGTTGTCAGATTATTTTAATGGTAGCAAATTTAAAAGTTTTTTCAATATTTTTATATAATTTATAGCTTTTCCAACAAGCATAATAAAGTGAGTTTTAATGAAATATGATAATTTACGATTATGACGGTAGGTAGGTATTACTTCAGACTGAAGACGCGAGACATATTTACAACGTAAGTTTTAATCTCCGAAAATATTGTTTTTTCAGAGGTGTAGTGGAAAATTTTGTATCTTGAGCAACATATACTTCACGAACAAGCATAAACGAAAAAATATGCTTGATATGTTTGGACGTTTAAAGGAACACAGATGAATAACACGCAACGTGGAACGCGTCCATCGCTTTAAACCAACACCTTAAATTAAAATTATAACGTTTTCATCAACACAAAACATTTAAAAATTATAACAATTGATATTTTCGGGAATTAGGTCATTAAGAAATTACAAAATGTTTGAAAAGACCGGTTTTGATAATATTATATTATCTTCTTCAGTTTATCTATTGAAGAATTATAACAATTTAGTATTACATAATATTATACATTCATGTTACTAAAATTAAATCTATAGTACTTACTCAATCAAAACTAAGTGTATGAACTCTTCACACCATGCTTCCAAAAAGATATAATTGGAGACCATCTCATAAATTCAAAATAAAAAAATAAATAAAGTTAAAAGTTTAAAATGGTAAAAAACAGTTAAAATGTAAAATTATTAAAATATATCACAGTGGTCATATCACATTTCTAAACGCCTGGAAAGTTGATGGCATAATGACTAGTTGAAACCAAAATATTTCAAAAACATTTTATAGGAAATTAAATTCGCGCATATGCTCTATCTTTAATGTATTTAATAATGTAGTTGTAGTAATGTTAAGAGTTTAAGCAAAAAACTTGCATTTTAAAAAATAAAGTTCTTTTGGTCAGCATTTGTTGCAGAGTAATTTCTCGATCCCTACATTATCCCTACACTTAACCCCCCTCAGAAGAACGTCAGAAAACAAATAATTTTTTCTTATGACCCCCCCCCCTGATAAATTACTGGGTGCGCGCTTATTAGGAGATAACATTTAAAACGTGTTTATCACACAAAAATCTAAATTGAGATATTGGTACCAGTGTTTCCCTCTTTGTTAAAATTATAACGTAAATAATTTAATTAATATAAAGGTTTGGTACCAAAATGTGTTTTTAACTAAAATTTAAGATATTAAGAATAGTATTAGAAAATCAAGAATATATAAATTAATATAAACCTAATTTTGTGATGAAACATTCATTCAAATCAGATTTTATCTCTGGTTCGTCCATTTTTACCATCATTAGCCTATTAAATTCATTTTAACAAAAACAGAATATTTGAACAAAAACGTATTTTGTTCAAATTTAATTATTCAATTTTTCGTATTTTTGCTCATTGCAATTGTTTAAATTCAATGTTTGTGAACATTTTAAAAATAAGTGGGTCGAAAAATTAAGTTCCTAACCTAATTTTTAAATTTAAATTTGAACGAAAAGTATGAAAAGTATGGTTTAGAATTATAAAGCGATTATTTTGTGTTCAATTTGAAACTGAAATATCTCACTTATCATTTATGTATTCCAGCTAGTAGTTACATGTTTTTATTATATAGGTCCGTCCCTTTGACCACAATTTCTGCTATACAGATATATTGTAACGGTATTAAAACTAAAGAAAAAACTAGTAATTACAATATTAGAATTGATTTTTTTGTGTTATAAATTATTTATTTTTTCCTTATAATTCTTCATATTGTATCGTTTTCATTCCGAATGATGATAAACATCGTCATCACAAATATTTCAATGAAACTGATATTTAATTCTTAATAAATACTCTTGTTAAGTTAAGGTTTTCCAACAAAGATGTTGTAGTATATTTTTTATAAATAGACGAAGCCATTCTTTAAAAGGGTAATATTTTAAAGCTTATCACACTTTGAGCAGATGTGAAATCCTCCTGACGTAAAAGAACAAAATACCTTAAAGACGAAATCTTGATTCAAGAACCTTTAACCTTTCATATGTTTCAGAGTGTCAGCGAAACTTGTATAACTTTTTATCTTTTTACATTTCGTTTTGTTGCAAAAGTCGGCCATATGTCCACAGTAAAAAACACCTGTCACCAAGGTAACGAATGGTAAATCTAAATACATATGTAACAGTCTTGGACGACAGCACCGATAAAAGTTATCCATTATCTGGATGCAATATCTAAACTAACGGTCGAAATCTTACGATTTACTCACATATAAATCTTACATGTAAAACTGTTTAAAATTTTAAATTAGATGTACACCTTCTAAAATATAGGAACGGATAGAAATAGAAAATTGAAAATAACAGTAAGATAGATCGGTGCATCAGGATTGAAGTTTTACACGCTAGAAAATTTTCTCGAAAATGAAGATGGTACATTTTTTTCAAATATGTATTTTTGTAAATACGAGATAGTTATATACTTTTAATGCGAATAGGGTGACCAACTCTTGGTTAGCTAATTTCGGGATATCGGCTTTAAAAAATCAGGACACAACTATAATAAAACGTAATTTTACAAAATACCTTTATATTAACCAGTGGCGTAACAACACTAGGGGCACCGGGCAAACATTGTAGGCTCCAAGACTTTTTTAAGTTAAAAGTGTAAGTAAAAAAAAAAAAAAAACTGCAATTTACTATACTTTTGTAGGATTTACGTCTTCAAAATGACAACACTCCACGCATTTGACACACAAATTATATTGCAAATCAGATTATTTATTTAATTTATTTATTTATTAGTACAGGTTTCTCTACAGGATACAATCCCAATTAAAAGCGGACCTTACACTATCAATAATAATGTCAGTAATACTGAGTCAATAATAATGACATTACTATTATTTTTGCCAGTTGCAAAATATTTACTTACACCATCAGTATTTTAGTCAGTAATCACTAAAAGTTATGTGGAGAACATCAAACAAGTGAATATTATTATTATGAAGAGTAATAAGCAAAAAGCCTGCTTGGCTTTAGTGTTGTATTTTGGTACAAAGCGATTCGTAAATCGAAAACGATGGATGAAGCAGTGGCTTAAAAAACGTACAGAATATACTCATGTTAATTTATTAAAACAAATTCTTCTCACCGATCCAGATGACCACCACAATTACTTTCGGATGGATGCGGACACCTACAACTCTCTTGAGAATTTGGTAGTACCTCATCTAACTATCTGTGTTAAATTCTGTGGCTCAGTAAGGTCAAGTGGACGTTCAGTGTAACCATGAAATTTTAGTACATAAAATACCCAGAATGTTGGACTGTAAACATCGTCGGAATTTGCTCATGGTCGTTTAGAAGATCTGATTTTCTTCAACTCTTCCCTATAATTAGAGCGCAAAGTTTTTAATTTTTTTCGAACGTAATCTTTTTTTGCATTTGGTCTTATTTTTTTATACACTTCTAACAATTTCAAGTCCTTCATTCCGCTTCACTTTGTTCATGTACTCATACGTTTCAATAAAGGTTTAATGCAGCAGATATTCTGACATTTCAATTTCAATTTCATCATCAGCCGCAGCATCGTGCATAGTAAAATCATCTATTATATCCATTGATTACGATACTAACTATTACTAACTTGACACGAGACAAACAACAACTAAAAACTAAAAACTGAAGATCAATACTGACAGTAATACTGATACACTGCGAATGGCTATCAGTAAAACTGAGAGTTCCTCCCACTACCTACGATACTGAAGGCTGTATTTCATGAAATCTAGATTTCGTCAGTTCAGTCCATCATTCCATCAGTACTTGCATTAGGTCGTCAATATTACTGTCATTATTTTTTAATATTGACATTAGTATTGATAGTGTAAGGTCCGCTATAGAGAAATACACATCAATTATAAAAAATTAAAAACTACAGAAACGAAACAAAACAAAAAACATAAAGAAAAAAAAAAGAAAAAATTAACAATAATATTAAATTATATTTACAAATATTTTTTTAAATTTATCTACATATATCACATTGAAATATGTCTGGAAAATTAACATTGACAGAATACATATTAAACAATAATGGAAGATAATTTATGGGTGAATTGGTTGCTGAATTTGTTTTAGAGAAGTTTATTGAAAAAATTTCACATTGCAACGTAGAATGTGTTGGAACACGGAAATAGAAGTTACTTAGTAATTCGGGAGAGTAAATCATATTTGTAATAATTTCAAATAAAAAAGAAATATCAAGAGATCCGCATTTTTTCAAGTGACCTTAAATTTTATTTATAATTAGAAAATTTGTTTACCATATATTTATCGAATTTTGTTTGTTTTCTTTCATTTCTGTCAATTTAAACATTATATTGAGGTGACAAACAAACTGTGACAAATTTAAGCTAACTCCTAACGAAAGAAAAATTTAATGTTTTCATGGTTGAAATATTTTTGAAATTTGCTCCTGATCTTATTATAAATCCTAACATCCTGTATGATTTTTTAATTACATTATTAACATGAACATCCAATCTAAGCTAACTATCCTATACTAGATCTTTAACAAGACTAACGGAAGTGATACTATTCCCACAAAGATTATATTCATAATTTACTTTATTTATGTTTCTAGTAAAAGTTATTTGAAAACATTTCTGCATATAAAGAAAAAGATAATTTTTTTGCATGAAAATATTAAACCTGTGAAGGTCATATTGGATCTGGTAACAATCTTGCAACATAGTGACTGATTTAAAAGTTTTAAGATCATCTGCATATAGTAATACATTCGAGCACAAAAAATATTTTGCAATGTCATTTATGAAGCGTTGCTAAATAGCTTCTATTGGGGCACATCTGAGGTAATTGGTTCGCTATTTGATTTAAAACCATCAACAACTACACACTGAGTTCTCCCTCAGAGATAAGATTTAAATTAGATAACAAATTACCGAGAAGCAAGCTTGTGTAATGGTATTTATGTATCTATTTTATCAAAAACTTTACTAAAACAATATAGAGTGCATCTACTTGAACGCGATCACCCACAGTATGTAGTTTATAGTATTAAATTGGTTTCAACTGATCTTCCAAGGAAAAAAACAGATATGGGTCTATAATTTGTAATCAAATTCTTGCTTCCATTTTTAAAAACTGGTGTTACATAAGCTTTTTTTCAAATAGTGGGGCAATGTCCTTCAGTCAGAGATTTAATATAAATAATAGTTAACGGCACATAGAGAGATGTTGCACAATTTTTAACAAAAACACTTGGGTTTTTGTTAAAAATTGTGCCATCCGCACCAGCACCCTTATTTTTGTCAAGTTCTGATAAAAAACAACAGTTCCGGCTCATCAGACGTACTGTCAGTTAAATTTGAATTAGTGAAAACATGTTCAAACGTGAAATTATAATTATAGAATCACTAACATCACGGTTGATTATAATATTTACAAATTACGATGTGACACAAGCGAATAATATAGGTTTTAGTTTCATTGTCGTTTCACTTCATTTTATTCAAAACTGAAGTGATGTATTTGCGATTCTGTAAAAAATAAAACGAATACACCCGTTTCACTTAACAGTGACTTAACCTATAAAAACTTCAGAAAAGATAAGCATACGTCTAAGTACAAAGTGTTTAAGGCTCTATTACTGTTTTGCAATAAACTACACATTTAACATTGTCCGTATTATTATAAATTAAGAGAATGAACCATAGGTCATGAAGATTTTAATTTTTAGATAAATGGAACTATACAAACAATTCTGGTTCCAAGTAGGTACTGAAGAAACGCTAGTACTACTTCGATAGTTTATGTTCTTAGCTGTCATTTAATTTATAGGTTATATTTGTAATTGAAGCGATATAAGTTTAACTGAGTTACTATTTGGGTGCTTCTGATAAACTGATGCATTTTACTAAAACTGAAAATATATTTCAGTCATGAAATAAAACGAACCCGACAGATAAATGAAGTGATATAATTTTTCTGAAGCAGTAGTAAAACGAAAGCACCTATTCTCATCAAATCTCTATTAACAATATCAATCAGCAATAATATGAAACAACTAGTGGATCCGTTGCCAACTGTGTTGGCAAACAAATCATTACCTTAATGTGGAACTTGCTCGATACCTCAGACTTCTTTCTCTAACCATACGCCTAACTTCATCCAATTCAAATTGAATCAACTCTACGCCCATTATTAAAAACTGGACAAATAATGAGTATTATTCCGAATTATTTATTCATTAACTTTTTAAGATATGAAAACCATTCATTTTCACTCGTACATTACCTTTATAATAATAAAACTGAAAATGATTTGAGACGTTAAATTTAAAATATATTTATTAAAATAAATTTTCCAATTACTTATATAATATAAAAATACGCACACAGAAAAAGCGCACATGAAAAAATACACACACGGAAAAAAAACGTACTTACACTATATCTCAAATCAGTTTGAAATATATCGTGGGAAACTATTACACAGTAAAATTTAATTGTTTGCCCGCTTTAATATATTGCGTTCACTTTTGTAAAGTCAAACCAGATCTGGTTATTTTGGTTACTTTTATAGTGTAATATTTATCAAAATATTCCTTACGCTGAAAAACCCACTTCAGATTTGTTGGTTATGATCATTATATAAGAAATTCACTTGTGTAAGAACAAACTAAGAGGAAATTTAGTTTTCAACAGTTTGCACCTTTGAAACTGTATGTCATGTTGATATTACAGAAAAATAATTTGAAAAGTCAGATTATAAATATGTCATTAAAAAAAAAAATCATTCGTCATATTTCGTTTCCAATAGTGACATCTTAAATATTTTGTAAATATAATACTAACCAAAAATAATACAAACATAACCCAAAACTGTAAAGCCTTTTTTACAATATAACCTAGTTCCTAAAAGTCAGTAAAACACTATAAAAATCACCAAAATAACCAGATCTGGTTTATTCTTACAAAAGTAAACTGCTTATAACAATGATATTATTTATCTTTATGACATATTTGTCTGCATATATTCTAGAGCTCCAGATTCTGTAAGCATGATAAACGCTGTTCGGGCTTTTTGAATTCGCTCTTGTACGTCTCGATTAGTACCTCCCCTTACAACCATGTAGCTTTTCAAATACATAAACTCGCTGACACGTTCGGTTGGATCGTCTTTAATTAGAGGGGCTTCATGCTTGGAGACATAATTTTTAATTCATTGGATTTCCATTAATTGATCTTTAAGCCCATGTTCCAATTAACGCAATTTAAATCTCATATCACTGAGGTTCTAACTATCTCTTAGTTAATCTCCAGATGTTGCATCAAGATATATTAAAAGCTTTTATTGAGCGTTACACGATAAATTAAAAGATAATAGTGAAACAAGTATTCTGACTATTTTTATGAGAATTGATGCATTTGTCCCACCGTGGTATAAAATTTAAAATTTCTGTATGGTCCAAATCTGGCAACACTCATAAACAAAATTCTGTACTGCTGCATCTGGATACCGCTATCCTTCAAAGTGTTCCTTCAGAGATCCGTGTTAGTGTGAAATAACCAGATCTGTCCCATAATGACCTAGAATTTATCAATGGAAGTAGGTAGAGTATATGGCATGCCTTATATTGCTCGAACCAAATGATTGTTCTTCATTCGGAGACTATCTCATCATTTTGTCATTATTTATTTAGTTTTCGGCCGTATAAAACTGCGCCTACACTAAGGCAGTTGGCAAAGACGTCCACACTGTCAGCGTAGGGTAAAGCGCGTCAATCTGTTACTAAGATTGTTTAATATAGCTTGTAAAATACGTTTTATAAGCTCAAGGTGTATTTGTATGCCGCTTGGCACAGTTGATACGTCTACTCTATGAGTGTAAACGCGGCTTTCTTTGATACAGACCGTCATCAGTCGATTTGCAACTGACAAGCTACGCTGCCTGCTGGCATAAGCCAACGACACGTACACACTTATGAAGTTTTGTCAATTGGAAGGGTCGTCCACACTATCAGCACAGGGTAGAGCACATCATTCCGTTGTCAAACCTGTTTAGCTTAGTTTGTAAAATACGTTTTGTAAGCCCAAAATGAATTTGTAAGCCGCTTGGCACAGTTGGTGCGTGTACAGTATGATTGTCGCCACGGCTTTCTTTGATCCATTCCGCTATTAGTAGGTTTGTTACTATTAGACCGCGCGGCTTGTTGGCATAAGTCAAACGTCCACATTTATGCGGCCTGTGGAAGCAGCTTAAGACTATCAAATGTTTGAGAATTGCGGCAGTGAAATGCCTATAAACAAATTAATAACGCTTCGAATTACTGTATTTGATCACATTTCAAGTTACGTCGTCCTTTTAACTGGAGATAGTCGGGCAACTGTGCTCCTTTCAGTACACACCAAATTATTATAGAGATTAAAAATCAGGGTGTCCACAGGCAGTTCCTTGTGTAGAGTTAATCATTTGGGAAACTTATTTATTGATCATCGCTCTTAATTGAATTTGAAATAATCGGTAAGGATTTGTTTCAAAATTCTTATTTATAGTTGTCCAATGTTACCTATATATGTTGCCCGCTCTTTAGAACCAAGTCTCACCGTTTAACACCAACACACTGATTATGTTTTATTCATATCTACTTACAAACAACATACCTTATGATTCCTTTTAATTCACGTATAAAATTTTACTAATATCATATTTCTGTTTCAGGTAAGTTCACCTATTCTATTGCAAAGCAAGCTTGACAAACAGTAAGTGAAATGTATATTTACTAGAAGGTAACAATTTATTCATAATTTTATAACATTAAATTTTATGTAAGATTATTTTCTAAAGTTTAATATAATTTACTTAGTCTTTGTGCATTTCTATAGTTAACTTTGAATATTCTCATTGATCTATAATTTAAAAATACTTAGACCTAGCGATAAGTTGTAAGTATGCGATGTTTTTCTTTAAAGGCATATTTACACACTTATATGCACACAGTTTTCATTCTTTTCAGTCGAGAAAACATGCTTTTCTGCTTCATTTCCAATAGAATTCACAGTATATTTACTAACACAGTGACCGAACCAACAAAAGGAAGCGAGAAACTTACATAAACTCTTTTTTGAAAAGTGGAATTGTCAGCGTTTTGTGATATAAAGTAGCATTACAGAAAAATACTTTACCGACTGAAAATGTCTCTTGTAAAGTGTTTTGCACTTTTTGCGAGAACCATCTGATATTATTATCATCCTATGGAAATAGTTCCTAACGGTTTCGTTTGAAAAGAAGGGATCTAACGTTTTTTCGTACCGAGATTTCGATAGAAATGGTTAAGGTTTAAATCGAGCTATATGCATTCTAGACGTTTACTTGATAACATCTAAGGACCCTGCCCTAATCTTTACCTGATTTTAAAGGTTAAAAGCACACGAATTTACACGTGAAATGACCATTGCCAGCTCTGCAGTGTTTTGTTTCCAAGGCCGTAGATGTTTCTTTTTCGTTTAGATTTTTTTTTTATACGAAGTACTTGCCGTCCTTAAACAATCAACGACATGCCTATATCTATATATGCAGAATTTTCGTCTTCAAAATTACACACTACACGACTTTAGCATACAAATTATATTACAAATCTGATAATAATATTTACAAATTACTATGCCAGAAGCAAATAGTCTCACCCAAAACTCTGTCAACAATAACAATAAACATAGCGACTTTAGTTATGGTCTTCAATTGCCTCTCGTCTGTCTATATCTCTCTTAGTTGGCTCTGGATGATTCGTTAGTGCTGGAATATAGGGAAATCCCACATATATACATAGAATTTATTCAAATTTAAAGATGTTGTATGAGTACATAAGTAGGTGTTGCGTTAGTATCTATACGTTGAAATTCGTCTTAATACTACGTCTATATAGGTTCATTATTATACATAACTTCACAATTTCTAAATTGCTGTATAGAAATATTTTATAATGAGTTGTTCTCAGTTATCTAAGAGGGCAAAAAAGGTCTGCTAAGTTAAGGTTACCGGCGACGATTAATCGGCACCTATAAGCGCATGGTTTTGACACTCGTTGTTCCCCATTTGGTGCACACGTATAAAGATAGTTACCGGGGACGGTTAAATGATTTTTCTTTATTTAAAAATAGCCTGGTTTAGAATCAATGTCCCTGTACCTGCTTGGGGGTGTATTATATTTACTTAAATTTGGCACTTCTGCAGAATAGATATAAAACAAATTCATAACAAAATATTAAAATTTATCCTACCGATAAGTTATTGTATGTGTCGATAATTCAACAAAGCAATTTTATTAATATCTATGAAATATAAATAGTTCGTATCCTAAGAGTATGAACACGTAAAAAGATTGTAGCCGGCGACTATAGGTGCTGGCAAGCTAGCGCTGCCCAACGAGAATGAATCCTTTTACGTTCAAATGTACCCGGTTTTGTAAGAAGATTTTCGGTATTTGTAGGTGCATAGACCAAGCGTTTATAACTAAACAGGAATTTTTGAAATATTATTTATCAGCTTACAAGACTGGCAGTCACTTTTTACCGACCGCCAACATATATAAGGGAGGTATTGTGATCATACCGATTTTGACATTTCGAGATTTCGATTGATCTCCACGAATTGAGGTCGACAATTTTTAGCATGATGTCTGTCGGTCTGTCTGTCTGTCAATGGCACGAGTTGACTAACTTTTGGTAAATATCGGTTAACTAGAAATGGGAGTTTACTCAGGTCGGTTTTAAGATTTTTACGAATATTTCACAACAGACAAATATATAGAAAAAATAATTTAACAAAAGTTGCTATAAAAGCAATAACTAACAACTTTTATATGAGACATTTTTTGATAATGCAGCATAAATTAAACAAGTACTTTGTGATTGCAGTCGGTCCTGCGGTGGCCACAGCTGATTTTTCTCTTGTAACAGGAGCGTCCAAAAATAAACGAAATTAAAAAAAAAATTAGCGAACCACCTATATTTCATAGATATTAATAAAATATATTTAATATTGCGAATTACCGATGTTTACAATTATTTTTCGGCAGAATACATTATATTGTTTTGTTACGAATTTGTTTTACAACATCAAATCCACAAAAGTGAAAAATTATGAACATTGATTCTTAATCAAGTCATTTTTCACTGAAGAAATTTCAATAAACCGGCGTCGGTAACAATCATTGTACGTGTACAGTAATCGGCATCATTTTTTTCTTAACTATATTTTACTTTTATTTTTGTTATATACTTGTTTTAATGTATCCATAGGCTAAATAAAATTGGCATCAACAAGTGCTGCAAACAAGCGCTTATAGGTGCCAGTAAATCGGTGCTGGAAACAATCTTTCTACGTGTTCGTACTTTAAGATACCATTATTCGTGAGGTTACGTGCTTCATATTGTTTCTCCCTCTTCAGGGGCATTGTTGATCTAGCTGTATTTTGGTTTAACGCACACAAATCCTCCATCAGTTAAACGGATGATCTTTCCAGGTATCTTATATACACATACTCATTAAATCTTCTAATATCCGATACCATTTTCCACGAATATATGGATCTCACTCTTCTTTCCTAGATACTCTTTGCCATTATGTTCCGTTTTGAATATTAAGACTTTTCTTCAGTATATTTATTCCTTTTAATTTTGTTTTAATCAGTGAATCTCTTACTTCAAATAGACAGTTAGGACTTTTTGCTCAACTCCAGTAACAATTTGTTACATTCACCGTAAACTTAATGGTTTCTTTAAAACTGCCTAAAAAGTCTAGACTCTGGACTTAAATACATTTTTATTATCTTAATGTGTTCGACTCGATTAGCTCAAACAAATGAATACGTAAGTTGTTGGAAACTGTTAAAGATATTTTTTCTCTGATTCTTAGAACTTTAGGATTAATTAAACCTAAATTTAATGGTATAATTTAAAATAGTACTTTAGAGCAACGGTTGTAATAAACTTAGGAATAACTGACCAGCAAGAATATTTTGTTACTGATTTTTGATTGCATCTTTTACTGCTTTATCGACCGTGTATGTATATATTTTAACATATGTCAATGTGAAATGGTATCAGTTTTGCCGTGATTATTCCCGTTTATTGCGTGCTGCAAGTTTTCACTGCTGAATTTAATTTGCGTATTATTTTACAAAACTTTGCCCATTCTCGGATATTTATTACGGTTTCTCGGTATTACGGTTTCTGAATCCCACGAAAAAAATGTCGAGAAATCGCGAAATTAGTTTAGTAATTTAGTTAGTTCAAATTTTTTGGCGCCCAGCAATTATGGCTGTTTGGGATCTTTATGAATAGAATATTATTAACTTAGTATAAATAAAACAAATAAATATATTTCTATATACACGCGCAATAAAAGAAACCTTGCACGGGCAAACACAAATAAATAAAATTAATAGTATGTTTGGACAAATGATGGTATGAAGATATGAAGAGGACAGTTATCAAAGGATACCACAAGCAATAACAAAAACATTTAAATAAAGTACAAGACGTCACACATAAAATAAGTTAGTTCGATTTCCTCAGGAAGAGTATCAGCCTGTCCATGACAGCCTGACATCTTGCGGTTTTCGAAATCAACTAACATAGCACAGGACTAATCTCTCCTTAACTTCCCCGAAATGCACGCAGTGGATTCAAATGTGTTACAGAGTTCAATCTATGTTACACGTCTGACTAATAGAACATTCTCCTCGAAGGAGGTATCCATGGGTCCACAATCAGTGACCTTTATGAAGGCGTATGATGCTAGTTTCTTCTTTGCGGTTATTCCTGCAAGAAGAAGCCCAAGGTTAAATGTCTCCCTTCACGTTACGAACGATAATTTGTGTGCCATTCCTCTCATCATGCCATTTAGCTAAAACCAGTTATTTTAGATGAACTTTAGAATCATTTAGAAACACGAATCTCGCATCTACTATAGGTAGTGATTGCAATCCCGGAATCCCGAATCCTGGGATTTCGGGATCCCGGTTGATTTTTCATCCCGAAAATGACGGGATTTTAAAAGCTGAATCCCCGGATTTTTGGGATTATATCAAAATTGAAATAACTAACTTATTTTGTAAAAATGATCCGTTTTTTTGACCAAACTTTATTGGCCTGAGATAATTTCTTAACAGCTAGTTTACAAACATCAAACATCAAGTTAAATTAAGTTGTGTTCTGTGTGAGTTTGCAAAAAAATTAAGCTTGCATACGCGTTTTTAAAGTTTTTTAGTATATAGTAAGGTATGTATATATTTTTATATCATATTTAAAATTTTTATATCTATTTACCAAACCACTATTTTATAATTAAGACAAACATGAAAGACAAAAAATAATTACTGAAATATTTCAATATTTTATAGAATATTTTATATTCTTTTTTGACAAAGTACGTACACATTAGCTTTCGTTTTTAAGCAAATACTCGTAAATCACACAATATATATAATTTCGGGACCTCGGGTTTCCGGGATTATATATATTCAATACCGAAATCCCGGGGTTGTAATACTTGCCCGAGATTGCAATCCCTAACTATAGGTCTACATGAAGCGAATTCTGCAGCTGCATCAGCAGCTCTATGGTTTATAATGCCAACATGACCTGGTATCCAAAATAGCTCTACTCTTACTCTCCAAAAATTGAGACTATGAAGTAGTTGTTATTTTACACACACTACTACGCTTCTGCAACCACATTTTTATCCGGTTAGAGGATCTGCAGCACAGTTATCGTACTGTAGAGCACCGTTTCTCAACCGGGGGGCCGCGAAGTCATATAAAATCGAAGCATGAAATTATAATAGAAAAACGCTCAATTTTGCAAGATATATTCATTAAAATATACCTTTCAAACTTAAATAAAATAAATTATACTTATTTTGACAACTAATTTAAACTAATTAAAACGGTTCGCGTTGGAGGTACTTCAAGTACTTTCAAGTAGGTACGACTTGAACTTGCAATATTTTTTGTTATGCTCCGAGCTACTGTTAGCTAAAGAGTAAGGATGCGAAAGTGTTCAAAATGGAAAGCAACTTGGAACAATGAAACACTTGTAAATAAAAATACTTGCAAGCCATTATAGGTAATCGTAACAGATATTAAAAACATGTTTATTTAAAAGTTGTTTTTTTTTTTCAAAAGTTTTATCCAATTATACCCAACAGCTCTATATAAATATATACGTTCCTATATAAAAAATCGAAGTTATCGAATTTGTCCTTGATATCCTGTATTTCCGGTTTATTCCGAAAATTTAAATACTACCATCCAATTATTTGGCTAAACTCTGGACACCAAATTTTTTTCCCAACTTGCTCACACATCGTCTTTTCGAGAAAAATCGTATTTCCTCTATCTTGATACACCTTGAGATCCCTCCCTCGCTCCCCCTATATATATATAAATATATATATACAGGACCGGCGGTTGGGAAACACTGCTCCAGGTAACTATCTGACAGATAAGGTTATATGATACTTTCTGTGCTGAATAAATGTCATCCCGTCTTTCAATAGTGTATTGGGCCTGGTAGTTCAATTTCAACCACCTATATACTATTGATAAAATATTAATATATGTGTTTATTCTCATAAAGGATTATTTTAAGCAATTCTGTTCCTTATGTATTAATTGTTAATGACTATATTCCTTAATGAGCTTTATCAGGAATAACCATCTTGATATGTAGTGATACGTGATTTAAACGAAGTGGCGTCTTCATTTTTTTCTGACGTTTTAAGTTATTTTTAAGTGATAAAAGTGCAAAAAATACTTGAAATAGTGTGTTATAGTGTTTGGACTCCATGCAGGCCAAAATTGGAGCGACTGGAAAGGTATTTGTAGAAATTTTTGTTAATTTTATAATGAAAGTCATTGTTATGTAGAATGTGCTTCTATGGACAATATAGAAACACATACATGCATACACTATCGGCTATAACTAGAGAAACAAAACTATTTTTTAAATCATTTTCATAAATCCTGATTATTGACTAAATGAATATTGAATTATATTGGTATAGCAACAACAATTTATAAGTTAGAACCTGCTCTTAAAAATATTTGTTGTACTGGTACAATAAATAAAATAATTAACTTTCTGCTGCAGTAGACCATCTGCATATTTCTTTTGTAAGACTTAATAATAAAACAATTTTTTGTGGTTAAATTTATTCCTTTGCCCTAGCTCCCGTTCTTGTCCCGGTTTAGAGTTTCATAATTATGGTAAGCCTATATATATATATATATAATATATATATATAAGTTATTTAAGTAAGCAATATTTAAGTTATTTTGGGGGGTCCCATGCCAGAAAAGTTGAGAAACACTGCTGTAGAGGTCAGCATTAGATGGGACTCTACTATGGGATGCTTAATATTATCACACAAAACAGTTAACAAAGAAATTGACAGTTGTAAGATATATTAAAACCCG
The DNA here is from genome assembly GCA_963971575.1 of Liopterus haemorrhoidalis. NCBI lineage: Eukaryota > Metazoa > Arthropoda > Insecta > Coleoptera > Dytiscidae > Liopterus > Liopterus haemorrhoidalis. Next base: position 16,574,077 of record OZ020612.1, on the reverse strand, counting down.
ACGTAAACATCTGGAGATCTATCTATGATATTATCATACGTATAAATACATGTGATAATTGCTAATATTCTCTTCAAGATATTGTTACGAAATGCGGTCATGTATCTCAAAGCCCAGTGTCGCCGGCCGGGAGGTAAACTATAACTTAGAGCCATGCGGAACAGGGAGTCTACATTCAGATATCGAAATTCTCATTTGGCAATTGACAGCGGTGAAAGGTTTAATATTTAAGCTGCGTTCAGAACTCTTAAATTAGTCGACGATAGACTATGACTTGTACACTGTCGATTGTTTGTCATATGGTAAGGCGAGCAACCGTTCAGAGCTCTAAATTTAATGCATTATACGTTGTCGATTGTCGATAGTTTTCCAAACTTTGTAGTTAGTGAATTGTTTTAATGAGACAGGCATATAAAAACACATTGGCTATCTCAGTCTACATTGTAGAGAACGTTTACATTGTATGCCTTTACATAACCCAGAGTTTCTCAAACTTTTTGAGCCGCGGAGCAATTTTCACGAAAAGAATTCGTCGCAGAGCACTATCGTTGCTATATATATATAAACATTAGTACATCGCGAAGCACAGTTTGGGAAACTCTAACATAACCTAACAAAATGTCATCGCGCCGATTACAACAAATCTCGCCCAAAATTACAAAGAATAATAGTTAATATGATCAATTTAGGTAATTAGGTTAGGTTTAGTTAGTAAAAATGTAGTACAGCAGAATTAGGAAAACGATAGTAGATAATAACCATTTTTCGAAAGGATTTTCGGTCTGTCACTGGCAAAGCTGGTGTGTATATGAACTCTGCCAGATGACGCCGTCATAGTTGGTTTAAAGACACTTAAATATCGCACTATTCGTAACGCACTAATTTTCATAGCTGTACTAAATTTATCCACAACGCACAGTGAACAATTAGTCATTTAAGATCTATGAACGCAGCTTTTAAGAGTGCTTATTTGATTAGTGATTGGTAATATTGTAAGTTATTTTTTTGCCTTGAAACTAAAGTATTTGATCAATTCGTGGTATCGGTTATTCTACTACAAAAATGTTTGAAGAAGAAATTGGCAGGTTCAGCAATGAACAAATTTAGCTGGTATGTGAGGAATATTGTTTTACAAAATAAATTGAGTATAGATCAATATTTAGATATTTTTAATTAATAAACACAACAAAACTCGTCTTATAGTATTTATTTTTACCTGGCAATAATAAAATAACAATACAGCGTCAAATTTTGTGTTACGTCATGCTATGTCCGTCTTTTGTAATAATTTGTATATTTTTTTTTGTAAGATAGTGTACTATGCTTTTTGCTAGGCAACAGAATTTTTTGTATGGCCTTTGCTGCTTCGGCAATTGCCAGGCAATTTATTATTTTTTAAAATTCTATGCCTGAACGGAATTCGAACTTGAGACCTTAGCAATGCAGAGCACATATGTTACCACTACGCTACGCCGGTCAGCTCAGCAGAAGTTACTAGATATGAAAAAGTTATATTTTTGATTTGACATGCAAAATAAGAATAATTAGTAAATAACATAATCGATCCTCAAGTTATCCAAGAAGATTCAATCTATTTTGAGTTAAATGTTAGCCCAATAGTGGGTAACAGTTGTTTATAGAACATTTAACAAAAGACCATTCACACAAATTTAAGTAGGCGTGTGAAATGCACGATTTATAGAATATTCATAAAGAATATTCCAAATCAAGAAATTGTAAATATTCCTGCCGCACTCTACATTTTGCATGATAATTGATTTGCATAGATTCAGTAATAACAGTATAGCAATATAAATCTGATACGAAAACATAATCCTTTCTTAGAATGCATCTGAGTTTTTTTTTTCCTCTCAGAGCTTTTAACAAAGAGTTGCGAGAATTCCGTAGAATAGTACATTTAGCGAGGAGCTTGATGGATGTGCTCTGCTATCGGGGAGTAATGCAATTCAATGTTCCTACGCACAGATATCTTCTGTTTCTTCCCAGTTGATGACTACTATGCATTATGTATACTATACTTTCACAGTAATATACCCTTGGGTGTTTTCTACATGCAGATATTCAAGTATTTTTCACACCACATTATTTAGAAACCTGTAGAATATACTGGAGATTTCTCTCGCGTATTATTTAATGCTAGATAGACTCTATGACAATGTCATTAATTAATATAATGGATTTTTTAAATCTAAAGGTACGTATTGACTTGAGCATTTGTGCGCACACGGATTTTCGTACGGGTAAAAAAATTGCACACACAACTTTCTTGTTTGTGCGCGTAAAATCTCGCTCCACGTATTTCAATTACATCCACGCACATATTTATTAATAATTATTAAGTAATGTCAACGATGGCGAAAAGTAATGTTGTTGCCTTAACAAGCGCAGCGTACATAGCAATGCACATACTTAGTAAAAAAAAAAGAAATATAAAACAAACTGTGGTGGATGACACAACTATATAGAAGCAGGGAAATATATAGTGGTTCAAGTTTAGGATCCCATAATACAGGATATGTTTCATACTCATCAATGAGTTGCAGGGCCGACTCATTACTCATTATGTTGAATGTTTACTTAAATTTACGCGCACATTTATATAAACTGCATAAACCCGTACACACTGAGCGCACAAGTTCTTTGATCTTTTCGGTGGGACCGACAAGTTACGAATAGCATTCGTGCGCGTAAAAGTGTACACGCGTACAAATTGTACCTCCTACCCACCTGAGCAATTTTACGCGCACAGCGTTCGTGCGCGCACAAATGCTCTAGTCAGTATGCGCCTTAATATAGTATGCATTATTATATTTAATTTATTTGTAAAAAGTAAAATATAGCTCAGTGTATAGTATTTAAAATATGAAAATCTTGGTATATATAATGTAGGCACTAAGCCTATCATAAAGTAGTATATTATTTTATGATAGGCTTATTAGTATATTATTTAATAGTTATACATATTGCACAGAGATAAAGTTTACCACCCGAGCCGCAGGTGAGGGTTGTAATCATCCGAGTGTAATATAGCCATTATATGCGAGTAAAATGCAATATCTTATCTACAACAATAAAATATAGTTTTAGCGTTAAAAAATCGTAAATTTTATAAACACCTTTACTCGATAGCTTGAATTATAATGCCAGATGGCTCTACATCGAAGTAAGTTCTATACTTCGAATAATTGCAGGGTACTAGGAACCTTGGAGCAATACACAACAGATTCGATGCCATTGTCAAAAACTAGCTCAAAACCTCGTCAAAAACTAGTCGAACCAAATGGAAGAAATCTGTGTCTCATGTAAAGTAGTAAAGTAGATTAACCAGTAGTCAGTTTGCCCTTTCTGATCCTCCTCCTAGTGTTCCTATATGTTTTTCACACGAGAACAGGCCTGTAATGTCAGCGTTTATGTCCAATAATGACATCAAACCAATGACAATACGATTTATAAACCATTCTACGTCCGTTGCTCAACAACGAAGCGACTGTACGAGTTCTAGTTTCTGCACATGTGCCACTGATCAGTTCTTTTGGAAGTGAACACTATACCTTTAATGGCCGGCTACTGAAGAACGACTTATATTTTGACTCGAGTTAGGCACAACTCGTGTTGAAATACTTAACTCGTTTTTTAGCAACTAAGCATAAGAGGTGTGGTGACTATGGATTCTAGCCATTTCATAGATATCGGGTAGGATCTTTAATTATTGAATGCCAACTTTCGCGATTTTCTGTCCCTTTGATGGCACCTTCTAGATCGGATTGGAATATAGCTTGATAGCATTCGTTCAACGTGTAGGTGAACGACCTCTTCAACTTTTGCCATGTGGTTTTTCTTGAACCACAAACTTTTTAAGATTGTCGCCATGTGTTACGTGACCAAAGAATTGCAGTATTCCGGAACATACGCTGGTGGAGAATCTCTGTGCAGGTTTAATCTATGCTAGTATGGAATATTTAGTGCGTTTAGCAGGTTTCCAGAACCACATCTCCACACGACAATGCTCCGCTGCTTTAAGGATCCATGTTTCAGCAGCATAATTAAACACAGAGAATACTAATGTGCAGGTCAGGTTGATCTTATTCTAGATCAACTAAATCTCTTCTTATTTTGGAGATTTCCATATTTTTAACTGTTGTGACATTGCTGCCCTGCCCAAACTGATTCCGTTTTCTTATCTCTATTTCTAGTAATACTTTAATACAGATCTCCAAATAACTGAGATTTGTTTAGATCGTTGGTTTTCATACGTCTTACAAATATGAACTTCTCAGTGAACTGAAATTTATTGTTATGTTAAATATCCAACAGTAGAGTCAGCCAATAGTATACTACTGATGTGATGAACTCTACCATAGAGCTACCGTAATAAACAGAAGCTCTTTATTCCAAGGAAGTAATTGCCCATGTTTACAATATCAGCGATGACCCAATCTGACTTAAAAACATTAATAAACAATATGCAACGTCTCGCTTAATTATTTTGTATTACTTGGACTATTTTACGAAGATAGAGTTATAATTATAAATACAAACTTTCCCTAAAAGGTATTCGAACCAGGAATCTTTCTTTGCGAAACAGTTTCTTTACTTCTGCACAGCCGGGCCAGCAACATTGAAATTGATATTATTAACTGATAAACGTCCTATATTGCCGTATGGTTATAAGAAATAGATAGGCAATTAGAGAGATACCGAAACAATATTATTTATGTGATGTAGAGTAAAAAAAGTTTATCAAGCAGTGGGTTAGATCATAAATTCACACTGCACAGAAGAAGACGAAAACTAGTTACATATTTAACCATCTCCGTTTTCTCTTGCGGAAAGTGAACTGAACTTTATAATTTATTCACATATTCTTCGAAATGAAAACTCTATCTTAACACCACCCTAGAGTATAGACTCGTATTGTTCTTTCTCTACTGTCAATATCGACAGAACTAAGAACTCTGTACACAATATAGTTCTTTTTGTTTTCTCCCTTTGGAGTAACAAAAAAGCTACTTTTTCTTCTTGTGATTTTCGATTTGTGGGGTTAAGACCCCTCTTACTCCGCCCTTGTCTCAATGGATTTAGAACTGAGATGTCGGAGATTTTTTTCTACTATAAACACAGAGAAAGAATTATAGTGTGACAAAAAAAAAAGCTAAATAAGGATATAATTACAGCCAACACATATTGAACCGCAATTAATATTAACTGAATTAATGTAACTTATTGCACTAATAAGTGATCAATAGGAATATCACTTTCATATCAATAGCCAGATATCTTATAACTAGAGCCCTGCGCGGATAAGCTTTTCTGTATCCGCATCCGATCCGCATCCGCACATCCATGATCCGCATCCGATCCGCATCCGCAGCTTTTGTAAATAACAAATCCGCATCCGATCCGCATCCGCAAAAATATCCGCACTATTCGCACTACAGGTTTTGCTGTCAGTTTGGAAAGAACTAACATATTTCGCCTGTTTAGGTAATCTCTGCTCTAAAACGCTACTGAAAATTTTTGGATTTACCAGCTTATGTATTACTAACCTAACCTAAGGGACTCCAAAAGTTTTAAGGCCTAAATGCGCTAATAACTTATTTAAATCTAGAGAGAGATAACAATTTTGGGGGGCCTAAGCGTTCTTTTTCGTTGGGAGTAAGTGGCGTGCTGCTTTTTTTAATTTTGAATTTAAAAAAAAAATCAGAAAAGTTACTTGATAGAAGGTGCTTCATATTTTTAGGATCAAGTAATTCTCTTACGCCATTTCGCGCATGAGTTAGGCGTTGTAACTTTTTCAAATAGCAACATGTGTCATTTTTCAAATTTTTGGGATCTGCAAGACTTTTTACTTCGGGTAGTATAAAAAAATTGGCAGGTTACATAATAAAATATTCGAGAAAAAATTATGTAGGTAAATTTTGGTATTTAAATAAAACTTACTAATCAGTTTTATGTAAAAAAAAAACCAGATTTAAAAGCCAGAATTGGAGCAGAGGTAGGAAGAATTACGTCGAAAGTGTACCAGGAAACTTTTGTCCAAAATATTAATTTCTATAATATATTCAATAATAAAAAGAAAGTTAAGTTGATTGTCTCAACTCAGTCTTGATCATGGACAATTGTCTTAATAAAAATAACATAAAGTGAGATTGAATGCTTCAAAATATCATGTATATACAGACAACAGAAAATAACCGAGGACTGCGTAGTCAGAACACAATTGCTTGTTTCTCCGAAAGTAACCGAAAATTTAATGTTCACGCGGATATTGCGGATAAGCGGATATGACATTTAATCCGCATCCGATCCGCATCCGCATGGTTTAAATGATAATTTATCCGCATCCGCAGAAAAGTTGCGGATATCCGCGGATAATCCGCGGATACCCGCGGATTTGCAGGGCTCTACTTATAACAGAGAGTTAACCTTATCTGCCCTTGTACTCTAAATCGACGTTGGATATCTATTATTATTTATGAATTTATATTTAAGTTTTTACTGAAATAAATTAAGTTAGGCGAAAAATTAGCACTGGAATTCTAATTTTTGAAGTGATTTGGACGAAGTGCCGCTCTTGACGTTAAGTTAGGAGAAATGTCTAGAATCTGGACTGTATTACTGGATGCGGTCGTTCAGGTAAAATGGGCATAAATAGGGGTAGTAATGGCAAAACGGGACTTTCCGTTGAATGCATTGAGTAAAAGGGACCTTTGAAGTATACTGCTGCACTACAGGTCTGTGGAAATGAATGTTCAGGAACATAAACTCCCAGAGGTACAGCACGGTTCAAAACTCCTGTTCCCGTTATAAACCAATTAAGGATACATCAGGGATGGGGAGTCGCCAGAAACATTACCGACTCCCGACTCTCGACTCCGGAGTCAGTATTTTTGAAAACCGACTCCGACTCCGACTCCGACTTCCGACTCCTTTCACTCGTAAATTGTAAAGTCTATTCCAAATGTTTAAGCGGAAGTAAATGGAATTTTTATTTTCTTAAGTTATCACGAGTTCACTTTTTAACGATGAAAGTGGGCTTTTGTTAAACAAAATAATACAAAGCTTCATTCAATCCTTAAAATTTAGTAGATTTCGATATCTAATTCCGCTTAAACCAAAGAAACAGACTATACTTATATTAAATATCTTGGGTTGGAGTGAACTGTATTTATAAAATATAATTTTCATTTCATCTTGACTATTGAGTCAGTTTTAATACAAATTTTCTAATATATTAGTTTTAAAAAAATTTGTTTTGTATTTTATATACTTTATTTTTTATAACATGTCACTTTTTTCTTTTGACATTTAGATTTTAGCTGCCAACATGAAACATGAAATAATCACAAAGCTCGTTACAACTTGAGAAAATAAAAATCCAGTTTAGTTCCATTTAAACATAATAAACAAAGTATACAGAAAAAGAGTTAGTTAGTTAGTTAAAATTTTTGGCGCACAGCAACAAAGGCTACTTGCTCCAAAGTATACAGAAAAAAAAAAAAAAAATAGATATGACTAAAAACAAAAACATTAATCTACAATTCAAAAATTATCCAACATAATTAATCTGTTAATACTAATAATATTGATTAAATTTTTAACTGGAAAGCATGAAGGAAACCGTGTAAAACCGATATTGAATATTTTTAATTTCATTTTCGTTCATGAACAGAGAACAAAATGTCGTTCCTGTTTCCGTGCTTTAAAAAATACTGGTAGTATGGTATTTTGCTTTCGTTTTCGGATTGTTCTCCTCCTTCATAAAAATGTAATCAAAGAGTCGGAAGTCGATAACTTTTTCCGACTCCTGACTCCGACTCCGACTCCTCCAAACAGCTTCGACTCCTCGATTCCCGACTCCCGACTCCAACTCCGACTCCCCATCCCTGGGATAAATAACCGGTAATTTAACATATGCAAATAACACACGTGCCTTGCGAAAACCGCGCTACTGGGAAGATAATCTGCAGTGGTCAAGCGATTATTTACGACTATTTTAGTGAAATACTGGCTACAACAATTATACTTATACGAGGGTTGCCTTTTATATTTTTACAAGCGACCACTAGATTGCAATATTGAAATGTCATTACTATATTCGTAAAATTTGACATTTGTTATTGTAAAATCAATGGCAGCTTATAAATTGACCTAGCGGTTTGTTGACAGTGAGCGTTAAAAAAACAAATTTGTTAAAAAATGTATATTACTCGTGAACGTTTTCGTTGGATGATTTTTTACGATTTTAGTAAAGGCCTAACTAAACAACAACGTATAGATTCGCTTCGTTCAACTTTTGGTAATGAATCACCATCAGAAAAGTGCGTCCTTCAATGATGAATGTCGATCAAAATCGGTTGTGATTTAAAAAAACATCGATGCTGTGCCCAAAATGATTGAAGATGATCGGCTTGTGACTTACCGTGAGATAGAGGCATCCTTTGGAATATCGCAGACTGCAATACATTCTATTTTGCATGAACATTTAGTTATGAAAAAGATCTGTTCCCGATGGATTCCGCATAAATTGAGCGATGCTTAAAAAAGGATCGTGTTGATTGGTTAAGGGAATGCTAAAAAATTCAACCTAAGCACTGCAAAAAAAAAGGTGACGAAACTTGGATTTACTCATATGAACCGGAAACTAAGCAACAATCCACTATTTGGATCTTCCAAGATGAACCGAAACCCATAAAAGTTATTCGTTCACGAAGCACTTCCAAGAAAATGATCGCTTGTTTCTTCGGTTGTACTGGACATGTCGCAACCATTCCTTTAGAGACTCGGAGAACAGTTAATGCTGAATGGTATACAACAATATGTTTACCTGAAGTCATCGACAAAATCAGGAAAAACAACCAAAAACGTCGCATCATTCTTCATCATTATAATGCAAGCTCCCACACAGAAAGTCAAACAATTGATTATTTGAAGGAGAAAATAATCGAATTAATGTCTCACTGCCCGTATTCACCAGATTTTTCCCCTAAAGACTTTTTTTTGTTCCCCAATGTCAAACAAAAAAATGCGTGGACAGTGATTTTCATCACCTCAAGAAGCTGTTGAAGCCTTCGAAAACCATGTTTTTGAGATATCAACCTCTGAGTGGAAAAAATGTTTAGAGAATTGGTTTGAACGCATGCAAAAGTATATAAACAGTAAAGGCGAATATTTTGAAAAGCAATAAAACAGTTTGTCCCAAAAAAAAAAAATCTTCGTTTTCGTACAAACTTAAAAGGTAGTCCTCGTACTTAAACTTAAATTAAAATAATATTTATACTTAATCCTAAATTTACAGAGTGACGCGTACAAGAAATACAAGCGTATTTTGTGAAGAACTACTGATAACATTTCATCAGTACAACATCTGAATAGAATGAAAAACATCAAAATAGAAGCTACAAAAGAGCCATTAAACTCAAAGAGAGGATAATAAGACATCCAGAAAAAAACTTTCTGTATTTATGCTGGACAAAAATAGAGAGAAAAAAGAGATGCAATGAAAGATGCAAGGATGCAATTCAGATGGGACCTAAAAATAGGGAAAAGATTTGAGCACAATGGCAACTCTGTGGCCAAGATGTGACACCAGAAATAACAGATAAAATGAGGGACATCCAAGGACAAGAAAGAAGTTTGAGGTTAAAAAATTCGAGGCTTCACAGCAAATACAAGAAAACTTGGACGACGCAAATACCCGAGTACCTCAAAATCCAAAGAAATGAATTTAAAAAAAAGGTAATAGCTAGATATAGGTGCGGAAATGAGGAAAGAGAAAATAAGTACTGGAGAACGGATGAACAAAGAATGTACAGGATATATGGAGAGGAAAGAGATACCTTGGAACATAAAATGAAGAATTCTGGAGTAATTAAATTTAAAGAAACAACTAGAGAAGGCACGTTGTGTGAATCAGGGCAAGGATAGAAATGGATGGAGGACGTCTTAGAGAGGAAAAGATTTGATATGAAGATTCGACAACAATTAGAATAGGCATTTGAAAATAAATTGAAATAAACAGTATGTAAATAATATGTAGATTTTAACCGAAAGGTATAAACAAAATAACTATCTATCTATCTATTGATGAAATTTGGGTCTACCACTACACGCCAGAAACAAAGCTAAATTCAACATTCAAATAAATGGAAACATCGATTCTCCACCACCAAAATATGGGTAGTCCATTGGGACTGCAGGAGAAGTTTCCTCGAACGTTAAAAGGATATGGATAACTAACTATTGTCGAAAGGACCAAATGATAATAGAATCATGCTAACCCTTCGAAACAACTAAAAAGTAAATAAAATTAAAATAAATCGTGAAAAAGACCAGGGCTGGCCAAAGAAAAAATCTTTTTTCATCAAAATAATGTACGTAACCATATAAATACAATTTATATAAAAAATCTCCAATATAAGTGAGATTTACTGCCCCATTCATCATATTCATTAAGTTTGATCTGACAAGAATCAACTCGCATTTAAAAAAAAATAAAATAGTTGATTACAAAGATTTTTCCTCTATCTGAATTTTACTCTACTTTTGGGTCACTTTAAGCTTATTTCCGTCCTTTCGTATGAGTGTCACAACAACTTTAATATTGAACACTTTATTATTGAAAAATGGGAAATATATTGCAATAATATTTAGGTATAATCAAAACACTATATAACGAATTAAATTTACTTCAAACAGTATTAAAGCTGTTTGTAATGATAAGCCAAACCATAATTTCAAACCGTGATAAAACATCTTCCACAGATATGATTCAAGCTTCGTGTAATAATTAATTTGCCATTACCGAACATGTGAATCGTTGTTAATTTCAAAGGACACATCCGTGAATAGAACAAAGGAACAGAAGGTCAACCGAGATTGTTCTAATACAGAAACGAGTAAAGTGGAGGCTTCACTCAGCCTTCTACGAACCGTAAGAAGAAGTAGGGAAGTGAATAAAGGGAACGTGTAGAATGTAGTGAACGCATGACGAAACGAGGGCGCATGTTACTTTTCGCGTTATTGAAAACTCATACAGTGAAGGAATCGTTTCACACGGAACTCATTTTCACGGCTCGATGGTATCAACGTGTGTTTGAGAAGAAATACTTTTCACAACTTCCCAATTCCGACCTTCCTCAGACATAAACCAGTTTTTTTTTGTGATTATTTCAGTACTTCTTTAAACATTTATTTTTATATCTCTCATGGAGCTGTACATAAAATTGTTTTACATCCTCAAAGACTGATATAAATGTATATTTTTTTTACACTTTTCAAATTTCGTAGATATCTAGTAAGTGAGGAAAACTTATTTGGGAGCCCAAAGGTTGGAAGTCTACCAGTAGATAACAAAATCGTAGTCCAGGGTCAGTTCTACCATAGATATAATACCAAATCAAAGTTCAAAAGTTTGTAAAATTATCGTTGTTAGCTCTGGAATACCTCCTATGTGCAGCTTTTATCGTATACATGTTTTTGATATCATAACCAACGTTTAAATCTGCGTCGCTGACCAATACATTCTATGTGTAAAAATCTACCAATTTAACAAAAACCCATATTTTAAATCTACCATCTGAAACATATATTTAGTAATACTAAAATATTATCTACATACAGGAACATACATAGGAGCTATTACACGACGTCAGGAGATGTTTCTTACCTATTTATTATCTAGTTTTCCGTGTTTCCTACAGAGAGTCGAACCGGAACCGAACCGATAACTGAAAACCGAAACTAACCGGAATTTTTAACAGAACCGGAGCCGTAACCGGAACGTTAAATTACTCAAATTAAAAACCGAAATCGGAACGAAATGTTAATAACGGTTAATTTCAGTTCAATTTTTTCATTAAATTAATTAATTAATCGCTTTCTTACTACTAAAACTTATATTGACTGATCGAAAAGAATTAATCTATCAGCAACAAATTTGAAGAACATATTAATGTGTCGATTAAACATGGATTTTTAATTTATTTTCATTTCAAAATTCAAATATTATTTTTTCAACTGAATGAACTGTGATATTATTATTTATTTATTTATTGTAAGAAAAAGTTTTGTTATTCCGTTTTCGTCTTTGTAATATTGCGATTCCTCAAACTGTTATTTATCATTTTTGTACGAGAAAAGTTCATATTATTTATTAACATTTTTCTTCTCTATAATTGTGATTATATGAACTGTGTGTGATACTGAACAAATTATATTATTTTATTCTCTTTTGGCGAAATAATGACCACTTATATTCTATAACAACAAAATACTATTAAACCACTAATTTCAGTAAAAAATTCCCTTTCGGGTCAAGATAGAATATTAATGCAATAAGGTTTCCCATCCATTCTAGAGCCATTGTTTTTGCGACATGAATAGTGGTGTGACTATGACACCACATGACAAATGAGATGGTTGAAATTTTTGCTGCACAGAGTATACATGCAGAGATTCAGTCCCAAACTACGTTCCCCCTTAAATTACTTGAAGGACATAAAAAACAACGAGCAAACTTGAAGATTAAATATTTAATTAGAATTTTATATATCTGCTTTATAGGACATTGGAGAAATTGTTGTAATGGATTGCTGAATAAAAAGGTGCACAAGAGACACTCAGGACAACATATGATTTAAATTTGGAGGTATGCATATGAACAGGACCGTCGCAACCCAGGGGTGTAAGAGCACAACGCTCACGGGCGGTAGATTTTTAGGGCGGCAAATATTTAGGAATGTAGGGAAATTAATATTCATAGATCATATAGAATCATAGAATATGGGTACTTGTGTGCCATCACAAGTAAACACGCTAAAATAAGAAATTTTCTTTGATGTACAGTAAAATTGTTGGGATTACGTTATTGTATGTTAAACAAGAATAAAATAAAAGAGAACTTGTGGTTTAGAAAAGTTTATTAGACAAAGTGAAAAGAAACTAAAAAATAATGCATATATATATAACTGGATTTACCAGTCGAAACGTCTCTTAATATTTTATAAATAAACTTTTGACGAGTATTCAAGAATTTTTATTTCCTCCTTATATATATATATATATATATATATATATATACAGTATTGGCCATAAAGATAGCAATTTTGGATCATGCTCTTTTATTTTTATTCTATTTAATATTTTTAAAATTAAAAAAATGTAATTCTTACCTTTAACAATCCTCTACATATATTATAGTAAAAAATTAAATTTTAATAGTAAATTCAATTTTTTTTTTTTATAATATTTAATATTTTTACCTGGACATAAAGATAGCAACTACTCTTAAAAAATCTTTTTTTTATTAATTAACAAAATGAATTATTATTAACAGATCATTTTTAATATTTTAGTATAGTAACCACCAGTATTTATAACTTCCCGACATCTTTTCTGCATTGATTCTAATAATTTCGTGATCATTTCATTATCAATATTAGACAAGGCAGGGTGCAAAGCTTTAAACAAATCTTCAATATTTGAATCTCCCAAAGGTTTTCTATTGGATTTAAATCGGGTGACTGTGACGGCCAAGTCATTACGTTAATTTTTGAATCCTCGAACCATTTTTTGACCAACTTCGAAGAATGTTTTGGGTCACTATCATGCTGAAAAATATGTTTTAAAGGCATGAACTTATCAGAATAAGGTTCCATAACATTATGAAGAATGTCTTTATATTTAAATCGATCCATTATTCCTTCAATGTGGTATTATAGAGGACCCATACCATATTCCGAGAAACAGCCCCATACCATCACTCCACCTCCGCCATGTTTAACTGTTGGCAAGGTGTATTTTAGAACTAATCTTTTATTAGCAGGCCTCCTAACGTAACTTACACCATCACTTTTAAACAAATTGAACTTAGATTCATCACTAAAAATAACTTTTTTCCATTGATCCACAGTCCAGTCAATATGATTTTTAGCAAATTCTAATCGGGCCTTCACATTCTTTTTGGATAGAAGTTGTTTTTTAGCAGGACGGCGACTAAAAAGACCGTCACTAACTAATCTTCTGCGAATATTTCTTGTTGAGATGTTTTCTTGATCCATTTGTGGCAAAAGGCCCAAAATTTTCTCCGATGACAGAAATGGGTTATTGGTAGATAAAACAATAATATTTTTATCAGTTCGTTTTGTAGTTTTTCGTGGCCGTCCTGGGATTTTTGAAACTTCAAACGTACCTTCTTCTCGAAATCGTTTTATAATTCGCGACACAGTAGATTTATGAACTTTTAAATTTTGTGAAATCACATTTTGCAGCAGCCCGTCTTTAAAACCAGAAATTATTAAGTTTCTAATTTCACTTGAAACAGTTTTACTACGACCCATGATTGGCAAATGAAAACTGAAATATTACTTGTGCACTACATATTATTTATGGATAAAACTTGCATATAACAAGAAAATTCAAGTAGTTGCAATATTTTTGTCCAAGCAAAAATGAAGAAATAATTTATTATTAATCTGTAAGTCAGATTATTTGACTATTGATTGATGTAACAGACAAAATATGATTAAATTATAAAACTAAGAGTATTTATTTTCCAATATTATTATTAAAATTTGAAAAATTGAAAAATGTTAAAAGTTGCAATCTTTATGGCCAATACTGTATATATATATACGAGTAGTTGTTGCTGTTACAAAATCTAAAGCCTGGAACAGAATGCACAGCGCGCCGTCATTTGCCACGGCGTTGCTGAGAACGCCGTTGAATTTTCGCCTGCCCACAATGCAATAATTTTTAACGCCGTCAAGTGTCACTTGACAACCTATATCTGTGTTTATACGTGCGCTTTCTTTTATTAAAAGTATAATGGATGATGAAGACTTGTGTGTGATGTTATTTATGTTGTATGCAAGTTATTTATACATACAAACACTTTACCATTCAGTAAAAACTGAGGTTAGGTGTTCTGCGTCAACGTTCAACGGCGTCAAAAGTTGGAAGATGACGAACATTCAGTATCAACGGCGTTCGAACGCCGTAGGACGTTGTTCATTCTGTGCACTTGCGTAGTACAGCCTTGCTTTTAACTTTGCGCTGACAGTTTGCGCCGTCCAACGGCGTAAACGCGCCGTAAAACTCGTTGCATTCTGTTTCCCACTTAAGTACCCAGCAAACATTCAACTAACGGCCGAATGCCGGCAAACTGCTTTTATGCTGGTAATTTACTGGCACCAAATGTAAGTGCAACGCCAGTATTAATAATGTACTTCACATTTGTATTTCGCATTCCGCCTATACGAAGTACTTTACCAGCATTTTATAAGCACTCTTCTTCACTCATACTTTTTACTTAAAACCATCAGAAATAAATCTTGCAACTAATGCGATTATTTTGCACTTTACCGTTGCTGGGCCGGCAACTGATACATCAATGGGCCAGTAACGGCCACGGGGACACCGGGGTACTGGCCCATTACTTTCTATGCCGGGGAGTATGTGCTTTATCAGTACTGGCCCGTATAAAAATGTTTGCTGGGTAGTGACTAAAAACTTAAAATGCAGTTCCAATACATCTTAAGAACTAACAAAATATGGACCCCAGATGTCGGCTTAACTTAAAAGGAATTAGGCATAAACCATTTCCAGTTAAGTTGATCGTCGGTCTGCAAATATGTTTACTATACATAACAAAAATATTATTAATATTTCCAACAAAAATTAATTTTCTTCATGCGGATTTTAAATTCGGGGCGCTTTTTTTAAGGTCGCATCTAGATGGCGGGTAAGCTCGCTGCTCGCTCCTTCATATAAGATAGTAAAAATATACTAAAAGGACACATTTTTAACGGAAAAATCTCTAAATATATAAAAGGGGCCATCTGTTTGTGTTACCTTAAGACAAAAGAACAGCTGAACGACTGACATAGTGCGAAATAAGATTAATTAACAATAAGATTTATAATATTAAGAATAAGATTCAATAACAAAATAGACTACTAACGTTCATTTAACACTGTAACTACGAATATAATTGATAATATGCTATCTTCTTCTTCTTTGGGCACTGTCAGTCAGGTTGACTTTTGGCCTCACTCACATAAGCCGTCCATCTCGATATATTCATTGTCAAGTCTTGCCAAGTACCCCGTATACCAATACTTGTTAGATCTTCGATTAGCTAAGCTCTCTACCTCTTGCGAGGTCTTCCCACTGGTCGACGGGTATTCAATCTTCCTTCCCATATCTTCCTAACTATTCTGTCCTCCCTCATCCTCATAACGTGTCCTATCCACTGCAATCGTCTGCCTCTGAATTCTTGGGTGATATTTGGTCTTCAGTACAGTACTCGGATATCTTTGTTCTTGCGGATTCTCCATTCACTTTTAATTTTAATGGGACCAAAGATTCTGCGTAATATTTTATTTTCAAAAACTATAAAAAGATTTATCAAGTTGCTGAAATATGATATTGTTACAAAATTTTTAATAGTATATTATTATATGAGCGATTATGACAGCCATTATTCCCGAAGATGGCGTTTGAGCCCACGTGCCGCAAATCATCTGAGTGAATAACGGCCATAATCGCGAATGTAATACTCTACTTTTTCCACACCTATTATGACGTTGTCTGCCAAGGCAAGATTCAGGATTCTTGTGTCAAAAGTCAATTTGATATAGCCATATTATATTAAGTCAATGCAGTACAAGTAATTTCGTAGTCAGTGTCCTGGGCAACAACGCTAACTACGAGAAAACTCGTAATTGGCAGTCAACGTGTTAAACAAATAAATTAGACTCAAAATTGATAATTTTAATGGAAGTGATAGCATCATCCATGTTGCCTGCTACCACGGCAGTTTTGGCCCCTCCCATTGCCATTGTCAAATATGATTTCATCAGCGAGAGTGGTTTATGGATATGTAGGTTTGTGATTGGCCGTAAACAGTGAATTATGAAACCATAATTTACTGTAGTTATATTTGGTACTATTTTTCACGAAGTGCTAATAATTGCAATATAATTAAATAGGTGTGGAAAAAATACTTTACTAATTATTCGTTCAATCTAATATTGTCACATAATCTAAAATTTCTTTACTTTAATACCTAGTACTTAATCTTTCTCCAATTTCGATTTTGTAATATTGAATGAAAATTTTTCAGTCAAGAAGTAGCGTCTATTTATAAGTCTCTGATTTCTCTGCTGGAAAAATGGTAGTGTTTGTGCAATAGAAAATGTGTGGAAATAAAATAACAACCATTGGATGTAGCAAATTTCAGTCAGTTTACTGGAAATAAAGTCTTCATTTGGTTTATAAAATCGGAAACTGGATTCTGTTTCAATTTTTAAAAACGAAACTCTGTAGCAATTGTGTCCATTTGGTGGAAATGCGGAAATATATTAGATATAAAACGTGGCTGAATTGAATAGAATGCTATCACTTGCAGCGTCATCAAAATGTGTTAAATGGGGCGGAAATGGAACATTATACCCAAGAAAATCAAATATCAATAAATTAAAGATGAACTAGGTTACCTAAATGTAACTTTAAGTGAAGAAGATACGGAGATATAAATAAAGGATGCTATTAATTTCAGAATAATTCATAAACTATGTTGACTTATTTATGTAAACTGCTTTCACTAGAGCTAGATGCCGAAATTATTGATAATGAACAAAAATAATGAAAAATTGTTCTTTTATTCGTATTCATTGATAGTCATCATATTCATTAAGCTTTGTCCATCTTCAGTTTATGTTAGATTGCCTCTAAAAAGAATATAGCCTCTCAATAAAACTTTTCCATCTAACTTAATTACCTGCTGTTGACTTCAGGCAGCGATGATATAGTAGTGTACTTTGTCTTGATCTCAATGTATTTATTTCTGTGCTGAATAACACCAGGTGTTGCGAAGTCCTCTTCTTCTGCTGCGTTCTGAATTGTATACTAGTGCAGTGTTTCTCAACCAAAAACGCACCGCGGACTAGTATAATATATAAATTTTCTAACGCGGACCACTAATAATAATTGTTGGTTCATTTTTTGCAAGAAAATAAATATATTGAATGTGCTACTAAATACATTTATTTTATTTGTAGAAAATCACAGAAAGTTTACAGAAAATAAACAAAATATAAATTATTTACATAAAAATATGCATACATTTTTTTAAAAAACTACAAAAAACAAATATAAAAACTTTCGCGGACCACTAAAATTTTTCTGGGGACCACCTGTTGAGAAACACTGTACTAGTGCACGTCGGTACATCTAGTTAGGAGCTCTTCGATGGGAGTGTCCAAGTCCAGTGGTCTCCAAATTGTTTGATCACGAATTTCTGCACCAAAAAAAAAAATAAAAAAATTGTAATCTCCATATATTGATATACCTCCCTTAGTGCCATGCAAATGCATGGCACTATTTCTTTAGGATGCTCAACTATTATCACATTTGGATCCAAAAGTAATCCATAACTAGATATTACTAATTTTTAACGTACAGGGTACGCGTAACCCATTTTGAAAACCACTGGTCTACCAAACTTTCTATTTTTATTTGCAAATGAATATCTATATGGTTTGGGTAAAAATGTCAGTTATATTAGACCTTGATTTTTAAATCTATATTGCATCGAGCTCTGTGTACGTTACTTTACAACTAAGTAGCGAGCCTGTGATATTATATGAAGTCTGATCCCAAACTGAATTGATATTCCTGACTAAAGGAGTTCGGATACTAGGCGTGAATATTATCCAGGGTTCATCATTACGATATGTGAATTAAATGATATGTATTAGTACCAACCAACTGATCAAGCATCTTGTAATTAGTCTGGATCTTAGCTGTTCACTTAAGTTTTTAAAGGTGAAAGTTTACATACGTTAAGTACGACAGTTAAAAATTAATGAATTTGATTTATTATAATATATTATTTACAAGAGTAAGTTTGAAAGATTAATATATAGGTAAAAATAATGACAAAAATTAAAACAAATAGAATCGGATAGACCACCAGAATGCCGACACAGTGCCTCTAAGAATTCAACAACTTAGATGTTTACGCTTACCGGACGGAATACTTTCTGACCCTGTCTTCAGAGAGATGGGGGTTTATATAAGAGAGCTAGTATCGTTTATAGGAAAAAAAAGATTAAATCATTGTTCAAGGAGATGCTAGAGTTCAAAGTTATTAAGCAATAATTCTGAACAAATGTCTCTTTGAACAATGAATCATAAAAAATATATATTTCTAATGTTACGTGTTGAAACGTAAGGTTTCTAATTTTACTTTATTATCTGAATACTCAGAAATATTTACTTCAAAGTACCCTTTAAAATCCCTAAAAAACGATTGCAGCCCCTTTTAAAGAAATTCTCGCGACGGGTGGTTTGTGTAAGTTCGTCATTTGTCTGGGTGGACTAACCGATTCGTTACAATATTAATAAAATTTGTGGCTATATCTGTTTTTTATATTTTTGGTGTTATTTTCGATTTCTACACGTTTCAAATGATTATAGGACAATATCCGAAAAAGAAAAACAATTTTTGTCTGACCGACATTCGCAAAAACAGCTGGATATATTTTTAAGAAATTTAGTATCAAGTCTACAAGGAATTTCAAAATTTTTATCCAAAAGGAGTTATGTGGTGAAAATTGTTTACAAAAAAAATTAAAATATCTTCCTTATTATTGACATAACAGAAAAACTGTATATAACAAAAATTGTTTAGAATAAGAAAACAAATTCTTTTTGTTAGAAATTGTTATTCTTTTCGACTAAATGATTATTTGGAGAGTTACGGGAGTACATCCTAAAACAAAAATATTAAAATATCTCACTTATTATTTACTTTTCATCGGAAATGTATGTAGGGAAACATTTTTAATTTCTTTAATTTTAAATAAAATATACATTACAAAAACCATAACGAAGTACGGGTACTCCAGCTAGTAGTAAATAAAATAATACCTTGGCAATTGTATAACATTACAATATGACATATGAAGTACAAATTAAAATTTGACGTTTCAGTCAGAAACTCATATTTTGGGCAGATTTTGCAAACATTAAAATAAAAAAATTATATGAGATGCAGCAAGGTAACATTAAAACAGAATATTATAATATTACAAGGAAATAAGATTCAAACTGTTCAGAAATTAGAACAATATTTTTAACTTCGCTAACATTTCGATTTATATTTTAAATCTTTATCAGAGCTGTACGAATTACGTATATGTAATTTTGTTACAATTTTTGAAAGTTTATAAAGATATTTTTTACATAATTATTAATTCTTATAATATTATAATCTACGTACATAACTCATCTAATTCATGATTAAAAAAGAAATTACTGTTTAGTTCTACCCGAAACTAAGAAATGAAGTACCAAATCGAGTCTATATAAAATATCTGGTTTACTGATATAGTTAATAGCTAATAGTCTAGTATTGATGTGGCACTTAAATCTCATTTGTGTCTAATGACCATAAGTACACCACAAGATTCCCTGAATTGCCGGCCATTACCCAGCTTGCTAAGCAGTTGTCAACCCTTCAAGGTGACGGTCTTTGAAGAGCCGTTTATCAAAGCAGGTTATGCTGATATCCCAGCCGTCTGCACTCGCCCTGTGACATCTACAGGAACTCACTTGATTATTCAATCAAAGAGATTACTATCAAAGGAATAACTATGTGGAATATTTGGTTGTGTGCATTCCTATTTATGCATAATGACTGTTATCGTTGCTAAAGTTGTATTACATTATCTTATTCAGTGCAGGGTAATACAGGTGGGCCATAGGTTTTTGTATTTTTGAGAATTCAATAAAAAAAAAATACTCGTAAAAAAGTCGTATGGAGTTGTAAAAGGTGTCTCAAAAGAAATTTTATATTTAGTGGATCGATTAAAAAAAAAGTAAGCCGTATATAGAAAATTTTTTTATTAATTATTAAAATACACTTTTTGGGGATTTATTTCTTAAAATTAATATCGTCTAAATGTAGACCCTCGCGTTCTCGGCACTCATTTAATCGAACAGTAAAATTACTTATGACGTCTCGGCAGGTGGACTCAGGGATGGCTATCGTGATGGATATTTTCTTTCAAATGCGCCAGTGAAGTCGGTTTATTGGCGTAAACTTTAGATTTAAGATAACCCCATAGGAAAAAGTCAATAGGGGTTAAATCTGGACTGCGTGGAGGCCAATTTATGTCACCTCTCCGGGAGATCAATTTGCCTGAGAAAATTTCACGAACACGTGGCAGAGATATATTGGACGTGTGTGAAGTTGCTCCGTCCTGTTGGAACCATGTTCTTTGGTTATAGCCAGGAAAGTTTTGCAGTTCAGGTACCAAGAAGTTGTCTAACATCTCCACATAACGCTCTGAATTCACTGTAACTGCACGCCCCCTTTCGTCTTCAAAAAAGTAAGGGCCGATAATTCCTCGCGCCGACATCGCAGCCCATACGGTCACTTTAGGCGAATGTAGGGGTTTCTGATGTTTGCGTTTCGGATTCGTTGCACTCCAGTAGCGGCAGTTCTGCTTATTTACGTGGCCATTAAGATGAAAATGAGCTTAATCCGAAAACAAAATGTTGGTAAACGTTGAAAATCGCTCAATCACCTGATTTACGAAATTAAGCCTCTGACTGGCATCTTGGGGCTTTAATTCTTGCACCAATTGAATTTTGTAGGGGTGCAGCTTTAGGTCTTTGTGCATAATGCGATGTAATGATGATCTATGCACATTTAAAGCACTTGCGCGCTTCCGAATTGAAAGGTTCGTGTCGTCACGAACAGACTGATTAACATTCTCCACGTTTTCTACCGTTCTTGATGACCTAGGTCGCCCGGATTTTGATTTATCCAGCGTTGTACTAGTCTCTTCAAACACTTAACCCAATGTCGAATGAGATGAATGCTTGGCGCATCATTTAAGTGGCGAAAACCTCGAATACTGCAGAATTTTCTACGCGCTACAGTCGCCGAATCACCGTTTTTGTAAAACTCTCGCACGCATAACGCGCTTAATTCCCAAGAGCCAGGCTACCGATTGACATAACCCCCGCGCCCCTCGGATACGTTGCGTTCACGCAGTAAGCTAAATAAATATAAAATTTCTTTTGAGACACCTTGATAACCCTACAACTCCTATTACATCAACCACCAATAATCTTATACATTCTAAAAGTCCTATGAAAATGAATATTTATTTAATTAAAAAAATACAAACTGTAAAATAATTTGTTAAAAATTATGTCGTCTAAATATTCATCATCCTGCCGCTGGCATTCCTCGAATCTAGCTCCAAGATTTTGAAAATCTGTTTGACACAAAGCGCGGGGGATATCGACTATCTCTTGACGAATATTCGCCTGAGTTATGTAATTATCGTTTAAGTTGGGGTATTGTGGCTGGTTTATTCAAGTAAACCCGACTTTTGAGAAAACCCCATAAAAAAAATCAGGGGGTGTCAAGTCTGGGCTGCGTGGTATGTCGCCTCTGTGCGATATCAGTTTCTTAGAGATGAAAGATGTAGTCACATTGGATGTATGGCAGGCTGCCCCATTTTGCTGCATCCAAGTGCTTATGTTGTACCCAAAGAATTGCTGCAACTGTGGCTAGAGATATTCTTTCAACTTCTTGACATATTCCACAGATATAACAGTTATAACAGTAACAGAATTGCCGCATGCGCCTTCAAAGAAGTAAGGACCCATAATGCTCTTTGATGACATAGCTACCCAAACAGTCACTTTTGGAGAATGGGCCTTTGATGTTTTTTTTTCGGGTTTTCTCTGCTCCAGAAACTGCTATTTTGTTAATTAACATGCCCGTTCAGATGAAAATAGGCCTCGTCCGAAAATAAAGTATTATTAAAGGTGGTGAATCACTCGAGCATTGTGTCAATGAATTGTTTTCGTAAAATCAAATGATTCGGTTTTAAATCCTGCACCAATTGGATTTTATATGGGTGTAATTTTAAATTTAATTTCAATATTCGATGCAAAGTTGATCTGGGTATCGCCAAAGTAGCCGAATGCTTGCGCGTCGACAAGCCCGAATCTTCTTGTACCGACGCGTTAACTTGCGGGACGTTCTCTTTGCTCCTCCTACACCGTGGCCGTCTTGTTTTTTTCCTTATTTAGGGATGAACCGTTCTCATCGAACTTCTTGATCCACAATTTAATTAAATGTACACTGGGACACTTCTTTAAATTGTGTAATCGGAAATATCACGAAACAGGCGCCGAAAAATCAATTAGAAATCGTTATTTTTGTAAAATGTTTCATGCAGAACACGCGTTGTTCCCCCGGAAAGCGATCCATTGTGACTAAATTTCCAAGAAACTACCTCTCGCGTGCAACCGGCCACATGCTCCTCCGTTCGGTCCCCCCACAGGATCTATTTTAAAAGTACAAAAACTTATGGCCCACGCTATAGTATGCAGGAATATATGCAGAGATTTTGTCTGTAGAAAGGACACTTATATAAGCAAGTGCATTACCCTGATGAAAAACTTTATTTTATATGTATGATGAATTATGAGCTGGTTTTAATACCATGTCTGTTTCTAATGTTTTAACGTTAATTAATTTATTTTATTTCGCTGAGTCGTGCGGTTTAGATGCATTTTATGCTTATGTGAACAATAAGACTAATAGCCTTGCAATTATTCTCGAGTAATTACTGTATATTATTATAATAGATGATATTTCAACTATTAATTTAAAATTTAATGGTCCGATAAAATGGAAAATGTTTAAGGCATGATTAAATCGTAAGAAATTGTATATATTATAAATAACGGGTTCAGTAGCAAAGGAGTACGAGTGATATTTTTATTATTTTTCACAGGGTTAAATTGCGTTTTTACTCGTAGTAGTTAACATAAAATTAACAACTGAGTTTCTGTAAGTTCTTAAACTAACTTTTCAGCACAAGTAACGTTTAACACTTACTGTTCTTTCTCTCTAACCAGATTTAATTAATACGATTAGCCGAAGTGCCGAACCGAAACCGTTTTTTTTTTTTTTTTTTTGGGTACCTGGTTCCGGGTTTCGGGTAAAACCGGGTTCGCAATTCGTGTATTCGAGTAACACGATTCCAGATACTAGGTTTTGGATAAACGGTTCCGGATACTTGATTTCGGATACCCAGTTCCGGATATCCGATTTTTAATTTATTATATAAATTTTAATCTATCATTTCAAGGGAATATTGGTTTATTAAATACATGTTTTTACTGTCACTTATAAGTGAGATATTTCTAGTTTTTAGGTAGTATTTTACATAGCCCCCATATATTCATCTTGCTAAATCTGAATGAAATAAAAACTATCATTTTGTAGCGAGCCAGTGGTTTAACGTAAACATCTCGAAATGCTTACTGTTCAATCTATATAATTATGATGATTTCATACTAAAATGAGATTTCGGAATCAGGGATTCCGGAGAGGTGCGAGGCGTGAGTTATCCAGGGTTCAACATTATGATAAGTGAATTCAATGATATATTTTGGTACTTACCAACCGACGGATGGGCCATCTTGTGATTGATCTCAATTGTTATTTACACTTGGATTTGATATAAGGAGTTACACCACATTCAATAAAAATCGATTCAGAATTAAGTTTGAGTTTAATATTATTTAACTCCCTAATTATAACACAAAATGTACAATTTAAATATATTTGAAAAGTAAAAGTTTAATAAAATTTAATGTTAGGCTAGAATGAATCTTATAGATCACCAGATAATTGACCAAGAGCATCCCTCAAGAATTCAGAGTTACCACATGCTAGTCGCGAACCGAACTGCCGCTATCTATCTATCTAACTATCTCTGAACTGACTTAATCTCTTATTCTAAGTTGAAAGAAGTTTATATACCAAGTATAACAATATTCTAGGAAATGACAGTGTTCAAAAATTGAAAAGTATAAAATTTTTCTATTACCAGTCAAATTTCGAATAAAACAAAGAAACATTCAACAATGCACAGTTCTAATAAATTTGAAACCCTAAAATATTTCCTGCATAACAAATGAAATTAAATGCACAATGGAGTGACCTCTGAATTTTTAAATATAGTCTAGCCGAACGGTCTGTCCTACACTGTAAACATAATTTTTTTATCATTGACTTCAATATTGGACTGTGGCTGATTGGATATCCAATCGAAACGTCTCTGTAATATTTTACAATAAATTACTGACGATTATTAACCAAGAATTTTACTCAATAATATATATATATATATATATATATATATATATATATATATATATATATATAAAAGCCCTCTACCATAGTATGGTGTAGGCTGTATTTCTTTTTTTTTCTCCTTCTTTTCTATATTATGGCAGTACGGATTCATGTACGAATTTTGCCCAGTCTTTTTTGTTTCTTGTCATTATGTTCATTACTTAAAATATAACGCTACGGTCCACTATTATAACCCTCTATTGCACGCGGCTAGCATCCAGTGGAAAAGGTCATGTGGTTCAGATGGACAAATGAAATTTGGTTTAGGTAGGGAGGTGATTAGGAAGTGATATAAATTTGGTAAGGACTGTTCTTAAATCAGTAAGGACTGTTCTTAAATCAGTAAGGACTACCACGTCCTGCCTTCACAAACTGCCGCTCAATATCGTCTTTTGGTATTCACGTGACTTACCTGGGCTGCTCCAATCCCTACCTAGTAAAATCTAAAGCGTTGCCATGAATCAAAGGAGCAGATGTTCAGCCAGATCGACCCTCAAACAAACGCACATCTATTTGGGTCTGTTCCAGTAAGTACCTTCATTAGTGGTGAGTAGACGCCCATCTAATTGGCCCACAAAATCGGCGTAAGATCCGCCAACACAGCAGATGGCTGTGGAGTTCAACAATAAATAAAAAATACTCAAAAAGACTTGCAAGTCTTCCCGGGAGTACGTGCTACTGAGAAAGTATCGATATTCAAGTATCGAAAGGAAAAATTTATATTTTCTATAAAACGTAAAAAACATTTTAATCTTATAATAACAATTTAATTGTTTTACAATAATAAATGGATTAAAGTATAAAGGCTATTCCAAAGGTGGAACTAAATGAGAATTTCGTTCTTTAAGATTGTCATGAGTCACGAGAACGGACCTTGCTTGGGTTATTTAATTTTTCAGGTTGGTATATGAAAATTTAAAATTCCAACAGTGAAACTGTTCTGTGAGTGAAGCCATGGAAATAAATAAAATTAATTAATTAATTTATTAATACTTTTTTACATATTTTGAAGACGAAACAAATAAATAAATGGGAAATTTTTAATAAGAATGACAAAAAATTAAAATGCAATGAAAAGGACATTTTATAATTATAGTTAATTTAATCTAGAATTTGCAATAGGAGTATGATTTACAAAGTTTAAACAAAATGACCAAAAGTCAGAATTAATAGATAAAACTTACTAGATTTCAAAATCTAGTTCCGCCTAAACGTTTGGCCTAGTTTGGCGTAAATAGCCTATATATGTTATTCACTTTTGTAAAAACAAACTAAGAGGAAATTTTGATTTCAGTTGTTTGCACCTTTGAAATTGTATGTCAGGTTGGTATTAAAAAATAGTAAGGCAATGGCGCCTATAGGTCTCGTGATTGTTTAAAATATAATTAAACACTTCACTGTTCTTCATTGCAAGCACCGAGGAAAAGCAGTTTAGTACGCCTTTTGCACAGAACCCTATTACTATCTCTGCATACAGTGGCTCCTGCTTTCGAAAATAAGCGCTCTGAAGGAACTTACTACAGGCTACTACAGACAAGAATTTCTGAGTGATTTTGTATAAGTTAGGGAAGACTGTCCTCATAACTTCCCAAACCAGTAGCGGATTGGATTTCAGGGGAGAAACTGGATTTTTCAAATACAGCGATAGTTCATGTTCAGTTTTGTTGGAACCACGTTGGCCTGTGCCTGATTATAGTTTGCTCCGACCGGACGGTTGCTGAAAAAAAAGTATATACTAAAATCGGGATATCGAATGAAAAAAATCGATACTGGTATCGTATCAGTAGTATCGGAACATCCTTACCCGGGAGAACAAATACTTTAGTCAAAAATCACTTAATTTCCTATCCGCATTATACGAAACTCAGCCACTCAGCTGCCCTCTAGCTTAATTATAATTGATAAATTACAAAATATGTATTTACTTTTCTAAAATATTTATCAAAAGAACATTGAAAATTGCTAAAAAATTAAAAGTAAATTGAAGTACGACATGGATTTATTTAATAAATAAGTTTATAAACTGTAAATCTTGGTACTCATTCCATTCTCTAACCATGGAGTTAAATGAAATGGATTACCGAAGCCACATAAGACGTAGACTAAGAAGCGATTCTTTAGTTCCCTAACTGTCCGTAGTTCGCGAACTTTCTGGTGCGCTGTCATTTGCAGTACGATTTCAATTCTACCCCTAACTTTTAGTACAGTCTCGAGAAAAATTACAGCCTTTTAAACGACCTATATTTCTACCCATTTAATAAAGTCACATTTTTGCTCGATAAGAATGAAAAATTGATATAATTTTCTGTTTTACAAAAAGACTTTTTGTTTAGGAAAAGCGAAATATTTTTGTAAGAGTTTTAATACTTACAGGAGCTTTGTTAATCCTGAAATATATGCTAATCTCTATTGTATGGAATACATTTTTATTAATCTTATTTCAGATTGTTAGTTTTGTATAAGAAACATATAATCTGTGGGAGTTATGTGTCGTCACTTATTGTTTTGTTCCCTGGTATATTCCTGTCTTTTAAGGATGGTTTTCAATTGACGTAGACGTAGAACGTAGAACGTAGATTTTGTTCCTTTGGTTTCCAATAAACTTAGAATAACTCTTTAAGTTAACCTCCTTGTAAAAGAAGTTTCTAAAATAGTATCGAATAAAATGTATTCGTCAAATAATATGGACGACGATTTAGCAATGCTAGCAATTTTTATTGTTACTGTTATGCTAATTATTCGGAAACAATGTCGTAAACACAGAATATCTAAAGCACGATGGTAGTTTAGACCAATTTTGCAGCCAGGACGTTGGTGTCAGCCGCCCGTGTGCAAACATACATAAAACTGGCTTTTCTAGAATCGAGCCGAATGTTGCTTTCATAAGATAATAATAATAATAATTTATTGATCCAGTAGATTACATACAAGTAATATTGGATAAGTCATTTTACAAATTGTCAATAATTAATATCACTAACAGAGTCAAAATTTTAAAAATAAGATAGTAAATATAAATCATATAAAAGTATAAATATATAGATAATAAATAACAATATTTATGTTCATCAATTTACAAATTAAATAAATAAATAATTAACAAAGTAAATATATAAATAATTAACAATTTAAATAAGTCAGTTCAATTCTTAAATAAGTGTGTTTACTTATTGTTGCTGCATAAGATACTCATTTAGATTATAAAAACACTTACTGATTAAAAATTGAACTATCCTTTTCTTAAATAGTGGCAAGGTTGTACTATCTTTGATGTGTGAAGGTAGTTTATTATACATTTTTTTCATTAGTATATTTGGATTTTGTGCCGTTTTTGTAAATCTAACTGTTTGAATTTCTAAATTATTGTTAGGGTTTTGTAGGTATGACCAAAAAACCCTTATACCGTCATTTTGTCGTCTGTCTGTCTGTCTTTCTGTCTGTCTGTTCGGTAAAAATTGTAGCCAAACGGCTAAACCTAGAGAGGTGAAATTTGGCATGCTTATACAACTCTTTGACCCACACATAGGAAAAATACTAAAACATCTAAAAAACATACCCCCCCTAAAAATATAAACAAATATATGCTCATCGAAAACAAAAATATTTTTTTAAAATTTTGAGTAGGGTATCAAATGAAAGCCCTTAGTACGTGGATTAACGATCAAATTTTTATTTTTGCAAAATAAATTATTTTAATGCGATTTTTGCCAAAATTGTGCAAAAAAAATTTGTCCCACACCCTGTAGCCCAGATGGTTTAAACTAAAAATATAAAAAAATTCTAAGTAATGTATATTGGTGTGAACCGAAATAGTACAACAGAAATTTTTGATCAGCTTATGTTTTCGGAAAAAAACGCATTTTTTGTGGTTTTTGGTTCACAAAGTACAAAATTTATACCAATGTAAGACAATCACATGCAAGTCGTGCGATAGCGTAATGTGTTAGAGCACTGGTGTCATAAGTCAAAATGCGCTGAAAACGAAGGGTTTCGAGTTCGAGTACGGAGTAAATTTTATTTTTTCTGTTTTTTTTTTTGCATTTTTATTATGTTGAAATTATTTTGTCACAATTCTAGTTATATTTTGACAAATGTTGTATTTAATTTTTAAGAGCGTAAATTTAATAACCAGTCTTATTATATGATTAACAGACGATAAATTATTTTAAAAATATCGTTCATTTTGCCGTGATTACTACAAAGTAAAATTGTCCTACACACTCAGCATACCGCCTTCACTTATTATATACCTGCGAAACCCTGAAATGTGTGAATATTCACACTTCACATCAATTTTTTTGTCTAGTATTATATGTATGTATATCTGACCGTTTCTCGAAAACTGATAAGTTTTGTTGTACATGAAGGCTAGCCTGGTATATATATGTACATACACGGTAATGGTAAGATATTCAGCTCTCTAAAAATAGGAACACAAGAGGTTCTACGGCAGCACCCAACCATATTTCTAATGATTTTTTTCTGCATTTTAAATAATCTATTGAACTCTGAACTTGTGCCCCAGCATAATAAACCATATGACAAAATGGAATAAATGTGACCAAAGTAATACGCTCTGACTACATCTTTACTACAACATTTTGCAAGGTTTTTTACTTTCCAGCATTCCTGGGATATTCTCTTGCAAATATTATTTATATGTACATCCCAGTTCAGGCATTCGTCTACATAAATTCGAATCATTTTGGTAGACTGGACTTGTTCAATCGATTTATTTATCTTAATTAATTGACTTGTGTCACGTTCTTTTTTACGTTTAGTAAATGTAATAAAGTTACATTTACTTTCATTAATATTTAGATCATTTGACACAAGCCAATCGTACATAATTTTAAGATCATTGTTAATCTTTTGAACAAGATTTTGACTATCAGAATCAGAGCCCATTATCAAGGTGTCGTCAGCGAAGGCCCGATCGCCCGCTACTAATTGGGTGCTATAAAATCGACTCCAAATGCCGCCTATTTGTTGCGTCGCCCGTGTGCAGTGCACACGCTGCGGCCCAGTGTCCCAAAAAATGTCCATAATTAGTTTATCTATTATATATTAAACAATATATATTCATTATTAAACAATAATCTAACCATGGTAATTATTTGTTTCTCTTATTTCAATACCGTGAACCCAACAAATGTTGCCAGGTTCTATATATCTACATACGACATATTGAGTATGTTTTGTTATTTTCTATCATTCTCTCATATTGGCTGGACGTAAAACCGTACACGAGAAGTATAAAAATATGTATAAATATTCTACGTGAACGTTTCTACATCCACGTCCATCTACGTCTAATTGGAAACCGTGGCATGCATTTTTCTATTACTTATATTTTTACGTAGACGTAGAATTCTACGTCTACTTCAGTTGGAAACCAACCTTTAGGCTTCTTCACTTACTGTATTCTAAATTTAAAATAAAGGAGCTTTTTTACTCTTCATTTTTTCTCGCGGTTTGTTATAATAGAGGATCATAATTTGATATTTCCAAAATATCCAACGCCTTATCCTTTTGAAAAAGTTAAACGAATTTGTAAATAATAAATGAGTTGAAATTTACTGTGCGTGATACTATTACAAGATCATAAATATAGAACACTTTCTTTCACGAAGAACGATATTAAAAAGGCTTTTCTTATAACAAAGAATCAATTGAAAAGAATGACTGATGAAGCTGGAATTGTAAAAGGAATGCATGAAAGAAACCAGGTTAAAATTGAATAGATGTAAGTGTAAAATGAAATTTTAAAACCTTGGACTAAAGCGATATTCACCAAGTTAGCCATAAAGTTTGTATAACAGGCGAATGTAATAGAATTGTGAATAGTATTTTTAATAAGAGAGCTAGCTGAAACTTTTATTACAACTACTCTGTTATTTCTTAGCCTTTATTGGTGTAATTGGTCTGTAATTTAAGATTTTTAATTTTGAGAGACACGAAGGACATATTTATTGTTTTTTATACATTGTATAAAAGCACTAAAGCTGCGTTTAGAGCTATTAAATTAATAGACTGTAGACTATAGCTTGTGCACTATTGATTGCCACTAGATGTTTGTCATATGGTAAGACGAGCAACCGTTCAGATCTCTAAATTTAATACGTTGTCGATTGTGGATAGTTTTCTAAACTTATAGCTAGTGAGTTGTTTTAATGAGACAGACATATGAACACATTGGCTATCTCAGTCTACAACAGTGTGAAGATTCTTATTGTATGCCTTTACATAACCTAACAAAATGTCATCGCGGCGATTACAACAAATCTCGTCTAAAATTACAAAGACGAGCAGTAAATATGATTAATGTATATAATTAGGTTTGAATGTATAAGATTATTGGTGGTTATATAATAGGAATTGTAGGTTTTTTTGATTTCCTCCGAATAAATATAATATTGTCAATTGTGTATAATCTTTATTTTAGTTACAGCTGACTAGTTTTGCTCAATCAGAGCATTATCAAAGCTACAAAAAAAATGTTACATTCGTTGTGAAAATAAAAAACCCTTTCTCTATAATTTTTTAATATTTCAAATATTGAGGAACTTTTTAAACTAAAATACTTTCCAAAGTATACTACATATGGCGTAGTTTCATGAAGAAAAAGTACGGTAAACAAGATTTATTTAATTTACAAAACATTGCGAATAGGCTTTTTTGTATTAATCATGAAAATAACATCCTGGATTCTGTGGTACATTCCGTTATAATTAGTTTTCCGCCATTTAGTGGTTGTATTTCGGGATTTCCCACCCCTATGCAAATTCCAATCAACATTTTTTGTACTAGTTTCAAGGCCTTATTCTGTTTTCTAAGCTTCTGTTTTCAGGGTCAGAACTGTAATTTTATTCATAAAACAAATTCGTTAAGTTATACTTTTTATAAATCTATTTTAGGGTTGGCAAAACTGTTATTAGATCAACTACCAATTTTCCCGCAAGTTCTTAATAATAATAATAAGTTTATTGACCCTATTACAGACTCAGTGTTTTAAGTCAGTCGATATTACAATATATTAATTTAGTATAATAAACTTTACAGATCAGAAATTACATTGATAACATTAAAGATACATCGAAAGATTTGTACATTTATAACTTTACAAAACTGTGAAGTAAGAATTCCTCTATGAAGTAAAATGGATTTTTAATAAAATAGTCCTTCATGACATTTTTAAATTTGTTGAAGGCCAATTATTTGATGTTAACCGATACTTTATTCATAAATTTAATGGAGTAGTAGTTAACAGCATTTCTTGATTTTGTCAGTCTCAAGAAATTGGGATAAACATTTGACTTGTTTCTTGTGTTGTAATTGTGAACTTCTGAGAAGTTAGTAAGTCCAGTTTTATTTTTATGCATATATAAGAGGGTATAAGATAGATGGTAGCGTCATTTTTAAGGTTTCAAATGAGTTTCTACAGTCAGATCTATAAGGAATGGATGCAAGAACTCGGATAGCACGCCTCTGCAATGAGAAAACTCTTTTAGCTGCTGTTGAATGTCCCCATGCATATAAAATCTGGCTGTGGAACAATGCATTGTATGCTACCATAAGAACATCTCCACTAATGCTTGGTTTATATACGGAACAAGAATAAGGAATAGGGTCATTCCATCTCAAATCACCAAAAAGACAGCTATGGCTCCCACTCGACCCTCTCCAAATGCCATGAAATTTTGTAGTAAGATAGCACTAGACCCCAAATGACACTTTGCAAAATATTAGAGCTCAATCTGCTTTGGTTCTTAAATAACAGGTCCATATTCAATGGGCTCTCGTCCCGTTCATGCGTAAATATCGCAAAAATTACCAACTTTGATCCTTTGTTAAATCACTTCTATTGCCTGTAGGAGTGTGAAATTTGACATACCAGGACAACTTTTGGTGTAGAATAACGTAGTGTAATCAAAAAAGCAGTATGGGTGGCCATTCAGCTATCCACCCATGCTAAAATCACTGCCAAATTTTGTCGCGAGAAATTTAGACCCCAATTTGGAGACCACTTACTCGTCAGCAAAAGGTCTAAACGCCATGATCTTTTGCAACGATGTATAACAAGCACAATATTATGCAGTGATGCAATAGCAACTCTATTGTATCCATATGTCCAGAGGTGGCCCAATTGAAAGTTGACCAAAAAAATTTTTTGTGCCAAACTAGCCAACTTTCGAGGCAGAATATCTCAATATGCGTCATTCTCTATTTGGTTTTGAATGACACCATTGGATAGAGCAGATTTTTCTGTACAAGAGTAACTTTTATTTAGGTTGGGATCTGAATCCCTAGTTCAGCCAGAGGACTCTGAAAAAGACATACCTTGGTGCGATATCGAAAAAATCAAATTATGATTCTCCATATCTTCTTTGTGCACTGATCATGATTGCCAGCAAATTAATATCCAAACTGATTGGAAAAATTTTAAGCATCATTGGGTAGAACATTTTTGGGTGGGATTCAGAATTATTACTTAAAAATCAGTGCTATTTTAGGTTCCTGTTCTATATTTATCTTTACATCTTTGTAGTATCGTGTCAGCAGGTCAAACGTTGCTGTTTACTTATTTGTGTATTTACTTGCAATAAATACACACATAAATAAAAAGCAATATTAATATTAATGTATTACAGGTCTCACTTGAAATTTCTGTATTCAGTTAGTTAAATAATTTGATTTGAATTCGATTACGGATACGTCATGGATCAGGATTCCATTAGTTTATTGTAGTGCTGGGAACCGAAACCGGTTTTTCGGGTACCCGGTTCCGGTTTTCGGGTAAAACCGGGTTCGTAATTTTCGCGTTAGCCGGATAACCGATTCCGATTACCCGGTTCCGATTACCTGGTTCGAAATACCTGGTTCCAGATACCCGGTTCCGATTACCGGATTCCGATTACCCGGTTCCGATTATCCGGTTCCAAATACCCGGTTCCAAATTCCCGGTTCCGGATACCCGGTATCAAATACCCGGTTTCAAATACCCGGTTCCAGAAACGCGATTCCGAGTTCCTAGATTGGATACTCGGTTCTGGGTTTGGGAAAATACCCCAGGAATTCGAATGAATACAAATTCCCGATGTTGATTTAAGTAAAATGTAAACATAATTATATTAAAATTAATGCTGGGAATCGAAACCATAAAATAAAGTCAGACAGAAAATAGTGCGAACTTCCTAAATTCTTAAACATAGTCATAGGCGAGATAATTTTAGTGCTGGGAAACGAAACCGGTTTTTCGGGTACCCGGTTTCGGTTTTCGGGTAAAACCGGGTTTGTAATTTTCGCGTTATCCGGATACCCAATTCCGATTACCCGGTTCCGGATACCCGGTTCCGATTACCCGGTTCCGATTACCCGGTTCCGAAACCGGGTAAACCCGAAACCGTTGTTTTTTTGAACCGGTTCCGGTTCCGTCAAGATCGATTTCAGACAGCACTAGTTTATTGCCATGTGCTATTGCTAGCCATGGCGTGGTTCTTTTGAATGTCACTTGACAACCTATACTCACTCCCATTGGTAGTGGCTCAGCCACCATGGACCAAAGCAAGGATTACACTAATAATGGATAAATTTGCCTTCTGCAAATTGCCATGCTCTGAATTTGACAGCCTGCAATAGCCTACAATATAAGTACACCTTGCATATAAAAGTGTCATTTTCAGAGTCCTGTGGCTGAACTAGGAATTCAGATCCCAATCTAAATAAAAGTTACTATTGTACAGAAAAATCTGCTCTATCCAATGGTGTCATTCAAAACCAAATTGGGAATGACGCATATTGCGATATTTTGCCTTGAAAGTTGACTAGTTTTGCAAAAAAAATGTTTTTGGCCAACTTTCAAGTGGACCATCTCTGGCCATATGAATACAACAGAGTTGCTATTGCAGCACTGCATAGTATTGTGCTTGTTATACATCGTTGCAAAAAATCATGGCGTTTAGACCTTGTGGTAATGAGTAAACTGGTCTCCAAATTGGGGTCCAAATTTCTCGCGACACAATTTGCCAGTGATTTTAGCATGGATTGGTAGCTGAATGGCTACCCAAACTACTTTTTTGATTACACTACTGTATTCCGCACCAAAATTTGTCCAGGTATGCCAAATTTCACACCTCTCTGGGCACTAGACGTGATTTTATAAAGGGTCAAAGTTGGCTCTTTTTACGATATGTACGCATTAACGGGATGAAAGCCCATTGAACATGGACCTATTATTTAAGAACCAAAGCAGATTGAGCTCTAATATTTTGCACAATTTCATTTGGGGTCTAGGGCTACTTTATTACAAAATTTCATTAGATTTAGAAAGGGTCGAGTGGGAGACCTTTGGTGAATTCACATGGAATGACCCAATAGGAAATAAGAATAGTGCACAAGATATTAAAACATGGCTGCGCCGTATATCGGTTTATGTAGGAATGAAATTTAACTTAAACATAAGAATAGTTGGTAACATTCAACATTTTTATTCTTATTTCAAGAATAAGACACGATAAGCCTGCGCACAGCAATCAAAATGTCTGCCGTAATAAAGTTTGGTCAACAGATGTTTTTCAGTTGTGATCAGAGGGTTGTAAACAACAATAAAATGTTTTTAACGGTAATAAATGAAATTTTTTAAAAGGTTTTATGAATCAGAACCTGTCAAGTGACAACCGTTAAACACAGGCCAACGCAAGTACGCAGGCGCAGCGACGAAATGTTATGTCCTATATAAACGGTTTAATATTTTTTATTCTTGTGTACTATTCTTATTTCCTATTCTTTATTCTTGTTCCGTATATAAACCAACCATAACAGAATTATAGAGGTTCCGTAAGAGAAAGGTTATGGAACATAATCTGCCGGAAAGGATGTTAACATGGTGGTTCCATGTAAGATTAGAGTCCACCTGTATACCAAGAAGTTTGACATTATCCGTGTTATCAAAATTATGTTTGCGCAAAGTAATCAACTTTTTTTGGGTCTTTTCTAGGTTGAGGGATAGTTTATTGGTGTCAAACCAGTATTTAGTCTTTTTTAACAAAGATTCAGTTATTGAAATGGTGTTGTTCAGACATGCAGATTTAACAACAAAAGTTTCTTCTTGTATCTACGATAGATTTCCATTCAATCATGCATCCAAATTATTGGCCTTTAATCTACGAAATATTCCAGAGCTTGGTAACTCACTGAGATTAAAATAACTAGCTTTAACACGTCGAAATCAATATTTACAAATATTGCGAAAACATCGTCAGCAATAAAAAAATAATAATAGAGAAGAAGGTCCTAAGATATCGATAATTTTTAAAATTTTTGAAGCTGGCATACATCTAGCTGAAAGACTTATATACAATATACAAAATTGCAAAAGCTACTATGAAAATTTGTGAAATGTTCGAAACAGAATTGAGTGTATGAAATATGGGCCTACATTAAAAATTGGGTAGTTCCAAATACATTTTATTTTTGTTTAAGATACAAACTCAAAGTAACAGTTTAACAATTGATTACTGACAAAAATCACATTCATATAAATCTTTTTCTGTCCCGAAGCATTAATTGTTCATGTGCCCACATATTGCACATGAGGCACCGAACCTAAAAACAAACCGTCACAAAACATGCAAGCTGTATCTTCATCATCCGAATTTTGTTGCTCTATTTTATCAACGACCACGTCATCGTCAGCTGGAAAAATATGTTGAATATGCCTTTGTCCATATTTAGACCTCGCGGGAAGTCCATAGTTCCAACATTGCACATGGCAATCTAAATTAATGTTTGATTTTTTTGAAATTAAGTGAGGTAGTAGCTAACAGTAGCACATTATACCTCGATCACAATACAACAGCTTGATGTATAAATCACAAGCGGATCAAATAAAAATCTTGCCATTTCTTATAACAACAACTTACCTTTATAAAAGAATTAAAACTAAGCAAACACATTTACTGTAATTCGTTTCTAACGGAACAAGAAGTGCACTAAATTTGTAAAATTGTTAAACGAAAGGTAAGTGTGTTTTAAGCTATTGGCGAAAGATGGTGTTAGCTGTATTAGTAGATTTTCCCATATTAAGGGACTATTACCGGTTAGAAAGGCAAAAAATGACCTATAATTAAATATTTTTTTTCTCGTTTCCTTTATTATAGAACGTTGTGCAACTTTTTTTATTTTATTAATATTATATTCAAGATTATAATAATTTTTGTTTTTTTCAATACATAGATAATTATATAGATGGCGCCAAAGTTCGGTAACAAAAAATTATGATGCTCCATGGCCCGGGGTTAATCTCGAAATTGACAAGTTTGAAACAAAAAATTCAAAAATAATTTTAAAGATGAAGGTGTCTTACATCGTAATTTACCACCTATTATAAAAAAAAGGGTGTAAAAACAAAATGGCGGATAGGTGAAAATTTTTTTCTAAAAATCATGCTTTTTTCACCTTTTACCCTTATCAATTTTTTTTTTTCAATTTTTTTTGCAATATTCTGGTAAATTAAGGTAGAGGACATCAAAATGAACAAAATTCACTAAAATTTTAAAATATCCGTTGTGTAGTTATGGAGAATAAGTCTGGGCCGATTGAAAAAACACCATTTCGAGAAAATCACTTTTAAAGTTTTTTTTTAATATTTGTATTGCAATATTTAAAAAAAAATTAAGTTTCAGCACTTACAATTGGTTAATCAGCAATCCCTGGTCCATATAAAAGTACTCCCGAATCAATCATTTGTTGCTGTTCCTCTTGCTGAGCAGTTTGCTTTGCCAAGCGAGCTTCCTTCGACGCCGCTGTACTCGCTTTATTGGCCATCTCATCGCGTTCCTCATCTTTTTTTTTAACATAATCATACGCAGAGTGTCCAATTATGCATCCCATTACCTCCAATATTTTCAAGAGGGACGTTCTACCTTCATTAAATATTGCTAATGATATATTAGCAGCCAACTCAGTAACTTCTCTTCCCACAAACGTATGTTTGGGAACGATAGTCCAAAGTGTTTTGTTGTAACACTCATTATTATTTTGGGTATTCTTTCCCAAACATCGTTTCAGCAACTCTTCATCTGTTAGTTTTTCAAAAATCGGTTTAATATATTCTTGGACCTCCGAAAAAGCGCATGCGCTAAAATTGCCACCAATTTCTTATTTTTTTGAATTTCGTTATAAAAATTTAGGATATGATTTCTGAAGGTATAAGGAATCAAAAAATGTAAAAAAAACGATTTTTTGAAAATTATAACCGGTAATAGTCCCTTAAATGCAGGACCCATATTAGTACTTTCTTCTCTACTATTATTTAGTAACAGTCTTGCCTGGTTGAATCTCGTATCGAAATCAGTGTGAAATACACAGCTTCTCGTTACTATTCGTGATCAATACTTTAATTTTAAATAATTGTACCACACCACTTAAAAACGAGGGACACTTTTCCATGCATGTAATTGTAATAATAAAATAATTTATTAAAACATTAAACAAGTTTTGTAGAAAACAACTAAATTATGTTAATTAATTCCTAAAAATAAATATCTCACATCTGGAAATAAAACATTTTAGTGCCAATTTAATATTATACAATTTTCCTTCCCTTAAACATGTTTATGGCAACATGAAATTTATTATTATTACTTTAAATTATCATATGCAAAGACATGTATATATTTCTATATAGTTCTTAACAATATTTAAGTAGTGATCATAACCGTTCCAAAAAAATATGGCCTTTAATAGCTTAAATTATCTTTATATTCTGCAGTAAAGTTCTTTATAGTTTGTAGTAGAATCACAACCATTCGTTTATATTAACTTTGACACGATACGAAATAAAATATTTAATTCTTGTAACTGTTCGCGAACACCTGGATAATAAACAGAAATGAGAATTTTTTATTTTGGTTTGGAAATCTAAGATTACTGATAAGTTTACTGATCTTTTTAATTTCGAATAGATTTGTAATCAAAACGTTAAGTTTGAAAATGAAGTTGCGAAAACAGAAGAAGGCAAGAAGCCTGTAAGAAGAAGCGAACGAATTAAGAAGAAAGAAAATCGTCGACATAAAAAATCAAAGTAATGGCTAATATACCATATTGCAGTAAAACCATAGACAGAAGTACTGACTTCCCTTACATTCATAAAAAGTGTCCCCAACCTTAAAGAAAGATAGTAATATTTTTTATATCATAAAGATGCGGAAATTAGATTGCGCAAGCGTTACTACGGATTTGCAAGTATTTTAATTATCTTGACAAAGTTCCCTAAAATTCAAGTAATTCCATGTTCTTTTAATGCCGCTTACCATGGTGTAGTGGTTAACGTACTGTCGCGTGCTGCTCAATCAGGGAGGGGGTCGGGTTTGAATCTTGGTGATTGCATAGTTGTTTATGTGCAGTTGTAAGTTTTAAGACTTTATTTGTATAATAAATAAATAGAAACGCGAATCGGGGTAATATGGTCGAAATACGGAGTGCCAAAAAATCATATAAAAATAAAATCCGACGCATCCTAAATGAAAGTGCAAGTGAAAGGTCGGAAATCCCTTAAAAGTTTATTATTTATTATCTTTTCCTAATTCTACTGTCCTAGATTCTTACTAACTAAACCTAACCTAATTATCTAAATTGATCGTATTTACTAGAGTTTATTACACTATTTTTAAAGGGCTAATGTTTGGGGGAAAATAAAATATATGTATACTTAAAAACTAGATAATTAGGTTAGGTTTATGTAATGTTTATTCAAATACGTTATTATTTTCTATTATTTTACATCAATATTTTATAACAAAACCTATTATAATAATCTTTTCTTGGCCACCTCTGACAACGTCATAATCATGTTTCCATGGCTCACTATCTTTCATTACATCTCCCCTTCTGTAACAAAACAAAAAATTTTTTTAAATAAAATATTTTTCTAAAATCTAACTGTTTGTACAATGACGATTTTCTTTCTTCTTAATTCCTTCGCTTCTTCTTACAAGCTGCTTGCCTTCTTCTGTTTTCTCATCAATCCTTTCGTATCTTCTTACAGGCTGCTTAGCTTCTTCTTCTGTTTTATCAATTTCATTTTTGTCATTATTTTCATCATTGGCTTTACTTCCTTTGCTGCTTTCTCCACTTTATTATTATCTCCTCTGTTATCTTCACTTTTCTGCTTTTCGCCGGTTTCTGGTAAAGATTTAAGAACACTTTTATTCCTTCTAATTTTACTGCCAAAATAATTTTCTAACCAATAAGAAAGGGGTGTTCCACCTTTTTCTGTTATTTTGTGTTCTGAAATTCTCTCTTCAACCCACACTATTC
Source organism: Liopterus haemorrhoidalis (assembly GCA_963971575.1). Classification (NCBI taxonomy): domain Eukaryota; kingdom Metazoa; phylum Arthropoda; class Insecta; order Coleoptera; family Dytiscidae; genus Liopterus; species Liopterus haemorrhoidalis. The sequence goes on along the minus strand of OZ020612.1, from coordinate 16,533,498 downwards.
TACCTGGTTCCAATTCTTGAATTCTATGTCTATTATTAAAATGTTTAGCTTGTCTTAACTTTAATTTTTCTTCATTTACCTTAAATTTTTTATAATTTGGAAGTTTGGGTACAAGATATTTTCGTAAAATTGGAATCGTCGTTCGAAGTTTTCGCCCCATAAGCAAATTTGTTGGATAGTAACCTGACTCTAAAGGTGCTGCGTTATACAAGGTGTCTCAAAAGAAATTTTATATTTATTTAGCTTACTGCGTGAACGCAACGTATCCGAGGGGCGCGGGGGTTATGTCAATCGGTAGCCTGGCTCTTGGGAATTCAGTCGCTATGGAGCGTTTCTCGGGAGAAGACCGCGCGTTATGCGTGCGAGAGTTTTACAAAAACGGTGATTCGGCGACTGTAGCGCGAAGAAAATTCTGCAGTATTCGAGGTTTTCGCCACTTAAATGATGCGCCAAGCATTCCTCTCATTCGACATTGGGTTAAAAAGTTTGAAGAGACTGGTACAACGCTGGATAAATCAAAATCCGGGCGACCTAGGTCATCAAGAACGGTAGAAAACGTGGAGAATGTTAATCAGTCTGTTCGTGACGACCTGAACCTTTCAATTCGGAAGCGCGCAAGTGCTTTAAATGTGCATAGATCATCATTACATCGCATTATGCACAAAGACCTAAAGCTGCACAAAATTCAATTGGTGCAAGAATTAAAGCCCCAAGATGTCAGTCAGAGGCTTAATTTCGTAAATCAGGTGATTGAGCGATTTTCAACGTTTACCAAAATTTTGTTTTCGGATGAAGCTCATTTTCATCTTAATGGCCACGTAAATAAGCAGAACTGCCGCTACTGGAGTGCAACGAATCCGAAACGCAAATATCAGAAACCCCTACATTCGCCTAAAGTGACCGTATGGGCTGCGATGTTGGCGCGAGGAATTATCGGCCCTTACTTCTTTGAAGACGAAAGGGGGCGTGCAGTTACAGTGAATTCAGAGCGTTATGTGGAGATGTTAGACAACTTCTTGGTACCTGAACTGCAAAACTTTCCTGGCTATAACCAAAGAACATGGTTCCAACAGGACGAAGCAACTTCACACACGTCCAATATGTCTCTGCCACGTGTTCCTCCACGCAGTCCAGATTTAACCCCTATGGACTTTTTCCTATGGGGTTATCTTATCTCTAAAGTTTACGCCAATAAACCGACTTCACTGGCGCATTTGAAAGAAAATATCCGTCACGAAATGGCAGCCATCCCTGAGTCCACCTGCCGAGACGTTATAAGTAATTTTACTGTTCGATTAAATGAGTGCCGAGAACGCGAGGGTCTACATTTAGACGATATTATTTTTAAGAAATAAATCCCCAAAAAGTGTATTTTAATAATTAATAAACATTTTTTCTATATACGGCTTACTTTTTTTTTAATCGATCCACTAAATATAAAATTTCTTTTGAGACACCTTGTATAACAGAAATCCTAAATTGCCATAATGTTTCCATGACTCACTATCTTCCTTTACAGATTAGTTAGTAAAAATCTACGACAGCAGAATTAGGGAAATTAGGAAAACGATAACAGATAATAAACATTTTACGAAGGGATTGCCGATCCTTCACTTGCAAAACCGGTGCGTATATGAACTGCAAATTAAACCAAGGCTGACTCCGCACTGTCGAGTCAATAATGCTGATCCTATTTACTTTGTTCAAAATATTAATAAACGTGCTTCAAGTTTTATTTATTTATTTATGTGCTATTATACAACCGCAGATGGCATTGCGGCAATATAAAATATAGTAAATTTCACTTCTAAATTTAATATATTTCTTATCAAACAATGCACTCCCATTCGTTCTTTATATAAATGACACTCGCTTTATTTTCCTTTTATCTGCTATTTTTGTATACGTTAAAATTCTTTTGTCCTAGAAACGTCGTATGCAAAACGATGTCCACTTTATTTCGTTCTGTCTCTCCCTATTCAGTCGTCACTGTCACTGCTAGCCCATGTCTATTTATATGTTGACAGAAAAGGAATGTCTTAGTAGTTCTATATTCAATTTATTTGAAAACTGACAGTCTAGAAAAGTAAAAATTTAAATTCTTTACCGAAATTAGAAAAATCAATAAATATAAATAATCAGAAAAATATCAGTATATTATACTCGTTTTGTACACACTTTTAAATAATGAGTTGTCATTGTTTCGTGGTAAAACGGTTACCTAAGAAAACGGACCACATTCTTTTTTTTAATAATTTTTGGTCTTAGCTACTGATGCTATTAACCAGTATATCTTTTATTTTTATTTTGGATACTTTTTAATAATTTTATGAAAAATCCATGCCATCACCGGGATTCGAACCCGGTTAGCAGTCAAATGAGCTGACCACTACGCCATAACGAACGGCCGCGGGTAACATTCAGATGCTACTTTTTTAACTTCTGATACTGCGCAGTCAACTAAGAGGTCGACTCAGCCTCAAGTATTTAATGCCCAAAATGAGTACATGTTTATGCAGAAATAATATAAGAGGTCGACTCGTCAGGATGATCGGCGTGGGCTTCTCAGGTTTATGTCTGTGATTTGATGGCTATAATAGTTTTTAAGATATTGGTTTCGAAATGAAATCCATAATGTTAACAATTCTTGCTCCCCAAATAACACTTTATGTACTGGATCGTTCTTCAAGCCTATGAGGTTTTCCTCTTCTATCAATGTTAGATTTGTATTGGTGTACCTCTCGAAAATATTAACGACCCACTCATACCCGTTTTTATGTAGTGATGGAAAATATTTAACGAATGATGCAAACATATTTTCTAGAGTCTTTTGAATCTCTGATATAATTGTAAGTTTGTGGGCCTGAAATATCGTAGCAAATTAAAATATTTTTGAAGAGAGATCTTACTTTATCTTTACACCACCTAGGCAATGTGAAATATTATTTTTATATTATTCTAATAATATACATAAATGTCATACAGTGACATAAATTAATTAATATTGTTTTTTATATTATTGATGGAGTTTGTAAAAGGACAACTGCTATCTGATTTCCCAGATTAAAAAAAAACAACTGACAGAACATAGCACAGCCCTTAATTCTCCCTAACGTCTTCCAACTCAGTTAATAAATGAAATAAAAATATGCAGAAATAATAGAATACCAGGAAATGAAAAAACTGACGAAGAAGCGAAGGAAGCCATCAAAGAACCAACAACACAGACTCTTATAGATGCCGATGATTTTAAATCGGAAATAATTAGGCGCATAAAATATAAATAGGAACAAGAGTAGACCACCAGAACAAATAATAAATTAAGGCAAATCAAGGACAACACCGACAAGTGGGAAGTACCAGAAATATGGAAAGACCAAAGAATTATAAGCTGATTGAGAATAGAACACACGCGACACACCCACGAATACATATTTCAAAAACAACCGAAGTCAACATGCGATTCCTGTAACGAAGAAATGACAGTGGAACATATCAGCATCAAATGTTCAAAACATGCACAAGAACGCCACACCAAATATCTGGAACCCTGAAAGAAGCCCTAGCAAAGAAATCTGATAAAATAAAAAATATACTTAACTTCATATACTTAACAGGCAGTGTACAACAAAATATAATTTTTTGTAAAATATATAATGTAACAATACTGTACCTGGTGCTAACAATCTAAGCTAGTGAAGCACTTTTTCTTATTTTAAATATAAAAAAAGACGTATGTAAATAGCAGAAGAAAATATTCAACAGACAAAGAAATCTATAGATATACCGAAAAAAAAAAAACAACTGCTGTCCAGCAGGAAAGCAGGATACATAACTGAAAATGATTTGTACTGTTATTTGTATTGTTATCGACTTCTGAGACAGACAGGCAACTATCCTTATAAAAGAAAAAAACATGTATGTAATAAAGTAATAAAAATCGATATTTCAGAAACTTTTATAGTATATATAGTAAATGTCAAATTTTATTAAAGAAAATATTTTATTTACGGAACGCGATTGCTGAAGTTTGATAGATTGATTACTAACATTAACAACCAAGATTGTACTCCTGGTTTTTTTAGGTTTCTTACTCCGCTCCACTTTTTATGACTGAAACTGTAATGAGAAACTGAAATCTGTTCTATTTATCTATGGTAAAATTATCATCATAACTTTAATTTTATCCGTAATATTTATTTTTTCTTATTCATTACTTTTATTTCATAATTTTAATTGAATCCGTTGTAGACACTCGTTGAAACATGATGAATAGGAAATAATAAAATCACTCGGTTATTGTTTAAAAAAATATTCAAAACATTGCAGAATATATTATCATAACTGATTCATCCGGCATTGAATCAGTTAAAGTTTCTCGTTTAGTAAATATTGTTGATACATATTGCCATATGCAGAATACCACAGAAGATTAAGGTTATGTTTTAAACAGAACTGTCATTTAAAAAATCGAAAAAAGTTCCCTTAAATTATCCAACTTCTAACAAAAACCTTTAATAACCACAACCAAAAATCTGGTTACTTTCTTACGTTCAGTATACTGTATATTTTTATTTACATCTTTACTATATTGCGTAATTTTTCCAGAAAGGTGCTAACTAGGTAGACGTCTACAACACTGAATATAAGAAGAGCCAAAAGTAATAAAATTTGCATTATTAGCTTTTAGAACGTAGAAAAAAAGAGCGTTGAACTAGTCGGCGAACAAAAAATAAATCCCTGCATATATCAAAAGAACCATATTTATGTACCCAACAAGTAGGGCAGACGCGTGGTTCTCTGCCGCCCATGTGCAAACATTCATAAAACAGACCTCTCTGGAATTGACACCAAATGCCTCCTGTATGCAAGCTTCTATAAGGTCACTCTTCACTGATAATATTCTTCTAGAATCGATCCCAATTGGTACTCCTTTGTTGAGTCCTTGAACACCCGCAGGCAGCAGTCCTGCCAGAGACCGATATCTTGCCGACCCCTGTACTAGGTGACCTGGATCGAGTTTTGACCTCACTCAAATTGTCATCTTACTGGACTTACAGCCAAGTATATTCTATTATGTATACCAATTCTATCTAGATCTATTGTTAGATAGTCTTTCGTCCAGACAAGAGATGTTCAGTCAACTCTCCTAGACTCTCTTTACCCTTCTGCTTACTTTTATTTATCACTTTAGTTACTTCTGGTTTAACTAATTTATATTTTGGTATCGTGTTTTGATGTGTATAAGTTGGCACAACTCCAGAAAATGTGACTCAACGAATGCGATTGTCATAATCGCTAATCTAAGAATATTTATGAAATAGTAGAAATGTAACCTTTACATACAGCAAATGTTTTTGCAAATGCTCCAAAAAGTTAATGTTAATTGACTATTTTACTATGCATAACATTCAAAATCACTAGTGCGTGTATAATTTGAGTTATCTAAGATGCAGACGTAACATGACCTTATACGATTAGGTCACCGGTCGTATAATTTTTAATATGTGACTCACTTGTATTTAATTCATATAAGTTTTAACAGTGCTTCGTAATCCGTTTACCTGTTTCTGCTGGCAAAAAATCCCTTTTGTATTGACAGTTTGAATATGTTAATTGAATGTGTCTAATGGTTTTCGACACGGACAACGGTGGCGTGCTGGAGATGCCAATTAATGTCTATTATAATTTATTAATGTAGTTATAAGGTGCTGTTTATGAAGTTAAGTGTAACACGTTTGTTTGCTACAGGAACCAGCCGTTCCATTTGAGGTTAACCAACTAGTTCAGTCCAGAAGTCTATCTGGTGAGTAATTTTTTGGTAGTAGAAGAATGATATGAAACTCAAGATATACAGACCAATTCTGTAACTCTGTTACTATGATAATTGTAACTAAATTCGTCACTATGAGCAAGGTCAGTTACTATCATGAATGAAAGCCATTATACTTTTTATAATATTTTATGTTGTAGTAATGTTGAGTAAAGTATTACACAATAACTTTTTACAGAATTGATCTGATTATGTTCTTAGAATTTAGAGAATTCAACAAGGTTGTAATTTAAACATTGATTGAAAATAGTTCTATATAGCATTATTTCCATACCACCCGGGTAAGATTTAGAGAAGTGTTTGCCAAAATGTTACCTCGCGGAACAATAGAGGAGGGTTTTTAATTCAATGTCTTGAATTAAAAAGCTGTCAAAATTATAGTTTCCTTCCAGACTTTTGATTGGTCCAAATTAGTAATTTTATGTAAAATATATGCGATATATATAAAATCGTGAAACTTAAAAATATTAAAACCGAGTAAATTAAAACCGCACACTAATTTGTTACACACATCACTTCCTTGGTTTTTCAAGGCATATATAAGTTAATTATTATTATTATTACACTGATTAGAGCGGAAGCCAGTCGCTTGTTGTGCTCAATGATACAATACATATATACATACATTAATATTCTAACAAATCACAATTGAAAATGTTACAATACAGAATATGCACTGGTAAACAAAAGAGGTAACATCAATATATACAGCAATTATTATTAATTTTTAAGAAAACTGGAAGGCAATTTTACTATTAGAACTGTTGATGGAGTGGACCGGGACTACTTCATCCGGGAGAGAATTCCAGATGTCAAAATATGCGGTTGAACAGAAAGTTTTCACGTTGTTGAGTGCGGTATTTTTCATGATTCAACTTTAAGTGGTGACCACAAAGACGTGGGTCAGCATTGAGATGAAATAATGGGGACATGTCTGTGGAGAATTTTCCTGTTGTTATTCGATAAATCTGGATCAGGTCGCCATGGGTTCTTCGATATGCCAGTAGTGGGAGATCGAGTTTTTCTAGACGATCATTATATGGCAGGTGCTTTAAACTTCTCGGGAGTTTGGTAGCTTGTCTCTGAACTCCTTCTAACAACTGGATGTCGCGTTGTAAATAAGGCGACCATACATCAAATGCAAATTCAAGGAGTGGGCGGATATAGGATAGGTACATTTTGCGAAATAGTGTAGGAGTAAGGTGTGGGAAAGATTTACTGACCAGGTAGAGAACTTTATTTGCCTTTTTGACTACTTGGAGAATGTGAGTGGACCAGTCCAAATTCTGGGTTATAGTGACTCCTAAATCAACTATAGACTCGACGCGTTGCACTGATGTCCTGGGTTATTTTTTCCTAAGTGAATCACTTGGCATATGTTGAGGGGGAAGAAGCCATATTGTGCACCATGCAGTGATACTATCGAGATCTTGTTGCAGATTTGTCCAGTTGATTGCTTTACTTTAGATTTTTAAATCGTCGGCAAACATCTGGTGTTCGGTTAGAAGGTCAGTTATTAGGTCCATAATAAATATTAAAAATAAAATTGGTCCGATTGCACTACCCTGTGGAACATGGCTTCTGACGGGGTAATTTCCGAAATGCAACGATCCAACTCGAACCTTGAAGCAGCGGTTGGTTAGGTACGCAGTTATTCATAACAACAGGTTTCCTCTGATGCCATAGTGGTTCAATTTAGCAAACAGACGCCTAACTGCTACTCTGTCGTAGATTTTAGCAAAATCGTAGTAGATTATGTTCATAGTTGAATCATTCAGATGTTTTGACCAGGTATTAGTTGCCAGTAATAAATTGGATACCACTGACCGTCCTGGGATGAAACCAAAATATTGTTAATTAGATTACATTATGTGGGTATTATGTATGTTGGTGTTAGTCTATATTTGTCTGTATAGTTTTGTGTATGTTAGAAATTTATGTAGGATTGTTTTGTTATTGTCGTTAAGTGCGTCTTGTAGAGTGTCAGGTATATGGTGTGTCTGTCTTAGTGTGTCATATTTGGTGCATTTCAAATAAGGTGTTGTACTGTAATAATTGCGTTGCAGTCGTTACACAATGGGGGATGTTCTTTCATCATTTTGTAGCTATGTGGGATTCTTGTGTGTTCAATTCGTCTGGTAGTGGAAGTGTGCTCTTTCCTTGTTCCCGAGGATGGCAATTTCTTCGTGTCGGGTTTTATTTTTCGAAGTTTATTAAGTTGTATATTTTGCCATATGTTGTCTTCTTGCTCTTGGATTTTACATTTTATTTTATTTTTCATGTCATAGTTTTGTACGGTCAAGTTATTCATTGGATTTTTTTTTGGCGACTTGTTTGACTGTCTCATCTGCTTTTTCGTTAACTTTTATACCTATAGGTACCCAAACCAAGCTGATGATTGTGTTTTGTTCTTTTAGGCCGTGTATATTTTCTTGTATTTCTTGGATGGTTTTATTGTTAAGGTATATTTTGCCTATGGTGGTTAGAACGCTCAAGGTGTCCTAATAGATGATGTATTTGGAGCTTCTTTGGTCTTTTTGAGCGATGATTTCTACACTTAGTAGGATTCCTATGGCCTCGACTGTGTAGATACTGATTGGGGTTCTAAGGTATTAAAATGCATTAAACTCCAAACTGCACTATCTGCAACCGTTCAGGTTTTTTCGTGTTCTAATACGAGTATAAACTAGACCTCTAGAAAATATCCAACATGTCAATGAAACTTATTTTTATTCAACATTTAATTATATCACAGACTTCAAACTGCCAACAAAAAGAGCTCAAAACTTTAGTCCAATAATATTGTCCTAACAAGTTTGGAAATCAAAAGTCGCCCGCTGGGGTCAAATAAAAGTTCAGAAGTTAAATAGCCAATTTAAAATATGACAAATCGCGTGAACTGTTAAAAAAGTTATCACGTATTTCAAAAGGAATTATAGTGAGAAAACTGAGTTATCTTGGAAAGTTTAGGCTTAAAATTATTTTTGATGATTTTATAAACAGTAGCGTAGCTAGAATTCTTGGACTAGGAAGCAAAACATATGAAAGGCTCTCTAAGATTATCAGATTTTAGTTTATTGCGTGCCCCTAAATACCCCGGGGTGCTCTTGGGCCTAGAAGCAATGCTTCTAATTGATTACCTATAGTTACTCCCTTGTTTATTATAAGGAATGATCAATAAATAATTTTGAAAATTATATTCTTCTAATGACGTTACCACTGTTATAACTATGCACAGAAAAAAAAAAAAATTATTAGCTAAAACAGTACACATGTTTTCATTTAAATTATCTATCTGTCTGCCTGTATGTAGTGTAGAAATGACAGTTTGTTTCCAAATAGTTGAACTGAATAGTTCAACTATAAATGATACAAAGAAGGTTAAATTGGAAAAGAGTTAAAAGAGAATAAGTTATTTGAAAATCCAATAATTGAATTGTTTAACAAAAATACAATTTTAATCGATGGGTTCGTTTTTAATATTGAGTTTAAAGTGTTAAAAACGTCATGAACACTTCATTAAACAACAATATCCCAAGTAAAAGAAACATAATGTCCATGTTTCACAGCCACCTAATAATTACATTAAATCTTAATAACGTTTTTATTTATTTATAATAAGGAATTAAGACTTGATTTTTAACATTTATTTAATCTTAGTAAAATATAGGGATATAGTTATTTAAACAAGTTTTAATAACTTTTTTAGGGTTTTGTAGGTATGACCACCAAAAACCCTTATAACGTCACTCATGTGTCTGTCTGTCTGCCTGTCTGTCCGTATGGTAGAAATTGTAACTAAACGGATTAACATAGAAAGTTGAAATTTGGCATGCTTATACAACTCTGAACCACATATAGGAAAAATACTGAGAGTTCAAAAAAATACATCCCGAGATAAATATTGCGTATCCCGAGATAAATATTGTATAAACAATTATGTATTTAATAAAAAAATAAATATTTTTTTTTAAATTTTGAGTGGCATACCAAATGAAACCATTTAATGCGTGGATCTAAAGCAAATTTTTATTTTTGAAAAATCAATTGTTTTTATGGGATTTTATCCAAAAATGTCCTAAAAAAGTTCTTGTCCGCCCGTATAGGGGTTAAACTAAAAATCTGAAAAAATTATAGGTACATTCAACGGAGCCGGATACGTACGAGAAATTTTTTTGATCCGATTGCGTTTTTGGAAAATATTTCAGAAAAATATCCAGTTTTTGACAAAATTTATTATTTTTTTAATTCATGTCTAAATAATGGCTAATAATGTTATGGATTTCTGTATTTATGGCCAAGATAGCGTGTGTCTTTTTATGAGATTAAAAATATAATAAAACAATTTTAACAGCTGAGGACTGAGTTTTGAACACCAGACCAACACATTGTTGATAGAACAAATATTCGTAGACATACAGTATTATGTTGGCTTCTTACACTTATTAAATACCTACAAAACCCTGAAATGTGTGAAAATTAACACTTCATATCAATCTAAATTACTGTTTAATTATATATTTAATTGTTTTTACAATTTAAAAATTTTATTTTTAGGATAAAATACTACATCTTTTCTATTTTAACTAACTTCGTATCTCTTATAACAAAAAAGTTAGCAATACTTTTCCCAAAAAGATTCTGCTTATCAGAATATTTTTTCGAAAAATATCAAATATTTTAAGTCCACGAAAAATTAATTATTGTTTTAAAATTTACTGTGAAATATCAATGGATTCCCGTTAAACGTGGATTAAGGAACGATACTTTATTAGCGATTTTAGTCAAAAATAATTATAAATCAAATCTCTAGAAACAGATTAAGGTCATTTTATATTTTTAAAGGTTTCGAAGTTTTTGTATTTTTCAAAAAAATATATTTTTTAATTTAATGCAGAATATTAAATAAGGACTTTTAAAATTTAGAGTAAAAAACAATGAATGATTTTCAAAATATCTATTATTCCTATTGAAGTGATTAAACCAAAAGTTATTTTCCTAGACATTCAGCATACAGGCAGCCAGTAGAGGGCCCACTGGCTGCCTTTACCTATAGTATTTCCAAAATGAAATGGCCACACTTGTTAGAAAGCCTAACAATTCGGTAATGGGTTTATGGCAGTAATACCAAGAGCTGTAAAAATCTGTAAAATTCTGTAAAAAAATCCCAAAAGCTGTAAAAAGAATATAAGAGATATTAACGGAATTTTAAGTTTAAATCGAATAAATGTAACACTAGTTCAATTGAAGTTTCTTAAAAACCATTAAGGATATTTTCCAAATTTATAATCTTATTGTTTCTAAATTTTAGAGGTTGTTATCCTTGTTTGTTAGATAATTTTCAAAGTTCATAGCGTGCATATATTAACAACATGGCTCTTTGGCAACCATTTGATTTTGACGAAATTCCTAATTTCTGTAGTGAAAATAGTGAATCTGTGCAAGATGATTTGGCGTGCAAATATGTGGACGTTGACGTGGAATGCGAAAATGTGGACGTGGCTACTAAAAACAAAATGTCATTTGTCAGTAGATTGCAAAGTTCTGATACTGAACGTTTATAAAAAGTTAGTTTCGGAAGGTAATGACAATAACTATATTTAGAACTGCGGAATTAACTAGTGTTTCATACAGAACAATTCAACGTATCAATGTTCGTGGCAAAAAAATCAGCAAAAAAATCAGCAGCGAAAACGACCCGGGTTTACAAGTTTTCAAGCAAATAGATAGTTTTATGTCTCAAACAATAATAAATAAATATACGACTATTATTCGAAAAATATAGTGCCGACTGTGCACCTTTTAATAAAAAAGTTGGAAGAAGACCGAACAGAATTCCCATACAAAGTTAGCCATGTGTATAATTATTTGAAGTTGCAAGGATTTATTTTTGTTTGTGAAAATTTGAAGTATTTAATATAGGCCCTAAAGACTTTAAAACAAAACGATTTTTAAACATGTCTATATTTATAATTCAAATATAGCCAGTCTAAGCCTGATAAAAATGTGAAGGAATGTCATGTGAGCATATAGAGTTCATTCTAAATAGCATATAAGGAAACACGTTTATTTCAAATAATTATTACGATCCTGGCAACTATTTTTAACAGAACCATAAACTCAGCAGGTATAATGGTTATACTATCATTATTGGAATCAGAAAGGGAAAGTGGCCATTTCATTTTGGATACCCACAAAATTCTGAAATTTGTAAAAATTCACATCGATATTTTAAAGTTCAATAATTGTTTTAAATTTTATGTCTCTATTATAATATTTCGCTCCACTCCTTTTTTTTTTATCGCGTTGATCCGTTCCAATTTTCGACTTAATATTTAAAATACTATCATTATATTCGTTGTATTGCGTTCCTAGGTAAAAGAAAATTTCCACAGATTTTACCATGTAAGATATCCTGTCGTGGTCCATTGGCAGTATGATATTTTATGTTATTTTATGTCAAAACCTGATATAAAGAACTATTTATTTAGTTTCCGAAATATATAGGTCTCCATAGACCTTCGGAGCTAATCGAATTGAGTGAGTGCATATGGGAATTGTATATTTCTAATATTCCTTTTATATCACCACTAGTATATAACACCGTAAGCAAATTCCCATTCGTCATATTTGGACACATAATATATCTTGTGATATATTCTCAATCTTACACTATTGTCCGTGCAATGTCCCGCCTTTGTCGCCTCAGCCACAGCTATTCATCTTATCTAACCCTCCTATTTCTTATCCGCGATCCTCCTGTCCCTTCAATTCATTCTCAATTCACTGATCCATTTATTTCTTTCCCTATCGACCACCACGCACTATTGCGTAGGTAGAGAACTCCGATTTGCTCTCACGCATGCATAACTAGATGGCCTGTAACATTGGATACCAAATGTCTATGCTCAGAAAAGTCAGCGGGTGCCGATTGAGCTCTGAAAGGAATTTCGAGGACTGACTGGATTTTATAAATATTGGGTGAAAGAAAGATAGGTTAACGAAGATTTTCTGGTACAATTTTGGTTTTGTGTGTAGTCGGTATATTCGAGTGGAGTAAAATACATCATATTATTTATATCTTCTTCAAGCACTGTCAATCGGGTTGACTTCTGGCCTGACTCGCATAAGTACTCCATATTGATCTCTTAATTCTGAGGTATTTCTATGTGTAAGTGTTAGATATTCGATTAGATAATCTTTCATCTCTTGCAAGTTCTTCCCATTGGTCGCCGGGTGTTCAATTTTCCTTCCCATATCTTCTTTACTATTATGTTCTCCTTTATCCTCATCACTGTGTGTCATAGTCGGCCTTGTGTACAGTTCTCGAATGTATCTGTTTTTGTTGATTCTTTATTTACCATTAGGTTGATTGGGAACAAATATTCGGCGTAATATTTTATTTTCGAAAACTAAAGATATTATCAATCTTTATACTATCATTATTGGAGTCAGAAAGGGAGAGTGGCCATTTCGCGTTGTTGAGACCATGTTTCGGAGCCGTACATAAGTGTAAGATGTACTATAGTTTGGTATAACCAGATATTAGCGTTCTTTGACAGCATAGGAATCCCGCACAAATAATTCATGCCAGCGAATCATACTATTAATTCTCAGTTCTTCTGCCATAATGTAAGGCGCCTTCGTGAAGATGTTAAACGAAAACGGACAGAAATTTAGCAGGTAAAAAGTAGTTTCGTCATCAATCCAATACATCTGCCCACAGTTCGTTCTACTCACAGCAGTTTTCATCAAGAATATCAATTACTGTCGTCCACCCATTTTATTTGACTGATTTAGGTTCCTGTGACTTCTTTATATTTCCGACAATGAAAATGAAGTTGAAAAGTCGACGTTTTGATACTGATAAAGAAATTCAAAGAGAATCGGAGCCGGTGCTCATCGAAAAAGACTTCCGGAAATGTTTTGAACAACGGATATAGCGCTAGGATCGGTGCATAAATATGAAAGGGTACTACTTTGAATGTGATAGCGGCCACTATGTAAACTGCTTTAGGACAATACGACCTATAAGATCTATTTTGTCAGAGCATTGACTTAAGGATCCCTTCTGTGTTGCAGACTTTTGAAAAAGCAAGAAATTTCCTGAGAGCTAAACGTCTGTTATTTGCTAAACACCTGTTCAAAATACTGCACAGGATGTGATCCGCTGATTCTGCCTAAACCTGACAGAGAGTACATATATTGTTTTGTAATTAACCAATCTTTTAAAGTGACAATTTATGGAGTATACAGTCAGGAGGCCCGTGATTTGCCGCAAGTCCTGTTTGTTATGCTGGAGCAGTTCTTTTGCTCTAGAGATTGAAAATAGAATACATTTCTTGGCATGTTTTAAATTCGAGAGATGGTACCAGATTCAAGAACTTTGTTTCTCTTCTTAAGTTCTCCTTACCTTTCTAGTATGACTGCTTGTCAGTCCACAGAAAAACTTAGGGCAGATGAAATGTAAGCCTGCCCGATTTTTAGCAAAGAGATCAACTTCTCCATTTCCTGGTACCCAAACGAGAAATAGTTTGTGTCAGTTATTTGAGAGTAGATAAACAGTCCCAAACTATTTTAGACTTTATGTTAAAAGATGCCAAGACCATTTTGGCTGAAAGACTGTCTGATAGAATATATGCAATACCTTCAGCCCACTTTGATTATGTAGCACACATGTTTCGATTAAAGAGATTTCGGCTTGGAATATTGTTGGCAAGGTACAAATGGCATGAGAAAACTTGAAGTTTAGCCCATAAGGTAGCTCAACGGTTCCATGAAGACAAGAAGCATCTGTATACAAAAACAAAACCTCCTTTTAAATTCAGGTCCTCCAGAACTCCATATTTAATAGTTAGGGGTGACTCTTTCAAATGGTTCAAAGTTTAGCATTTTTTGTGAATTGTCCGAAGGGATTTTAGTCACATGTTTCTCCTCTAATGTGTCAAGGATGTTATCATGCCAATATTTTAGTCTTAGTACGCAGGCCAGAGCATTTTTCTAATGTACAGTGGCCGCTAACCGATATCGAAAATTTTATACCTTGATTTTGGGAACTTTTGAGAAACACTTCGTAGAAGGGCACATGACTACTCTGGTGCATTTGAAATTAATTTTGTGTGTTCTACTTGTTTAGTTGATAGCACAGTATCTGAAGGTGAAAATTCCCAAGTAGTTAGTTTTCTTACTGTTTTCGATTTTGTTTTTCTTATTCGATAAGTATTTTTATAACAAGCTTTAATTTTTTAAACCTTCTTGTTATTGAGAATTCTGATATGCTCGTATCCAAGTTTATTACTTTCACTTTCATAATAAAACGACTAAGTCATCTTTTAAAAGCAAGTAATAAAAATTTATATAAATTGTCCTCATCCATACGTCTATTCTTCCGGGGTTGAATCCCTTCACTGTATTGTATGAGACAATCCCACTCAATGGAGCTTTATTGAGTCACTGAACTAAAGAGGAACTGCTAAAATACTTGACTGAAATCCTTCAAATTCTAAAAGACGATGACTAAAAAATAAGAAACTTATTTTATTAAAGGAAATTTTTTTAATATAAATGTATTGAAATTAATAAAATTGGACAGAACTAACAATTGACACGTTTTAATTTGGAATGTCTCTTTTCGGACACTGCTAGTCGAGTTATCTTTAGGCCATCATCCTCCAGCTTGCTCCGTTTTAGGTTTTAGTTAATAATTACTCCAAATATATTATCCAACACATTCAGTATTTGGATCTTCAATGAACCTCCTCCACATACTAAATAGCTAGGAAATCCAGGAATATATGAAAATACTATTATACAACATTTTATTTTGTTTATAGTTGCTACCCTATTATAAAAATTATTCAAACCGAAATCTTTTAAAAGTCCAAATAAAAATTCAATGCACATCAAAGATTGACGCTTTAAAAGCAGTAAAAGCTCAGAAAGGCTTTCCCCGAGCAAGCTTAATATCAGGTTAAATTGATTAATTATTTAATTTTGTTTCACAACTTTGCGCTCCTAAAATATATTACACATAAATGAGGACAACACTGGAAAGCTTTATCGTTGGTTGAGTGCAATATATATACGGGTAATATAGTTGTATCAAAAGTTTTACTTTATATACGAATTTATGCAAGATAAATTGTAATTAATTAGATTATCAACAGAGAGGTTTCAGAACAATAATAGTAGATATAAAACAGTGGAAATGCCAAGAAAATCGAAACGACCAAATAGTTCTAACTAGGCTGCGTATTGGACACACTTAGTATACACGAAAACATATTTTTGAACACCAAGAACAGGACCGTTCCTGCCGAGGGTACAAATGGTGCCCCGCCACCTGAGCGTCCGGCTACAGAACCGTTTGTGTTGTAACAGATAACCTGAATAGACTTGAATTATTTAACCAAATGTTAATTTTTCGTTAAAGTTTAATTTTAATTTGGGAAATTACCACAACAATAAAATCCTTAATTAGTTTGGAGAACATAATGACAATGAATTAAATCTTCACTTCCTAATTTTTCTACAACTTTAAGATTATTTTTTTAACTCTACCTAACTTTACTAACTGTGGCATCAAGGGAAAGCGTTTTTCTAAATTAAAAAGAACTATAAATTATCTTTGGTCGTCGATGTCACAGGAAAGGCTAAGTAATCTTGCATTACCTATTATAATAGGTAATGCAAGATTACTTATAGGTAATTGATAATTATCAACAGAGAAAGATATTTCCGAGAAATTTGATTTCTCAAAAAAAATTTCTTTCATTTTCAATAAACTAAACATAATCAGCCCAATTCTGTAACGCAGTTCCTATATTCAAAGTAACTAAACAGTTACTATATACCAAAGTAGTAACTGTTACAGGCTATTCCAAACGTTTAGGCGGAACTAAATGGGAATTTTAGGTTGTCTCGAGGCCTTCTCGTTATTCGGTTACCTTGCTTGGGTTATTTCATGTTTTACATTGGTATGTGAAAATATAAAATTCCAACAGTGAAACCATAGAAACGAATGACATTTATTAAAAATTTTAATAATAAGTTTTGACATATTTTGTAGACAAAAATAAATAAAGAAATGGGAAATTTTTATTAAGAATGACAAAAAAATAAAATGCAATGAAAAGGACATTTTATAAAGACAATTAATTTAATCTAGAATTTGCAATATGACAAAGCAAAATTACCAAAAGTTCAAATTAATAGATAAAAATTACTATATTCAAAATTTAGTTCCGCCTAAACGTTTGGAAAAGCCTATATATATTTTTAGTATTTGATTAACTTTTTGAGATATTCGTATTCTGTAATTCAAAAGTTACTAAATATATCGTAACTCGTTACTATAACAGTTCTTATACTAGTTCTTGTATAGTAAGCACCAAATTGCGATTGCTATGGAGAAATAACTTACTATTCTAAAAAATTGCTGGTTTGTGGTTTCAGCTGGAAATTGTTAGATCTGATACAAAATGAGGTAAATAAGTAAATATATTAAATTTAACATTTTAATAATAATAATAATAATGATAATGATAATTAACAATTAATGTATTATTTTTACATTCAGATTATCCGATCAAAATTTATAAAAATTATTTAGACTTTCTAAGCCCTTGGTTCGATATCTGATACAAAAAATAAATAATTTTACTGTCTTGTAGCTCTTTTTTTGCGGTAAAGTAAATTAATTTAAATTTGTAATTTATGACAATTAGTTTTATGGTACTTTTTTCCTTTTCTTTTTCATAAACTGGTCCATAATTATAAAATTTTGTAGGAATATTTTAAAATGGAGTTCGCGTAATATTTCGGATGAAATGCTACTTATTTACTGTGTGCAAATACTCAAATGTGTAAAACAACAACCAGTTAAAGAAAACCCATGCCTCCCTGTACAATTTAAAATGGTTTAAAATAAAAGCCCTTCCAAGAAAAGTCATTCAGTTTGAACAGTTCAAAAGAATACATGTTTAACTTAAAAATGTAAAAAAAACGTTGAATTATTGTACAAAACAAGAGCAAGGTGGAAGTAAAAATTAAGGCGCATGTAAATAACGCACTAGAATTTGTCGAGCGGTATAGTTCCCGCATGCGTTGCATGCTAACTGCAGCAATTTCATGTTAATCATAGTAACATTAACTATAACATAACTATAGGCTATTCCAAACGTTTAAGCGGAACTAATTTGAATTTTCATTTTTGTAAGTTGTCTATATTTAGGGTTTGAAGCAAGCTTTTGCTGAACAAAATGATCAAAAGCCTGACTTAATATCTAAAAGTTACTAAATTTGAAAATCTAGTTCCACTTAAAGAAAAGAAACAGGCTGTACTATAGGAACGTTGTTATAAACGCGTGTTACAGATTTGAAAAAAAAAAAAAAACAAAGTCTCCATGGAAGTTACCATATAGTAGTAACGTTATTATATAGTAACTGTCTTTGTAACTTTTATAGAAATGGGCCTAATATGTTTCATTTTGTAATTCCTAACTAAAAGGGAAATGTAATAGTTGGATATTTATATCATCTTAGAGTGGTAATTCTGAAATGCACTTTTCAAAGTATTTGACAAATTTTTGACAGAAATGACAATCTGACATTTTAAATTTTTTAATGAATTTAACATTAAAACAGTGAAACCTAATCAAAAACTGAAAAGCCAAATTTATTAATTTATATTTAGCCAAAGTTCACATGGTTCCATAAAAGTCTATTTACAACAAAAAAATCAAGGTCGCCAGATCTACCTATAGTCTCGTACATATTACTAAATGAAATTGTGTGTAATACTAATAGTTCTCTTTGTTATGTATTAATAGTTTTGTATCTATACATGGAGTCAAATATTCATTTTAAATAAATCCATTTATTTTTAAAGATCTTTATTTTATTTTATGAAAATAAAAATATTTATCAGGGCTTCGAACCGTTATATTTTTCGTTTCGGTTTTTGTTCCGTTTCAATTAAAAAAATATATATCAGTTCGGTTCCGGTTTTCGTTCCGGCAAAAATAACGGTTTTTTTCGGTTTTCGGTTCAGTTCCGAGTGATAAATTTTTAAATGTTTTTATTTGTATTAGACATTTATTTTCTACTATAATTTAGAAGAACATTTTATTCCTTATTTGTAATAATCATACTAAGACCGCTGCCAGGGGGAGTTCTGTTTCCCCCCCCCCCCCCTCCCCCCCGAAATAATAGAAGCGGATATTTTTACCGACCGCCAACATATATAAGGCAGGTATTGTGATCATAGCGATTTTCGAGATTTCGATGGATCTCCACAAATTGAGATCCCTACATAACGTTTTGACTATTTCTAGTCCGTCCGTCCGTCCGTCCGTCTGTCTGTCTGTCTGTGTACACGTGCAGAGCAAATTCGGCTAAAAGGATTTTTATGAAACTTAATATTTAAGCTTTTGACATCAATGGCACGAGTTGATCAACTTTTAGTAAAAATCGGTTGACTAGAAATGCGAGTTTACTCGTGTCGGTTTAAGACTTTTGCGAATATTTAACATCAGAAAAATATTTCGAAAAAATGTATTTAACAAAAGTTACTACAAAAGCAATAACTAACAACTTTTATTTGAGACATTTTTTTGATAAAACAAAAAAAAAATGAAAAAATTTTTCGAAATTTTTTAAATCAATTTTTTCATACTAATATGTAACGTTTCCATAGTTATGATAAATAGTATCTCTGTTAGAAAATATCAGGCCAAGTTATTTCTATTCTGCTGCTAGAATGTATTTTATACAAGTACTTTGTGATGGCGGTCGGTCCTGTGGTGGTCACAGCTGATTTTTTACTTATCAATTAAAAAAATTACGATTTTTAAGTCATTTTTAAATCAGTTTAAAAAAATAATTTTAAATAAAATGTATTTTATATTTTGGTTCTATCCCATAAGCATTATCTGAACCGAAATAAACCGATATTTTTTTTAGGTTCAGCTCCGGTTTTCGTTCCGACAAAAATAACGGTTTTTTTCGGTTTTTGGTTCAGTTCCGGTTCGAAACCCTGATATTTATTTTGAATGATAAATATTTAAAACTTTATATATACAGATATAAAAATAATTAAATAATATTTAATTAACAATGGCGACAATATTGTTTTTACACCAGGGCGGCCAACAACCTAGAAATGACTCTGACTAAGAAACACCAGAATGGAACATTTGTGATAAAAAAATATAAATAAAATCATTTGCTAAACACATAGTAATAAAATGCGAGAATGCATATTATAGAGGATTTAGCGGGTATTGGTGTACAAGATGCGTGAGAAACATTTAACAGAGTAAGGTAGATGGTTTGTGAGGCTAAATGACAACTAATTGTCAACGAATTTCGTTGTGGAAGTAAATTCTATTTATTCAAAACTAAGCATGAAACGAATTACATAAATTGGAGAAGAATTGGAGGAATTAATGGTAAAATAAATTAACACAGAAACTTCTTGACAGAACATAAACACCGAATGGATTATAAAAGTGTGTCAAAGTTCCTGTACGAATATTAACAAACAAGAAAACGTAACATGGGTCAGCCAGAAACAAGATGGAAATTCACCCTTCCATCTTGTTTGGAGACGTAATAGGCAATATTGTTCAATACATGATGATCACGATGTTGTTGAAGATGATGATAATGATTATAAATTTTCATAAATTTTAATCTACATGCACAAAATTATATTTCTCACAAAATATCATACAAATCATTTATATTATCTACCATTAATTCTCTAAATAGTTTGTCCTTCTTTATCGTCTTCAAAACCAGACTTGGTCTGTCTTTATAAAAATAATCCTCTAGTGCTTCCTTGTCCTCTCCATTTACTGCATTACTTGCAACTTCATCAGGCAGATACGTAAAAGTTTCTGCAGAAAAAGCCTGCATCATAGCAATTGGTTCAAAAACATTACAACATTCCATAAAATCATGTTTTGATAAAATTTTGCTTGCTTCATACCCATAAGATTGTAAAATGTCTTCAAATGTTGTATAGTAATAATCTAGAAGAGTTTTAAAATGCTGTTTTCTAAATTCTTTCCTTGTATTTGTATATATAAAGAGCAGAACGTCATAAGCTGAGTAGTGATATCTTAAAATTTGAAAATCAAGCAAACAGGAATGAACAGGGACGTTGTTGGCGTACATAAACATCATGTTGTTGGACCACAGATCCCCGTGGCATGTTGTTTTGCGATATGGCAAAGAAGAATTGAAAACTTGTCTAAAATTGTAGCTATTGATCTTCTTCTCGAACTTTTCTATCCACTCTTTTGGCTTTGAGATCTCTTCAAAGGATTTCATAAAGCAATCAATAGATGAACTTATAAATTTAGTACCTGTACCATCAAGTATTTCAGGATTTAGAAAAACTTCTTTCAATACCTCTCCGTGATCATCTGTTAACCTGTATGGTCTTCCTAATTGTTTAGATTGTTCTTCTTCAAACGCAAGAGTATTAGCGTGATAGTAAGCTAGAGATTGTAGACATATTTTACAGTGTTCCTCATCATAAAAATCCCGTTTAGGAAAAACAGTAAATCCTTTCTCTCTCAAATCTTCCAATACGATAGTTTTGTCTTTCTTACAGTAATAACTTTTAGGTGCAAATGATGTGTAGTAACCTAATTTTTCAAATTCCTTAAAAAGGAAATCGTAGAGAAATATTTCTTTGCCATATGCATTTAATTCGTCAATCATTTCTGTTTGGGTGCCAGTTTCCATTGGCTTGGTTTTGATGAAGAAACTATCCGTGCTTTCTATTTTACCGATTTTGTAGGTTAAAGTTAGTATGTAATGCTGTCCTAAAAATCCCTCTACATTTTCTGATATACCACTCCATTTATGGTTTACATATTCCACGTTTTTTATTTTAAAACGATCTTGGAGGATTTTAAGGAAGTCTTCTTTGTTTAATATTGAAATCTCAGCCATTATTATTTGTATTATGGTCCTGAAATGAAAAAATAATAATGATAAGCTCTTAGTATAAGGATTTAGTTATTTTTTGTTTTTGTGTATAGGAAAGTTTGTATTATTACAAGCAGTACAAACAAACGCTGTATGGGCATAATTTATTTGAAATCTAAACTTGATAGTTACGATCAATAGTGAAAAACTCGTAGTGTATAGTCTATTAATTTTAGAGCTTTGAACGTAGCTTAAAGTCAGTCAAAATTTATTTAATATTTGACATTTCACTCAAACTTGATACTTTAAAATAACACGTTCTATAAACGGTAAATTAAAAACAAAAAACATTTTAGTTAGGCTGACCAGATTGTTTTAAAGAAATAGAGTATGCTTCGTAGCCAGAGAAAGGTCCTCACTCTAAAAATACAAGTGATGAGCATAAACAAAGGTCCTCAATCTAGAAATACAAGTGATGAACAAAAAAAATGTCTTCGCTCTAGAAATACAAGTGATTAGCAAAAAAAAAAAAAAATGTCCTCACTCAGTGATGAGCAAAAAAAGAGTATATTGAGAGTTCTTTTATAAAAAGTAAGAGTAAAAATGATATTATTTAGATAAGAGTATAGTGCTCTAAAAAAGAGTACGTCTGGTCAGCCTACTTTAGTAGTAATTATTTAAGTCACTCAATTTTACCATTACAAAAAAATATATAGTTCTCACATAAATGCAAACTGTTAGTCGGTAACTTGAGTATGAGATGCGTAAGTCCTCTTAACATCGTGGCCAACGCTCTACTGACGTGCAAGGTCAGATAGTTGTTGTCAGCAACTTAGCACGGCCAGGCGAAGCATCATCACGGATAGCTTGTTACAGTTCTCATATTAATATTTTCATTTTTACTTTCGGCTCATTTCTGCTGCTTAACATCTTATTGCAACTTTGTTACAGGTAATAGTTATTTATTTATATAGAGAGTTAAGTGATATATAGTGTGTAATGCTCGAGACAACCGAAGGGAATCGAAGGTATTTTCATTTGAGGGATTAATGCACTTTATTCCCGAAATGCATACAAAAATTTTCTCACGACGGTCAGTTACAATTTACTTAATCAATTTGAAATTTATAAAATATTGTCAATGACAAAAGTTATCAATAATTTAAGTAAAACCTATTATAACTTAATTAAAAACATACAATAACTCCATCTATTTTACATAAATAACCAACTTCATTTAGAAATTTTAGTATCTTTATATAATTTTTATCATTTAAATTTACTCGGCATGCACACTTGTCATCATGACAACTACGTCTACAACAAAACTAGTCAGGAAAATTAAAAATAAATATCCGTTATATATATAAATATGATAAAAAAACTGTTTTTGTTTAGGATTATAAAACACCTGTTCTTTCTTATTCGTCAATTTATTGAAATGGTTCCATGCATATATGTAGTTTGTCACTCAAAAATGTTAAAAAATCCTCATTATAAAATAAAAACTATATTAGAAAACCGTTACAATTTCAATCGTTAAAACATTGAAATATTTTTGTGTTGGAAACAATGGAATGTATGATTTATTTAAAAGGCAAGAATACACTTGAATATAAATAAATTTAGGTGAAATTAATTTTATGCAACAGAATATACATCACTTACCTTCTACACTGTGAACTGTGAAATAACACTAACTATTGAAACGTTTGGCCAAATATATTAATATGTTGCGCAACCTTGTGCATAAACAAAAAATTCTTAGTCATTCACTTCTGCACATATTATAAGTTGTAATGCGATATCACATGAACTCATGACCAATATTTGCTATCAGTTTATTAACTTTAATTTTATCTATTACGATTATATTTAGATAAATAGATAAAACATTGAAATACTAATGAAAAATCTATGTATATAAATAAAATGATAGGCTTTATCTGTATTTCTTGCTTGACTTCATGCACTAACAAATTAATTATGTTTGTATTCTTTTCGGATGAACCAGGGAGCGTCGATAGCAATTGTAAGAACTTTATTTTGGAAAGTTTGATTTTTTTTAAGTAGGTTGGCGCGAAGTATGGGAAAACAGGGCGTTTTCCCATACTTTACTTGCGTACATCAGAAGAGGTCTAAGTAGGGATTTGTAGAGCAATATGGTGCATTTAACTTTGAGTTTTGATTTTTTTTGTTAATTAAGGGGAATAATTGTTGTAACCTCGCATAAGCTAAATGCAGTTTTTTATTTATATGTTGGCTCCACGTTAGACAAGTATCGAGGTGAATTCCTAAATATTTAACCGTCTCATTTTCTAGATTCCATTTGAGTTGTTGGTTATTAATTATAATGTTCTACGGATTTCTCAATCTTCTGAGGCTAAATATCATTTGGATATTGTGTCAGTAGCTGTCTGAAGATCTTCTATAGCAATTTCTAGTTCAGATTACCGTGTTAGTAGGACTGTATTGTCTGCGAACTCGGCTATAGCGGGTGTATTGGGCGGTAAATCACTATCAAATATAATAAATAGAACTGGGAATAAAATACTTCCTTGTGGGACTCCTGCCTTGATATTTCTTAAGCACACATACTAGTTTTTACAATAAATTGATATTTATTTATATAAGTATTAATTTTAGATTGACAATATATACTAAATTTCATTTATACTACAATTATAACAAATATATTTCATCATAACCTTGGTGTTACACTTAAATTCAGCCATAAGCTCTTGCTTTTTACGGAGGTTCTCAAAACGCCAACATTGTCACGCACAGAGCTTTCCCAAATACTCAGTAAAAGTATTTAAAATACCAAATACTAATCAAAGTAATTGAAATACAAAATTGATTTGAAATACTAGGAAATATTTTAAACAAAATATTTGAATTACTTCTAAAGTATTTCAAATACTGACATTTTCAAACAACAAATATCAAATACAAATACTACGGAGAAAATATTTGCAAATCATATACTAAAAACATTTTTAGCACAAAGTAACTGAAATACTTTTTCAAATACTTTATTTCAGATGTTCCCAGATTTGGTTACGCACATTAGATATGTTCTCGGAACATCTAAATATTTGGTCACGTGACCGTGTTGGATACAATTGTCGCGTTTGTCACTTTCAATGTAGATACGCCATTAAATACATAAACAATAAAATAAATAATAATAAAAAATCGGTTTCCAGCAGCCAGATAGGCGTATAGGGACAGAGAAAGTAAGTTCTCTGTTTTTAGATCGCCGGTCATAGATATAAAGGCCACTTTGTCAGGGATATTCGACCGGTCCTATTATCCCTGTATAATCAGCCGCTCATTTTAAGTAATACTTGAGACTGAGTCGGCTCTAGAACTGATTGCACAATATTGAAAGATGAAAATCCGAAGGTGCGCAGATAGCCTTTGTTGCTGTGCGCCAAAAATTTTAAGAAACTAAAAATCCGTAGAAAAAAATCAAGGCTGTGGCTGCAAGCGTTAAACCACTTGTACCTGCTTTATGACCGCTAAGCACGGACGTGAGTTCAATTCCTGCTCATGTCAAATAATTTGTGTAAAAATATTTATACAAATTACAGGTTCTGCTTAGCCGTTCGCAACCGGCTATAAACTGTAGGTGCCTTTCTGTGGACGATAAAAAATGGACGTAATCCTGACCATATTACTCCTGAATGTACATAAATTGAAACTATGGTCATGAAACCTAGAAACAGGTGGCCTTGGCTTGACTCGGGCTGTCGTACCAATTATGATGATGAAAAATCCGAGTTAAGGGAATTTGAATCCGCATCTTTATGTTCCGTAGACAACCGTCTAACCACGGAGCCACGGCAACTTATAAATATATAGAACCGCAAAAAATATTTACTCTGTAAAATATTTCAAAACACTTAAATTAATTTATTGTTGTCTTTGTTGTTCTGTGAATTTTTCATTGTTGTTGTGCGATTTTAATTTATATTCTTATGTCTAATAAGTGTTTTAATAATTTCAAAGTCAAATGCCTGAGCTAAATTAATAAATGTGAACTATTCGTAGAGCTTATTGGAATTTCAAGTCGGTTTTCACCAAAATACACCTGGTGCATCTTAATGCTCAGCACAAGATTTATATTCGTCGTTAGGAAGTTTGATATCCATAGAAGACTTGCATTGAATATTCATACTGTGAACAAGCTAAATTTGGTTAAAGATCCTTCAAGAAGGTCCTGTACATTATAATGGTATATTTGAAATTATGGTAAAAAGAATTTTTAAACAAAGATTACACCAAAATAAAATGCAAATCATTATTATTTAAAGCTTCAGTTATTGATTTAAAATGCGACATCCTAGATACAGTTACAATTAATCATACAACGGAATATGGAAAAAAAGGATATGGAAGAAGAAAAACGTCTGGATTGAAAAATCTGCGAGTCTAGTGCGAAGAAACCGTTTCCATGTTCTGCATAGCTGTATGCTGTATCCAATATCAAGATAGTCCTGTAATGATAGTCCAACATTTTGTGGGATTGCTTCATAATAAGAACGAGGAAAAAAATGCAATATGATCAGTAAGATCACTGACCTCATGATAATCTAGTGTCTATTTTGAAACCAACTAAGAAACAATCTTTATTTTAAAAGTAAGGCGCACGGCAGAGGGAATTTTTGTACAGTCCCTGTTCATATTATCGGATGGACCTTGATTTTTATACAATAATTTTTAAATCCAATTTTTAAATCAGGTAATCGAAATTTAATAAAAAATTATCGGCCAGTTTCCAAACTATGTATTTTTGGAAAAAAAATTGAATCATTAATTTTTAATAATATCTACATTCCGTCAAGAATTATATAATTCCCCAGCAACACGGATTTGTTCCAGGAAGATCGGTTGACACAAATTTGCTTTTGTATACCGACTATTTGCTAAAACATTTAGATAAACAAATTCAAGTGGATTATGTATACACAGACTTCAGTAAAGCCTTTGACAAAATCAACCATAACCTTCTAATAAATAAGCTCTTAAAAATGGGTATTCATGGGGATTTACTTAAATGGTTTATCTCTTATATTAAGAACTGAAGTCAAGCTGTGAACATCAACCAATTTACGTCAAGGTTTGTAAAAATTACATCTGGTTTCCCTCAGGGGTCACATTTAGGACCATTACTTTTTCTGCTTTTCATAAACGACATCACTAGCTATATTTCAAATGTTAATTTTCTATTATTTGCTGATAACATGAAAATGTTCTTTAAAATTACTTCATTTTATGACGCAATATTGCTTCAAAATGACCTTGACAATTTCCATAAATCTTGCGATGTTAATAAACTTTTCTTGAATTATGGAAAATGCCAAATTGTCTCAATTTCTAGATATACTAATAAGTTTACATTTGATTATAAGTTAAATGGGAATTTATTAAATAGGACTGAAGTTGTGAAGGATCTTGGGGTGTATATTGACACAAAATTATCATTTGAAGGTCATATAATAAATAAGGTTTCTAAAGCCTGGAGAATGCTGGGTCTTATTATTCGTAGCACAAAAAAATTTAAATCGGTAATTCCTATTAAAAATCTTTACTTTGCCTATGTTTATAGTCTACTAAATTTTGCATCCGTTATTTGGAACCCCCAGTATGATAAGTATGTAAATAAAATTGAAAGAATTAAGATTAAAGCTTTAAAATACCTTTGCTATAAAGCAGACACCCCTTATGAAAATTATGAATCTGCCTGTACTACTTTTAATATTTTAACATTTAAAAATCGTCGTATGCTAGCGGACATGCTTTTTCTTTATAAGATTGTTAATAGCATCACTGAAAGCAGTGACCTGCTACAAATTTTTGGTCTTCATGTTCCCTCATATCAGACCCGCAAACAAACGTTATTTCACGTAACAAATTTTAATACTAATTCCTTCCGTAATTCACCCGCCATCAGATTGACATCTACTTATAATATGAACTTTGGGACTATTGATATTTTCAATTCTGCCAAACTTCTGTTCCGCCGAAAGTGCATTGAAATTCTAAGATAAACTTTATGTTGGCCAATAAATTGTATACGTCATTACTTGTATGTATCTAAAACATTTTGTATTTGTTCACTATTTGCGCTAATATTGCTGGTACTATGTATTCATATAATGGTCCATAAAATAACTAATCCATAACAAAATTGAAATGGTTTTATAATTTTTCAGATATATTGTTTTCTGTTAAGATTAATAGCTTATTCTATAGCAAAATTTATTTCCAAAGATAATATTTGTATCTGAAAAAGAAAACAACAATAACGAAGCAAAAATAAAAATTCATTGGCCATTTATCAAGCAGCAAAAAATAAAACAATCAATTTGGAGTTATTCCATCCAGAATGTGAAAAATTGCACCATTTATTATATTTTATTGATTACGTCAATCAATTTTATAAGCGTGGCAGCCTTTTAAAACTGAAGTAAGTATAAAAGCGGAGAAACTAAGTGTGAAAGGAGAGTGTCAATTTGCTAGAATGATAATTAGGACGCAAGAAATATTAGAATCTGATTTAATATTAAACGAGTATATAGATGAGTTTTATAAAACTGGCGTTACTTTTCCGTTTTTAATTTCCAGAATTTTCTGTAAAATTTCACATTTTCTACAGAACTTCACCTGGACTGACATAAGATTTCTTTTATGTCGGATTTACACGTGTTTAGTAGCTAAATAAAGTATCTAAAAATGTAGTAACTTGCCATGTATACTATTCGGTTTAAGACTTGAGAAAGTACTTGATTTAGAAGTATGTTTAGTTACGTGAATATGAGACACATCTATTTAATAACAGGTTAATTTTTGTACAAATTTTTAGTAAACTTGTTTTCAAACAGAATTTTTAGAGTTTTGTAGGTAGGACCACCAAAAAACCCTTATAACGTCACTCATGTCTCTGTCTATCTGTCTGACTGTCTGTTTGTCTGTGCGGTAGAAATTGTAGCCAAACGACTAAAATTTGGCATGTTTATACAACTCTTTGACCCACATATAGGAAAAATACTGAGAGTTCAAAAAACTACATCTCGAGATAAATATAAACATATATGTATATATATATATATATATATAATAAAAAAATAAATAAATTTTGAGTGACATATCAAATAAAACCTCGTAATACGTAATTCAACACGGAAATTTTTATTTTTGAAAAAACTGTGTCATAAAACTTTTCTCCCCAATCCTATTTCCCAGAGGGGTTGACCTAAAACTCTGAAAAAATCTCCATAATGAACATTGGTTGGAACCGGAATAGTTCAAGAGGAATTTTCGATCAGATTTTTGAAAAATTTCGATTTTTTTATGTTGATATATATTTTTTTTTTTGTAAATTTATTGTGTGGTACCAAAAAAAAAAAGCTTTTAAAATGTAGATTAATGAACGATAAGTAGTTTCTTGAAATTCGTTATTTTTTAAAATACGATTTTAGCCAAAAATGTGCTAAGAAAGTTCTTGTCCTGCACCCTTTAACTCAAAAGGGTTAAAGGTTATAGGTACATTGATTTGAGCCGGAAACGTACGCGAAGAATTTTTTATTAGATTGCGCTTGAGAAATATTGCAGTTTTCGTATTTTTGACAAAATTAACAATTTTTTTAATTCATGGCTAAATTATGGCTAATAATGTTATGGATTTTTTATATTTATAGCTAAGATAGTGCGTGAATTTTTTTGAAATTCACGTATTTTCCTTCCAGGTAATCATTTTCTGATCCATATACTTTTTTTGCATAAATCACTTATTAGTGTATCACCTACTTGTGTACATTCACGCCAAATACCCAGCAGTAAGATTTAAATGATTATATCACAATCATTATGGTTTCCCCTTTTATACCGTTCTAGAACCTTTTTAGGGTTTTGTAGGTATGACCAAAAAACTCTTATACCGTCATTTTGTCGTCTGTCATTCTGTCTGTCTGTCTGTCTGTCTGTCTGTCTGTCTGTCTGTCTGTCTGTCTATCTGTGTGTTCGGTAAAAATTGTAGCCAAACGGCTAAACCTAGAGAGTTTAAATTTGGCATACTTATACAACTCTTTAACCCGCACATAGGAAAAATACTAAAACATCTAAAAAACATATCCCCCTAAAAATATAAACAAATATGTGCATAAAAAAATATATATATTTTTATAATTCTGAGTAGGGTATCAAATGATGCAAAATAAATTATTTTGAAGCGATTTTTGCCAAAATAGTGCAAAAAAAATTTTGTCCCACGCCCTGTAGCCCAGATAGTTTAAACTAAAAATCTGAAAAAAATCTAAGTAAAGTAAATTGGTGTGAACCGGAATAGTACAACAGGAATTTTTGATCAAATTATGTTTTTGGAAAAAAAAAAAACGCATTTTTTGTGTTTTTTGGCTAATGTACACAAGTTATAGCTTTGTAACACGCTACACTAGAAGGTGAATCCTGGTCTACTGGTTATGACGCTGGCTTTTCACCCTAACTAACTTTCAACTAACTCGATCGAAAGGGATCGAAGCCTGTGAGAAGAGGCAATATTAATTTTTGTTTTTTTTTTTTTTAATTTTATATTGTTTAAATTATTTTCAAAATTCTAGTTATATTTTGGCAAATGTTGCATTTAATTTTTAAAAGCGCAAATTTAATAACCAGTGGAAATTGTTTAAATTATAATTTAATTCTGTTTTAATGTACACGAAATCAGAGGGGTGGAGCTTATAACAACCAATGGAAGCCATAGCGCAATTTTTAAAATTCTTAATGAAACCTGCTATATAAAAAAAAAAATACTGCACATATTTAGAAACCTAAATAATGGTATTAGGCGTTCGAATTAAAATTAACAAAAAAAATATTTTAACATAAATTTTGTTTTGGCATCTCAAATAATCATCATTGACTTACTAAATACCTGCAAAACTCTGAAATGTGTTAAAATTCACACATCACATCAATTTTTTTAAACAATGTGTAGACTACACTAAACAATGAAGTGATGTTTGTTTCCATTCTTATAACTCTGTTCCAAATTGAGCTAGTACCTATTAATTGTCTTTTAAATAGATCTAATTTTTTCATCAGTCTTTACATCAATCATTTCTCCAGTTTCAGTAATTGTAATTTCAGTAAACAGAAAATGTTGCTTTCAGTAACTAGTCAGTAGTAATATTAACTAGGCTTCGTTTATTCATTTTTAAATGGTTACGAGAAGAGTAGATGTTGATTGTTTGTGATTCTGGAGTTGATATCCAAGTTTTGAAAGTCCGATTTTCATTACTTATTAAGAACATTATTCGCGTTTTAAGGTTCTTTAAATATTAATGATCTTAATGATATTCACATAATGATTCTGATGTTTATGAGGATTTTATGCATGTTTGTGAAGATTTAAAAACGAGATCATGATACTTAAACACTCGCAGACATATTTATATGTTGACTTACTGTCGGAACATCCCAGCACTGCACTGAGAAAATTTTGGTACTAAAATTAAATGGAATTATATTTGAATGTAAAAGAAATTATATTTAAAAAAGTGACAATTGCACAGTGTTATAAATTTAAGTATCCTGGTATACTTACGCATTTAAGTAGAAAATGTATTACAAGTAAAAAGAAATTATTCTTAAATTTTTAATATTTGGTTTATTTAATTCTAATACACCGTTTACTTAAGTTGAGTATATTGGAGTATTAATATATTATACGTGTAATAAGCATTTTATTCAATTTTAACATACAATTACATATTTATTTTTCTAGATAATCTTCGAAACCCCAAATTTTTTAAATTTCATTTATATATTCTTCACACATTTTATTTTATATTTAAACTTTTAAACAACATTCCAAGACCACACTACAACTTAAAAACATGTGGAACACGCCATTACTGGCTCCTAAGCAGAGTACATACATTAAACTAGTCACATGTACATTAAAGCGCATGCCCAGTTATTATTCACTTAAGTTAAGTATATTTTGTATTTAATTTTAAAAGAAAGTATTCAAACAAACAGGTGTATTAAATTTAAATCAAAAATTCTTCTAAAATATAGTATTTAAATTAAGAATACAAAATTTAAATACACCATTTTTAGTACCCATTTTTCTCAGTGTGGTAACTGACATAATCGACTGATAACTCTGACGGCTATCCGTTTGAACAAATCTGTTTCTGTTACATTTTTTATATTTTTTCTTAACTTTTAGATTCGAAATTCTGATTTTCTCTATTGCAGTTATAAATACTTAAGACCTTAATATGGTTCTTTTTTATATATTTGTAAACGCTTTTTAGCGTTTGTAATAATATCAGTTAAAACACACAGATTTAAGCACAAACGATCATTTATTGCAACGTCTATTTACACTCTGTCACATATAGTTTATCATATTATAGTTGCTATCGTTACATATTACAAGAGACATCTAACAACTAGTCCTAACAGATATATTAAATCTATGGTTCTTGAAAATTGTTGGTTTGCTATCCGGCATCGTATTTAAAGATCTTATTTTAATTGTTTAACTTTAAAATAATATTGCTATGTATTAATTTTTACTAAATTAATTTTCTTTTTCAGGTAAGCAAATACACATCTTATTCACTGCACTACAGTATATTGGTAAGAAATTGGGATACAATTAAAACTATAAAATATGGTCATTATAATCCATTTAATTATTATAAAATATAAAAATCATACGTAAATCATATGATATTTGGGTTATCCCCGAATATGCTTCTTATGGTCGGTTTCTAATGAACGAGTTAAAGGTTTTAAGTCGAGTTATCGTGTCCATAACTCAAGTTAAAATGATATTTTTAGTTTGTTACTTTGATGCGAGTTAGGGCTACCCGAGTTAAATTATTTGACTTGTTCTTAAGCAATCAGCCATTAGTAGGATAATCGAGTTAGAAAGTGTGTACTTCCCTTAAATGTTACCGCTGAATATTACTGAGTGCATCAAAGTTGCTGAAGTTGATGATAAAATAACTAATGCATGTTCCTAAATTATGCTGTAAATTTAATTCAATTACAAATAAAATCATGCATACCTGGATTCGAACCCGATTTCCTCTGGTCTAGTAGTTCTACACTGACTCTACACTGACCGTTGCACCGTGGTGACATGTCAGCTATAATATTCTTACTTAATATATTTGATTTATTTTTTCACTCTAGTAACTTGATTACTTAATATAATTGATTTTACAATATCTTATAAGAGACTTTGTTTCATTATCAAGATATATTTCTTTATTAAATAATTTACGTTTTTGTCTGCTAGGAGCTGGGTCAGCCTCTCTGTGAAGCCGGGGACTTTACCCACGACCTGTTATAATGCATAAAATTACAATAGATACATAACATTTCTTCAGAGAGCGACAAAGAATTTGCAATGTGTAGTGTCATTCTTAAAAAGTTACTAAATAACTGCTACTGACATTTGATGAAGTTTTTATTTATTTTTTTTTTATCAAACGAGTTATAAAATTGGCTATAATACTAACAAAAAACTCTCTCAAAATAAAATTACACATTTTTACTCCGAGAAAAAAAAAACAATTCAAATTAGAAATGTCATAGCAATTGACAATTTGACATAAAAATTTGATAGTTGTGACCATTAGATACTTGAAGCGCTTAAGGTGCGTTCGGCATAACTGTGCAGTGTTAACTCTGTGTCGTGCAAGTTTTTTGTCACGTGACCACTGTGCACACTGTGTAAGAGAGTCAAAAACGAACGCTTTGTTCAGATTGTGCAGTTATTCTTGTTATTCCAACCTTTTTTTTGAAAAAAACTGACATGAAGTCAGTCTTCTGCTACTTGTTTTGTACGATAATATAAAAATGACGCATGAAGGTTTTGGGATACTTTTAATAATATAAAAGAAATTTTATGTGAAGAGGAAGATAATTCAGAAGAATTTTCCAAACCAGAAAACATTTTGGAAAAAGTGTTTGAAGAGTTTGTGTTTGTGTTTATGCAGAGAGTACTGTTCCAAACATGACTACAAATCAATTTAAAGTACATTTCCGCTTGTATCTGGATTTTTTTAGTCTTTTTGTGTGTATTTACATGATCCATCATGAGGTTCATGTCAGTACTACTTATTTTGCAAATGCTGCAGGCATAAACAATGATATCTTGATTGTTTTCACTCATATTGTTTTGTAGAAATAATAACTTATATTTTTACCGTGAAAAACACTATTGCACAGATTTCCGCACGATCTGTCACAAACTTCACTGCACGATATTTGCCGAACGACCTTTGTGAAGCACAGAGCACACAAAAACTTTATGCCGAACGTTTCTTGTGTAAATTATGCAGAATATGTAGATTATTAGCT
This sequence comes from Liopterus haemorrhoidalis, assembly GCA_963971575.1. Taxonomy (NCBI): domain Eukaryota; kingdom Metazoa; phylum Arthropoda; class Insecta; order Coleoptera; family Dytiscidae; genus Liopterus; species Liopterus haemorrhoidalis. Next base: position 16,499,333 of record OZ020612.1, on the reverse strand, counting down.
GATGCCCTTTAATATGCATTTTGGTCGTTTGAATACATAATATTTAATGCTACAAAATCGAATTTCGCACTTAAAAAAAAAACATTTTGAGCCAATATTATTTTACACTCGAAAATTATTTTCATGGCCGGTGAAATTATACATTTGTTTCTGCACATCGTATGTTATTGTGCACCTATTTGTAAAAGATACATAAGCTGTCAGAAAATGCATATTTTTCTTTAATTTAAAATAATTTCGACCCCCAAAATGATAATACCCATAAGCAATAGGGTAAATTCTTCCGAGTCAAATGCCGTTAAACTTTCCACTCCCCGTCTTGCAAAATAAAAGCCTTTAGCCAAAGAACGAACGATACTAAAATTGAAGAGGGTGATGTAGCCTCTTCAGTTTTTTATCATGTATATATTAAGGATTTTATGAACTATGTTGAAGTTATAACAATTGTTTTCTTCAATCGTTCTAATGATATTTAATTCTTTTTGAAAATCTTTAGGAGAAAGAGGAACATGTAATAATCTGTAACTATTTATCTTGTGTGTATTTATTTTATTTATTTTACAATATATTCCATCTAGAAGTTACAGTTATGTGTAATAATTTCAATGAGTGAGCTTAGTAGCTCTAACCAATCTGTATAGGAACCCAATCCCCTATTTAAATATTTTGACACATTTGTCATCTATATATATAAAAGGCAGTGTCCTGACTGACTGACTGACTGACTGACTGACTGACTGACTGACTGACTGACTCACTCATCACCGCCCAGCCCGAACCCCTGGGCCTAGAAACTTGAAATTCGGAGAGTATATTCCCTTCATGACGTAAGCACCCACTAAGAAGGGATTTTTCGAAATTCCACTCCTAAGGGATGAAAAGGGGTGAAATGTGATTTCACGAATTCCTTAATATCTCTTAGGGCCGATGGGATATCAACTTAGTTTTTGCTTACAAGTATTACCCATACAATTACCGAAAAACTGATTTCATGAATTTGTCCTAATCAACCCCTAAAGGGGTGGATCTACAATCGGGGTGAGTTATACATTCCGTCGTATTTCCTGTGTTCGTTTAGTTGCAACATTACTTTTTAGCCCATAGGAGTATTTTTAGAATATCTCGAAAAGGTATTGGTAGTTTTTTTAAATTTCACCCCTATAGGGTGAAAAGGGGTGAATTATGATTTCAAGTATTCCTTAATATCTATTAGAACCAATAAGATATCGACTTGCTTTTTGCTTACAAAGATTACCCATACAAATGCCGAAAAACATATTTCAGGTTTTTGTCCTAATCAACCCCTAAAGGGGTGGATCTACAATCGGGGTGAGTTATACATTCCGTCGTATTTCCTGTGTACGTTTAGTTGAAACATTACTTTTTAGCACATAGGAGTCTTTTTAAAATATCTCGAAATGGGTTTGACAGTTTTTTAAAATTCCACCCCTAAGGGTTGAAAAGGGGTGAATTGTGATTTCAAGGATTCTTTAATATCTCTTAGGATCAATAAGATATCGACTTACTGTTTGCTTGCAAAGATTATCCATACAATTACCGAAAAACTAATTTCAGGAATTTGTCCTAATCAACCCCTAAAGGGGTGGATCTACAATCGGGGTGAGTTATACATTCCGTCGTATTTCCTGTGTTCGTTTAGTTGCAACATTACTTTTTAGCCCATAGGAGTATTTTTAGAATATCTCGAAAAGGTATTGGTAGTTTTTTTAAATTTCACCCCTATAGGGTGAAAAGGGGTGAATTATGATTTCAAGTATTCCTTAATATCTATTAGAACCAATAAGATATCGACTTGCTTTTTGCTTACAAAGATTACCCATACAAATGCCGAAAAACATATTTCAGGTTTTTGTCCTAATCAACCCCTAAAGGGGTGGATCTACAATCGGGGTGAGTTATACATTCCGTCGTATTTCCTGTGTACGTTTAGTTGAAACATTACTTTTTAGCACATAGGAGTCTTTTTAAAATATCTCGAAATGGGTTTGACAGTTTTTTAAAATTCCACCCCTAAGGGTTGAAAAGGGGTGAATTGTGATTTCAAGGATTCTTTAATATCTCTTAGGATCAATAAGATATCGACTTACTGTTTGCTTGCAAAGATTATCCATACAATTACCGAAAAACTAATTTCAGGAATTTGTCCTAATCAACCCCTAAAGGGGTGGATCTACAATCGGGGTGAGTTATACATTCCGTCGTATTTCCTGTGTTCGTTTAGTTGCAACATTACTTTTTATCACATAGGAGTCTTTTTAAAATATCTCGAAAAGGTTTTGGTAGTTTTTTAAAATTTCACCCCTATAGGGTGAAAAGGGGTGAATTATGATTTCAAGTATTCCTTAATATCTCTTAGAACCAATAAGATATCGACTTGCTTTTTGCTTACAAAGATTACCCATGCAAATACCGAAAAACAAATTTCAGGTATTTTCCTAATCAACCCCTAAAGGGGTGGATCTACAATCGGGGTGAGTTATACATTCCGTCGTATTTCCTGTGTTCGTTTAGTTGCAACATTACTTTTTAGCACATAGGTGTCTTTTTAAAATATCTCGAAAAGGTTTTGGTAGTTTTTTAAAATTTCACCCCTAAAGGGTGAAAAGGGGTGAATTGTGATTTCAAGGATTCCTTAAATCTCTTAGGGTCAATAAGATATTGAATCGGTTTTTGCTTACAATGATTATCCATACAAATACCGAAAAATATATTTCAGGATTTTGTCCTAATCAACCCCTAAAGGATGGATCTACAATCGGGGTGAATTATACATCCCGTCGTATTCCCTGTGTTTATTGAGATATAAGGTTTCTTTTTAGCACATAGGCGTCTTTTTAAAATATCTCTAAATGGTTTTGACAACTTTTTTAAATTTAACCCCTAAAGGGTGAAAATGGGTGAAATGTGATTTCAAAGATTGTTTAATATTTTTTAACACCAATAAGATATCGACTTTGCTTACAAAAACCACCCTTGCAAATGCCGAAAAACTTTTTTGATTTTGTCCTAATCAACCCCTTAAGGGGTGGATCTACAATCGGGGTGAATTATACATCCCGCCGTATTTCCTGTGTTCGTTTACTTGCAACATTACTTTTTGGCACATAGGTATCTTTTTAAAATATCTGGAAATATATATTATAGACAGTTTTTTAAAATTACCCCCTAAAGGGTGAAAAGGGATGAATTGTGATTTCAAGGATTTCTTAATATCTCTTAGGACCAATAAGATACCGACTTGCTTTTTACTTACGAAGATTACCCATAAAAATACCGAAAAACTTATTTCAGGATTTGGTCCTAATCAACCCCTAAAGGGATGGATCTACAATCGGGGTGAATTATACATCCCGTCGTATTTCCTCTGTTCGTTTAGTTGCAACATTAAATTTGGCACATAGGTATCTTTTTAAAATATCTCGAAATAGTTTTGACAGTTTTTTAAAATTACTCCCTAAAGGGTGAAAAGGGGTGAATTGTGATTTCAAGGATTCCTTAATATCTCTTAGGACCAATAAGATATCGACTTGCTTTTTGCTTACAAATATTACCAATACAAATAAAGAAAAATATGTTACAGGATTTTGTCCTAATCAACCCCAAAAGGGTGAATCTACAATTGGGGTGAATTATACATCCCGTCGTATTCCCTGTGTTTGTTGAGTTATAAGGTTTCTTTTTGGCACATAGGCGTATTTTTAAAATATCTCGAAATGGTTTTGACAATTTTTTTAAATTTAACCCCTAAAGTGTGAAAAGGGGTAAAATGTGATTTCAAGGATTGTTTAACATTTTTTAGGACCAATAAGATATTGACTTGGTTTTTGCTTACAAAAACTACCCATGCAAATACCGAAAAACCAAATTTTTTATTTTGTCCTAATCAACCCCTTAAGGGGTGGATCTACAATCGGGATGTATTATACATCCCGTCGTATTTCCTGTGTTCGTTTAGTTGCAACATTACTTTTTGGCACATAGGTATTTTTTTTTTTAATATCTCCAAATGATTTTGCTATTTTTTTTTTAATTTCACCTCTTAAGGTTGAAAAGGGGTGAAATGTGATTTCAGTAATACCTTAATTCTTTTAGGACCAATAAGATATCGACTTGGTGTTTGCTTACAAAAATTATCCATACAAATGCCGAAAAACTTATTTCAGGATTTCGTCCTAATCAACCCCTAAAGGGGTGATTCTACAAACGGGGTAGATTATGCATCGCGTCGTTTTTCCTGTGTTTGTTGAGTTATAACGTTTCTTTTTGGCACATAGGTGTCTTTTTAAAATATCTCGAAATGGTTTTAACAGTTTTTTACCTTTAACAAATATCACCCCTAAAGGGTGAAAAGAGGGAATTGTGATTTCAAGGACGCCTTAATATCTTCTAGAATCAATAAGATATAGACTTGGTTTTGCTTATAAAAATTACCCATACAAATGCCGAAAAATGTATTTCAGGATTTTATCTTAATCAACCCCTAAAGGGGTGAATCTACATTCGGTGTGAATTCGGGGTGAATTCTACATTCGGGGTGAACCCTTTGTATATCCAGCGGTTGTTGAGTTATAACATTCCATTTTGGCATATATGTGTTTTGACAGTTTTCTTTCACTCCTAAAGGGTAAATTAGTATTTTTTTGTTAGAAATAAAAAATTACGGGAGTACATTTTTAAAATAAAAATATATAAAAATATAATAAAAATAAAAAATTATAGGAGAGTACATTTTTCAGTATGACGTAAGAACCCACTAAGAAAGGATTTTTTTCAAGTTCGACCCCTATTTGGTGAAAAGGAGTAAACTGTTTTTTCACGGATTCCTCAATATCTCTTAGGACAGATGAGATATCGACTAGATTTTTTGTTACGAAGGTTACCCATACACAAGTTTAAAAACAAACTGCGGATTATATGCCAATGAAACCATCAATATACCGTAGCGAAGCACGGGTTTTCAGCTAGTCTTTATATATAAAAGAGAATATTTTTGGCTATGTCCGGAAATTCTAACCCACTTCCAGATATGCTACCGAGTTTAAATTTTGCATACAGGTAGGGAATGCCTTCATCGTAACTAGAAAAATCGAAAATTTCAAAAAAGTGCCATCAGAAACGAGAAATTAATAGTTTTGTTTTTAATTATATTGGACCATTGGAATATCTATTAAACCGACAGTGAGAACACGGGAATTTCCCTTCAATAGTTGGTTGTACAATTATATTGGGATCGGGATTGTTCGGTCAAAATCGTAAATGGCTCAAATATGTAGGAGTGGGGACGCATTTAATCTCCGTAGTTCGTGTGGGCAACATCGCTCTGAGTACAGTCGGTAGAAAATCTAGCAATAGTAAATATGCCTTTTAAAAGTAAGTTAAATGGTCGCGGTATTACTAGCCAAAGTCGCGAAATAGTTTCTTATATTTTGACTTTTATGAGGCTGGGGAATCTATTATTCCTTTCAAATCAGTTTTTGCTTGAGTGCCTGAAAAGTGTACAAAAGGATCGTACGAAAAGAAATATAGACGATTTTGATAAATGAGGTTTAAAGAAAACTATATTAGACCTGTATACAACAGAAAAAATAGTACCTACTCTGTCTACTTTTTTACCAAAATTTTAAGATTTCACGGGATATGACGGAGATCGGGAGACACTCCGATGGGAGAATTAGTATAGGCATCTTTAAAACAGTTTAGAACAGTAAGACATTTCGCCTTGAAAACGCTAAAGAATTATCTCACTTAAATTATTTTTGAACAAGCACATATTTATACAATGGTAGAGTAAAACAAAAAATATATAATTAGACCATACTAAAACTATTCGCACCAAATCTAATTTGAACCCATTCCGACATGGGCCCAGTCTAAACCGGTTACGGCTGTATTTTTTCCGGTAGCGAAGCATCGGGTACACTGCTAGTTATGTTATAAAATATAGTAGCTTAAGTAGGTTAAAAATAAATTTAGCTCATCAAAATTGCGAATATTTGTGTATAAACAAATGATTTTACAACAAATACCTGACTTTCACTGTTAACAATTGTCAATATAAACGTATAGTTTTTCCGACATTTAATTAACCGCAACTCATGAAATTAATTTATATGATATAGTTATTTTTCATTCAAAATCAGTCGTTATATTTTGAAACTATGATGTGGTCATATGCTCTGTGGCATCACATATTGTGTTGTAATTTGAAACTAAAGCTATGGAATAATTGAAGTTTCTTTTGATTTGGTGTACTACATACTAGTGGATATGATAAAACGAAAATATTCTATTTAAACGTTATTGATATTGAAATTTGAAATTTAATTATGTGAGTTTTACACAAAGCTCGTTCCATGTAACGTGTCTTTTGAACGTTTATATTTTGTAGTGCAATTTTGTCAAATTTGAAAATTTAAATTTATTATCATACCAGCATAGATTATGCAGGATTACCTGTTCCAACGTGTGTTGGTTTTTTGGTCATCCCAGGTTGCATCTCAAATTTCTCAAACTTTTTGGCCCGCGATCCCCTTTTGCATTTAAAAATTTCGAAGGATCCCCTGAAAAATGGGTATTTGTAGAAAAACATCGGGGGGGGGGGTTAATTTAAATTCAGAAGGAGTTAATTTCTTTTGTTTAATTGCATTGAAACACTCATCATTTTGATTAATAGCAGATTTATTTTTAGTATCAATAAAAATTAATAACTTATCTTTGGTACATCTTTGAACAAAATATTCTATGTATATCTTTCGACATTAAATTAACTAATTCAGTTTACTAAACATGTTTTAAATTAAATTTAATGTGATGGGTGAGCCTGATTATTTTGGCACAATAAATTAAACTGGAGTTTAATATCGGTCAGTGAAGGTCTCATAGCGATTTCTAAGTTGCTAAGGCGAGAGTGCTGCTTTGTTTTGATGTTGGTCATTACTGAAAATGCCATTTCTCATAAATAAGTGGTTGCAAATGGTAAAGCGTGTTCTACATTATACAATTCTCATCAAATTTTCATACTTATTTCTTTGACTAGAACTTGTACTAGAAATAAATCAATGAAATTGTACAGTGTAGAACACTGTATGTAGTCAAGGTCAACTTTATTCAAAACTAGATTTGATCCTACTTTTCTTGAAAACACATCCAACTTGGAACTCGGTGCATGCGCAGTAGACACTTTTAACAATAGTACCAACATTAAAATTACGCTTGTAAATATTTTGTATTACCACGTGTTTAATAGTGTTTTGTTGATCATTGGTTTGAATAAGCGAATATATAAATTGTGTTTTGTACGTAAATCAGTAATTTTACAAATCTAATAGCTAGGTTATAAACACTTGACAAGATATGAATTATATTTTTATGTTGGTACATTAAATGAACTGAAACACGTGTAAGAATTTCATTCTCTACCAAAAAATTGAAAAATAAATTGTATTAAAACTTTGACAACTTCTAGTTCAAAGAAAAAAGTTTAGAAAATTGATGAATAAAGTATAATGTAGAACACGCTTAAGAGAACTGCCATTGCTAATTCAGCGAGTAGTGGAAACTATGTTTTCATACTAAGCCAAAAAGAATTCAATGTTTGCTTACTAAACTCGGTTTTAAGTTTTGTATCACAACTAAATTCGGTAAATTCTTCTTGGGCACTTAACGGGAGATGTTTAACTGGTTTCTTTTCCACATGGAATGGTTTTTGCACCCAGATAAACTGTTTTTTGATTTCAATCTGATATTCAATCAAGATTTTTTTAAATTTTCTTCCATACATGACAAATGATGAATTAAGATTTTCTTAATTAAAATATTATCCAAATTATTTTCAGTAATAAAATCATATGTACTTGAAAACATTACGAATGTGCCATTTTCCATACTTGATTTCCATAAGTTTATCTTCTTCATAAACGCATGAATTTAATCATACAAAATTAATATGTTCATGTTCTCACCTCACATATTCAGTTCATTTAGTTTCTCGAATATTTCTGACAAATAACACAATTTGCAAACCCAAGTTTCATTGTGGAAGAGATTACTTCTGTATGTAGTAAAAGTTGTTCGTAATCCGTTCCCATATCCTTACATAAATTTGCAAATTAACGACTACTAAAACAAATTGATTTCAATTTTTCTGCGATCCCCCAAATATTTTTCTCGACCACCCTGGGGGTCGCGACCTTGAGAATCACTGGTCTAGCTAACCGTTGGTATTTTTCACGAGGATAATATAAATCCAAAAATTAAATAAAAATTTAGCTGACATGTCCATTCTATTTAAAAAATATATAGATCACAAATAATGTTTTTCTATTTTGTATTCATAAGAAAGTAATTGTGAAACATAATTGAGTGTTATAATGAGTCTCATGATGACACTAAACATTTTATTTCATATAATTGGTAAAATTAGTATAATACGCTGCAAATTTTACAAAATACAAATTGACAGCTACCTTGCAAAATATAAAACTGTCAAATCAGTCCAGCCAGTCGCTACATTTACATACCTAATTCCCTAAACGAGCATATTGTTTGATCTTATAATACAAATTTACTATTTTAAAAAACATGAAAAAGCTAAATTGAAAAAAAAATATCATAATAACTTGTTACATAAGGTTTTTTGCCAAACTTGTCGATTAGAAAACTCATCGCTTCACGATTTGTTATCTAACAGCGACGCGTACGGCAAATCATGCCTTATAAACTTCATATAATATTTAAATTCTATTTATTTCAAACAGTACATTATGTAAAGAGGTTTAACTGAATGTGACAAAAAAGTAATGAAAACAATGTATCCATCTACTGACCATTAACAAAAATAATATACCACTAATACATTACCAAGTTCTTAATACATACTAAACTAATATTGAATTAAGAGACACAAAAAAAAAACACAATACTCCAACACAAAATACACATCGACCCATCCAACGAATATTGTGGTAAAGTATGAAAAGCCCATAGTACTCAAGGACAAATAAAAATGTCTCTCTTTCAATCATTCCAAGTTATTGGCTTGTAACACTTCGATAGTTACACCCTGAATATTTCCCGTAGTATATATCGAAATAGGCAAAATCAAATTATCAAAATTCTGTAGACCCATGTCAAAACGTTGTTAATTGAGAACCTCTGGTTTACAGTATCTCCAAAGCTTCTCGTAACAACCAAATGCTATGCCAAGTTTGAATTCAATCCCTTTACGCCTCGGGTTTTGTTTTCATCATAGTCTATTATATTAAATTTAGAGGGCGTTATACAAACATGTTTGTAATATCGATATTAATTTCCTTCAATATGTATAGGTCTAATTTTGTAACAGGAAGAGATAAGGCAAAATAGGAAATGTTTCACGATAAAATAGTCAATAAACGAGCAAGTTGATGAAATTAAATTAGATATTTAACATTATCGTTACATGTGTGTTCAATTTTATTTAATTAATGCTGAACATTGTTTGAAGGCTCTTCACAAATCTGTGATGAGTGAAATTTCACCTAAATACTTCATTATTTGATGCTCATTATATATACATTACATTACATGCACTGTTTTCACGTTATCAAACTACGTTGTAACAAAATATGTACCAGTGACCAGTCGAATTCGACCCCCTGATGAACATAAGACCATTACATCTCCAAATATTTCTGTCTCGGACTGACAATAATTAATTACCTGCAATTATCTTAATGACGAAGGGGATAAGCTGCTCTATAGTGGAATCAGTGCCGCTGCAAGTAAGTGTGCAGGTTCTGCATTGCACAAAGGCACAATAACAAGATGGTGCCAAATTAAGTTTTAAAGATCAATTTGCCGTTCCTTACTCCATTTAGGTTACTCGTTTGTCAAATTTCACTCTTTCCGAAAGTAATCAATTCATAGACACCGTACGTATTCGTCAATTTTATTCTAAAGCTATCAACGATGGTTCTTCGGTATGCATGTTCTAGTATTTTTAAAAACCTTAGCCTAGCAAATACGATAGGCGCCGAGTCTCTTTTTATACAGTGATGAAACAAGTCTCCGTTTTATCATTGGATCTTCATTTGTGAATAAATAATCTAAATATACACATTCAGTTAGTGAAAAAATAGAGTTGTTTAAAATTTAGTTAAAATACTGGAAGCTGAGTTCTATGGCATTCTACTTGCGCTTGAACACATTGAACAAGATCAATCACAGCAATTTGTCATTCGTATAGATTCATTTAGGCCCGGTCTTTCCACCTTCAGTTAAAGTCCCAGGTAACTATCTGACAGATAAGGTTATTTGTAACTTTATCTGCTGAATAAATGTCAATACCAGTCAGTGAATCCAATACGTCAGTCTCATTATCCGTTAGATAACTATCCGATAGATACATTTGTATAGAAAGAAGGGATGACATTTACTCAGCAGATGAAGTTAAAAATAACCTTATCTGTCAGATAGTTACCTGGGACTTTATCTGAAGGTGGAAAGACCGGGCCTAAGTAGTATCCAGAAAATCTCAACACCATTCAGCACCCTCTCAGAGATTTCTCATTCGAGAAATCCAAATCAAAATCCACATCTTGGAAGAAAAAATAGTAATTTTAATGTGGATTCCCTCGCATGTTGGCATAATGGGGAACGAAAAAGCTGACCAAGCAGCACGAGAAGTAGACATACTACTAAACGTAAAAATCACTCACTACGACATCAGGAGCCATATTAAATCCGTCGTTGTTACAAAATGGTACACAGATTGACAACTTACTACAAACAACAAATTAAGAACAATTAAATAAGAAACATCAAACTGGAACCCTTTGGAAATAGAAAAGACCAGATTGTCATAACTCGCATACGGATCGGACACATCCGCTTAATCCATAAATACCTATTCGAAAGAATAAATCTAGAAATTTGCGACTGTATCACGTGCCAATTACAGTGGAACACATCCTGTTACAGTGTATTAAATATAGTGCGCAGATACAACAATGTAAGATCCAAAACCACTTACAGAAAGATTTAGAAAACTTTTATTTTTTTTTACAACACAATATATATATATTTTTTTTTTGAATTATGTAAAAACTACCAATTTATGCATCCATTTATATATGGATTATGTAACACTATATGACTTGGGCACTAATAGTCTTGTAACTGAAGTGTCGTTAAATATTTTATATATTTAAAAAAATAAAAATACTGGAGTTATTGATAGAATTTTGCAAAATGTATTATAGTCTGGAGCCTACGGTAAAGATACTGCGCTTGATGATAATGGAACGGCATTTCGCTCACGCGTTCTTTATAAAAATGACATTATTTTGACCCGCAGCACCTGTTTGTGAACCGAGGCACATTCAAGATGGTGGCGAGAATAGCGCACCAAGTACGATAACGATAATTAATTTTTACGATACAGCAAAATATATAACTACATATTTGATGAATGAACTTTTGGCTACAATTTGCTGCGTTATACGTGAATATCCGTTACTTTGTATACAATATATCGTCCATATTTTATTTGATGACCCAAAAAAGTGATTTCCGAAATGCCTAACGAATTTCGGTCATTTTCTATTAATTCCATGTCGTAGATTAAGAATTTGTTTTAATTTCCAATTTCGAGACATGAAGTTATACTCAATGGCTGAAAATTTGTGTATATGAGTATTTTGTTTTGATTCTTCCTAAATCTGTAGGGCATATAAGGATACGACCAAGGGGTTACAAGAACATTTGCGAAATTTTTCTCTGAGGGGCAGCGTATTTAAGATAGCGGCCGAAAATTTTAAAGTCTCAACTTCGTATTATTTCACCACCTTATTTAACGCTCTCGACCAAGTCGGATTTTTAATAATCAAAATGAAATTTAAAAAAATGCATATGTCTTATTATTTAGGGTTTTCCCGAAATAAAACAAAAAATCGGGCATATGCATCAGCTGTTAATTATGACATTTAATTAAGCTGCTCCATGCATATACGGAATGCATCTATTTGCTTAGCTTTGTCTACAGAAGCTGGTTCGAATGAAACCGATTTTGAAATAATGCTCGAAAATAGGATTTTGCAGTTGTATATCAATTTCGGGTATTTAGAAGTAGATTTCGAAAATGGAGTTGTTTTAAAGATAATATATGTATTTAAGATTGTATCGTGCCCGAAAAAATAATTACATGTATTCTTTACATAACAGTGAGATTCAATACACCACAGTGAAGTGTCTCTCCATCCAAAAGAGTAGTATATAGCAGTTCTGACATAATTATATAGGCTACTACGCACTAAATACGATTTTAATGGTCGCCGAAAAATATTGTTTTAAATGGTTCATATATTCATTGATATTTTTTACTAGTTGTCACGAGAAAATTGTAATTTGTTGATAGTTTCTCTATATGTGCAAAGCATAATGACTTCCAGTACTACCTAATTGTATACAAAATGAAGAGGTCCTATGAATTCTTACTCAACACTAATCTGAATTAGTCGAAACAAGGTGAGAAACATTATTTTGTATAATAAATTTAAATAAAATTTAGAAATAATTAGTAATTTGGTTAGAGGTGGTAAAAAAATGTTTACACAAAGGTATCTTAAATATCAGTGGCTGACCTGAGTGAACTACACAGGTATTTATTACAATACTTTTAGACTTGCGTTGTATAAACTCAAACCCTACTTGAAATGTTTCAATCAGAAATTAAACTTCTGGTAAATTTGCTTATTGGTAATACGGTATTTAGTGCTACGTATATATAGAAGCGTGAAAATGACATACGTTTACATATGTTATTTTTACCTTTCTACGGTTTTACGTACCTTGCGTTACACGTTACGAAGTTTTGGCGAATTGCCTATATATTATAACTTAAAATCTAATTTAGATGTATTTAGTGGAAAATATTGAGGATCTCTGTAATGATGACATATGGGTTGGCTGAAGGAGGACTTTAGACAGAGAATCCTGTTAATGAAGACTGGTAGCTCCACTGGGTGGCAGAGGTCAGTACTGACGACGTTCGTCAGCTGTTTTCTTTGATGTCCGTTGTGACTGTAGCTTTACTCTGCACAAACAACTGTGATAAAATTAAGTGAGATTACAAACGGAATAATATATGAAACGGAACATATTCATTGTTAATTTCATTTGTTATATTGTATATGCAATTATAACACGAGAAAATTAGGAGAAGCAAGTAAATTATTAGAAAATGCCACCGTGTACATGAAACGAACAATTAATATAACTGTCACTGCAGTGTTTGCTAGCTTTTCTTTTGTTTCTTTAACAATGAGCTGCCGGTAATGAATTTGTCTATAAAGTCTAGTGATGCACAACCTTTTTCTTTCGACGGGCCGTTTACAAGAATTATTCTCTACTCGCGGCACGCTGGTCAGAAGACTACAATATCTTTTTACATATTGAAAACTGGAAAATTTAATTAGAAAATTTCTATACCTGCAGGGTGATTCAGGAGGAATCTGCCAAACTTAAAGGCGGAAAAATTAAAAAGTTATGGCATGTAAAAGAAAAAATGCATTCATTTGGAAAATAATGATTAAAAATAACTCTCAGCAAATTATAAATCTCTTGGAATGATTTTAAAATTACATAAACTGTTCAAAATGTCATCTGGGGGTTTATTCTGAAATTTGTTAACATTCACTTATATACTAGCAAGGTCACTATTCTGCATACTGTACTGTAGGAACTTTCAACAGGACACTCTTAAAATAAATGTCGAAAAGCTTACAGAATAGATCCTTTGCTTCTTGAATACACATTTAACCGCGCATTATCATCGCTGCGTGGAACTCACAGAGCTTATAAGTTTCTTGTACAAAACTAACAATCTGAAATAAAATTAATAACAATCTATACTCGTACATATACGAGGTCTGTTCAAAAAGTATCGCGAATTTTGAATTTCCGCGGGTTACGTATATTCGATTTTCGATTTTTTTGTGGCGTTATGTTGGTACTCATGTCTCTCACTTATGCCGACAAGCTCGGCTATTTTGAATGTTTATTTTTGACACGTGTTTTGAATTTTTGGCACGTGTTTTGGCTCGTCTTCGATTTTTGCCTATACCAAAAAATGGTTCAAAGAATCTGTATCAAATTTTGTGTGAAAAACAAAATTAAGTGCGCGTAAGATATCGATTGGCTCGTGCCATTCGATTTTTACCAATGATTTGAGCATGAGACGGGTCGCCGCGAAATCCACACATCTTTGCTTGTGCGCGAATTTTTGGCCAAAAACAACACACTAATAATGCCGCAGCCACCGTATTCCCCAGATCTGGCCCCCTGTGACTTTTTCTTGTTCCCGAAACTGAAGAGGCCCATGAAAGGACGACGCTACGCTACGAGTGAGGAGATAAAGACGGCATCGAAGGAGGAGCTGAACTAGATCACAAAAAATGATTTTTTCAAGTGCTTCGAGGATTGGAAAAAACGTTGGCACAAGTGTATAATGTCTGGTGGGGATTAATTTGAAGGGGACAAAATAGATATTCATGAATAAATAAATCATTTTTGAAAAAACACAAAATTTGCGATACTTTTTGAACAGACCTCGTATATACATCAAAATTTGCACCATATTTATCTATCTTATTGAACATTTTTAACTGTAGAAAAAATTGTTGGAAAAATCGCTCAATAACTTAATAATAGATATCAGACCACATGCTCTGTAATTTTTAATATATTTGTGGGTTTCGAATAACTTTTATGTTTATACAGTTTTTTGTAGAAATATTTACTTAAATAACTCGTCAACATTTTTTTCGACATGACTGTTAATAGTTTAGAACCTTCGTCGAAACAGTTATACTTGATGATGATGGAATTTCACTTCGCACACATGTTTTTTACAAACATATAATCATTTTTACTCGCAACACTCCTATCTATTCTATTTCGATGCATAACCTACTTCAATATCGGTTGTTGTTAATCGCAGATTTGAGTTATTGGTGAGGAGTAATAGAATTCTGTTCAATAGATCACAAAAAAAAAAAAAAAAACATAGTTACTGCCAAAATAAATCGCGTTATTAGCAACGATAGAAATCATAATATAACTACTGGTTGTCATTTGCCAGCCGGTTGCGGCGAGCTATCTTCATTAAAGGTTTCATTAGAGAAAATTACTGTTTACAAGTATGTATGCTTTCAAATTTCACTCGCCGTGCCTCGCTGGTGGTGTTGCACAAAGCATAGTAGCTTATCAGTCCTTATAATCCATAAAGTATTTATTTCGGTTCTAGATTATGCATGTCAAAATATGTCTTTCTTTTTTTCGATATTTCATATATCTATTTTAAATGCCCAAAAAGGTATTTAAAATAGAAAAATTTAACATTTTTTCAGTATTTGAAATACATTTAGTATTTTATGCATATAAAGTTTTTGAAATACATTATTTCAATACTTATACCCTTTTCACACTAGAACTTTAAGATCGGATGTTAAAGTGAATGTATCTTTAAACGCTAATGTGAAACCGTATGGCCTCGTCTAAATACAAGCGATGTTTAAGACAGAAATCTGCGTCTTAAACATCGTCCGCCTTGCCAACTTAATTTCTATTATAAAAAAATTCTCCTTGAATTTGTGCTCTCAACATTTTATATTATAATAAACAATAATACTGTATTATATCGACGTTATAAGAAGTTTATACTTATTGTTATAATAAAATTATTTATTTTAATAATGTGTTTAATAAATAATTGAGATAAAATGTATCGACTTACATTTTAATACAGGTGTAATATATTCTTTATTGTAGTGTCTTTATAGTAGAATGAAATGAAATATCCATATTTGTTTATAATAATTCAAAATGTGCGTCTGCGCAGACAGTTCAAAACTGGTAATTTCATGACGGTAACTTAAGAACAAAATTACTGTAGCTGATGACAGCACCGGAGATTTAAATATAAGTGTGAAAGCATACCGATGTTAAACATCGGGAAACTTTAAGTTCACTCGTCTTAACGTTCTAGTGTGAAAAGGGTATTATAAAAATCGATATTTGATATTTGACATTTGAAATACTTTTACTGAGTATTTGAACCATCTCTATTTTAACTTCACATTTTATTTTTAATAATAATAATAATAATAATAATAATAATAATAATAAAATAATAATAATAATAATAATAATAGTCGTGTGTATTTAGCTCCACTAGTCTCTAGTATGACGCGGCTCAAAAGGTTGCTGAAGTTTTGAGATAAGTGGACGCTTGTCAAGACCTGACAAACCCCATAATAATAATAATAATAATAATAATAAGACATGCCTATGGTATTGACCAAATATCAGTTATACCGTACGTCCTTCTGACATAAAATCGGTGGTGGAAAATTCCAAGTGCCGAATTTATTGGAATTACTCCTTCCCCACCTCGAGGTTACTGACAGCCACTAAGCCGGACATAACCCTCCTGGATATCGAGACCAAACAGATGTTTGTGATCGAATTCTCAAGTCCAGCTGAGAAGAATATCTCTCTCAAGAGGAGGAAAAGAGGTCCAAGTATATGGACCTCTTGTCCGAGCTTAGAAAGCTGTATCCCGGGTATAAAGTTAAGCTTGTAGTCCTGATAGTTGGTGTTTTGGGTGGCATGAAAAGCCTCCTATCGAAGGGAAATCGAGTCCATTCCGCCTGTAGATCTTCTGCCAACTCTTTGATTTGCAGGATGCAGAAAGCAGTGCTGCTCGGGTCGCTCCGCATTGTGCGGGCACTGGATCTGGCGTAATTTCCGCGGCTGCATATCGCCAGGGTTTGGGATGCAGTCGTGTGTATTTAGCTCCACTAGTCTCTAGTATGACGCGGCTCAAAAGGTTGCTGAAGTTTGAGATTAGTGGACGCTTGTCAAGACCTGACAAACCCCATAATAATTTATTGACCAAATTACATATACATCTATCGTTTTAACATAATAATAATAAGGCTTCTTTTGGCCACGAAGCCAGGCATTACCCTTCTGGACTTCGAGGTAAAAAATAGTTCTTTGTTTAATTAGGCAAAAAAGTTACAGGTTTACTATCGCGGTTGGTAAACATGAAAAAAGCCAAGACAGAAAAACCGAATTTCGGCCATGTGAAACAAATATTCTTTTCAACGATTATTTATTTAAAATTTACATTAATTTGTATTTATAGTTGAGAAGAAATTTTTACTCCGCTACCAATTATAGATGCGGCAGTTAGTATTTAAGGCCAAGGCAGTACAAGTAATACTTTAATAGCAATCAAATTTAGGTTTTAATGTCAGTCCGTGAAAAAATATCTATGTAATTTAATTTTTCTGTCCAGCTGAGAAAGACATCTTTCGAGGTGTAAGAAAATAAAGGAAAATACATGGATATTTTCCGAGCTTCGCAAAGTTGCATTCAGGATTTAAAGTTAAGCTTGTCGTCTTAGTTGTCGATGTTTTGGATGAATTCAAGATTTTCTTTAAACGGAAATAAAATCTATTCTTGTCTGCAAATTGTCTGCTGCATCTCTAATTGCAGGTAATAAGGTAATGAATATTGCTCGAGTGTTTCTGAATTGTACGTGTACTGGATTTGACATAATTTTCGCGACTTCATAAATCAGGGGTATTAAATGTAGTCGTGTGTATTCAGCTTCACCAGTGCTGTAACTAGGCAGGAGTAACAGGGGCACAAGCCCGGGGCCCAAAAAGAAAATATTGACATAATACCTAATTGTATTTGAGTGAGGACCTTTGTTCTTTAGGTCATCACTTGGATTTTAGAAGTGAGGACCTTTTTATTTAGGTCATCATTTGTATTTTAGAAGTGAGGACCTTTTTTTTGTGGACATCGCTTATATTATATAGTGTTTAGGAGTGGTCAATTATAAATCTTGCCCAGGGCCCGAGAAAAACTAGTTACGGCTCTGAGCTTCACTAACTTTTATGTGTGACGGTACTCTTCGAGTCGTGAAGTGTGAGGTCAGTGAACGCTGTCAAAATCTGACAGCCACATAATAATAATAATACAATACTTATATAATCCAGTCATAACTCTAAATGCCAAAAATTCCCATTTAGTTCCGCCTAAACGTTTGGAATAGTCTGTATTTACCAAAATGGTGGAAATGTCATTAATTATTCTTTTGATTGAAAAGAACTTATTTACACACTTATTGCATAAATAACAATTTTAATATAGTATTAAGACCCACAGTGTCTTTATTATTTGTTAAAGAAATCATTCTATATGTGACAGACTAAAAAAGGCTGTACATAACTCGTTTATTCGATGTTCAAATGTTTTTTCAATTTAATATTCTTAGTTGGGGTAAAATACTTCATCTTTCATAATTTAACCTCCTTCGTATCTCATACAATAAAGAAGTTAGCAATGCTTAAACAGTGCCCAAAAATACAATATACAGGATGAGTGGAGAGGAATGGGCCGAACTTGTAATATATTTAGTTTTCTTTACATTTAACTTAAGTCTATTAATTTTCAGCCATACGTTTAAATTATCCAGGTCTAACATGATTTTGTTTATTCCGTCGTTTAGATTGTCTATTGCCAAATATATGGGGGTATCGTCCGCAAATAGTTGAATTTTTGTGTACTTTATTACTTTATTTATGTCATTTATATACAAGATGAATAGTAATGCTCCCAAAATTGTTCCCTGAGGTACGCCTATGTCGACATCAACCATGCTCGATTCTATATGACCTAACCGTTTTTTTTGACTTCTGTTATCGAGGTAGCTAATTTCATGCCTTTCTTTAATATCGACTGCAGTATTTCTAATTCGTAGAAAATAAAAAACAATCGCATAACAACATTAGAGTTTTTTTTTACTTATTTTTACATGTACAATACATTCCTGAAGTTCGGCCCATTCCTCCCCACTCATACACTTATATTTGGGCTGACACATAATAAAGTTCCAACTAATGTTTATTTATTTCCTTTGATTTATTTATAGTTTTTGACATCTATTGTTTTGCAAAGCAAAAGCATTTTTTTTTGTATTGTTCACATAAGAAACAGAAATATAATCGAGAAAAAAGTTTACGCGAAAAAAGTCAAAGAACTCTATTAATAAAGACTGGTGTAGTCAGCATTTTTCTTTGATCTGTTCCCTTCTGTGGTAGAAACATTTTTCTCTATCTTTGAAAGTCGACAATAATGGAAAAGTATGTGAGGACCAGTTCAAAATAACCTTTTCCATAATATTTATCGCGATAGTCATTTAGAAGCTGCAGGCAATTACGTTTTTAAAATGGAATATTTCGAATATGACTGGTATTTTAAGTAAATGGAGGATGATATTATTTTGACACTTTGCAAGACGAGACTACTAAAGTGTTCTTTTTAAATAATTGGGTGGAATCTAGGGTGTGATCGCATTTTATCTGAGAAATATCTTGAATGTGATTATAGACGATATAATGGAGACATTTTCTTTAAAAGGAATGCTTTATGACTCTTATGAGTAGGGAAGAAAGAATTTACTTTAAAAAAAAGAAAGAAAAAATTAAGTTGTCTGCAACAGATAAAATTTTAAGAATAGCACCTTAATGACTGCTGACAGATTAAAAGTACTTTAATATTCTACTCTTTCTGACCAAGTGCTCAATCGTAATTTCAAAATTGACGCCAGTTAGGGGTCATGCACAAGATATAACACGAAATGTGGCAAATATGCGATTAACAAATACGGTTTTCCATGAGTAAAGGTGTTCATATTATTTTAGAGTACTGAACCTTTTTGTGTGTATTTAGGGAGTAGTTATCAGCTTAACTGAGGTAAAATATTGGCATTTAATGAAAGCAAGTATTAAAAAATGTATGTGAAGTGTGAATTTTTGCACATTTTAGGGCTTTTAAGTACAAGGTGTCTCAAAAAAAATTTTATATTTAGTGGATCGATTAAAAAAAAAGTAAGCCGTATATAGAAAAAATGTTTATTAATTATTAAAATACACTTTTTGGGGATTTATTTCTTAAAAATTATATCGTCTAAATGTAGACCCTCGCGTTTTCGGCACTCATTTAATCGAACAGTAAAATTACTTATGACGTCTCGGCAGGTGGACTCAGGGATGACTGCCATTTCGTGACGGATATTTTCTTTCAAATGCGCCAGTGAAGTCGGTTTATTGGCGTAAACTTTAGATTTAAGATAACCCCATAGGAAAAAGTCCATAGGGGTTAAATCTGGACTGCGTGGAGGCCAATTTATGTCACCTCTCCGGGAAATCAATTTGCCTGAGAAAATTTCACGAACACGTGGCAGAGACATATTGGACGTGTGTGAAGTTGCTCCGTCCTTTTGGAACCATGTTCTTTGGTTATAGCCAGGAAAGTTTTGCAGTTCAGGTACCAAGAAGTTGTCTAACATCTCCACATAACGCTCTGAATTCACTGTAACTGCACGCCCCCTTTCGTCTTCAAAAAAGTAAGGGCCGATAATTCCTCGCGCCGACATCGCAGCCCATACGGTCACTTTAGGCGAATGTAGGGGTTTCTGATGTTTGCGTTTCGGATTCGTTGCACTCCAGTAGCGGCAGTTCTGCTTATTTACGTGGCCATTAAGATGAAAATGAGCTTCATCCGAAAACAAAATGTTGGTAAACGTTGAAAATCGCTCAATCACCTGATTTACGAAATTAAGCCTCTGACTGGCATCTTGGGGCTTTAATTCTTGCACCAATTGAATTTTGTAGGGGTGCAGCTTTAGGTCTTTGTGCATAATGCGATGTAATGATGATCTATGCACATTTAAAGCACTTGCGCGCTTCCGAATTGAAATGTTCGGGTCGTCACGAACAGACTGATTAACATTCTCCACGTTTTCTACCGTTCTTGATGACCTAGGTCGCCCGGATTTTGATTTATCCAGCGTTGTACCAGTCTTTTTAAACTTTTTAACCCAATGTCGAATGAGAGGAATGCTTGGCTCGAATACTGCAGAATTTTCTACGCGGTACAATCGCCGAATCACCGTTTTTGTAAAACTCTCGCACGAATAACGCGCGGTCTGCTCCCGAGAAACGCTCCATAGCGACTGAATTCCCAAGAGCCAGGCTACCGATTGACATAACCCCCGCGCCCCTCGGATACGTTGCGTTCACGCAGTAAGCTAAATAAATATAAAATTTCTTTTGAGACACCTTGTATTTAGAAAGTAATAACAAATTGTGGGAACATATTTAAAATCATAAATTTCATTTCATTTTGAAAGATAAGGTCATGTGCCTCCATCAAGAGACAACCGTACTTGAGATGCGCTTTTTGCCCAGCAATAGCTAGCCAGTTCTTGTCAGTCAGATGAATATTGCAAGAATGGTGTTGCAAAAAATTCGATTACTTTCGAAATAATTATCAAATTCCGATTCACATTAAAATGCATTGCTCAGAAATTTTTAATATTTTTTAGTCTAAACCCCCTGGGTTAAAGTGTGCGATACAAGGGATTTTTTAGCACATTTTTGACAAAAATTGTATTCTAATAAAAAATAATAATAAATTAAAAACTACTTTCCATTCTATTATCTACTTCATAAGAGCTTTCATTTAATACCACACAATAAAAAAAATTTTAAATATATTTTTTCAACGGCAAAATATCTCGATATTTTTCGTAAAACTGGTCTGATCAAAAATTCCTCTTGAACTATTCCGATTATCATCAATGTACATTAATGAAATTTTTTGGATGAATCCCTCTGGGGGACAAAGGTTTTTTAGCACATATTTGGCGAAAATGCTATAAAAATTAGATTTTACAAAACTATAAATGTATTTGTTTTGCCAGGCCGAAGTTTTATTTGATACCCCACTCAAAATTCAACTTCAGTAAATATATTTGTTTATATATTATATATCCACAGATGAGTTTTTGAATTATCTACAGTTTTCGTACATGTTCTACTTTCAACTTTCTATGCTCAGACATATGGCCGATATTACTGACGAACAGAGTGATATTTTAAGACTAAAAATACTCTAAAACACCATATTCGTGCTACTATTTCACAATTTCCTGTTTATGATAAATAGAGATGGGATTTTCGGCTCAGTTTGCGGAACCGGATCAGTGGAGGTCGTTCAGTTTGTTGAGCCAGTTCATTGATCCGGCTCAGTGATCCGGTTAAGTAAACATGTTTCCGAGACACAGGTCGGTCGTTAGTTCGTAGGTAGAACGTCGCTTAGAGCCGGTTCTTGCAATATATCAACTGTAAACATGATCCCGAGACACAGGTCGGTCGGTCGTTTGGTCGTAGGTAGAACGTCACTTAGAGCCGGCTCTTGCTTAGAGCCGGTTCTTGCAATATGTGAACTGTAAACATGATCCCGAGACACAGGTCGGTCGGTCGTTCGGTCGTAGGTAGAACGTCGCTTAGAGCCGGCTCTTGCTTAGAGCCGGTTCTTGCAATATATGAACTGTAAACATGATCCCGAGACACAGGTCAGTCAGTTGTTGGTCGTTCGCTCGTAGGTAGAACGGCGCTTAGCCCCGGCTCTTATCTAACATTTTTGAAACAAACAATTCACTTTATGTAGCTACTGTATTTTAAACCAGATGAGTTAAATTTATGGCGATGTTTATTGCCCTTATAAATCGGACATCTGGGAATTGGGCAATATTTTTAATATTTTTATATAGTATGGTTGTAAGAAAATACAGACTAAGCCTATTAGTTTCATATAAACTGCCCTACAAATTGATGACAAAATACACTTTATGATAATACATTACAAGCCGAGTTCTCGCGAAGTTCAACATGACATCGATCCAGATCCGGATCACTCCGGTCCCTGCTCACAATCGCCCGACCAATCGTATCCTTGAAACTTGAAACTATATAGTGAGCCGTGAGCCGGCTCATTTCAATTTGGTGAACTGTGTCACTTCGGTCAGTGTACTGAGCCGGCTCATTCATGAACGACCCATCTCTAATGACAAAATCTCTCAAATGGTAGCGATTTCACGTCGCAATGTGTTCAACTCGGTTTAATTCTCCAGTTGTTTTTTAGGGTTTTGTAGGTATGACCACTAAAAAACTCTTAATGTTAACGTGACTCATGTGTATGTCTGTCTGTTTGTTTGTTCGTCGGTATGAACGGTATAAATTGTAGCCAAACTACTGAAAATAGAAATTTGGCATGCTTGTACAACTCTGACCCATACATATGGAAAGTTCAATAAAAGACTTTCTTTAAAATTTGAGTGGGGTATCAAATGAAATATATTAATATGGTGATAAACAAGCAAATTATCATTTAATAAAAAAATAATAATAATAATAATAATAGCTGAGAATAGAGTTCACGTGTGTAAGGAGGCTACAGGCGCCTACTGTTATAGGTATGCCATGATTCAACCTATTGTTTGAATTTTTTGTTTTCAAGGTATCAAACCAGAATAAATCATTTTTAGTAGTGAAATATTTATAAATCAAATAGGTAACAAATTGTTATTAGTGAGAAATACGTTTCTGAACTTGAAAAAAATGAATCCATTTATCAATATATTTCTTATTAATTTAATGAAGATTTAGATGCGAAACAAATGCAGAAAAAAATGCTGGGATTTTTCAACTTAAATTTTATTGTGATGAAAACTTTGCCAATTATTTAAATTAAGTTCAAAAAAATTAAATGGAAGCCCTTAGTACTCGAACAACGAATAAAAATGATTTTCAAAAAAATATTCTTAGACATCCAGCAGTCTGTTAATCTTATTAAATAAAATAATACAACTATATACTACAATTGCAGAATATAATAGACAAAAATTAAAATTAGGCCAACCATTATTTCATATTATAAACTTAAATGCAAAAGCTTGCACACAAAAACAATTATAGCATGAAAGTATTGTAGCATTTTCATACAATTAGGTATCGCCGCTTATGCAGTAGGAGAGTGTTAATGCGTACATGCAATTTGGTTATGAGAGCGGTTTTTGCGGTACTCTACCACGATTATAGTGGAGCAAACGGTTTGTAAACTTTCTGCAAATGGGCAAGTGTTAGTTTAGCTGATGGTGGTGTGTTTATTATTCGCAATAGCTCGGGTTAGGTACTTTGACAATTTCTAGCTGACATGGTAAGGATAATGATGTAAAATAACAATAATGTTAGGTTAATGTTTTGCTGGAGTGTCTGAAATGTCTACACACTATTTATACAGAGAAATTTATGTTTCTTGTATGTTAATTTATCATCAAGGCTTTGAGATATGGAACGTTAAATTAATTTTTGTTATACTGTTGCTTTTACGAAGCAATTTTCATGCTTAAAGGTGCCTTAGAATTTCATGTTATGTTTGCTTTTCTGTCTAAAAATATGTGTTATATCCAGAGCTATCGTAAAATCAGCAGAGGGTACACTATACATGTATGGTAAAAACCATACGGTTTACGGTCTCATAAAATATCGTTTAACATTTCTAAATATAAAAAGTGCAGGGTATACGGTATTCATTCGAAACAAAACAGAAAATATACGCCGTTTACCCTCCACTAGAGCCCTGGTTATATCAGGGCCTGGTGGAGGGCAAATGCATACCACGCATGTGGGCGGCTGTTTTAGCGGACAGTGGTGGACTAGCCCTTCGAGACACCTGGCAATTTTCGGTGGGCCGGTCTCAATAGGACCGAATTTTTAATCAATGAAACTGGTCCTTAAGGCTGGCTCTTGCCTCATGGGGCCGACTCATTCTTCATTTTTCCAGGGCCAGAAAATGTTGTCAGTCCGCTACTGTTAGGGAGCAGACAAAAGCGGTTGTCAGGTGGCTATCGATGTTGGAATGTTGTACAAAAATTTAAATGTAACACTATGTAAAATCTTGATTAGATTAGTTACGTCCGTAAGTTAGTAATTATAATTGAAGGTAATGGGATTCGGACCAGTCAGAAAATAAAAACAAATTTATTAACTTCGCTTACGTTTCGATTTAATTTAAATCTTCATCAGAGCTACAAAGATATATAGAAATATAAAATTATTAAATTGGTAAGTTTACATGTATAAAATTATGATAGTGTTCAAATTTAACAAGTCAAGTAGTTAAAATAAGCTTTACAAAATTGTCGGAATTTAAAATATAACATAAAATAATTATTAAATAATAAAAACATATCAAATATGAGTTAAAGAATAAAAAACAATGTTAAATTTACATTACCTTAGTTAATAGTCACGATATAAAATATTTTTTTTTTAAATTAATAGAGAATACATCATATTGTCCGGTTATTGAACTCACACAGTTAATCATATGAATAAGCCACGTATGAATTTGAAAAAGGGTTTGAGATGGTTGAAACAAGTAACCTAATAAACTAATAATCAAATTCTAATTTATTAATAGATAGCGTTACTTACTATAAAATAATTAAAAGAAAAATTAAATTAATCCCATGGTTACTTTTTTTATAAATTATTATATATTTAAACATTGAAAATATAGAAGCGGTCTTTGCTGCTTCCGTTTTTTTAATTATCATTGGATGATTACAATTGAAAATTAATTCGAAAATAAAAATAAAGTAAAAAAGCGTGGTCACCTGCCTGTCATCGGACAGTGCCGTCATCGGCCGGTCATCGGACAGTGCCTGTTTTGCTCAGGGTCGGCGAAAATTGGGCTTGCATGCGGGCGGCTAAGTACCCAGGAACGGGTATACAAAATATTTTTAGCATTGCGAGTCTAAACGTTATAGTTAGGTGGTAACAAAAACTATAAAAGAATTTTGTATATCTATAAAAAATATCTTAAAATTAAAAAAAAATAAATAAAATTACTTAAATAAAATTGGACTTAACACTAATTATTTTATAGTTATATTATTTAAATAATGAATTGGGATGTGCTTATGCGTTATGTCTCCAACGCCGTAGTTTTTAAATATCAAACTTGGCATCTTCTAAATTAACTTCTACCCTTGATTCCGCACAAAAATAATTTAAATGACATTTAATCGCCAACGATGATGGACAAATAAAGACACGAAATGGAATAATCCATCTCATTAAAATTTTGCCTCTTCTATTTTCATTTTTGTTCGATTGTGAAATATTCAATTTTGACCAATGAGGACCAACAGTTTTTATTAATAATTTAATTTCGGTGAAGCACGTTTAAATATAACTAGGGTTACCAGATGGCCCTAATTAGTACGGACAGTGCGTATTTTGTAGGTCTTGTTTGGTCATTTTTATTCATTTTCTGTTTTTTTTTTTTTTTTTTTTTTTTCTATTTTACAACAGTGTTCGTATTTTATGATTACAAAACCCTAAATGTAATGTACTGTATCCATTTTAATGTCTGAGTACTTATCACAAATGAAAACATGAACTAAACTAAGGACATTGGCCGCAATTCACTAATACATACTCATTAAACCTCGCCGCATGTTTAGTTTTCATAATATTTATTTCCACCGTTACCTTTATTTACCTTTCATTAGTTGATGTTAGAAATCACTCTAGTACAACGATTCCCAAATTATTTTAATCGCAGAAACCTCTTTCCATCTTGTAGAGCAATTTTTACACTAACAAAATCTTTGAGCCTTGAGTTTGAATTTTACATTTATTTTCTTCTTTCACGAGGGAACGTCGTCATAGTAAAAGTCGTAGGAAAAAGCAGACGAGTAGGAAGCTACTCGTCTCCTTTTCCTTGATTTCTTATAACTTTTTCATGTCTCTATCTTCATATATCCTTTGGATATGACCGTACCATCTCAATTGGCCTTCTTCTATCATTTCTGCTACTCGTTTTAATGTCAACAAATTTTGATAATACCAATAATTTATTGAAAATATAATAAACAGATTAATGTAAAAGCAAATATTATTAATTCAAACTGGTAACTAATGTGAAGAATTAAACTACTTCATTTCTATCAATATTCTTTGAATAGTTTTAATTAAGTTCTTATTTCATGTAGTAAAATCATGTTAAATTGTTAACCTCTAGGATTTTCCAAGCGTTGAACAAATTAAGTATATCAGTTAATTACCAACAAAAAACAAGTCTGAAAAAACTAAAGCAACCGACTTTAGCTATTAAGTGCTAGTAAAAAACTTACATTGAAACATAGTTTTTTATAAATCAAATGGCAATACTGCTGATTAAAAACCAGGCATTCTTTTTCTCATTCCTTTACTGTAAAACTATAAAGCATTGCTGGAAACCAGGCCACGCCTACTTTGAAATCTCTCTTCTAATTATCCGTTTCATCTACTGAATCTCGATTATCCAATGCTTGTAATTTAAAGCTCTTCCTTCAGTGAATTGAGCTTTTAGACGCACAACTTTCTTTGTGATCACGTGCGCAGTCACGTTCACGAATCTACTGGGGATTCCAGATGATAAAATATCGGGCTGTATTTATTATGTGCAGAATTATTATACAAATATGACGTATGGAGAATCAATGAAATTATTTACAATAATGAGGTATTAATGTAAATAATTATGAGGTATTATGATCATTATGAATAAAGTTTGGATCTATTTATGGTTTGAACTTGAGTTAATACTTTTTCATAGGCGTAGTTTATAAATAGTATTTTCATTTTGTAATACGTAACTAAGAGGGAAATCTATTTTTTTTATGTTGTATATTTATAATTTCATCTTAGAGTGATAATTCTGAAATAGTACCTTTCAAAATATTTGACGAATAATTGAAAGGAATGACAATCGGACATATGTTATTTTTGTATGAATTTAACCTTAATACAATGAAACTTAACCAAAAATTGAAAAGTCAGGTTTACAAGTTCATATGGTTCTATAAAAGTCCATTTACAACACAAAAATCACCAAAGCCATCAGACCTAGTAATTTATTACAAAATTAATTATGTAATATATTAAAACACAAGTTTCATAAGGCATTATTTTGCCGCAAGCGTCGTAGTTAGGGTGAAGAAATGAGTTTTCTAATCGAAAAGTTCGGCAAAAAGCCTTATGTAACAATATGTATTTTTTCTATTTTGCTTTTTCATGCCCCCTAAAATAATAAATTTAGTTAAGTAATAATAATAATAATAATATTTTATTTAATAGAATCTGCGGCTCAATAATAAATACAATAATACATTAAATAATCAAAAAACATTCCCGATATGGGAATTTGGTATTTTAATATAGCTGTTGGCTCGTCTGGTTTGACAGTTTTATGATTTTCAAGATGACTATCAATTATGTTTTGTAAAATGTACCAATTTTATGAAACAAAATATTTAGTTTCATAATGATACTCATTATGACACTTAATTCATTTTTATAATGTCTCTGTTCTGAAAGCAAAATAGAAAAAAAAAGACATTGGATTACACTGTTAAAATTTTTAAATAAACCTAAATGAAAATTTATACCGCCGGTAATTTTATTTTATTTTACATTGTTTGGAACACAAACAGGACAAACCCAGTGAACTGTTCGCTATCAGATTTTTTACACATTTACATAAAAGGTGATAACAAATTATAACATATTAATGTATAAATATACAATTGAATAATGAAATGAATACTAAAGTATAGAACGGATAAAATGGAAAAGATATACTATCAGCTAGAACGTTGTGCTTTAATTTGTTAATACAAAGGCGTTTAAATTGAATTAATTTTACGTTAAAAAGGTCAATATCTGAAAAATTGTTATTATAAGAGGCGCAAAGTCTATTTATTACTGAATTTTCGAATGATTTATTAAAAAAAGTGTCCACTAAAAACAAGATAAAGTGATTTTTAAAGTTATTAAAAATAATCCTATGTTATCTTTACTTAAATATCAGGCAAGTTTGTTAAAAAAGAACATTAAGTTAAGTCTGATGACCATAAGAAGTCGTTTAATTGAAAATTGTATTAAATTCAGGAGCACCATACAAAATTATTGTTATCGGAGAAACATATCGAAAAACGACTCGCTTGGACCAAGGAAAATTTAGACCGTGATTGGAATGGTGTAGTTTTCTCTGATGAATCTAGTTTTTATATGATATATAAGCTTCGAACAAAAAACGTTCAAAATTTGGATCAGCTCACTCGTCAAATAGGGCAGATATGGAAATCACTGCCAAAGTATGCTAAAAAGCTGGTAGAAAGTGTACTGAAAAGATGCCAAGCAACAATAGATAATAATGGAGATTGGAATAATTATTAGGTAGTAACATAATAATATTTACAGGGAATTTTTAAATTATTTTTAGTTTTTTCTTTCCTCTCTTATAGGTCGCCAAAAATCAACGATTAGTGAAGCTTTCGACTGTGATTTGTAAACATAGTATTTCTTAACGATTGCATCACAATATGCACCGCAATTTTAAGGAAGTAAATCGTACAAAATATTTAATTCAATAACTTTACATTTGAACCAGATCTTTTTTTTTTAACATAAAATTGCGGACTTTCATTCCATGATTTTTAATATTCGACTTAATGGAGAAAGGTTAAATATATATATTTTTTTAATATGATTCATAATTTACTAAGATATAAATATATTATAAAACCTTATTATTATTTAAACGTAACTTGTAGTCTTTTTTTATTGCTAAATTCGTATATTACCTTATAATTAAAATTATCTTCCTTTGTAAAGCAGGTAACTATCTAACTAAAAAAATCCGACTATAAGTGAATCAATCCTTTTATTAACATCCGACATTTAAGTTTTTTTTACTCTTATCCGAGTATTCATTTTTCTATATTATTTAGTTATACAAAATATCTCTCCTTCCATGATTCTTTGGGCTAATTCCTTACTACTCTATGAGTATACCTAAAAAGAAATTATTTTAACGTTTTTAAATGATAGGTTTATAAAAACTACACAGACAAGGCCTTAATTTAATCAGATGAAGCAAAAAATACAGAAAAGATGTTATATACATAAAATTATGTAGACGCCTATATTTATTTTTTTACTTCATGCGTCTGAACTTTTCATGAAAGTAAAATATTAACTGAATGAAAAACACGAAACAGAGACGACACAAATGTAATTTTCTCATCAGTATTATACCCATAAAAATAATGTGGAGTTATATAAAGTCACTGGCAAAAAATATTTTTAAAATTGTCGTTTTTATAAAAGTCCTTGGCAAAATGACGACATTATTTTTTGTATCTGTCTTTGATTGAAGACACTTTTGAAATTACTGGTGAAAGTGTACTGCTTATTTGATTAGAGCAGCTATCTTAATTGGAGGCCCGCTAATCCATTTGGGTTCGTAAAAGGTTTTTAAGGTTTTAAAAATTTTATAGAACATCTTTTATAGTTCAGTTTTGCGCAAACCTGCAAGCTTTCAGACAGAATCTGTAAGTCATTGTTTAAAAATACACTACACTTTAAATATTTCATAAATAGGTGGTAATCCGACACATCACTAGTTGCGATATGTTCGCGTTTTGATGTATGCAAGTGTAGGCCTTAAGAAAAGTATATCCGTGCGTGGCGGGTTATAATTACACATTATTCTATTATTATTGTTGTTATTCTGTATGACATACCGCTGGCTTTACGTGTCCTCTAAATTAGTGATTCTGAACTTAAATCTTACCACGAACCAGCAAAAGGGCATTTTTTACACAGACTGCTATAATATCCATTTTTTACTCGGTTAAAATATTATTTTGCAAGTATAATTTGTTGTAAAAATCTGTAAATTCACATTAAAAAGTAAATATTTTTTAGTTACTAATAATAGTAAAAATTTATAATTTTATGTACAAGTTCTGCTAGATACTACATAGTCCATTAGATACATGTTTTTAATATTTCGAGTATCAGATAAATTTAGCAGCGGTCCAGCGGTTGAGACACACTGATCTAAAGCACGGTTCATATTCCCAAATATTAATTCAGAACAGGTACTCATTTTAGGGGCAGTTGAGTGGGTCAACGGTCACTACGGCCTAGATTTTTATTTTTTTAAAAATATTAGGTATGACATACATTATTCCATGATGCGAAGCGAGTCCTAACGCGTCCTAAATAATAACGAAATGAAGATCTCACTGCAAAAACTAAGAGAAGAAAGTAAGAGATGAGACAAACTTGAGAAAAAAAATTATTCTGCTGATTTGAAAATGGGTGAACGTCCTGAAATAAAAGTCTGTACTTAAAATGAAATAACCCTTTTACCTTCATTTGTTCCTTTAACGTTCTCCTTTAAGCGTTTCTACTATTTCTTGAGTGCATTTGTGAGCTGTTGTAAAGTTAACAGTCGCTCTAAAACGCACTTCCATTGGTTGAAGAATCTACTGTGTTGATTCTATAAGACTAAATTGTCACCGGGTATTTTAATTAAATGAATTTCATTCTAGCAATTATTGTTAAAAGGATCATAAAGTTTTTTATGTCGGGGTGTTTACTAATGTGATTAGACTAGTCATTTGCACGTGGCTGTTTTGTTAGTTGCCAAACTTGTAGGATATTAAGAGTTACGCATTTCTCGTACGTCATCTATGACTCATAGTGCTCTAGAAGTCTAAAGGGATGAAAGTTTAATTAAATAATCACAGTTTAATGAAGAAGATGACTGAAATATTATTTCAAATAAGGTTGAAAACGTGCTATGCCCGTTATAGGACGAACATTATTTCTTGCACAGCATCTATGGCTGTTAAAGTCTATTTTTAAACTATTCTGCTTATTCTTTCAAGTTCTATGTCCAGTCTACCTGAAGTCTATCACGGCCAACGGCAGATCTATATTCTGTCAATCTAGAAAGTTGTTCTGCATTTCTTATCCTAGTCAAGTTTCTTATATTACGTAGCCAAGATAATTGTCGTCTACTGATTCCGCGTCGACCTTCAATCTTCTTGCTTTTCAGTATT
This sequence comes from Liopterus haemorrhoidalis, assembly GCA_963971575.1. Taxonomy (NCBI): domain Eukaryota; kingdom Metazoa; phylum Arthropoda; class Insecta; order Coleoptera; family Dytiscidae; genus Liopterus; species Liopterus haemorrhoidalis. Next base: position 16,467,445 of record OZ020612.1, on the reverse strand, counting down.
AGTTGGAGAAATTGATATTTATTTCCTCTTATAATATGACCAAGGTAACAGATTTTTCTACACTTGCATCCACTGCCTAGCAACTCACGGCCTGTTCTTGATCTTTGTAGAACTTCGTTGTTAGATACTTTCTCTACCCAAGAGATTCGAAGAATTCTTCTATGTAACCACGTTTCGAAAGCTTCCAGGCGATTCATGGCACTAAACTATAGGAATTGTTTTAAATTGTTCGCGCAAAAATCTATGCCTCTAATTGGGCTGCAAGAAGGCTGTTTTATAGCTCAAATATAAAAACAGAACTCCTCCATAACTGACTCATTTTCTGATTGTTTGTGCTATTCTCGAATAATAGTTATTATAAGTTTTTATAATAGTTGTTATAACACAAAACTATATAAAGTTATTATAGTGGATATAACTTCTTGAACCGAATCATGCTATTTACTTGGCAAAATTTGATTGACGTCGTCTTGATGTCGGTGAAATTTTATGACAATCCTTTCAGTTTGATATTTAATAATTAACATTACATTTAATTAGTCATTTCAAGACTGTTAATATCATATTCATACCTTCATAGCATACTTGAATTTTTGATATTTTTATATACATTTTCATTGTAAAAAAAGGTTCGTCAGAATAAAATAACATTTCAATATACTATTATTGGTGTTTATTATGCCGAAATTCAATTTCCCGAATTTTGAATTTATTTTCTATAGTTTTCTTTAATACCTTAGCACAATGGTTCTTAAACTTATGTAGTCCGCGGACCCCCACTGGAACAACATTTTTTTTGCGGACCCCATCCCAACCCTAGGCATTTTACGTCGTTCTTGAGACTTAATTTCTGGCTCAATAATCTCATAGGCACTACGTTGTAATAAATATTGGTAAAAATGTATCGCTGGTTATTTTCATAAATGTTCTTAAGCATTTATAGAGGAACATTTATTAGCATATAGAATAAAAAACAGAAAATTAATAAAAATAGTAGTAAAAAGAATAAAAAAAGTTACAAATTATAATACGTTAAACTCATACAAACATTTCTTAGTCAAATATTGGTCAAAATAGATCTTATTATAATATGTTTTCTGTAAATAAATTGCAGTTGAATAAGAATAATTAAATTTTTACTAAATACTGTTTAGTTATGTCAATAACTAGTAGATAACAACAAATACAAAAAGTCTTGACCATGTTGGATTTTTATTAAATGAGTTATTTGAATAAAAGCGAAAAGTTGGGAGATGTAAAGTTAATGTCCAAATTGTTTCGCGGACCCCCGGTAATGGCTACGAGGACCCCCAGGGGTCCGCGGACCGCAGTTTAAGAAACGCTGCTTTAAAGGCTAAGGGATGAAAGTTTAATTAAATATAACAGCCCAACGTAGAGTATGTTTGGATTATTTTTTCAAATAAGGTTGAAAATATATTAAATCCGACAGAAGACGATGGTAAATGTCTAATTTTTAAAGTAAGGCATTTCTCGTACAGCATCTTTGACCGTTATTTCTCTAGAAGCCTAACGGAAGAAAGAATTTAATAAATTAAATTCATCGTACAGGAATATTATTTCAACTGAGGTTGAAAACATAGTGAGCCAGACACGATTGTGAAAACGAAACTCAAAAGATCCGCCATCAGTCATTGCTTGTGCTATTCACAATAAAAAATTTATTATGCAGATATACCAGAATATATATCTTGAATAATTGTTTTGACGATAAGTTAATTAGATAAATAATTTTTTTGGCACACATCAACGATGGTTTTTTGTGCATAACATATCCAATTTATAAAATTAGAATATTATGCTCTTATAGGTGAATATTAATAATTGGAGCAATAAATAAAAATATTTTTATACATGCATACAATAAAAGAAACCTTGAAAGAACAATCACAAATAAATTAGAATAAGTCTATTTGAAAAGTCGAATATTTGAATAGACGCAGCAGTATGGTAAGAGGCTGGACAGAGGGCAGTTACCATTATGTATCACAGACTATTACAATTAAAAATGTAATTTGTAATCATTGCAACTTTGACAATGGCGAGAGCCGAAACTGCAGTCAGTGAAAATAAAAGTTATGTGAAACAAAAAACAATGTTTTCTTTCACCCTCTTATGCATAAGTGAGTTTTGCAAAGTTAAACTGTCGACTATTCAATATATCCCTGTTATTACATGCGGATGTTCAAAGAGTATGTTTATTTGCAAATATTTGGTTTTTTTCTTGTGTGGAATAAACTTACCAGTTCTCTTTCTATAAAATTTCAAGAATAATGTATAGATTTTAAGTATTCAAGTAAATGGTTTAAGTAAAAGAATAATATTTTATTTGCTCGGAGTTTAGCAAATCCGCTTTAGCGAACTAGCTCTAGCATTATAACCTAGAACTAGCATTATAACCTCAACAAATAGAGAGTTTTATCATAAAATGGATTCACATAATGTCGGTTTACTGCAAAAACCCGACTCCCAAAATGTAGTTCAAGTAATTAGCATTTTAAGATTTGGAAAGCCTTAATAAATCATTTTGTAAAATAAAAGTTGTGTTGATATGCGAATGTTCTTGATCCTTTAAGCTTGCACTAAACTTCAATGCACTACACCTAATTATATGCATGAAAGTGTGCTTGAGTCAAAAATGAAAAAAAAAAACTGAGTTATCTGGTTTTTGAATTAGCCCGATGTACAAGGTGTCTCAAAAGAAATTTTATATTTATTTAGCTTACTGCGTGAACGCAAAGTATCCGAGGGGCGCGGGGGTTATGTCAATCGGTAGCCTGGCTCTTGGGAATTCAGTCGCTATGGAGCGTTTCTCGGGAGCAGACCGCGCGTTATGCGTGCGAGAGTTTTACAAAAACGGTGATTCGGGGACTGTAGCGCGTAGAAAATTCTGCAGTATTCGAGGTTTTCGCCACTTAAATGATGCGCCAAGCATTCCTCTCATTCGACATTGGGTTAAAAAGTTTGAAGAGACTGGTACAACGCTGGATAAATCAAAATCCGGGCGACCTAGGTCATCAAGAACGGTAGAAAACGTGGAGAATGTTAATCAGTCTGTTCGTGACGACCCGAACCTTTCAATTCGGAAGCGCGCAAGTGCTTTAAATGTGCATAGATCATCATTACATCACATTATGCACAAAGACCTAAAGCTGCACCCCTACAAAATTCAATTAGTGCAAGAATTAAAGCCCCAAAATGCCAATCAGAGGCTTAATTTCGTAAATCAGGTGATTGAGCGATTTTCAACGTTTACCAACATTTTGTTTTCGGATGAAGCTCATTTTCATCTCAATGGCCACGTAAATAAGCAGAACTGCCGCTACTGGAGTGCAACGAATCCGAAACGCAAACATCAGAAACCCCTACATTCGCCTAAAGTGACCGTATGGGCTGCGATGTCGGCGCGAGGAATTATCGTCCCATACTTTTTTGAAGACGAAAGGGGGCGTGCAGTTACAGTGAATTCAGAGTGTTATGTGGAGATGTTAGACAACTTCTTGGTACCTGAACTGCAAAATTTTCCTGGCTATAACCAAATAGTCCGAGAGCTAGCAACGTTCTCAAGAAAGAATTTTAGGTCGGCTGGTTTTTCGATATTTCCCTTTCGTATTGAAGTTAGGTAGGGATGCGGTACGTCTGGCACCTGGGAGCGGTTGCGTTTACCTGTGCGCATCTCGCCTGTACAGGTAAAAAGTGGATATTTTGAAATCATTTTAAGACATTTTATTTATTTTATATAATTTTCTATGTCTTTTTAGCATTATATATTTATAGTTGCCAGACAGTTTCGTTGTTGCTAACATTGCGCCAGATCTAATTTAAGTATTTAAAAAATAATATTTTTCAAACCATTTTAGTATAGCTGTAATTTTAATATGATATAGTTCTGTAATCAAAGAATACAATATTAATTTGCCAGACGGAAATTCCGTTGTTTAACTAGGAACCAGACCAATTTAAGTCCCGGGGAGAATAGGTAAGTTAGAAGAGTGTGGCAGCTTATTCGTTGATTGCGTGAGAGAGATAGCTGCAACAGAGGGCGTTAGAGAGAGACAGGTTATATAGGTTAGAATTTCATAAAAAAATAGAGCAAAATAATAATTAAAGTAAAATGAGATGAGAACAACTGATAAAAAATATTATCAGCAAAATAAAACAAATCATTTATTTTAAATATGTAGGAAATTAAACATAAAATGTAATTCAGTATTTTTATTGAATAATTCTGTCACAATGCAATAACCTGAGTATATGTTAAAAAAAAAATTAAAAAAATTAAAAATAAAAAATTTAAAAAAAATTAAATTAAATTATTATTATTTTTTAAATTTTATTATTTTACCACTTTTGTTTGAACAAAAAACACATTTTTCTTTTTCCTCACTCATCACGATAAAATTCTGCTTCTATTTTATTTTATAAAAACAAGCAAACATAAACACTCACGTGGACGACGCCAACTTAAAAAATAGCAGCTGTGATTGTTTTACTGTTATCTCTTCTAACTCACCTATTCTCTCCGGAACTTAAATTGGTCTGGTTCCTAGTTAAACAACGGAATTTCCGTCTGGCAAATTAATATTGTATTCTTTGATTACAGAACTATATCCTATTAAAATTACAGCTATACTAAAATGGTTTGAAAAATATTATTTTTTAAATACTTAAATTAGATCTGGCGCAATGTTAGCAACAACGAAACTGTCTGGCAACTATAAATTTATAATGCTAAAAAGACATAGAAAATTATATTTAAAAAAAAAAATGTCTTAAAATGATTTCAAAATATCCTTTTTACCTATACAGGCGAGTTGCGCACAGGTAAACGCAACCGCTCCCAGGTGCCAGACGTACCGCATCCCTACCTAACTTCAATAAGAAAGAGAAATATCGAAAAACCAGCCGACCTAAAATAAACTTTTTTGTGACGTTGCTAGCTCTTAGACTAAAAGAACATGGTTCCAACAGGACGGAGCAACTTCACACACGTCCAATATGTCTCTGCCACGTGTTCGTGAAATTTTCTCAGGCAAATTGATCTCCCGGAGAGGTGACATAAATTGGCCTCCACGCAGTCCAGATTTAACCCCTATGGACTGTTTCCTATGGGGTTATCTTAAATCTAAAGTTTACGCCAATAAACCGACTTCGCTGGCGCATTTGAAAGAAAATATCCGTCACGAAATGGCAGCCATCCCTGAGTCCACCTGCCGAGACGTCATAAGTAATTTTACTGTTCGATTAAATGAGTGCCGAGAACGCGAGGGTCTACATTTAGACGATATTATTTTTAAGAAATAAATCCCCAAAAAGTGTATTTTAATAATTAATAAACATTTTTTCTATATACGGCTTACTTTTTTTTTAATCGATCCACTAAATATAAAATTTCTTTTGAGACACCTTGTATATCGTTAAGTTTGTTCACTCTTTTAATACTCAATTATAATTTATAATTTACAGATGAGTCCGTGTATTCTCGGTGAAACATATTTAACATAAGATAATAAATAAAACACTCGGTAAGTTTCACAAATATAAGTTTAATGTTACTCTATACCAGTGTTTCTCAACCCTTTCTGGCACGGGACCCCCCGAAATTATATAAATATTGCCTGGGGCCCCCTATGTATATATATATATATATATATAGTGTATCAAGATAGAGGGAACTCGATTTTTTTCGAAAAGGCAACATGTGAGCAAGTTGGTAAATATTTTGAACTAAAATTTATACAAAACATTGAATGGTAGTATTGATATTTTCCGGAGATACAGGATATTAAGGACAATTTCGAATTGTTATATGGGAACGTATGTCATATTGAGTATCTTTGGATAGAGCTTTTCAAAAGAAACAACTTTTACTTTTTTAAAGAAACATTTTTTCAGTATCTTTTACGGTTGACAAAAAACTATAATATATAGGACGATTATATTCCCTAGAACGACTTGAAAGTAAAGTATTTTTATTTACAAGTGTTCAAAGTGCCTTATATTTTGATTTAAACACATTCGCATCCTTACTCTTGAGTTATCTGTAGCTCGGGGAGTAACCTACTTCAAAGTACAACTTGAGTTTTGCTTGCTTTTGATCAGTTTGTTTAGCAAAAGCCATTTACTTCCGCTTAAACGTTTGAAATAGCCTGTAGCTTAAATTAATTGTCAAAATAAGTAATTAGATAGAATAATAAATAAAATATTTATTTTATTTATGTTATGAAAGGTATATTTTTCTGAATATAAATATAAGACTCATAAAAGACTCGTATTTATAAATATGTATAAAATTTATCTTGCAAGATTGAGCGCATTGCTATTATATTTTCATGTTTCGATCTTGTATGCCTTCGCGGCCCCCCGACGAAGCCTTCCGGACCCTCGGGGGCCGCGGCCCCCCGGTTGAGAAACGCTGCTCTATACGTATTTCGGCAGTGACGCCATCTACAGGAGTTCAAATTACAAACTGATTTGTAATTTGAACAAATCAGTTTGTAAAAAACTTCTGTAGATGGCGTCACTGCCGAAATACGTATAGAGTAACATTAAACTTATATATGTGAAACTTACCGAGTGTTTTATTTATTATCTTATATCATTTATAATTGAAATATACTGTATGCAGCAAATAGACATAAATTTGACCAAATACTGGGTACATAAGTTGACAGATCACTATCCTTTTACGTGTCAAAATGCTTCTTTTTTCGTTAGCATTTAACCCATATTATATAAATTTTAATGATTTTAACTATCGCAAAACACACTATTAAGTAAAATTGAAACTGAAATAACTTTATTTGTTTTCTATTTCTAGTTACTTTTTACCTAAAGAAGATTTCAAGCTCTTGAAATAATGACAAAATTGGTACTTTGTATAATACGCAAGCAATAATGACACATTGCAGCGCTGGCAGGTTAATTAGAAAGGAGTGTTTCCTGCAGGACTGAAGTAGTACTTAGGCGTTGCCTGCAGTGTTGCTATGCAGTTTGGGAACTTGCAAAAGCACGTTAATTTTACACACTAAAAACTTCTCGAAAAAGTAGATTTTTGTTCGTTGAGTTGTTGGTAAAATTGTACAACGCCAACAGCTTTAAATAAAATAGGTTAATTAAAGTTTAGTGTATGTTGCAGTGCCCAGGGTAAAATTTGTCATATGTAGATGAAAACTTTTTTAACTGTTACGAAAGTATTTATTAAAAATTTAAATATAACAATCATTTCATAAAATGGTTTTATAAATTCGAAATAAAACATCTTTTTAGGGTATGACCAAAAAACCCCTATAATGTCATTTTGTCGTCTGTCTGCCTGTCTGTTCGGTAAAAATTGTAGCCAAACAGCTAAACCTAGAGAGTTGCAATTGGCATGCTTATGCAACTCTTTGACCCGCACATAGAAAAAATACTAAAACAACTAAAAAACATATCCCCCTAAAAATATAAACAAATATGTGCTCATAGAAAAAAGATTTTTTTTTTTTTTTTAATTCTGACTAGGGTATCAAAAGAAAGCCCTTAATATGTGGATTAACGATAAAAATGTTATTTTTGCAAAATAAATTATTTTGAAGCGTTTTTTGCCAAAATTGTGCCAAAAAAATTGTCCCACACCCCGTAGCCCAGACGGTTTAAACTAAAAATCTGAGAAAATTCTGAGTAATGTACATTGGTGTTAACCGGAATAGTACAACATGAATTTTTGATCAGATTATGTTTCCGGAAAATAACACATTTTTTGTGTTTTTTCCAATTTTAATTTTTAAAATTATTTTGTCAAAATTCTAGTTATATTTTTGTAAATGTTGCATTTAATATTTATGAGCGTAAATTTAATAACCAGTTGGAATTATATTTTCATTCTATCTGTCATGTATACGAAACCAAAGGGGTGGAGCATATGACAAGCAATGGAAGCCATAGGCGCAATTTTCAAAATCTTAATGAACCGTGCTATATAAAAAAAAATACTGCACATATTTAGAAACCTAAATAATGATATTAGGTATTCGAATTAAAATAAACAAAAAAAATATTTTAACCTAAAATTTGTTTTTAAAGCTCTTATATTAACAGACGATAAATTATTTAAAAAATGTCGATGGTTTTTGCAGTGGTTACTACAAAGCAAAATGTGTTTTACACACTCAGGCGCCTTCACTTATTATATACCTGCGAAACCCAGAAATGTGTGAAAATTCACACTTCACATAGATTTTTTAGTAAGAAACGGTAGTTTTACATCAATTTTCAAGAAATCGTTTTCTAGTTTGAGAACAACAAAGATGCTATAGCTTAGCGCAAATGGATATGTTAACCTTTTATAATTAGAATATCTTAATTATTTAATAACAACAATATATGGATGGTTCACCAAAAACGAAAAAGGTTTTGCTATTTCGACTCAATTTTATAGAATACGATCGTGCAGGTCAATTGCTTTTTCGTGGGAGACACTTCAATTTACAATTATCATAAAAACCCCTAACGGGAGTGGCTTTTATCCCAATAATTTGAAACGGCAAGAAGAGCAACTGGTGCATAATTTTAAAGTATGTCAAATTATCGTTACAACGGTATTTAGTTTTTCAATTTGAGCCTTTTAAATTATTTAAAAAAAAGAGATATAGCAGGTTCTATGCAATGCAAATTTAAGCATATTCTTTGTTTTTTCTTATTCAGCTTTTCCCATTTTCATATGGGGTCGCTGTTACTGACGAGTCTCCTCCATTCTCTTCTATCGAAGTACTCATCCCTCACTAGATTCTTATTATCTTAATCTTTCTTGATGCAATCCCTCCACTTAATTTTAGGTCTGCCACGGCTTCCCTTACCCTTGATACCTAATCATCAGTCTTCCTTCCTACGTACTCATCTGGTTTTCTTATTACGTGCCCATGTCATTTCAAACGGCTTTCTTGAGCTTTCTTTGATATTTCCGTGAGTCTTGCTTTTTCTCTCAATCTCTCGTTCCAGATCTTAACTTGCCTCGTTTTGCAAAGCATCTGCCCAAAATTAAGCACAATTAAATTTAAGCATATTAAAATAAAGTAAACTATCCATTCGGGTGGACAGATCTGTACCAAAAATCGATCAAATTGAGAAATTCACGTCCGAAGCTTATATATGAAATTTTTTAATTCGATCAACCTAATTTTAAAACTTGCCCGCAGACCGACAAAAGGAGATCACGCTAAAAAACGGTTGATTCGTGTTAATCCTTAGCACAAAATAAGAATTGAACGATCAAGACATGGCAATGCACCACAGAAAAAGAAGGATAATTATAAACCGTATCATATGGCATACCTTTGTTTAAGTTTTCTACTGCACCTGTGCGGTTACAGTATTTATTAATTTATGGATGGTTCTATGGGCTATTGTCTACTATTATAGCAGCGTCAGTAGGTTACTGCCTACGTAGATGTAACAATTTTGAATTGTACCAACTATGTAAACATGCTGATATTGTTATAATTAAATAATAGCTTCCCAACGTCTGGGTGGTGTATAGGGGCAGAAATGGTAAGTTCTTCGTTTTTGTCCTCTGGCCCTATCACCAGCTTCATATTGTAGCTAGCTCGGTACGTTACTTTACAACGTACCATTTATTGTCCACTAGGTAGCAAGTCTGTGATATTATATAAAGTCTAATCTCAAAGTGAAATGAGATTCCTGACTAAAGGAGTTCGAGTAGTAGGCTTGAGTTTTATGCAGGGTTCATCATTACGATATGTGCATTACATGGTACTTACCAACCGACCGATCAAGCATCTTGAAATTGGTCTGGACTTAGCTGTTCACACGTTTCTGTTCACAAGCTGTTCACAAGACGCTTTAAAATTAATGAATTTTATTTATTAAATATAATATTTACAATAGATTAAAATATAGGTATTAAGATAGTTAAAAATTTAAAACAAATAGAATCAGATAGACCACCAGAATGCCGACACAGTGCCTCTAAGAATTCAACAACTTAGATGTTTAAGTTAACCGGACCGAATACGTTCTGCCTTCGTCTTCAGAGAGACGTATGGTTTTATAAGTCATTTCTAGGCATTTCTACGAAAAAGGGTTTAAGCATTGTTCAAGAAGATGTTAGTGTTCAAAGTTATTAAGCAATAACTCTGAGCAAATGTCACCTTGAACAATGAACCATTTAAAAATATATTTCTAAAGATACGTGCTGCAACGTAAGGTTTCTAATTTTATTTTCTATTATCTGAATTCTCAAAACTATGAACCCTTTATATATCCCAAAAAATGCCTTTCAAAGAAACTCTCGCGACGGGTGGTTTGTGGAAGTTAGTCATTGTACCAGCGTTCTAACTGATTCGTTACAATATCTATATATGATACATAGATTCATATCTATATATGAAAGCCACGTGGTAATCTGATAAACCACAATAGATAGGAGATCTAGAAGCTGCCCGAAAGTCATATACAGGGGCACATACAGGGATGATCCAGTGGGTCCGGACTGCCCCTAAGATTCAAGGCAAATGTTTGTATTATGCCTACTGCATTTATCCTGCGCTGCTCCTCTAATACTGCTTCTGTAATAAGAAAAGTTTTGCAATTTCTAATACAAATATATGGGAAGGAAAATGTTTATAAATTTAAGAAAAGAGGAGCTTAAAAATGTTTATAGGTGCCTAAAAACTGATGATACCCTTTTATACTTTTTGCTTTTCACCAAACAAATAGGGGTGTTTTGCGGACCGCCCCTAATAAAAATCTTTGTCCGCCTTTGGTCATATATAAAGCTCAGATTGTAAGATACTTAAAAATACTAAATATAAGTGAGTAGAGGACGCTAACTCAGGATATAATTGGATAGAAGAGGGCTAATATGCATAAAGGTGATTTTGATTCATGGTTGATGAGAAATTCGAAATAAAGAAGACAATTTCCCATTGAATATTCAATATTTTTCATTTATTTATAATTAACAAAGTTGTTTGCTTTTATTACAATAGACTATTAACGGTGAAATATTTATGAATAGATTTGAAATTGGAGCTCGTAGTATACAAACCACAATATATTTCACTTGGAATTCTGTCAGATGTGGTTCATTCCACACAGCTATTTTAAGAGCCATAAAATATCTATTTTAAATTTTATATCTTTTGTGTAGCTTAATTTTGTATTTGAGGGTTGCAGGATATAAAATATTGTTTTTTTATTATCGTCATGATAAAATAACATATTTTGTGGGAACTGAATTACTCTATCTCTTCTTAACAATTGTATGTTTGGTTCGATTCTGGCTACACTTATAAAAATCATCCATTTTACTCTGTTAAATATAATCTTTGCAGACATCTCGTATACCAATACTCGCTACATCTGATTGTTGATTTGTTTATGTTTTCTGAAATCCTCCCATTTGGCGACGAATGTTGAACCTTTGTTCCTAGTTCTTCGTTTCTATTCTATCTTCTTTCATCAACATCGTATATCCTAGCCATTCTAATCGTCTGCTTATTATTTTCTGTATAATATTCGGCTTTGAATATCATATTGACTATAATATTCTCTCTCTCATCATAAACACAGTATCAGGTTAGTTTTTGTTTTTAATTAAAGTTTCAGCTACCATAGCGCTATTAGCACCCACTCAGTTTTATATACATGATATATACATTACATAAATACATTTTGACTTATTATATTACTATACTAGGTTATTACCCGTCAACAATGACGGATTTATAATATAAAAATTTCAATTGTTTGTATGTGTATTTGGTTTTATTTTATAACGTATCCTAAATTCGTCGCCAGTCTGCGAATCATGGGATAGGATATCACCAGTTAGCTAATCACGGGAGAGGGCGTCACCTGTCAGCCCATCAAGAAAAAGGGTGTCCCCAATTAGCCAATCACGAGAACTTTAGAAAAATTGACGTCATAATGTTACCGACACTACATTCAGACACTTGCTAATTATATAGTTAGATTATTTATTCATTAACTTTTTAAGATGAGAAACCGATTCATTTTTACTTAGTACATTACATTTATATTGTTAAAACTAAAAATAAATTGAGACGTTAATTTATGCCTACGAAACCATAGACATTTCTATATGTAATTATATTCGTAGATACTTAGAGAATAAATCTGCAAAATATTGTTCATATCAGTTAAAGGATATAGGCTTGTCTAGAGTTTATCGTTTATGCCTACGAAATCCAAAACATTTATATATAAAATTTTATCCGCAATTTCTTAGAGAATAAATCTGCAAAATATTGTTCATATCGGTCAAAGGAAACAGGAGTATCTACAGTCTCTTGTTTATGCCTACGAAACCCTAGATACTTATTTATGTAATTATATTCGTAGATTCTTAGAGAATAAATGTGCAAAATATTGTTCATATCGGTCAAAGGAAACAGGAGTATCTAGAGTCTCATGTTTATGGCTAAGAAACCCTAGGCATTTATGTATGTAATTATATTCATAGATTTTTAGAAAATAAATCTGAAAAATACTGTTCATATCAGTCAAAGGATATAGGTGTACCCTAGGGTTTCTTGTTTATGCCCACGAAACCCTATACATTTCTATAGGTTATTTTATCCGCAGATTTTTAAATAATAAATTTGCAAAATTTTTTTTATATCGATCAAAGAATATAGGAGTGTCTATAGTTTCTTATTTATATCTACGAAATCCTAGATATTTCTGTATGTTATTTTATCCGCAAATTCTTAGAGAATAAATCTGCAAAATATTGTTCACATCGGTCAAAGGATATAGGAGTCTCTTGTTTATGCCTACGAAACCTTAGACATTTATGTATGTAATTATAGTTGTAGATTCTTAGAGAATATATCTGCAAAATACCTGTCAATCAAGTCAAACTGGGAACACCCTGTTTCCCAGTTAGCCAATCACGAGAACCTTAGGAAAAATGACGTCACAGTGTTACAAAATCACTAACACACGGTAGCTAATTATATATGTACGATGAAACTATATTACATGAATGTTATATTTCATTTAACATATTTATTTGTTCCAAAATTTGTTTTACTTTGTTTATATTGTCTGCATTATTTCGCAATATATTTTTATCATGTTAAAAGTCGGGTTATACTTTTTTAAGTTTGGCTTATCTTTTGCGAGGTCTTTTTATAAGGTGAGGGGTGTTTTCTTTGCCACATCATTTTCTCCTCCGCTGTATATTCCCTTTCAACTGTAATCATATGCTTATAATTTTTCACTATTTATAGTTGATTTAATTGACAAATACACACAATACAGTAATAAGTGGATATGTGCAACGTCAGTTGATCTGTCATCAAAATGCTCCAACTTTCTTTGTTAGTAATAGCTCCTTTTAGATATATACGGGTCTATTCTGTATCTTAAAAAGTTAAAAATTAACCTTAAGGTCGAAGTTAAAAAATTTTAACCACGCTTTACAATATTTTGTTATTCTGCAACACTTTGGCGTTAAAATTTTAACCGCGATGTGGTTAATTCAGTAGGTTATATTTGGAAATTTAACTCCATCCAAATACATGGTGTTAACTTTTTAACCAGCTGTAGTTCTAACATCTAAATGCCAAATAGCCAGAAAAAATCAATTTTTAGAATTAATCATGGCAAGTCTGTTTAGTTTAAACCAATTATTACTAGAACAAATTGAATAACATGAGGTTAATCAGTAAAAAATTAATATAGGTGAATAAAAAATATACAGATGCTTTTAAAAGATCAGTTCGCATTTTGACAAAGGTATCTGCGTGATATGTGTGATCCTTTTAATTTACCTGAAGAAACATTTTAAAATGTTTTTTAAGTAATCAGTACACAAGTACAATATTTAAGTAGTTTAATAACATACAAATTCACAACCAAAAGTCGTTTTATTACCGACCACCAACATATATAAGAGAGGAATTGTGATCATACCGATTTTGACATTTCGAGATTTCGATGGATCTCCACAAATTGAGGTCCCTACATAACGTTTAGACTATTTTTAGCATGATGTCTGTCGGTCAGTCAGTCGGTCCGTGTACACGTGCAGAGCAAATTCGGCTAAAAGAAGGTTTTTATGAAACTTCATATTTAAGCTTTTGACATCAATGGCACGAGTTAATCAACTTTTGGTAAAAATCTGTTAACTAGAAATGGGAGTTTACTCGTGTCGGTTTTTTAAAATTTTTGCGAATATTTCACAACAGAAATATTTCGAAAAAAAATATTTAACAAAAGTTGCTATAAAAGCAATAACTAACCAATAGTTGTTATTTATGTGTTATTATATTGAAATGTTCTTTTGAAAGAACATTTCAAAATTTGAGACATTTTTTGATAAAGCAGCATAAATTAAACAAGAACCTTGTGATGGTGGTCAGACCGACCACTATCACAAAGTTCTCCCCCACAAAACCTGTGGTGGCCACAGCAGATTTTTTTTTATTGTGACCGCGTACGTAATAAAAATGCGACAAATTCGTAGTTTGGAGCCCAGATTTAAAGAATTTGAGGTCACAGAACTACTCTTTCGCCCCTACCTGGCATACTTTTGTAATTCCTGCGAATTTCTGTCGTGAGCCATCTTCATATTTTAGTGTGGTCATGATGTATCTATATAAAATATGGCCATCTAGTTCTACTTCCGTATTTTTATTTATTACAGATATAGTTTTCGCAATTTGGGTACTATTCAAAATATAATATCGAACAAAATCACCATCATATCCAGCGTAAATTTATCCATTATTTTATTAATCATCATTATCCTTAATTCATCATTTATAACTTTGCTTATAGTCCTCCCTTAAGGCTCGCTGTTGTGGGCAATTGGTAGTCGATGTCGTTTACAGCTCTCCAGTATTTTTTAATAGGTCTTCTCTTTACATCGCTTTTGTGACAATACTATTATTAATATCAAACTAATTTTTTAAATATTTTATTGCATGTGATTATTTATCTTGATATCTAACACTTTCCAGGTAAAACAATGGAATTTAAGGAAGAATATATGTCTTTTATAAAGTTAAAGAACAAAGTTTTAAGAAGCTCATATCTGTCCTCCCCATTTTCTAGACTTTAATCTTTTCAGTGATCAACATCAAAAGCCGGAGTGACATAGCCTACTCTGTGTGTAGTCTCAAAGTGACTCGGCTTACAAAATCTTACATTCTCCACCCCTGCTAAGAATTTAGAGCATGCAAACGCCGCAGATTCACATGCTATACTTCCTTATTCCTCGCAAAGAGGTTTTGAAACTATTTTAATACCTTGCATCTTATGTCTCGCTTGTTTTGTACGAAATCACGACTTTTAGAAATTAGTTAAGGCGGCTGTGCAAAGTATGGGGAAGAAGATGTAAAGTACTTTGGTTAATTGTCACGAGATGGTGTTGGTGTGCAACATCTTGACGCTATTAATGAGAAAATTAAGGATGAATGACTTACTCAAGTAGGAAAATTATAGACGTGTGAGTTAATTGTTTGGAGGGTTTGTTATTAGAATTATGGTTTCACTTTCACCAGAATATATTATAATTTGGAATCCAAGTTCGCGACCTAAAGGGAGAGACTATAGTTTTCTTTTTGGAATTATTTTTATTTTTCAATATCATCTCCAAAAATTTGAACATACTTTGCGATGTTCCAGTGCCTTTGTCGTACCTGCTATTTGCCGTTAAGCAAGGACATGGACGTGAGTTCAATTCCTACTTGTCAAATAATTTGTGTAAAAATATTTATACAAATTGCAGGTTCTGCTTAGCCGTTCGCAACGAACTATAAACTGTAGGTTCCATTCTGTATACGCTAAATAATTGACATAATACTGACCATATTAGTACTGAATGTACAGAGATTGAAAACATGGTCATGAAACCTGGAAACAGGAGCCCTAGGCTCACTTCGGGCTGCCAAATATGATGATGAACCAAATCTTGAATTGGGAGGCCAAGATTTTTTGTGCAGCCCTCGTATAATTGCTTCGCGACTTTATTTCTAAAACTTTTTTCCAGAGCATGCATTGTTGCTTTTTTAATAAACACGAAAAAAGTACAAAATTATAAATTTTCTGTCAAAGCATTCATAAAAACACACTCAACTATTCAAAAATAACTCACATATAAAAAGAAGTGTTCATTTCATAAACTGAAACTAAAAATAAAACAATGAATACGTAACGCTTGTAACAACATTAATTACACATGTAAATGCGATACATATGTAGGTGTATATTTTTGATTAATCGCCAGATAACATACACTAACTTTAATCACTCCGAGAAGGCTAGAAATATGTTAAAAGGAGTGGACAGGTTGGGTGGGTGTGGTTTGTAATTTGTGAGAGTACCTTACTTGAAATATATCCTATTTTTTTCATCGTTGGTGTTGATGATATTACTTGATTTTGATTTTTGGTAATGATGTGGTCATTCATCATACAGAGTACTAATTTATAAACTTCGATAATATAATCGAATTAATCACTCCAAATCCATTTCTTTTTGAAAGAAAATTAATGTCCAATGCAGTAAATCAGCTAAATAAAGATTCATTCATTTTTTGGACAATTATTTAATTAATTCTCGAAATATTTCTCCAACGATTTATTGGATTCCTCAGAAGCTACAATAGAAATAAATCCACAAATATATGCAATGCAGCTTATATATATTAACCTATTTCAGTGTAATTTTTCAATTATGTACATCACGAAATGTCCTATCAATTGTAATTGGAGAAGGTGTTGAGCCAATGTTTCCTATGCGGTGTATAGACGAGATAATTGCTGAAGTAAATTGGGATGTAGGTATTTGCGAGTAATAAAATCTGCAATAGAGAAATCACTCACGTAACGAAATAGTATATTCTGTAACAAGTTGGAATGAGAAAATTCGATGCGAGTGGAATATTCCGAACGCGAGCCGCAGGCGAGCGTGATGAACCACGAGCATCGAATTTTCTCTTCCAACCGAGACACAGACCCTACTTTCTCCACGACCACCAGAAAAAAAAAAAATAACAAATAACTATTTTAACAAACATTTTATCTTAACAAATAATTTATATTACATAACAAATTAATCAATTAATTAAACTATTTTTTTATTTATTATTTGTTTAATTTTAATTTAATTTACCGCACATCGGCCACTATTTTAGGTTAGGAAGTTATGTTGCATTTATTTAATGTAAACGTTGCATATATCTTAATGTAACCTTACACTTACCTTGTGTTAGAATATTAACTATCTGTAGTTAAAATTAAACTATTTTATTTATAAGTGAATATCAAAGTTCATGTTACTCACTTTTTCTTTGTGCCATTTCCGGGTTGAACGGCTCTTTTGTTATTCTGGTAAGGGACTTTTTTTTTATTTATTTACTTAAGTGTACAAAGGATAAAATTACCTAAATTACACAATATTTGAAAAATAAAAAGAAAAAATACAAAATATATATTCAAAATAAAAATGCTTAATAAACTGGACTAGAGTAAACGGTTTAAATGATTTTTAAATTTAATGTAAGATGAGCACATTATATCCAGTTCTGGGGCTAAGTCGTTGTAGAGCTTGAGTCCGTAAGATGTTCGGCGCCTGGGCAGGTGGAATAAATCCACGTTCCTTGTTAGGTATGCCGCATCTCTCAGTCCAACTCAAGCGAGGATGTCAGGAACGCCAGTGGTACTGTATCTTGTAGAGGTTTCAAATTAAGTGCGGATAGTCGTTCACCTCTCGGTACAGGACGGTAATTTAAGGATAGTTCAAATTTGCCCGTTCAAAAGTAAATATATAAATTGTAGCAATGTAATTCCGAATATAAGTTAGTGTAGTATCCTACTAAAAAGATGGACAGCATATCTGTAAAAGGTTATGAGAGACAACTGATTTTCGGAGACGATAGCGAGAGAGTTGATGTCAAGTAGACTGTCCACTAATTAATGTTCACTAATTACCACTAATTACCGTCAAAATTGGTATTTGATGTGTCAAAATCCTCTCAGTTGTTTGAGTGATTGTAAATATGTATCTCAAATTAAGATTATTTGTCGTCATAATTTGTAAATTATATTATAAAAAGCGTGTCCAGATTAAAACCCTAATTATTATTAAAGTAGATTAGTTAAAATGAGTTCTTTAATTCAGAAACCCTTAATTTTAACCCTAAGAATTATTGCAGCTAACTAGCGAACACGGGGAATTCATCTTCGTAACCGCTCGCGGATTTTGAACCAATACTATGTAGAAGACTCGAGTTTTAAGATGCACAGAACATGAACAACTGACGTTTATTAATATTATATTAAAAACTAATCAGCCAACCGTTCTTTTCATTATTTTATCAGATAGAAATATCTGACATCAGAGTTAAATATTTGGGTACAGCTTCTGTTTTACAGACAGATACATGATTGATGGTATGAGTTTCTTTGTCATACTAACGAAATCCTAAAATGAAAGAAATAGAAATCTTTAAGAATCAGGTTACATATCGTATCATTCTATTTTTACAGCAATGGGTTTACCACAAAAATATTTTCGATCAAAGTTAAACGATAGTTTTGTTTTAAACGATTTTCTTCTAATATTACATAAGTTGCATGAAACAATACGGTAGCTGGATAAACATAAAATTTCGGTCGATAACACAATACAGTTTTACAAAATGGGAAGATATTTTGTTTCTGGTTCAGACTTGGGAAAAATAGTTCTGCAACATCATTTAAAAATATCGATTAATAATTAAGTATAAATGGGGATTTCGTATTTTTAATATAAAAAACAGAGCTTGGCTAAGTTATTTAATTTTTCATGTTGGCATTTATTATAAAGTCACAGTAAAATGTATATAAGAATTTAAGAAATGAGACATTTGTATTAAAAATGACAAAAAAATCAAAATGTAATGAAAATGACATTTTATGATATTAACTTTAAACTAAAAATGTTTATTGTATGATTATGAAAAAGTATGATTTACAAAGCTTAACCAAAATGGTCAAAAGCTCGAATCAAACTATAAAAGTTACTAGGTTGCAAAATCTAGTTCCGCCTTAAGGTGTGGAATAGCCTATATGTAATGCAATGTATATTTTGACTGACTTAAAACAGTAATCATGTTACTAAACCAATAAACATATTATTATAACATAAAAGAGTCCATTTAACGAACCCTTTTGATCTATAAATAAAAAATATTAACGCCGGTTCCTACAATGCACCTGTTTACCAGCCTGTTTTGCAGTTTTTGGGAATATTAAAAACATCCTTATTCCCCAGTCATCATACAGTGAAGTTATTTTTTAATCCAACATGTACTATGTCATTACCATGGATACAGTTTTTGACAGCAATATAAATTGTGTTCATTTTCATTTGCAACATAGCAAAAACCATATTTACTAGCAAAATCAAAATATTTTATTGAAAATACAGATAAAAAAATAATAATAATAAATAAATAACTAATAAAAACTTATAATAAGTGTTCAAAAGTTTCTCTGTTTCCTTGCATACAAAATGTTAAGCGATCATAAAAATGATTCAAAACATTCAGCAATTGCTCTAGAGGTATATTGTTGGATGCTTGAACAATTTTGTCTTGCAGTTCAGCAACATCCCTAAGTTCTCCATTATATACTTTGTCATTTAGATATCCCCAATAAAAAAAATCATTGGGTGCCAAATCCGGAGATCTCGCTGGCCAATTCATCGACCCTCCTCTTCCAATCCAGCTATTTGGGAAAGTTCTATGTAAATATTCTTTAACTATTCTAGAATAATCGACTTGTGCGCCATCATGTTGAAACCATACTTGTCCATTAATATTCAGGTTTCGCAACGCAGGTAATATTTGGTTTTGCAAAAGGGTATTTTGCGGCATTAAGGTTACCGTCAATAAAAAAAGGCCCTATAATATTGGTTCCTATTATCCCTGCCCAAACATTTAATTTTTGCGGCCTATGAGTTCGGGAGGAATGAAACAAATGTAAATTTTCTCGACTTTAGTACCTAAAATTTTGTCTGTGCACTTCACCATTTAGAGTAAACGTTGCTTCGTCAGTAAATAAATTTTTTTGAAGCATTGTTGGGTCGGAATTAATTTTTTCAAACATGTCAAAACAAAAAAACGTACTGCTGCGTCCCTTTCTAACGATTCTTGATGATTTTGAAATTTCTATGATCAAAACTTTTCTTTTTTTAAGAAGTTAAAAACAGATCCAGTACTGACACCAACGGTTTGTGCAATTGATCTTAAAATATTTTGATTGTTTTCTTCCACTTGTAATAATATTTCCAACTGCTTCTCTTCTGTAAGCACGTGGGATGTTGTTCTTTTTTTTTATTATGTTTTGACTTAATAAATTCTTCGCGATGAAATTTATTAACTAGTCTTGAAATTATAGAGGGATTTGGTATTGGCCGATCTGGATAAGTTGCACTAAATACAGAAAAAACTTCTCTTAAACTCATTTGGGAGTTATACCAAGTTACCATCATTATTTTTTCTTCATCTGTATACATGTTGATTAATTTTTATATCAGTAATGAGCAAAAGTATGTATACACACTAATTGTTTATGTTGCAAATGAAAATAAACACGATTTATATTGCTGTCAAAAACTGTATCCATGGTAATGACATAGTACATGTTGCATTAAAAAATAAATTCACTGTATATTCGCATGAACGGAAATGTGGTTGTTTCAAAAATTGATATCATGATAAAAGACGATGTTTTAAAAAAATATATGTGAAGTGTAGTATTCACACATTTTAGGGTTTTGTAGGTATCAAGGAAATGACAGAAAATTGTGAGTACTAAAATTCATAATATCATAAAATTAATAATAATTATTAATTCAATAATACTTTCATCTATCAACTTACAAGTGTACCTAATTACGAGATGCGCGTGCATCAAGCATATTTAGCCAGTTAAACAAGTAGTCCAAATAACCAACTAAACAATGTTGGCACTATATTGTACGAATCTCGATAACTTTCGAAAATATAATCGAATCAAAAATTTCGGTTGAACTATTCCGATTCACATCAGTTTACGTTGCTATAATGTTTTTCAGAATTTTAGATTATACTCTATCTCAGAAAGACTGATAGTAATAAATCTTTTTGACATGTAGTTGCTAGTGGCGTGCACATTTTAAACACGTTTAAATTGGTTTTGTGTATTTCTATATTACTATTTATCATTTTATTAAACGCACGCCTGTGACCATATTTATCATATCATTAAACGCACCCCTGTGACCATATTTTTCCTCAAAATTTTAGGGTAACATTTTTATGATCTATTGTGTTTAACCCTAGGTCGTATTCCCATATAATATGGGCGGCACACTCGGTTCTTTTTAACAATATTTCGTTTCAAACTATTCATATTTTGTGGGCCGCTTCTGTTTGAAAAAACAATAACTTTTTACAAATAATAAATTTTATTACTATCAGTCTTTCTGAGATAGAGTATAATCAGGTTGCAAGGTGTCAAACAAAAGGTTTAAGCATGTACCTCTCAAAAAACGTGCTAAAATAAATGTATTTTAAAAAATCACTTTTTATTCCTTAATCTGCGCATTAAAATTATTTTAACAAAGACAAAAAGAAAGCTATTCTTTTTGAAAAAAATCTCATAGGGTGCATTCGAGTTGTACAGAGTAGAGCGAGCGCTGAGCGAACAGTTGATGGTGACGTCATGAATAGAGCACTAACGGAACGAGCGTTCTTGTGACGTAATGTTTATAAAATCTAACCCTACAATTTTAGGCGGCGTTTTTACTGTCAGATTAGTTCACGTCAGTCATGAATCAAAATTATATACCTCGGTTTTTCCTTGATTTTTTTTCAATGATGAAGAAATAAAATTAATTAAAAATTAAATAATAATTAATGAATTCATTTAACGAATTTTTTCCATTTTTATTTTATGCACGGTGTATTTTAATAATTTTTTTGCTGTTTACAGAACGTCACAAATACATAAAATGGCCGTACTCTGTACCTATAAACAAATAACAATATTATTTGTCTATTGTTATTTGTCAAAGGCTATTATTTTTATTTTATTTATAATTTAATTTTAAACTTTCATTTCTTTCCCGCCGTTCCCCCACTTTTTTAAGTCATACTCCATATGCTCGGTCTTAAAACCCCGAACACATAGAGCGCACTCTAAATGCTCGCTCGATCGCAAAACGAATGCAATTGAGTGTACTCCGAGCGTCAAATCGAACACGTTTGAGTGTACAGAGCGTGCTCGGAACGCTCGGAGCGTCAAATCGAATGTACCCATAAAAAATATCTGTTGAACTATTTAGGTTCCCACCAATGTACATTGTTGAGACTTTTTTCAGATATTTAGACGTACCTCTCTGGGACATAGGTTGTATGACATAAGTTTTATTGATAAATTTGGCAAAAGCCGTATAAACATATTTGGTTTGTATTTTAAATAGAATTTTACTTGTTTATTTACGTATCAAGAGGTTTCATTTGATTCCCTACTCATTTCTTATTTAAATATTAATTCTTCGTTAATTACAAATTTGTTTACATTTTTCGGGTGTGAGAAGTCTCAGTATATTTCTGTATACGAGTCAAAGAACAGTATATACATTCCAATTTCCAGCCCGCTAGGTCTAACCGTTTCGTCACAATTTCTACAGACACATGAGTGAGTGTGAAAAGGATTTTGGGTCATACCTACAAAACCCTAAGAAATGAAGAAATAAGAGAAAATGCGGATCTAAAAGCGATTTCCGCAAGTGCCGATATAAAGCGTACTACTAGCGAGCTCTAGTAGACTTCAAAATAATAATATCTTAAGAGTAATTGCTATGTTAAAGCAAAGAAATAAAATAGAAAAATATTATTTGTAGAATAAATCATAAATCATCAAATTGAGCAAAAGTAAACAAAATAAAATAAAATAAAGCAAACAAAACATAAAAAATATATGTTGACTTCTTTGTATTTTTACCGACCGTCAACATATATAAGGGAGCCGAGGTATTGTGATCATACCGATTTTGACATTTAGAGATTTCGATGGATCTCCACGAATTGAGGTCATTATATAACGTTTTGACTGTTTTTGCATGATGTCTGTCTGTCCGTCTGTTTGTCCGTCCGTCCGTCTGTCCGTTCGTCCGCCTATCCGTCCGTCCGTCCGTCCGTCTGTCTGTTTGTGTACACGTGCAGAGCAAATTCGGCTAAAATGATTTTTATGAAACTGTATATTTAAGCTTTTGACATTAATGGCACGAATTGATAACCTTGATATCATTGTATTATTTAATTTTTGTTAATATTGGACAGTAGTCTAGTTTATTTAGTCTTGTTTGAATTGTAAAATTTAATTAATAGTCACTATCTTTGATCATTATATTACAAATATTTAATTGAAATTTAATTCCTGTTTTCCTATTTTCGGTATTCTTCAAGTACATATTATTGTCAATGAATTTCTGCAATTTCACCATCCTTGGAGATGATTGATGTACAGTCTGTTATAGTTACGTTTAACTAACATAGGTAAATTTCTTTATTGGTTGTATAAGATTGTTTTTCTATTATGATGTTATTGTTATAGCACCTGAAGAAGCCAACAATGTTGTTGGCGAAACGTTGTGTTGTTTAAATAAACGCTTCTTCTCCAAAGAGCTGAATGAAATTATTTCCTATTTCTACCTATATTCAAAATTGGACGTTAAATACTAATCTAATATTTGGAGACGACACTTTTTTAATCAAACTTCGTATATGGAAGAAATTAATGTATCTTGATCCAGTGGGTAAAATATAAGACTGAAATAAAAATTTGTAATCATCAGTACAGAAAATTCTCCACTTCAAAATAGTATACATTTTTAACATAACTGTCTCTTTTCCGATTTGATTCCGGTAAAAAAACACCTGATTCCAAGCTTATAACTAGATCCAACGCCCACTAACAACCTACCAGTTAAAATAATATCCCAAACTTTTCATCCAAGTCCGTTGTGTACGGATTTCTCTACGTTTTTCCTGTTTACAATTTGAGTGATATATATGAGCGGTTGCTAAAAGGGGGAAATTTACGGTAGAATTTTAGGTTTACGAGTACCGGTTCGAAAGAGAAGACCGTTAACTAGGTGAGGAAACTCTTGTCGGATGAACGATAGTGGGTGAATACAAGAATAAAGTAGATTAAACTCTGTTTGTTTACGAGAGATGACTGTTTACAAGACACATTTATGTGAAAAAGGCACTAAAAGAAAATAGGAAAAACACAAATAAAGATCAAATATTTTTAAAAGTTTCTTGAACTAGTTCGTAACAAGAAACATCAAATTTTATCAGTTCATGCTAAAAAAATAGCCAGCATATAAATCAATTTTCAAATTTCAAACGAAATTATCAATAAGACGTGTATGAGGAAAGAAGATCGTAGATACTCATATGTAAACGAAAAAAAAAAAAAAAAACGGACTGAAAACAAACTCCAGAATGAAAATTTTGACAATCCTAGTATTGAGTGATATCTGTATCTTTTTTTTTTTTTTTTGAAATGTCGTTTATTAAATAAAATAGCATTACAACTAGTTAACAAGATTGTGGTTTAAGTATCGAAATTCAATTCCATGAACTTAAACTACCTAATGTATATATGTTTTAACATTGATTTCAAACTAGTACTACTAACATAGTGTTAACAAAACAGGAAAAAAAAACAGTAGAAAACCTATATGACATAAGAACAATATGATGTATAAATTACAGAAGTAAGTTAATTAAGAAAATTAGAATATGACAATATAAATAAGTTTATAATTCGTATAAAATGATAATAGGACAGCTAGAGTAATATGTGTTTGGTAACTTTATGCTTGTACCTTTTGAATGGTAGTTCACTTCTTTCATAATTTCCTATTTCCTGTATCAGGGGGCTATTGTTTACAAGACATTTTGAAAAGAAGTTAACAGTGATTCTGTAGATTACGTCTTTGATGTATTCTATTTTGAGTTCTTCATGAATTTCTGTTATTCTTCTGTATCTCGGATAATTTCCAGCAAGTCTGAGAGATTTGTTTTGTTTAACTTGTAGTTTTTTGTAGCTTGTGTTTGATACGCAGCTCCAGACTGGACAGGCGTAAGTTAAGGATGGTCTGATAGTTGATTTATATAGTAGAATTTTGTTCTGAAGGGATAATCTTGAATTTCTGTTTAATAAAGGAAAAAGTGAGGTTATGGTTGCTGTAGCTTTATGGCATATTTGATTGTAGTGATGAGTGAAATTAAGTTTTTGATCCATGTGGAGCCCTAGGTATTTAACTATGGCAGACCATTCTATGATTGCTCCATTTACTTTAATACAATTTTTTAGGATAGGTCGTCTTTTAGTGAATAATATTGCTTCAGTTTTGGTTTCGTTGATTTTTATTTTACATCTCTTTTGAATTTTATGATTTTTTCTACGGCCAGTTGCATTCGATTCGTAATAGTGTCTGTTCTCCATGATTGGGTAAATATCGCTGCAACGGCCACACCACGTCGCCAGCACCGGTTCTCGTCCGATCACCGCAGTTAATCTGTACCTTGATAGCAAACAAATAGAGCAGGTAGTTGTAAATATTTAGGTCATAACATCAGCATTAGCTGAAAAACTAAACTCGGGAAATGATCCCATCGATCTAGGGTGGGCTATTATTGGCAAGTTGAAAATCATGTTCACTAATGATTTACTAAATTGTCTGAAGAAAAAATTTTACAACCAGTGCATAATACCTGTTCTAACGTATGGATACAAAACTAACGCAAACGCTTAAGTCAGCTGAACAATTAAGAGTTTCCCAAAGATCGACAGGATCGACAGGGATCACTAAATTAAGAATTAGTTTAGCTGATCAAAAAACAAATACGTGTATTAGAGAACAGACAAAGATGCGAGATTTTAGGGCCATGCAAATGGGGGTTTGACGTGTGTTTACTACCTGGACCCCATAATCATGGGCCAATGAATAGTAATATTTCTAATATATTTGTAATTTAAGTAAGAACTCCGTTCATATCCTTGCATCCGGCTCACTTAATATACTTGTACGGTCCTGTATGACGTCTTTGAAAGGATTGGTCTTCTTAAATGGAATTGGACTGAACATGTTGTAGACTTCAAGACTATAGATGCACAAAGAAGATAATTGAAGGCAGACTTAGGGAAACCAGTAAAAGCTGGAGAACCCGCCCTTAATTAGTTGCACAAATGATTTAAAGAAAAGTGTTGCTAGGCACTGCAAATTGAAGTAACAAGATTGTTCCAAATGAAAAAATCAGCTGTGGCCACCACAGGACCGACCGCCATCGTAAAGTACTTATATAAAATACATTCTAGCAGCAGAGTAGAAATAACTTGGCCTAATATTTTCTAACAGAGATATTATTTATCATGACCATGGAAACGTTACATATAAGTATGAAAAAATTGAGACTAAAATTTCGAACAATTTTACAGAAATTATTCGAAATTTTTCATTTTATCAAAAAACGTCTCAAATATAAGTTATTAGTTACTGCTTTTATAGCAACTTTTGTTGAATAATTTTTTTCGAAATATTTTTCTGTTGTGAAATATTCACAAAAATCTTAAAATCGACACGAGTAAACTCCCATTTTTAGTCAACCGATTTTTACCAAAAGTTGATTAACTCGTGCCATTGATGGCAGAAGCTTAAATATGAAGTTTCATAGAAATCCTTTCAGCCGAATTTGCTCTGCACGTGTACACAGACGGACAGACGGACTGGTAGACAGGCAGACAGACAGACAGACGGACCTACAGACAGACGGACGGACAGACAGACTGACAGACATCATGCTAAAAATATTCAAAACGTTATGTAGGGACCTCAATTCGTGGAGATCCATCGAAATCTCGAAATGTCAAAATCGGTATGATCACAATACCTCCCTTATATATATTGACGGTCGGTAAAAAATTGAGAGGCTTACGTTCAGCAGTGAACAAAATAGTCTGGTTAATTATGATGATGAAAATTATTATTTGAAGAGAAACTAAATTAAATTTCTTTCTCGGGAACTGCCAACATTTCTTCTGCTTTAAATGTCTGTCCCCAAAATCTTGACCCTTGTGTTCAGTAGATTTATTTCGGTTTTCGACTGTTTTTATAATTTCTATGCTCATTTAATACTTTCATAATTGTGATTAAGTTAATATTCATCGGTAATGTTACATTGCAATACCTCAAAAATTAACTAGGTCTAGTGCGAGCTACAACACTACTGTACCATAGGTGCTTGAAAAATCTTTCTAGCTTGAAAAATCCAACGATACGCACAAAAAAATCGTATATCATCACCATAATTTGTCGAATCACCTAACACCAATTCAACGCATGCCTTACCCAACTCGCTAACTCCAGAAAAAAATAAAAGTGGTCGAAAAGCTGGTTGGTAATATGTGTATCCTATATGCTGAAAATAAATTAATAATGGTTTTAGTGCTCTATTGTACAATAGGACATTTGGGAGTTACATAATTTAAAAAGTATGGCGATGATATATTTTTTATTACAGCGTTTTAAAGCATTATTCGAAACACTCTAGGACAAGTCACTACATTTGCCTGTAATTTCAGTCTCCTGGAGCAAGATTTCGGCCCGAAGCAAAAAAGGTTGCCTTATTTATACCCATGTGATCTACTTTTATTTTCTTGATTCTCCTTTGGTATCAACTACAGTACTTCTTGAATTATTTTTTCATCATTCGGTGAACCAAACCAAATAATTTATTTTTCTGAGATCCGTTTCAAGTGTTTCGGATCTACAATATTAGTTGCTACATTCATAATTTCCAGGATTTTTTCATTTCGAACTTTGTTCAATCTTGATACTCTGCCAAAAATCCATCTCAGTTGCTAGCAGTTTTTTCTTTAGTCAGTCAATTATTTGCCATACTTCCACATTACAAATAGTAAAATCAATTTATGCTTTGTTAGTTATATGGGTCATAGAATTGAGTTTAGGGCTCTAATCGTTTTACTCTATCGATTTATTATTTTGTCTGCTTCTTTCCATATCTACGATTATACACTATTTTTACTCTGTGCTACTTGTAATCGGTACAGGCTTGAATAAGACGAATCAAACCCCCTACATTCGAAAAAAAAAGAAACAAAAATGAAAAATTGTTATGGACCAGTAGAGGTTGCGAAAAATTATTGGCTTATGCGAATAAATCATGAATTGAAAGAACTATATCAGGACATTAATATCATGAATACTAAAAGATTGAATAGACCCAACCGTCCAATCAGCCCTTATAAATAAATAAATACATAAATAAATAAATAAATAAATAAATAAATAAATAAATAAATAAATAAATAAATCAATAAATAAATAAATAAATAAATAAATAAATAAATAAATAAATAAATAAATAAATAAATAAATAAATAAATAAATAAATAAATAAATAAATAGTAATAGGTTCCCAACATCTAGATAGGCGTATAGGGGGCAGAGAGGGTAAGTTCTCCGTTTCTAGATCGCCAGTCATAGTTATGAAAGCCACGTGGTCAGTGTGACGTTTCGACTGGTTCTATTATTCCTTTTATGAACAGGTACTCATTTATAAGTATTAAATACTTACTAATCAGCTTAAATATCCGAATACTCGCCAACATATAAAAGACCCAAGAGAAGACGAAAACTAGAACTAATAATCATAGGCGTTAACAACTGGCTAGAATTAATTAGAACTCAAAATTTTGGTGGCACGAGATTAAGGAAGCCATTATCCATCAAGATGAGAGGCAAGTCGTTGATCACGATAGCAAATTTTAATTACCATAATTCTCTGTCTCCTCTATTTTTAAATCTTCTTTGTCTCCTCCATCATATCATATATGATGGAGGCTAGCTTTTCTCTTACATATATGTAAGAGAAAATTGCACAGTGTTTAAGAATTTTCACTGCAATCTGTGTTAAAACGCTACGTTGAAACAATACTTGTATAGTTTCTCGTGATCGAATTTAAATTATTAGTTCAAACTAAAATGTATGTGTACAAAATTATTCCGTCAACTTGTAACAAAGTACTTAGTCGTAAATTCAACGCTATTAACCCAAAAACCGGTAATATTTCTCGCTGAATCCTCCTCTGTTTCGCAAAGTTAAAGTCGGACTTATTTATGTTTGCACCAGTTCCCCTTAAGTTACTTTATCGGAGCCCTTTGTGTCCCGACATTAGCGCAAGGGCTGCTCTGATTGCTACTGGCAACACCCGAAGGCATTTCCTTCATTCTTATCTCTTACTCATGAATTTTAAGGGATTTTTCATTGTTTTGTTTATATTTTATAAATGCTGTTAGCGTTATGTGAACTATATTACGTCTCTAACATAACCTGTCACAAAGGAGATACTAGAATATTATATTTTCGCAAAGGCTTGTTTTCTCTTCTGAGTATACGTATGTGTCAGGATTTTTATAACGATGAAGATTTGCGTGTGAGGTTTTTACGTGATGTATAGAGAGCTTTAAGAATGGTGATATCAGCAGATATTGGTATCAAACCTTTTATGATAATGATCTAAAGATGCTTACTCATAACATGGTCGTTATGTCTTTGAAAATATAATGGTGGAAAAATATTGTGCTTGTAGTAAAAAAAAAAACTCCAGAAAAAATACATTTATACAGAGCGGGCCATAAGTATGTCAAAAATACGGTTTTTGTATCAGTTGTATTGCTGATTTATAGTTTTAGTTTATTGAGAATTATATGTTGTTAGATATTAATATCAGATGTATCGCTCCGGGGCACTAATAAGCAGAAGACTGGTCCCAAAAAATATTTCTTAAAAATAATAATAATATGTCAAATGAATTACTTGATATAAAAATGGACGCACACATTGCTGCAGTACTGTTCACCCATCGCATAAAACTGATATTTTTAGATTAACTGTTCTAGATTACAGGCGGTGGGACAAATTTTTGTACCATTTTTTTGGCGAAAATCCATGAATAGATGTAGTTTTTCAAAAATTGAATTTGGGTTGTTAATTCATGTACTGAGGTATTTCATTTGATACTACACTAAAAATTATAGTCTGTTTCTTTCATTTAGGCCCGGTCTTTCCACCTTCAGATAAAGTTCCAGGTAACTATCTGACAGATAAGGTTATTTGTAACTTCATCTGAATAAATGTCAATACCAGTCAGTGAATCGAATACGTCAGTCTCATTATACGTTAGATAACTATCCGATAGATACATTTGTATAGAAAGAAGGGATGACATTTACTCAGCAGATGAAGTTACAAATAACCTTATCTGTCAGATAGTTACCTGGAACTTTATCTGAAAGTGGAAAAACAGGGCCTTAAGCAATTAATATCAGATTATGAAAACTAGTAATATTTAATATTTAAATTAATCTTTTGACATAAATATATCTGATGACATATTTGTATTTTTTATTTAATTTTGTAATACTTTACTAGATCTGGTGTCTTTGGTGATTGTTGTGTTGTACATAGTCTTTTTTGGAATCATGTAAACCGGGTTTATCAATTTTTGATTAGGTTTAATATTATTAAGGTTAAATTTATTCCAAAATTACAAATGTCAGATTGTCATTTTTTTTAAATTTTTTTTGGTCTTAGCTACAATGGCCATGATATCTTTATTTTTATTATGGATACATTAGAAATTTTATAACAAATACAAACATCCATGCCATCACCGGGATTCGAACCCGAGCCCCCATGGTTAGCAGCAGATTGTCATTAATGTCAATTATTTGTTAAATATTTTGAAAGGTGCCATTTTAGAATTGCCGCCGATGATACACGCTATTCCAAACAATTAGGCAGAACTAAATGGAAAAGGCCTAACTCAAAAACAATGCAAAGCATAGATTCGCTTCTTTCAACTTTTATAATGAAGCACCATCTGAAAAGACTGTTTACAATTGGTGGTGCAGAATTTCGTCGTGCTCGTGTGTCCGTCAGTGATGAATCTCGTGAAGGTCGACCAAAATCGGTTGTTATTCAAAAAAACATCGATGTTGTGCGCAAAATGATTGAAAAAAATTCCTTACCGTGTCTTACCGTGAGAATACATTCGATTTTGCATAAATATTTAGCTGTGAAAAAGATCTGTTCCCGATGGATTCCGCATAATTTGACCGAAGCTCAAAAAAGCTCAAGTTGATTGGTGTAAGGGAATGCTAAAAAAAATCAACCTAGGCACTGCAAAATCCGTATACTACATCATTACATGTGACGAAACTTGGATTTATTCATATGAACCGGAAACTAAGCAACAATCCACTGTTTGGGTCTTCCGAGATGAATCGAAACCCACAAAAGTTGTTCGTTCACGAAGCACTTCCGAAAAAATGAACGCTTGTTTCTTCGGTTGTACTGTACATGTCGCAACCATTCCTTTAGAGGATCGGAGAACAGTTAATGCGGAATGGTATACAACAATTTGTTTGCCAGAAGTAATCGACAAAATCAGGAAAAACAACTAAAAACGTCGCATCATTCTTCATCATGACAATGCAAGCTCCCACACAGCACGTCAAATAATTCATTATTTGAAGGAGAAAAACATCGAATTAATCTCTCATTGCCCGTATACACCTTATTTATCCCCTAACGACTTTTTTTGTTCCCCAATGTCAAAGAAAAATGCGTGGACAGCGATTTTCATCACCTCATGAACTGTTGAAGCCTTCGAAAACCATGTTTTTGAGATACCAACTTCAGAGTGGAAAAATTGTTTCGAGAATAGGGGATACGCATAAAATTTATATTTCCTTAAAACCACATTTTTTTGATATGTTAATGTCAGTTATGTCACCTAACAAAACAAAAATCACATTTTAATTAATATTATAACTTCAGAGGGGAAAAAATATTTCGAGAATTGGTTTGAACGCATGCAGAAGTGTATAAATCTTAAAGGCGAATATTTTGAAAAGCAATAAAACAGTTTGTTCCAAAAAAAAATTGTTTCTTAGTATTTATTCTTAAAAGGTAGACCTCGTATCATTTTTATGCTGTAATTTTTTAAAAAGTGATACAGACTTATAACGGTCAGCACTTAAATAGTTGGACTGAAATAAAAAATCTATGAGTGTGTAAGATAGATTAGGTCACTATGTCACCAGAGTAAAAAGTCACTACTTTTATGTAATTTATCTCGAATTTCATAACTGGATAAAGTTTGAAAAGCCCTAAACTCTTAGATTTAGAAGCTGTATTGAAAACAACGCTTGTCGATATTTCCTGCGTGAATTTACGAGCTCTCGATCTGACCTGACTCCTGTTGTAAACAAAGCACTTACCCTGATGGCGAATCCGTGATATTTCTCAGCGAGAAGAAAAGAAACCTACGTGTTTGAAACTTGAAACAAACTGCATGCATTAATGGCCTGTATTGTTAGGTTTCATCGCTTGATTACCCAAGGATGAACAAAATATCTGGAGCTTTAATGCTACGAAACAAAACACAATTTTATGTGATTGTTAATTAGGTAATACATAAGACTTCCATCACCGGTCGGCTGTATTTAGGAACCCTTAATTAATTGTAACACAATGCCTAGGTGGCGCATAAGGACAGAGTAATTACACCGGTTCTAGATCTATGGCTATATATCTGAAGGCCATACGATCAAAGATTTCGACCGGCCTTACTACAGTATTGTGCGAATTAATGGAAACAAAAGGTGTTTTTTAAAAATATGATTGTAATTCAAAATAATTCTAATACAAAATAATTTTATGTGTAAAAAGTAATTTAATTAGTATGATATATGACCACCTTTAGCTTTTAAAACAGCTTGAACCCGTTTTGGTATTGAATCTATTAACTGTTTGCAGTTTTCTCTTATAGCAGTGTCCTCATTCCAAATATTATTTACTGCTTGTATCATTATTTTTTGTTGTACAATCCATTTTTTGGAGTATAGCCTTGCATATAGCCCATAAATTATCAATTGGATTTAGATCTGGTGAGTTTCCAGGCCAATCCAGAAGAATAACTCCTTTGTTCTGGAAATATTCTCTCATTCGTTTCGAAACGTGACACGGGGCCGAGTCCTGCTGAAAAATGGGACCATCAGCTGCTTTGACTTTTTCCAGTTCTGTAAACAAATATGACTCCAACAATGCTTTGTATTTCTCACTGTTCATCATACCTTCAACTGGAATCAGTTTTCCAGTATCCAGGTATGAAAAGCAGCCCCAGAACATCTTTTTTACAGGATGTTTTACTGTTTGAACAATATGGGACGGTGTGAGCGCTTCGCCTACACTTCTTCTCACGAACTTCGAACGCGACCCCTGTACTAAAAAGTGTGTTTCATCAGAAAATAAAACATTTCTCCACTCTTCTACAGTCCAATGGGCATATTTTTTAGCCCATTCTAGCCGGTTTATCTTCATGGGAGCCGTTAGAAGTTGTTTTTTTGTGGCCGCACGTCTTTTCGGCCAGCTTCTATCAGCCGTTTACGGAATGTAGAATCGTGAATTTTTAAGCCAGCCTTCTCCAGATCTTGTTGGAGTTCAAAACTGGTCTTCCTGGGATTAAGTTTACTATTTCTTAGTAAAAACGATTCATCCCGTGGCGTTGTTTTCCTTTTTCTGCCACAATTTCCTTCCCTACGCACTTCTACAGAACCAGTCTCTCTTTTCAGCTTTAATATTTTGCTTACAGCTTGACACTTATTGAGCATTCACGGACAATAGCCCTTTGGGTCATAGAAGTATACTCACTAAGCGTGGCAATCCTTTCCCTTTTTCTCGGCGTAATATCCATGATCAAATATATGATATGCTTACCACTAAAATTCAATTTATAACAATATAATTTGTAAAATTAACAAAAACTTATAAAACTCACCCAAAATAGCTGAAATTCACGTTAATATAATGCATAACCTTACATTAATTAATTTATGTTAGAACCAGTTAGAACAAATATTAGAATTGTCAGTGAAGTGTTGCCAATTCTAGTAAAATTTAAAATTCAACTTTGTTTCCATTAATTCTCACAATACTGTATAATGTTTCAGGTATTCATATAAGTATAAAATATTCGCCCAGTACAGTATCGGAAGTTGAAAATTTTGAAGTTATGTCCGAAATTTTAATCTTTGTCCCTATACTCCGTCTTCCTAAGGAGACGCCAGTAAATCGTCTTCCTAAGGAGACACAGCAATTCACATTCAATAATTGCTTGGTTTTAATTTGGCTCTGAAATATGGATTTTCTTTTACATTTTTTTGGGTACATGAATTGTTTTATAATTATCATATGTTATATTACATTATATTTTGTGGATATGAGTATTTGCTGTGTCGTGTATCTATTTTTTTGTTGTATATGTAGTTTCATAGTCTTGTGTCTGTTAGGTATTTTTGCAGTTTTGCTGAGTGTCTCTTCAAGAGTATTAGGTAGCTTATATTTTGGTCTTTCTGCGTCGTATTTGTAGCATTTTAGTAAGAGGTGTTGTACATTTATTGGTTTGTTGAATTCGTCGTAGCTGGGTGGCTGTTCTTTCTTATTTTGGGGCTAGAGGTATTCTGTATAACCAATTCTTAATCAGGTTAGGGATACTTGGTTCTTCCTTAATCCTTTGAAATTTCCATTATTGAGTGTGTTTTTTACCGACCGCCAACATATATGAGGGAGATATTGTGATCATACCGATTTTGACATTTCAATATTTCGATGGATCTCCACGAATTGAAGTCCCTACATAACGTTTTGACTATTTTTAGCATGATGTCTGTCGGTCTGACTGTCCGTGTGTCCGTCTGCCTGTCTTTCTGTCTGTCTGTCTGTCTGTCTGTCCGTCCGTCTGTCTGTGTACACGTGCAGAGAAAATTCGGCTAAAAGGATTTTTCAGAATCTTCATATTTAGGCTTTTGACATCAATGGCACGAGTTGATCAACTTTTGGTAAAAATAGGTTGACTATAAATGGGAGTTTACTCGTGTCGATTTTAAGATTTTTGCAAATATTTAGCAACAGAAAAGTAGTTCGAAAAAATTTATGAAACAAAAGTTGCTATAAAAGCAATAATTAACAACTTTTATTTGAGACATATTTTGATAAAACGAAATTTTTTTTCATACTTATATGTAACGTTTCCATGGTCATGATGAATAATATCTCTGTTAGAAAAGGTGAAAATAAAAACACTCGGTTTACTGTTTCAAAAATTATTTAATATATTGATACGTATTTCGACTTACAAAGTCTAAAGACTTTGTAATACGACTTACAAAGTCTAAAGACTTTGTAATAGCAATTTGCAAGACTTACAAAGAAATACGTATCAATACATTGAATAATTTTTGAAACAATAAAACAAGTGTTTTTATTTTCACCTTTTTTAAAACGTTTCAACGAGTGCCTTTAATTAATTCAATTAATATTGGTAGAAAATATTAGGAAATGTTATTTCTACTCTGCTGCTAGAATGTATTCTATGCAAGTATTTTGCGATGGCGGTCGGTCCTGTGGTGGCCACAGCTGATTTTTTTTTTTATGATTTTAAGTTGGTTTTGCTAGATATTCTGCTTTATTTTCTTTATTCTATATTTTATTTCATTTGGTAATCATGTGGCTGGAATTGGTAATTGTTGCCTTCTATGCCTTTGTATGATGGCATTCGCATGGGCTTAAGACCCCTCCAAACACCCAAAAATATGTTCTCTATGAACTCGTTTCTCCTTCTATTGAAGGTGATCCCTCAAGAAAGTATGTTGGCTTCTAAGCCTCATAAAAAATAAATGGCTTTTGAACCCTCTGAGAAAAAATTCTGGGTACACGTCTGTGTTGATGGTTTTCAGATTATATTTATTTTAGTGCTAAGTTATTCTTCTTCTAGTGACCTATCTGCTTAAAGAATATTGGCAATCATTCTGGCTATCATAGGTTTATTAATAGCTGCACAAAATAGCTCTATTGAAAATATCTTGTAACATTGACGTAAATTTTTTAGCCACAAAGTCCTTCTTCTACCTGGCCCGCTTCTGTAAATTTTTTCCTACATAAGTTGAAGGAGTTGATATTTATTTTGGTTCTTCATAATGTGTCCTAGATATTCCAGCTTCCTTACATTATTCTAGGCTATGAATTAGATTCTGGGTGTCCTGGATAGTTATATTGTTGGTTGAATTGTTCGTTTTATAAAAGAATGGACTATTTTTGAAACAAAGTACTATGCTAAATCTTTGATGACATTTCAAATAAAGGAATTAGGTGTTTGCAGTGTGTCCAATCTCTAAACTTTCTAATTGCCTTCTATGCTTCGAAGTACGTATATCGTGAAAGAGGTAGAAGTTCAGAATATCGTGGGTCGCAATGCTTCAATAACACAAAAATTTAAACTTTCAACCAAGCTTGCCATGAATGCTTTGTAAATAATTCCCCAGTATTTTGGTCAGCCACATATTTTGATAGCCAATAAAAATTGTGCATGCAAGACAAAAATTAAGGTAGCAAGAGGAAGGTGTGGAGGAGCTAAAAAAAAAAGAATACACTCGGTTAAAACTAGAAGAGAGCATCAGAAAGACCATTAGAAATTATGCGAGATTTTGCCTTGAGGCTGACTCTGTAACTGACTGCTTCACGACAGTTCAACACGGGAAAATAATTGTAGAGAAAGGAGAAAAGGCTAAATCTTTTACGAATAGTAAAAGATTTAGCATTTTCTTCGTAAATTTTTCTTTTATTTTCATATTATATAAAATACAATTCAATAATCAGAATGTTTGCGGAGAATATTCTGAGATTCGAAGCAACGTCTCTGTGTTCCGCTGGAATTTATTACATCATGAAACCCAGAAAACTTTAATATACATAACTATGCCCTAGTTATTAATTTGAATTACTGTGCTCTGTTGCAAGTTAGAAAAACAGAACATTGATATAATTTAGAGTCGTTGTCTTTATTATTTTAAAATTCCTATCATTAGCTACTTGTGCTACAGTATAAAAGATAATAACAGTTGAATAAAAAGAAGAAGGAGAGAACATAAGAAGAAATTCTTGCAATTAAAGTGTGTGCGTGTTACTGCGACTAATGTAATGTTTGCGAGCTCTAACTACTTACAATGCTGACGCTGACTCTAAAACTGAAATATAACGCTAACGATCCGTACTGTAACATTACACTTACAAACAAACATTAATACTTTAACTACATTGAAAATGTGCGTGATTTTGTTTCTAAATGTGTAACAAACATTGATTCTGTAAACAGAACTAACAGTAACCTACAAAATTTCTGTTTAAACACGAGTATTAGTATGCCAGAAATGAAATTCTTTGATAATTAATTTACTTAATTTACCGACATAGGATTTTATCTAAAGTTATACTGTATATGAGCAGATTTTTTTAGCTAAGATCTACATTTTAAACAGTTTCATATCCAAAATAATATTTGTCGTACACAATAGGTCTATTTGTTTCGCATTTTGCGTCTACTGTTTACGGCTGCATCAAAATTTTCTGTTCTTTTGAATTGACAGTTTACGAAAAAGTCACTAGATGTTGTTCATTTCGTTAATCCACTTTTGGCAGTAAGACGTCGCGTCAAATCTTACAGCTACTTCTGAGCCAGTTGAATGGAAACAAATCGGCAGTAAATTGAAAATTATTGAAAGTGTGTACTGTATTTTTTTTTTTTTTAATTTATATAATAGAGTTGTGAACGGGATAAACCCATAAAATTACAACTACAAATTACAGATATATAAATTCCGTACAGAAATTATCAATTTAAGTACGGAAAGTTTTGGAAGAGTCAGACAAACTATTGATTTTAATTTTAAATTTGATGACTCTATTATTAGTTCTGGGAATAATGTTAAAGATCTCGGCATCACTCTAGATAAAAAATTAATTATGGATATACACATTGATAAAATCGTTAAAAAGGCTTATAAAATGCTTGGTTTCCTTATCCGGTCATGTAAAAATTTTAAAAATCCCTTATCTGTTATGACCTTATACAAAACACTGGTTAGAAGCCAGCTTTAATTTGTCTGCGTTTGTTGGTCGCTCCAGTATTTTGTTTATATGTATAAACAGAATTCAAGCCATACAAAACAGGTTTATTAATTATTTGAAAATTAAATTTCCAGATTTTTCTGTGAATTTAGTTAACATGGAAAAAAGGCGTAAAGTAATTGACCTGACATTTCTATATAAAATTATAAATGGCTTGATTGATGGTCTTGATCTCGTTCGAATGGTCTCCTTACGAGTGCTCTCTTATGCTATCAAAAATTTTAGTTAATTCAATTAGTAATAGATTTTCGTCACTTCATAATAATTATTCGGACTTGCCTGATTTTCCAGATATATTCAGCACATAACTTACACAATTTAAAAAAAATGATCTCTTTTAATTTAATTTATTTATCTTTAATTTATCGTATGTATTATGTATGCTGTGTATATATCATATATATTATATATGCTATATGTATGCGTACATGCAGTATGTTCTATATTGATATATTTATATATATGTATGTATTCTTTTTGCCTGAATTATTATATTTGATTTTTTTCTGTTTGTTAGTGCCATTCGTGTTATTGGGATTTGTTGTCCTGTTGGAATGGTCAAATTGTATAAAATAAAATAAAAGTTTAACATAATAAACATAACAAAATAATGAATCTGATAAAATAATTAACATAATAAAAACGGTATGTCTAAACCATTATTTCCCAACCTTTTTGTGTTAGCGAAACACTTTCAAGTTTAGTGAAACGTTTTCAGAATGAAAAATTATGTGATGCAAGAACTGCTCTCGCAAAATGTTGGTTGAGAATCACTGGTATAAACAATGGAAATTTGGGGAAAAAATATATTCACAAATAATTGTTCAAAAAGCTACTTTTAATAATATTTTTAATAGAAAGTGTTGTTGAAAAATAAGTCCACTTGTAAATTTAAGGAATTAAAATTTACTAACATCCTATTTAGTGGAGAATTCAATATAACGTTGGTTCTACTAAATGGCTGATATAAAAGGTGACTAGATCTTAATAATTTGGAAAGAGGTAGTACTAGTAAGTTTCCTTAATCCTTAATTTATTACAAGTATAAAGATATGATTGTTCAGGAGTATAAAATTTTAAATTTATGTAAGTATCAAATCTCTTTTGAATCCATTCAATTCTTTTTTCATGTATTATATATTGTGGATTCCACATACTGCTGCAATAAGATAATTAACTGAGAATTAAATAATTGTATAAAGTAATAATAGATTTAGGATTGTAAAAATATCTACAGGTTCTTATTACAAATCCGAGCATTTTGGAAAGAATCTTTGCACATTCGATCAATGTGTTGAACGAAGGATAATTTCCGATCAAGTATGATCCCAAGATCTTTAATTTTATCAAAGATGTTAGAGTATTTGATCCTATTTTGTAAGAATATTTAATGGCATGTATTTTTTTTTTGTAAGTGTAATTTGAAAACAGTTAGTATAATTTATATTTTATTTATTTAAATGGCAGCAATAATTTATGTAAATTGTAGCAGTAAACAATCTTGAAAAGAATTTATTGTTTTAAAGACTTTTAGGTCATCAGCATATAACAATATCTGGCTATATTTGAAATATTTTTTTATATCATTAATGTATAAAATAAACATTAAAGGACTTAAGTGCGAGCCCTGGGCGACACTTGAAGGAGCTGTATAGAAATCAGGTAAAAATCCGTTTAGGCAAACTGTTTGCCTACGATTTTTTATGTAGAAACTAATCCAGCGAACCAGACTACCATGTATTCCCGCCGTAGTTAATTTTTCAATAAGGATGTTGTGATCGATTTTATCGAACGGCTTGCTATAATCTCTATAGATAGAGTCCACCTGAGTATTTGTATCTAGTGATTCTGAAATATAGGATGTGTAATAAATACTACAAGTTAGACTCTACTGTTCGATAATGAATAAAACCATGTTGTTCAGGTATAATATATTAGAGCAGCAAATAGTTCGTCGTAGACAATAGTTACGAATAATTTTGGGATTGTTGATAATTTTGATATAGGCCGATTTAGCGCCGGATTTATAGAGAGGTATAACCAAAGTTTTTTTCTAGATTGTCGGAAAGATACCTTCGACTCTTGATTTTTTAAATAAAATTGATACGGGATAGGTGAAACCTGAGCAACATTCTTTTAACAAAATAGGTGGAATTTTATCAAAACCTACTCCTTTATTAGGATCTAGTTTTTTAATCTTAAATATAAATTACAATTATTAATTACATTTTCGGTGAATTTTTAATCTTTGAAAAGATCACAACAATTATTATCATTATTATCAGAAACAGTAGAAATCGGCTCGTGAAAGACGGACTGAAAAAATTGTGAAAATAATTCAGATATTTTTTGTGGGTTTGATGCAGGAATATTATTATAAGTCATTTTGTTTGGAAAATTTGTTTCTGAAGTCTTTTTATTTTTTACCTTATGATGGATACTGTAAATATCAAGGCTATGGCAAAAAAAGTATCCAGATTATAATCCAGATCATATTCTTCATCTGTATTTGATGAATCACTCTAATAATCAGATTGCGACAATAAGCAGTTGTACTGAAAAAGTTTACTACGATTTTTTTAGAGGGGCTCACAAGCCAAAAGTTTTTCTGAGGGGGGCACGTTCTATTACAAGCATAATGTGTCCCCAAAAAGGTTGTTTTTTAATTTGGGGGGGGGGCGCTTTAGCCCATAAGCCCCCCCTGGGTATGCGCCTTATTAAGAAATCATACATGTCAAATTTTGTAGGTTAACTATAGTCAAATAGCGCTTTCAAGTAATAATTGGTTACGATGTTGGAAATCATCATAACTACTTTTATATTGGCGTTTGTGGCTCGCCAAAACGGAAAAGTTTTTATTTTACTCTTTTTACTCGATTAGTTTACACTAGTCCGTTCTCCGCAGTTTGCGTGCGAATTTATTCTGTACTTTTTCAAACATTTTTGATCTAAAACAATTTATAAAAACCCGTGTTTGTAGACTAACAGGCATTACCATTTTAAATCCATTTTTAAACTTTAATAGATTAAATTAAATTGTTTTTACTCACTTTAATTAAATTAACTAATTAGTGTAAAGGCACCCGTATTCATTGAACATAAATTTCAACAAATATTCCGCAGTATTTTGTTCAAATGTTAGAATTAACAAATTTACACTGCGAGAACAATCACAATTCGGCACATACATATAAACACACACACACACATGGATACACACATTGGCACTCACACATGTAGGCATACAATATTGTTGAACTCATGTTACAAACGAAAAGTCCTTTTAATCTTTTATGTAAATGTATGGCATGTTCAAATTTTGCTTTATTTATTCCTCATTTGATAAATCTTTTTCGTCTCATTTACAACACTGTATTTTTTTATAAGTATCTTTTTTAACGGAATGTTGTACGGTATGTTCTATATAATGAACGATACTATAAGTAAAAAGTAAATTGTTATTCGATATTTTATAAACAATGTCCCGCAGATATTATTACAGTCTAGAATAAAACAAAAATAAAAAGCAGACGAAAACAAGTAAAAGAAAATTTAAATCGCAATCTAGACAGTAGAGAACAAAACAATATTTTTTATTCATAAATTTAATTCCCCTCAAACTTCAAAATTATTAACACCGCATATTTTTACATTGGACTACAATAATATATAAACATACACCCAGGGCTGGCCCCTCGCTTATAAAAAATAAAGGCGAATAAATATCAAATTTTATTTGAAAAATAAAAATATAAATTCTAATTAATAGCATAGAAATAATAAAGCAATTCTGTATTACATCTCTTAAAAAAGTTATTGTGTTGGTGAATAATTAAATTACTAATTCATAATATTTACTAATACACACTTTAAAACATCAATTTGACTTTCCTAATACAATAATACTGAATGTTGAACAAAATCTAACTAAACGATTATTATTAGAAATGATTTATATAAAAAAAAGACAATCATAATATAAATGCTAAAACTGACAGTTAATTTAAACAAAATTTATTATAATCTTATAAAAAATAAAATAAAATAGCTCCATGTTTTACAATTATAAGTAACTTCAATTAGAAATTACCGTACTTATATTTTAAAAAAATCTTTTTTAACTTAGTTGACGTGTCGCAACTTAACGATGTCGCAACCTGTAGAAGATAAGAAAAAAAAACAATTTTTTCATCAATTGGACGTTTTTTTTTTCAGGTTATCACTTGTATTTTAGAAGTGAGGACATTTTTTTTAGGTTGTCACTTTATTTTGGAAGTGCGGACCTGTTTCTTTTTAGGACACCACTTATATTATATCGCTACATGAGTTAAAAGCAGAAATAACTTGAAATTTTTACAAATTGAATTATTACTGAAAAATTTCAGAAAATAGTAACCAGTATCAGTTTCAAAAAATTATAGACAAAAAAATGCTGATATGAATTATTTCCCTGTTGAAATCATGTAGCGATATAGTGTTTAGGGGGGGGGGGCAATTACAAAATCTTGCCCAGGGTCCAAAAAAAGGTAGCTACGGCCCTGGATACACCACTACTAACAGTTGATTTAATTAGTCTACTATTTCAAAAAAGCGCGACCCCCATTAAACCCATAGAGTGAGTGCTACTGCTTTACAGAATACGAATCTTTTCTCTTCAGTACATTTTTTCACTTTGAAGAATATTTCGGAAGTAACGGGCAGTGACGGACTAAGAAAAATCGGGGCCCTAGGCAAGTTTATCAATGCGGGTTCTGCTATTCAAAAAATCATGAAATAATGGAAAAAAATATAATAACATAAATATAATATAAATAACAAAATAGTCTTACGGGCCCTAAACAGTTGCCTTGTCTGCCTAGGTCATAGTCCGCACCTGGTTATGTGGAGACAAAATTAAAAATATCTCCTCTATTAACAGCAAAAAAGTGTAAAACAAATGTAAGAAAACAAATCTCTTTGTTCTGTGTATTTTTCAGTTGGTTGAATATTTGGGGAATTACGAGGGGAAACTTAAACAAGCATGGCCGAATTTCGGTCCACGAAATACATTTATGTGACCCGTGTAGCCATTTCCTTCTTTGCTGGGTAGATATTTTGGTTTACCTCCTCTTTTTTTCTTTCGTTCTCTTTTTCCGTCGGATCCTTTGGATTTCTCTTTTTTGTATGATAAAAAATAATTTGAAACCTCTGCACAAATACGAATAGAGATGCGTTTATAAAATCAAGGCATCTAATAACGAATCGGGATCTTAATCTATAACTTCGTATGAGAATTGTTTGGTTTCACGTGTTCTCTATTCTGTAACATAAAAAGGAAACTTGGACACTAATGCAAGAACACGTGGCAAGCAAGCACACGTGAAAACTGGTGACATTTTTAATGTGGGAATATCGATATATGTTAACGATCTCTGGATGAACAAGATCACAAATAAAAAATATTACTGAGAGAAAAGGAATATGAACTTATTCTCACCATCCAGGAAAGAAAGTTGACATCTTGGATATATCATGTGAGGAAAAAACACGAACCACTAAGCGTTTATGTTAAATCAGTCAGATCAATTCGAGCGATCCAAGTGCTCCCGATCCGCTCGTAAAGTCAGTCGGAGCGTACATATTAGCTTATTTTTAGTCCATCCGATTGATCCGCCAGAGCGTTCCGAACATTTCTACACAAGTCGATGACTAGCAGGATTGCTTGGATTAATGGTTGCCGGTGGGGGGTGGGGGTTAGCGCGGGTAAATTGAATCTTACAGCCAACTGGAAAGTGATGTAGACATAACTTTTTAAAAAAATGGAAGAAACAAGTCCCGTTTGTGATAGTACTCAAACGCAATGTAGGGCAACTAAGAACTTCGTGGTAGGGCAACCAAGACAATATGTGCCAGTGACTTGGATCATCTGGAGATTTACTTCGAGTCGCAGTCTTCAAATTGAAAGTAGCCTTGATGATTACCAACTTCTAAAAAGGGAAAGCATAAAAGAGTGTGAAATTAATTTTATATTTGTGAAATTCGTTTTATACTGACACACCTCGGCTAACGAATTTAATTCGTTCCAAGAAGTGATTTGTAGTAGGGATTATTTATTAGCCCAATCACTACCTCTACTCTAGAGGATGTAGTAAAAGTTTCTAGTAAGTCCAAATAATACCGAATTTAGGCAGTACATTTTGAGTAGACATTATGACGAAAGGTGAAAAGTGAGTGAGAAGCAATAAAAAACCATTTTGAATCCCGAGTTAGAATGCCGTTGAACACATGAAATTGTAAATAATATTATTATTTCGAGCTTGTTGATAAATTTACGGTTATTTGCACTTGGTTGTATATGCTATTTTCGCCAACAAAGTTAAGTATTTTTGATGGAATTAAGAGCTAATTCCCGCTCGATAATTTTTTTCTGTTGGATGTTTAGACGCCGTGGGCGTATTGATTCATTTATTAGAGCAGTTCGTGACAAGCAATGGCACAGCCATTTCTATTGCCTCTAGGAATGCGTTTTGTAATTTGCCTTTCGTTAATTATTATTTCGTTTGAAGTGCTGGTTTCAATTCACCTTTTTATTCGACTGGAAATTCGTTCAAATGATCCATTCCAAATATCAACGAATAGGTCATTCGTTGATCTTTTTTGCTGCAAACATTCAATTTTATGATTATTTTATTTTTACATTTAATTTATGTTCTAGTTACCAATTTATATTATTTCTTGAATTTTAACTTATTTACTATTTAAA
Organism: Liopterus haemorrhoidalis; assembly: GCA_963971575.1. Classification (NCBI taxonomy): domain Eukaryota; kingdom Metazoa; phylum Arthropoda; class Insecta; order Coleoptera; family Dytiscidae; genus Liopterus; species Liopterus haemorrhoidalis. The sequence goes on along the minus strand of OZ020612.1, from coordinate 16,422,557 downwards.
TATATAATTTTAATAACGGACGTCCCAATATATATATATATATATATATATATATATATATATATATATATATATATATATATATATATGGTGTATCAAGGTAGAGGGAACACGATTTTTCTCGAAAAGGCAACGTGTGATCAAGTTGGGAAAAATTTTGAACTAAAATTTATACAAAACATTAAATGGTAGTATTGAAATTTTCCGGAAGTACAGGATATTAAGGACAGTTTCGAATTGTTATATGGGAACGTATGTCATATTGAGTATCTTTGGATAGAGCTTTTCAAAAGAAACAACTTTTACTTAAACATATTTTCAGCATCTTTTACGGTTGACAAAAAGCTACAATATATATGACGATTATATTCCCTATAACGACTTGAAAGTAAAGTATTTTTATTTACAAGTGTTCAAAGTGCCTTATATTTTGATCTAAACACATTCGCATCCTTACTCTTGATTTATCTGTAGCTCGGAGAGTAATAAAAAAAAATATAATAAAAAATATTGCACTTTTAAGTCGTACCTACTTCAAAGTACAACTTGAATTTTGATTGATTTTGATCAGTTTGTTTAGCAAAAGCCCATTTTACTCATTATAAAATAAGCTAGTCACAACTTTATAAAATTAATACTCCATTTAGTTCCGCTTAAACGTTTGAAATAGTCTGTGGCTTAAATTAGTTATCAAAATAAGTAATTAGATAGAATAATAAATAAAATATTTATTTTATTTATGTTATGAAAGGTATATTTTAAAATATAAATATAAGACTCGTATTTATAAACATGAATGAAATTTATATCTTGCGAGATTGAGCGCATTGCTATTATATTTTCATGTTTCGATCTTGTACGACTTCGCGGCCCCCCGGTTGAGAAACGCTGGAGTATAGCATAACAAGTTTCCTCATTTGTTTTCCTTGTAACTTTTGGACCAATGCAAAAAAAAACACATTCTGAAAACTAAAAAAGAAAAATTACTCAATTTTATTTTTGTAAAAATTAAGTTTTAAAAATAACGCCTAACAAATGCTAATCTTGGCCTTTATATGGCATTTTCATTCTCGACATAACGTTTCTATTAATATTTTGGCTATTTCTGCTCTAATGTTGGGTTTGACCTGCTTCATTGTTGCCGGTTTGTCGACATAAACTTTACTCTGAAGTTTTCTGCACAAAAAGAAAAATATTGGGGGTCGTCGAATGAGTAGAGCTGATCTGCTCCAGTTTCCAATTTTTAAAATTATTTTGTTTCGATAAATTCCTCGAAAGAGTCATGGCCTCTCTTGCTGTGTCTCATCTTCTTCTTCATCGCACTAGAACCCGTGGTGGGTTATGATCTCTTCCATAAAACTTTGTCCATAGCAACTTTTTGCCAATTATTTATGTCCAGCTATAGTTGAGCACGATGCACATTGTCCATCCACCTTATGCGTTGTCTGCCTGCACTTCTTTTACAAAGCGGGGTTCTTCACATTAACTTCTTAGTCAATCTTCTGTTATTCATTCTCTGTACATAACTTATCAATTGGAGTCTTCCTACTTTAATCATTTTGACTACATCCGGTTCTTGATATACCGTGTATATAATAATAATAATAATTTTATTTAGTGCTTGTACAAGTTTTCACACGTTTACACCAGTCAAAGACCATACATAATTATTAGAAATATAAATTGAAATATAAATTATAAAATTACAATACAATTGCCAGATGGGTAATTAAACAAAGAAGGATTTTTAGTATTTGCTCCAATCAATGCTGTAGTACTCATCAGTGCTGTACAGACAGTTTTCAAGAAAGACCTCTCTAAGTTTTTTCTTGAAGGTCCTGTAATTAACATTTCTGACAACAGAAGGCAAATAATTGAAGAAACATGCAACCGAGTAAAGACCGTTTTTTGACTTCTCAAGTCTTATTTTAGGGAGACGAATATTGTCTTTAGAGCGGACATTATAAGAATGACTTGAGGAAACGGTGACAAACTGGGCTGCGTTTTCTTTAACATACACCAGGCAGATATATACAAATAGGCTGTACAGTGACATTATTCTACATTTTTTAAAAAGTTCCCGGCAGTGGGTTCTGGAGGGGATATTATTCATAATTCTAAGAGCTCTTTTTTGGATTATGAAAATGCGGTTGATCGATGAGTTACTCCCCAATGGACTATACCGTATGACAAACGAGACTGGATAGCGGTAAAATAAAAAATACGTAAAGTCTCGAAAGAGACCGAAGTTTTGAGCCTCACAAAAGCGAAGATAGATTTCTTCAGGGAAATGGCCAAATTGCTGATGTGGTGGTGCCAACTGAGTTGACCGTCTATATATATTCCTAGGAATTTAATAAGATCACCGTACTCAAAGACTTCGTCGGTGTTGCGGTTTAGGAAAAAGATAATTTGCTGGGTCTTTCTGGCATTAAGAGTTAATTTGTTTGTGGTAAACCAGTTTTTTACTTTTCCTAGGGCAGTTTCTGAAATGTCGAGTAACTCTTTTACTGATGTATTACTTGTTAATAATGTGGTATCGTCCGCATAAAGTATTACATCCGCTGAGTTATCGAAAAAGATATTTGGAAGGTCGTTAATAAAAACGATGAAGAAGAGAGGTCCTAATATTCCGCCCTGACAAACTCCGTAATCAACATTTCTCGTTGATGATTCAGTGTCGTTGAACGAGACAAATTGTGACCTGTTAAAAAAATAAGATTTAAGGAGCTCGTAAGTTTTGTCTTATTTTGTCATCGTTTTATCTTATGTGCCAACCATCTTGCTTTCGGACTGGCTCAAGTGTGTGGATAGTACCCCCATAAAAACACTGAGTTAAGCATCCTTGTTCAACATATTCCGGCTGACGAATAAATTCGTCACCAATCGAAGGAATGATTGGGGACTAGAAGCAATGACTTCAAATTATTTTCATTATTCTTATGGTAAAAGTAAAACTTATTTATTTTCTCTTCATAAAATATGAGCTCTGCGGTTTTCTATCTCTCTAGTTAAAATGTTCGGGATTCGATTGTTGAATTTGGCCAGACCTAGTCGATATTTTCCGGGTGATGGTACTCCAACTGTTTATGGGTTCCTGACAGCCCAGTTGCACCATTAACCAATGATAAATGTGTATGTGACATGCGAATTACTATACAGCGTCATTAGCAAAATTGCCAATGTTGGAATTTTTCGTTGGCATTAAGGAATCAAGTGATTTGTTCAATGACTTTCACACTTATTTTACGCGTTGTTAGGCTTTTTCTTCCAGTTTAATTTTCAAGATGTACAGGCTGAGCGAAAGTAACGTGAATCGTATTTTTATTTATATAATATAAACAAAATCCAGTTGTTTCCATATTAAATGTCTTTTCTTTGGAGTTGAGAATTATTTATTGATTATGTCAGACAAATTCCGGTATCGTGTCAGGATGCATTGCTGCACTCTTTCAATTGTATAATAGTTTGCACGTTTTTTTTTTTTTTTTCCCCCGTTTATTTTAACACTAATTTTTGTAACGATAACACGAATATTCTTCTTTAACAGATCTGTTTTCTACAATTTCTTGACGTTGACGTTGCTATTCATGTAACCTCTTAAAAATAAATATCGTTGTGTGGTTATAATAAATTATAAGACGAATTTGGTTGCGACTTTAAAACTTTATTCATCTATTTAAATATTGGACTTATACACTAATTAATAGACAACAATAACGCAAGTTATAAATACCACTAGCCACTACATTTATGCCACAGTTAGCTGTTGCAAGTATATCACCATGCAATCCAAACTAGTCCAGGTATTTGACTAACCAAATCACTCAGGCACCGTACTGAATTCCTTTAACTCAGTATCTCCACAAGAGTTCAATCACTTGTCTAATTCCACGCTAATGTTGAATGCATAAAATTGACTTATTGAAAACCTTAACTTGACTAACTGTTCATAAAGACGCGCCGCGCTTCACTGTCTGAATACTACTGCCCCTCCAGCCTTAGGTTCCGTGCCGTATATGGAAAACTTATTTCCTTCTATGAAAGTTGAGAACTTGCGGGTAAACTCACTGTTCAAAATTCGTCGTCCGTTTCAAGGCTACAGCATTCTTTGCCAGAGCTGAATTCGTAGCAATATATTTGTAGCTCTATATCGTCGTATTTTGAAATGAATTGCTCAAGTAATATTTCTCGTTGAAGGCGCATTGTTACATGTGTAGCGAATTTTTAATGAAACCATACGTTGAAAAGACCCAATTTTATCGTTGTATGAAGCAAACCATGTAGCTGTCGTCAGCATTTTCAAAAATTGTGGGTGTGCCTAAAAAAGATGACGAATTAACACTTTAACAATATCTCAAGGCTTGAGGAAAATGAGAAAAGATGACTACTGGCTGTTTATCGCCATGAGCACTCTCATTTTGAACACAATAAATTTCTGCGTAGCAAAAGAAAATTCAGGCAACACAAAGTCTTTGTTACTAGCCGAGTTTACCTTTGTTCGGTCTGCGGGAGAACCTTTATTTAAAAGGTAGAACTATTCATCTACGAGTGAGTCCAACATAGTGCTGTAGGCACTAAATGAGCCAACTAAAAACGTAGGGCTCAAGATAAATAAATTTAAAAAAAATAAATAAATAAAATAAATAAAATGATGATAAATCTTGTATTAAGCGAGGCGCTGAAAATTGACGATGCCAAGATTGAACAGGTTGATGCTTACAATTATCTTGGGCACGAAATACGAACTGACAATCAAACGTACGAAATCTTCAAAGAATATCACAAGGATGAGCAGCATTTGGTTAACTACGAAACAACTTTCAAAATTATATTTCAATGAGCCTTTAAAAGAAAGTTTTCGAACTATGTGTTATGCTCGTCTTAACCTACAGGATGGAAGCTGACCTAATACTGACTAAAGCTTCTGTTAGAAAGCTTCAAGTAACCCATAGAGCCACGGAACAAGCTATGCTTGGTATAATGCCGAGGTACAAAATACTTAATGCTAATATTCGTCAACAGACGAAACTATTTGACATCCTTGTAAAAGTATGTCCCCAAACGGAGTCTCGAATGGAGACTATGGGCAGATAAATGTAGCCGAGGAAGACCGCCCACTTGCTAGACTGATGACCTAAAGCGTATATGTACGAACTGGCTACAAGAAGCTCAAGACAAAGAAAATTGGAAATTTTTAAGTGAGTGAATTTTTAAACCAGAAGTCGGGAAACCGCGGCTAACAAGCCGCATGCGGCTCTTTGGGGATTTTCGTGTGGCTCTTTAAATTATGTTGATAAGGAATAAAATTTAGAAAATATTCACGCAAAAGTTCATTTTATTTTCTTGCATTGTATGCAATTCATCGGTTATACCAATGACTAAAATAAAAAATATTTATGGACTAAAAAAACAGCTGTGGCTACCACAGGACCGACCGCTATCATAAAGTACTTGTATAAAATACATTCTAGCAGCAGAGTAGAACTAAATTGGCCTAATATTTTCTAACAGAGATATTATTTATCAAGACCATGAAAACGTTACACAAAAGTATGAAAAAATTGAGACTTGGAGACCTGGAAAAAATTTCAAAAATTTGACAAAAATTTTTCGAAATATTTCGTTTTGTCAAAAAACGTCTCAAATAAAATTTATTACATTTATAGCAACTTTTATTAAATAAATTTTTTCGAAATATTTTTCTGTTGCTAAATATTCGCACAAATCTTAAAATTGACACAAATAAACTCCCATTTCTAGTCAACCGATTTTTATCAAAAGTTGATCAACTCGTGCCATTGATGGCAGAAGCTTAAATATGAAGTTTTATAAAAATCATTTTAGCCAAATTTGCTCTGCACGTGTACGCAGACAGACAGAGAGACGGACGGACGGACAGACGGACGGACAGACAGACCGACAGACATCATGCTAAAAATAGTCAAAACGTTATGTAGGGACCTCAATTCGTGGAGATCCATCGAAATCTCGAAATGTCAAAATCGGTATGATCACAATACCTCCCTTATATGTGTTGGCGGTCGGTAAAAAGGTCATGGATTTAAACAAAATTATGGCTCTTTAATATTTTCCAAATGTCGAAAGGATGAATTTAGCTCTTCAGCTTCTAAAGTTTGCCGACCCCTGTTCTAAACGGCTTAAGGATGAGTCCATACTAGAAAATAATAAATTAAAAATTCAACCAATCAACATTACAAGAATTCACCAAGGACCATTACACCTCCTTTATAATATTTCCATCCCAAAGATCCTGAATGCGTATCTTAGTTTAGATAATAATAATAACGCTAAAACCTACGATGTAGACTCCACGTATACTTATCTCTATATATTTCAAGTGTGGTGGATGATAAAGTTCATTACAAAGTTGTAAGGAGAATGTTTGGAGTGAAGACGTTTCACTTTCGGATGCCAATTTCACAGTTAGCTCACGCGGTTTTTCAATGTTTACTTTTTAGTTGAGTTCGAGGGTTTGGAATTAGGTCTGTTAAACCTTAAATGGAATACGAACAACTGAATTGAAATAAGATGGAACATTAAATTTTGTCGGTTTTCATTCTCTACATTTATATTCAGGAATATTACAAATTCCTCATGTAGAAAGCAATTATTTTACTGTAGTTTTCATTTAAAGTTTTGAATTGAATAGTTTGAATTGGAATTGTTTCGTTATACACTGATTTTTATTTTTATTTGTTAACATCAAAATTCATTGGAGTTAAAAATCAAATTTTGTTAGGGAAATAAAAATAAACTTAACAAGGATCAGTCCAACGGAAGATTTCTAGTTATTAGGTACAATAGTAGGTGAAAAGACATAAATGTTAAATCAAAGGAGACAAAATCATTTTTACCACGAACGGTAAATATGTTTTGCTATATGTAAAACCTGGGGCTGTAGATAAAAACTGGCTTATATACAGGTTAAGTCAAGATAGAGGGAAGATTTGGATAACCAAATGTATCCAAAGAATCGATGGTAGCGTTGAAACTTTCTGGATTAAATCGGAAGCATAGAATATTGACAACCAGAACCGTAGCAATGTTTTTGACGCCCTTGGCAAATAAAGTAAATTAATCAAATTTACTTAAAATAGCGCCTCACTTCCAAATTACAAATAAGGAGCAAAAAAAAAGGTCGTCACTTCCCAAATACAAGTGATGGGCCGAGAAAGTCCTCATCTCCAAAATGCAAGTGAAAAACAAAATAAATGGTCATCATCTCCCAAATACAAGTATATATACACAATGGTGCTCCTCATCAAGCCACGCACTCCTCATCAGACTTCGCGCCCCTGGCAATTGCCCCGATGCCAGGCCGTTCCTATGGCTCTGTTGACAACTTTAATTTTTTAAATTGAAACTTATGTCGCTTTTGGTATCATTGGATAGAACGTTTTTAATATCTTTTACGGTTTACGAAAAATTTTATTCTCAATTGTTATAAAAATATGTTTTCTCTCTGAACTGGCACACATATTTATCGGTTGTAGTTTTTTGCGATTATACAAAGTGTATAAAGATACATTTTTATCGGAAACTCGAAAGTTAACTCAAAGAATCGAATGGTAGTATTGAAATTTTTCGGAACTACAGGATATTACGAACAACTTTGATTTTTTAAATGACTTTTAATTGCATTTTTTAAAAGCTTTCACTTAAACATTTTTTTTTAAATATACTTCCTCCGTCCAAAAATATGGTATACATTTTGATTTTTTTCTTGTCCGAAAATATGATATACATTTAAAATTTTAATTAAGTAGAATGATTTTATTTATGAAATAGTTACAAATATCCAGTAAAACAAAGAATAATATAAAAAAAAATAGAAATAAATAAATAAAATAACAAGGACGTGGCTGTCTCCACTATGGAACATGATAATGTTGTTTATAATCGTCCCTTACGATAAAGTTTTTTCTTATTAATGTACGGAATCTTATAGGAATTCCCTCATTTAGCTAACGTGGTTCCTTCTAGATAAGTTGGCAATATAAGAAAAACAATATGAAGGATTTGTATTTAATGCATTTTAATGCAATTAAATGTATTTTGTACGGATTCAATCAGTTCATCAATTGTTTTCGGTGGAGCTGTATGTTGTAAAAATTGTATAAAACTGAAGAATCCAAGATCCAATACATTAAAATCTGGACTATTTAGCAGTTGTGATTTAAGTTAATTTGAAACTTCTTATTTGCAATTCAACACAATTTTGATCAAAAGTCGCTATTTTACTAGTACAGTGGGTCACTTCAATCTGTCTAAAATTCACGTTTTTTTATGTTAATTACTTTTGACATATGCAAAACTATTTGCGAGCCATTTGTTTATTAGTTGACTAGCAACCACTTTTATAAATAAAAACAAAAAAAGATCGAGATAATATTACTTTCGTTAACTACACATTTTTAAAGTAATGTATACCATATTTTTGGATGGACGGAGTACAACTTTACAAATAAAAATATTCGTAATATGAATAAACGACTTGAAAATAAAGTATTTATATTTACGAGTGTCCAAAGTGCTTGCCATATTAATTTAAAAAATTTCGCGCCTTACTCGCGAGCTATTAAGGGTACATTCGATTTGACGCTCCGAGCGTTCCGAGCACGTTCTGTACACTCAAACGTGTTCGATTTGACGCTCGGAGTACACTCAATTGCATTCGTTTTGCGATCGAGCGATCATTTAGAGTGCGCTCTATGTGTTCGGGGTTTTATGACCGAGCATATGGAGTATGACGTAAAAAAGTGGGGGAACGGCTGGAAAGAAATGAAAGTTTAAAATTAAATTATAAATAAAATAAAAATAATAGCCTTAGACAAATAACAATAGACAAATAATATTGTTATTTGTCTATGGCTACAGAGTACGGCCATTTTATGTATTTGTGACGTTCTGTAAACAGCAAAAAAATTATTAAAATACATCGTGCATAAAATTAAAATGGAAAAAATTCATTAAATTAATTCATTAATTATAATTTAATTTTTATTTAATTTTATTTCTTCATCATTGAAAAAAAATCAAGGAAAAACCGAGGTATATAATTTTGATTCATGACTGACGTGAACTAATCTAACAGTAAAACGCCGCCTAAAATTGTAGGGTTAGATTTTATAAACATTACGTCACAAGAACGCTCGCTCCGTTAGTGCTCTATTCATGACGTCACCATCAACTGTTCACTCAGCGCTCGTTCTACTCTGTACAACTCGAATGCACCCTAAATTACACAGAGTGATTTAGTTTCGTACGCTTTATTTTCTTTTAATCTTTTGTTTAACCAAATCGGGCGTGAATACTTTTAGGTGCAAATCAAAGAAGATAACTAAGAGAGTTTTGCATTGGAATGCTTAGAGCAAATAAAGAGTTAGATGCTGAAGACAGACTTAGAGACGCGCTGTAGAGAAAGAAAGGAATAAATACAGGAAAGGCTAGATCCAAATAAAAAAAATAGTGATAAACCATACCAGATGGATAAATTTTGAGGAAGACCTTTTCTCCACTTGAGTTCCAGAATATCTTATATATAGTATAGTTTTGGTGCAATCTAATCCTGTTGTTTCTGAAGGGGACCTTGTTTTAAACAAAGTGTTGAAGATGAAGAAACACCTGAAATTATGTGTTTAATTTCAAGTTTTATCAGAATTACCTGACATATCATGCTGCTCAGATGATAGTACAAACACTTTCAAAAATTGTATAATTTACCTGGTAATGTATCAAACCTGTATAAGCACCTGCTCTATTATATCAAAAACTGCTACATCTGTTTAAATAAAATATACTGCATGGCACTAGCAGTTATAAGACCAGTATATTTATAGCATGCACAGTAATGCACTTTTTCCTACAATATTTCGTTTTTATTATTTTGCGTTTGCCATATATTTTTATTCAAAAATAAAATATTATTTTATTCATATTTATGCTTTCACATTTGGCAAGATTTACCCCTTAAAAATAAATAAAAACATATTTGGTTGGCAAAATCTGCATTTTGTAAAATTTATACTCACAATGACTTCAAACTATATATCGTAATAGAAGCAAGTTGTGGTAAGGCAACATGCATTACGCAGATGTATTGCGGGAAACATAACACGTCTGTGTTGAAATACTGCAGGAATTTTCTTGTTCCATGTAATATATTTGTATGAGAAACAACAAATAACCTTACAAAGAAGGCAGTAATATCTGGCATTAATTAGTTAGAAACGTACAGTGAAAATAATAGGAATACATTGAAGCATTTCTAGGTCAGTATTAACAATTACATAAATATAGTCGGATTGCTGATAGGTGACTGTTCGTTGCTATAAGTATCGATATACAATACTATATGCTTTCTCTGTCTGTATCATTATAATTATTTGCATACCCATATTAACGTATAGTGACGCAAGTTGACAACTAACCTTCCAAATTATTTTAATAAAAAACAAAGCATTAGACAGAAACGGCATGATTCGTAGATATCTTTACTAATTAGAGCACGAAAATAAATTCACAGCAGTACTCAAACAAACAAAATTATTAATTTTAAGGTAATAATTATAAATAAGGAAAAACTTATACTCATACGTAAATTTTGGATTATAATTTGTTGTTTAATTAAATTAAATTTTTATGTTTCTCCTAAGTCCAAAGTAATAAAATATTAAGTAAAAATATATTTATTCATATAATATATTGCTACAAGTTGTATAATCCGTTTCAATTTGTAATACGAAACTAGATTTGGTTACTTTGGTGACTGTTGTGGTATAAACAGACTTTGGCGTATCCGTGTGAACCAATACTATGACAATATTATAAATGTATTGTCAATATACAACATAAAAAATGAACTTTCACTGTTAGTTCCGTATTACAAAATGAGACAGATAATATTTAAATGTTTATTTTTATTTAAAAAAAAATAGTCACTGTAATGCATGATATCGTCGTCGTCTGAACTATCGCTGTCATTTCTTGTATTTATTATTATTGGATTAATATCATCAACAATCCTTTCCCTTTCCCACCATTCATTTATTAAATTTTCGATTTTTTTAACAGATTTTGCCCAAGTTTCACAACTAATTTGATCACAGGCTACTTGCCACGTTGTCAAAACTTCGTTATCACTAAATTATTTCAATGGGGTTAAACTGGCAGTGATAAGGAGGTAATCTTAGTACCTCATGACCATACGTTTGTGCCAATGTATCAATAAAATAAACTGGTTCAGATTTTAATTTCCTTCGTTTTGCTCGTGATTTTGTTAGTGAGAAATTCAGATTTATTACATTTTATAATTCTACAAATTGTTGATTCCGAAATCTTTAAGACAGCTGCTACTCTTTGATGGACACAAGATAGAGAAATAAGTGGCCCATTGTTCTCTTTTTCGGAATTAAAATATTCCAGCAGATTTAAAATTAAAGTTTGTGAATTTAATAATTGGCCGCAAGATCTATTTATTAATATTAATAACAGACACTGACAGCTAAGACAAATTACCAAAAACATTTTTAAAATCACTGAAAAATGGTAACTAGATTATTATATGAATGCACTACTTGATACATACATGTAACAGTCACCTATCAGCAATCCGACTATACTGGCTAGGCAAGATTTTACTCTATTCTCATTTCTATAATATATTAATAAAATTGAAGGCTATATCTGTTTTTTTGATAAAGTTTCAGAACCAGGTTGGTAGTACATTTACAATTGTGATCAGTGGTGCACCCAGGAATTGTTTATGGGGGGGGGAAGACAAAAAAAAGTTCCTAGTTTTTGAAATACAAGTGATGACTTAAAAAAGAAGGTCCTCATATCTTTTTAAATCCATATATTTACCTAAGAAATAGTGATAAAACATTAAAAAATTTGGTATTTCCCTCCTACTTGGGGGAGGGTCCCCCGGGCCATCCCCCCTGAGTGCGCCACTGATTGTGATTATATACCAATGATGCCCAAACGATGTGTATATGATGGAAATTTTAATACTTTTTTTATTTATAAATAAAATTGATGGTTGTGAAAAAAAAAAAAAGTAATGGGAAAAAGAAACATTAATAATGTTTATGTGACTCTATTACTCACAAATATTTTAGTTAATAATTAATTTAATTAAAATGTGTTTTTTTCCACAAAATCCTTTAATCTTATTTCGAGGCTTTCGGCTTCTGCTGTTCTAGACTTTTACAGACTTACTAATTATACCTAACCTAATTACCTAGTTTTTAGCCACACAGTATTTTATTTTCTTCCACATTAGCCCATTTAAAATTGTGTATCATTGTACCTACTCTTATAACTTGATTATGTGGGATGCTAGAGTGGCCTTAATTTTGTTTTAGGTTAAACTCCAGTAAATATGATCAATTAAAGTTAGACATTTTAATTAAAATAGTTATTAACTAATATAAATGTGAAAAATTTTAATTATAATTTTTAATACTTTTTCAAACGTTTAGATGGAACTAACCGGAATTTTCATTTTCGTATGTTGTCATTAGCTATTTTTTTATATATTGAAGTTGGCTTTTCCTGAACAAAATGATCAAAAGGTAAATCAATAGGTAAAAATAACTAAAATTGAAAATCTAGTTCCGCCTAAACCAAAGGAACAGACTTTAGATATACCTATATCTCCAATTATTTTTAATTTGATTATTTCACAACCTTAATATTGCGAAAAAACCATACAACAAATACTTTTGGTCTTTTTCAATGTTACGCATGTGCCGTTGAATTGAAATTGTACTACCAATATTGTAAAAAAATATTGTGTCACTTGCACCATATTCTGGAGTTTAGCCCTGTATTTTATTTTTTGTCTTCATATTTGGTTTCTACGCGTTTCAGGTGATTACGAAAGGATATCCACAAATAAATCAATTGGTGTGTGTTTCTCTATCTGTTTTTCTGTATATCTGATTGTCCGAAATTCACGTAAAAACGACTGAACATATTTTAACGAAATTAGGTACGATCATAAAGTGGAACTAGGATTCAAACCTAGGCCATATTGCAACTCAATTTTTTGTTTCCGGGTTAAAACTGTATACTTAAAAACTTAAATTAATTCCCTTATTATTGACAATATAAAATAGTATATTATGTAACGAGCATGCAATGATAGTCATATCACACAAGTATGAAAGTTGCGTCACGAGCTGCAAGCCAGTGGCGCAATTCATACGAGTGAGAAATGACTAATCCATGCAGGTTTCATACTTTGCTTTTCCACGACTATAACTTTATTGCTTACTTAACTTTTATTCAGTTCCCTTTAAAAACTTTCTTGCTTTCAATCTATTTATTACGTTGCCTAGCAACGGTCATGTACGTGCCATACGGAATGTAAATTAAGTTAAAATAACAATACTTGCGCCAGCTGACTAAATAATTTCATTGATTCTCCATACGTCATATCTGTATAATAATTCTGCATATAATAAATACAGCCAATATAACATAAATAGTTTATAATGAGAAAACTAGTCTTACATTGCAATTTTCTAATTTGATGAATATTTGAGGACTTACGAGGGGACACCCTAAAACTAATCTTTTGAAATATCTCCCTTATTATTGACAACAGTAAAAAATATATGTATGTTTATAATATGAAAACAAATCTTTTTTGTTCCATACACTTTTTGGATTCGATAAATATTTGGGGAGTTCAACTAATTTATAATTTTACTTATCAAAATATTTATATAAGTAAATGTAAAAACCATTTTTTTTTTCTGTTTACTACAGTTTTGAATAAGAATATTATTTAGGGAGCCAAGAGAAGTGTTACCAGTAAGTTGAAATATTTCTTTTATCATTTACACTCTGAAACTAAGACTTTTATTAACTTTTTTATATTGCATTTACAATAAAATATACGACGAATTTAGCTGTGATCTTAAATCTTTATTAAACTACTAAAATATTGGACTTACTCAATAATTAACTAAAATAATCGCATTTAAGCAATAAATACCACTAGTAACTACATTTATACCACAGTTAACTGTTCCAGTTATAACTTCATGTAGTCCAGACTAGCCCAGGTATTCGATTAACTAAATCACTTAGTTACCGTTTTGAATTCCACTAACTCAGTAACTCTACTTGAGTTCAATCACTTGTATAACTCTAGTCTGAAGTTACATGCATGGAACAAATTCGTTGACGACCTTGACTATCCCGCTGAAATGAATTACTTGGCTAAGACGGCCTTGGTAATGTAGCTTGCTTCAGAAATTTTTCGAATCCCGGTCAGGGCATGGTTGTTTGTTAGCCGCAGTGTAATTGGTACATTTCGTCCTGTTCTGTGTTAAAAAAACTGCTTGAATACGACTTCCAGAATGTGACTGTCTCTGGCACGACTTATATAGCGGACCTTAACATTTTCAATTCATTTCTATAACTTTCGAGTAACTCAATGATCCAAGGTCGCTGTCCGCTTCACGGTTACAGTAGTCTATTGCAGAACTGTATTCATAATAATATTTTAGTCGACAGTAATAATATATTAAAATGGCTCCAAATTTTGTTTATCTGTCCTATGTGTTTATTATCGCTTTAGATAGTATTTTACCTGCGCTCTATTGTTCTATACTCAAAAGAGCCCTTTATATTCTGATAATCTGATATTTAGGAACAATATTCGAGTAATGTATGGTGCATAACAATACCATATCAGCTGACATAATATTTTTTGCAATATCAAATAGTGCATAATCCCGCAATGCTCGGAGAGTTCCAAGTAATCGATTTACGTTTACGGCATTCCGATTAGATAACCGGTTCGCTCGACCGTATAAAATGAATAAATTTTTTGCAGTAATTGAATGATCATTATCTAATGGAACATTGCGTGCATAACATGAAATAGAGGTATTTTAATTACGCCATCGTTTTAGAAAGAGCAATTTTATGACTTGAAAAATATTTTAATTTTAAAATGCATTTCTCACCGAAATGACATATAGGTTTTTAAATAGCGTGATGTGACGAGAATTCAATATCACAAAATGGTAAATGGAATTTGGGAAGGATAATTGAACACCCGGCGACAACTGGTAAGATATCGTAAGAGCTGAAGTGTGAATTTTTACACATTTCTGGCTTTTGCAGGTATTTAGTAATTGAATGATGATTATTTGGGATGCCAAAACAATTTAATGTCGAAATATTTTTTTATGAATTTTAATTCGAATGCCTATTACCATTATTTAAGATTCTAAAGATGTGCAGTTTTTTTTATATATAGCAAGGTTCATTAAGATTTTGAAAATTGCGCCTATGGCTTCCATTGGTTGCTTAAATCATAAGCCCCGCCCTCTGATTTCGTCAAACATAGAATTAAATTATAATTTCAACACTTCCCACTGGTTATTAAATTTAGGCTTTTAAAAATTAAATGCAACATTTACCAAAATATAACTAGAATTTTGACAAAATAATTTAAACAAAATTAAAATGCAAAAAAAAAACAAAAATAATTAAATCAACAGGATTCGAACTCTAGTTTGCAAATAACAAGACGCATGACAAAACCAACTACACTATTAGAGCTACTGATCTAGCGTGTTGCATAGCGAATTAAATATTTAACATATTTTAGTTAAAAACACAAAAAATGCGGTATTTTCCGAAAACATAATCTGATCAAAAATTCCTGTTGTACTATTCCGATTCATACCAATGTACATTACTTAGAATTTTTTCAGATTTTTAGTTTACACCATCTGGGCTACAGGGTATAGGACAAAAAAATTTTTGCACAATTTTGACAAAAATCTTATCAAAATAATTTATTTTGCAAAAATAAAATTTTGATCGTTAATCCACTTACTAAGGGCTTTCATTTGATACCCTACTCAGAATTTTAAAAAAATATTTTTTTTTTGAAGAGCACATATTTGTTTATATTTTTAGGGGGCTATGTTTTTTAGATGTTTTAGTATTTTTCCTATGTGCGGGTCAAAGAGTTGTATAAGCATGCCAAATTTCAACTCTCTAAGTTTAGCCGTTTGGCTACAATTTTTACCGAACAGACAGACAGACAGACAGACAGACACACGACAAAATGACGCTATAAGGGTTTTTTGGTCATACCTACAAAATCCTAAAAATTACAGAACATTGTTGTGTGATACCTATAATTAAGTTATTGAGCAATGACAATGTTACAATAATTTTTCCTAATTTCAAAATATCCTAATAGATAGATAAACATTCTGTCCAAAATTGATGTGTAGATTGTCACTAATTTTATTTCAGCTTGTTAGTTTTGTATAAGAAATTAATAATGTCTGGGGGTTGTACGTAGCGTTAAGATTGTGCAGTTATCTTGACTTGTACATAAATCCGTCCCTGGCGACAGTTTATGAAGATATGACATTATTTAACTATCAAACAATTTATTTCCTATTACAAAATGTTGCAATTCAATTTGAAAGTTGGTAAAGTTAGTAACGACTCACGTTCATGAAAATGGCTCGATCATCGTACGTGGTAGTGTGAAAGACGTGGATATAAAGATACACGAAGTTTTATATTGGATGTTTGAGACATAAAGAAATTGCTGACAATGTAAGCACACGTGTGATATCATGATGAAATAACATTTTACCACGTGATATTAATACAATTTTCCACAGAAATTGTCTTCAAATTTGCTAAAGTTATATTGTAGAATATTGAAAATTTATTATGAAACGATTAAATTAATCGTTCCATTGTAATAACAGAGAAAGAGAGATGGAAGCAGATTTTATGTTGTCACGTGCGAATGTAATTTGGAAAATAAATTCTTATCTCAGAGTTAAACGAATAAATATTAGTAACGTGCAAATAGTAACTTAACTACTGGAAATAATAACCAAGAATTCCAAAGGATAATATCCGCGAAACACCAAACGTTTTATTCCAGGGAGTATTATTTCTGTAAAATGAACCAGTTTCTTTCATCTTCTTCTGTAAGTGCTTATTCTCCGTGGATGTCGGAGATTACGTTGGCACACATAGTTTTGTGCACTGCTGTTCGAAACAAGATGTTTTGCGTTATTCAGACCCACTCTTATAGATTCCAGAGCTGCAATATCCAATGATGCTCAAGTTTTCTTTTTATCTCTCTTTGAAGAGTGGATTGCAGAAGTTGCGTAGAAGAAGCCTGGACATAACAGGCACCTTAAGGATTATATTTAATAAAAATCTTAAGGAATATCATAAAAAAATTCAAAATACTTTTATTCGTAATATGATTTATTGTTTAATTATTACAAACAAGAAAAATACAAAAATGAAAGTTATGACGATATAATAAAAAGCTTCCTTGTGCTCATTTTGCCCCTGTGTCGGGACAGAATGAGCACGAGCATGGTATAATGGGCAGTCAGTTAAAATCTGGCGCAGAATGAACACACGTGAGTGTATTCCTCATCGTTATCATCGTTCTCCAGCGCAAGAACAATGTGCCACTTGCCACATGCTCTGCACTGGAGCAATCAACGTCTCGATATGTATGAAAAATATATCAACATAGCAAAAAACACGTTTCACCAATTTACAAAATGTAAACGCCAGCACTCAGTCATACAACCACTCTCGGAAAACACTAGCGGAGTACTGAACGTGATTGGAATGCAACCAAACATGGCGGCATGCTTTAACAGCCAAAAAAAGGAAGCCCGTTATGCTCCGGCTTCCTCTATATAGGCTAATTTATTTTCTTTGATTGTTCTAATATCTATATTCTTGTCATGCGCTCCACAACTGTATTGTTACTCAATTGATTCATCTAGTATAGCCTTAGTGTTTTTGGTCATCCTTCGATAACACTGAGTTTCAATTCCCTCCGAAAGTTTGCGCGCAACATTCGTAAAAGTCCAAGATTCTGCTTCACCGTACTTCAGTCGGTTAACCACATTACTGAGACGTCATTGTCATCATGTACATAAGGCATGTTAAATGGTTTGCATTCAGTGATCCCTTCGAAGGCTCGGTGAACTGTCTGCTGAAGTGCATTGCCTGTGACTTTCTTGATAGTATCAAGCCACTTAGTTGGGAAGTGTCCCCAAGTTCTCCTACCCTGCACCTTGCCATCAATAATTAGTTGCTCGTGTCCTTCTTCTCTCGACACGATGTGTCCAAAATATTGGTGTACCTATAAAATCGCAGACTACGGATGAGAGGCGTTTTTGAATATTGAGCTCTCGAAGAATGAAGCTGTTAGTTCTAAAAGCCATCCCGGGAATTCGTAGCATACTTCTCCAAACCACAGCTCAAAGGCCTTTACACGCCTACGATTATTGCTAGTAATGTTCAGTTTTCTGCTGCGTACAAGAAGACTGCACCTTCGGATGTCTTCATGACAGACACCTTGATTTGAAAAAAGAGAACCGAGACAGACAAACTTATTAATCACTGTGTTATGTGGTGCAGCTTATTATTGTTTACCATATCGACTGCCATCATTTAGATTTTCTCCAATTTAGTAGCAGTCCTATGGATGAGCCGGCATTTTCTTTTCTATTTATTTATTCAGAAAGTTGTCCCTTTGATGTATCTATTAGACTAGTATCGTCCGTGTATCTAAGATTACTGATCTTTTATCCTCCTGAAAATCCTCAGGTTTCTACTGTAAAATAATTTATTGTGCTGTCCACTCTAACAGAATTTCCACTCCATATAAACTGCAAAATCATCTTTTCAGTTATGGAACTAAATTAATTGTTAAAAGAATCAAAATGATAAGGCTTTTAAACTCATTATCTCATCTTTTGTAGATCTGAGCGAAACAACCCTATTTCCTTAAATTACAATTTTATTGTAATATGAAATAAAGACATTGTTCATTATAAGTTTATATTTCCAAAAATTCAAAAATTGATGTTTTTACCATCGTCAGCTGCATAAATTATATTACCGTTTGTCCATTTAATCCTATCCCGGCTAAAATAATTTTGTTTTTTTCGTACCCAAAAGTGGGTCAGACGTGACCCACTACAGAATTTTTTCAAAATTCCTGTAAGACCCGTATTTGAAATTTAAAATTTATGTCCACTTAAGATGTTAATTTTACATGTACATAATAAGTATATGTTTTCATAGATACCTAGAAATTTAACACCATGTCAAAAATCATAGAATTGGGGTCTAAATAATTTAATTTTGAGTAATTAAAATGAATAATTTATTATAAAAAAAAATATTTATAACATTTCGAACATGAAAATCATACAGAATTCAAAAATGTAATTTATAACAAAAATATAATAATTACGTAAGAAAAAAAATTATATATAATTACACTTAACATATTATCAGAAGAATTTTAATTATTCCTTATCCTCATCTTTTTGTCAGTAATTGCAAGTTTTGTTTTTACTTCTATTACAGTTTAATGTTTTGGACAAATTAATTTTTTGCATTTATCGCATCCCTTTGAATATTCGTTATCATTTCCATGGCAACTAAGGCAACGGCCTCGTTTGATTCCTGAACTACTCGAATCTTTTTAAACTTTTCTTGTCTAATCCTGTACTCTCAATTTTTTTGTATATGTTGAAAGGGCAACTATGAAACTAACCAACTTGTAAAAACTTGCATTATTGCGATTTTGAAATAGGCATTACGTATTTATATTGTCACGGGGTGAATTCAAGAACGGAATCTTTTCTACAAAATTTGTTATATAATAATAATTTACATCAGAATACAATTGTTGGTCAAATTGGCTGCTGGTATTGTCCGTTAGAAGCTGATGTAAGTCTCGTTCTTGCTCCGGCTTCTCCAGGATCGGTCGAACCACCTCAGGTATCCGCACAAGGCGAACACGTGGAGAAGCTCTGTAGACGACACTCACATCTCGTGTTGGCGACTTCAACAGCTGGGCTGGTCCTTGGGCAGTGTACTCACAAGAATGGCTACTACTTGACTACTAAGAATGACTTACTTGAATGAATAACCACTCTATTCCCTGAGACCATTTTATAACTGGTAACCAGGACACTATGACGTCAGGTCCTACCTCAATTCTTTTGGAAACATTATTCATTTGTGTAATTGTTGGCAGGAATTAAAGACCATAGTCAGCACAATTGAATAATGTTTATCAGCACATTAGAATGTAGTTCAAAACTTATGTTGACAAACACGCAACACTCTGCACATTCTTTAATTCCCAAAATCGTACGTCAGCAACCGTGACCTACACCGCCTAAAGGCCGCTCAAGGAATTGGGACATTAGAAGACAATTATATCATAATTGTGACAATATAAGACATTAATAAAAAATCCCAAAATCGAGTCAGGCTAGACCAGTACTCCACAACAAGAAATCGGCTAGATAAAAAAAAAGTTCTCATCCTAAAATAATTAGTTATAACATATAAGGAATAGATCTGGTATGATTAAATAACTCACAAAATTAAAAGAGTTATTTTAAAAAAAATCTAGTCAAATTTGACCCATAAATAGTGCGACAAGGGTTAAATGTAATCGGAGTTCTAATAACAAAATTAACAATGGCGCCGAATTAACTTTTAACATGCTGTATAAATCGTAATGTACAACAGATGCAAATAGAAAAGCTAAAACCATTTTTTTTTTTTAAGCGGAACATAAGTTATAAAATTCGGGACTATCCTGTGGGACCTGTGATAACTTTAGACCTACTTAAAAAATACGTTTCTTATATATATCTTAATAATAAAAAAAAAAATCTAAAAGAGTTTCGAGATCAAGATTATTTGTTATCTAAACTACTAAATTGAAAATAATCGCTTATTGTAAATAAAAAGTTTACAAGAAACAACAAAAACCAGAAGAGGCATAAAGAGAATATTTAGTCTCTTATTTTAGTGAGAGCTGGTTTTAGGCTGTTCTCTATAAAATTGCAGAAATATTCTAGAATTAAGTTTGCCTACCCATGTTGAAATTACGTAAAAGCATTATATTTTAACGAATTCGTTAAAGCATTCCTACTTTTTCCTTTTTAGTCCGGGCGCAGATGTACTTTTAAGTAAAAACTGCAATTAGAGAGTAGGGAAAAGGATCAGAATTAAGTTACAGTATAACATAAGCGTCTCGTTAGTGGGTTGCGTAAACAGCTCGCATCATTTACTTTGTGTAAAATACGTAGTACCTTGCTACATAGGCAGAAGGCATCATTTGCATAAGGTTTCGGACTCTAAACTTCAGCCCTTGTTGTGGTTAACCGCGGTTGTTTTCTTTAAAATTATTTCAAACAAGTTTGTAACAAACATTCTGCAATTAATTATTATTCTGAAGAGTTGATTATTAAAAGAAATACAGTATGAATACAAAGTGACCTAGAATTTTTAATCAGACAATTATTCCGAAAAATGTCGAAGTTTTAAAAACAATATACCAGGTCTACAAGTATGAAATGCGGATTTTTTTCAAACTTGCCGCGCAAACAGAGTGTATAGTTCAAAGTTTCAACACATATGGCGTTTTGTTAAGTTACCATTAAGTGTCAAATGCGTATAGGTTATAATTTGAAAAGTAATTATATAGATTTGTTTTACTGTGTTAAAAATGACAAATTTTGTGCCAAATAAAGAGCATTCGCGGACAGTACTACTGTTTTGCTTTCATTTGAAAAAAACTGCTGCTGAATCATACTGACTGCTTCGAGAAGCTTATGGTGAATATGCTCCATCGCAAGATACGTGTGAACGATGGTTTCGGCGTTTTAAAAGTGGTGACTTTGATCTTAGAGACAAAGAACATGGAAAATCTCCAAAAAAATATGAAGATACAAAATTGGAAACATTGCTACAGGAAGACGATAGTCAATCACAAAAACAACTAGCAGAGCAGTTAGGCGTTAGTCAACAAGCTGTTTCCAATCGCCTACGAGAGATAGGTAAGATCCAGAAAGTCGGCAGATGGGTTCCACATGCATTGAATGAGAGGCAGATGGAAAAACGCAAAAACACTTGTGACATTTTGCTTGCACGATACAAAAGAAAGTCTTTTTTGCATCGTATCATTACTGGCGATGAAAAATGGATTTATTTTGAAAATCCCAAACGCAAAAATCATGGGTGAACCCAGGCTCACCATCCACATCAACTGCAAGACCGAATCGCTTTGGCAAAAAGACAATGCTCTGTACCTGGTGGAACCAAAAGGGTGTGGTCTATTATGAATTATTAAAACCTGGTGAAACAGTTAATACCCAACGCTACCAACAACAACTGATCGAATTGAACCATTCGCTGCTCATAAAACGACCAGAATACGAAAGAAGATAGCACAAGGTAATCTTTCTTCACGATAACGCTCCATCACATAAGGCAAAAGCAGTTTGCAACACATTCGAGGCACTGAAGTGGGAAGTGCTACCTCATGCCGCTTACTCACCAGACTTGGCCCCTTCAGATTACCACTTGTTCGCATCGATGGGTCACGCACTTGCCGAGCAGCACTTTTGTTCATATGAAAATGTGAAAGAATTGCTAGATGAATGGTTTGCGGGGAAAGGGGAAGATTTCTACTGGCGAGGTATTCACAAATTGCCTGAAAGATGGGAAAAATGTATAACTTCTAATGAAGCATACTTTAAATAAATAAACTTTTACTGTTCTTTCGAGATTAACGTTTTTATTTAAAAAAAAAATCCACATTTCATACTTGTAGACCTGGTATTATTTTATCTCATGTAAGTCATTAAATTAAAGTTCTTAATAATCAATATTCAATTCAATATATTCAATAAATCATTGCAGATTCACAATATTTATAATTATGTTTAAAATTTATATATAACTAGTCTTAATTTAACAAAATAAAACTTAAAATGCACAATTTTGCAAAAATATAACTCAGAGTCTATCGACGAACTAAACTAGAAGTTTGTGATTTTCACGCTAGACTATGACTTCTCGAAACATCGTTAACCAATTACGTGGCACATTGAATAAGTTTTGACGTACGAAAAAAAGAAATACTACATTATAGTATTTTTCGTAAAAATTTCGAACGAAGTTATTTCTTGTTCAGATTTCTTGTGCAGCCTGTGGCTCCAAACGTTAAACCGCCTGAATCTGCTGTTTATCCGCTAAGCAAGGGCACGAACGTGAGTTTAACTCCTGCTTATGTCAAATAATCTGTGTAAAAATATTTATACAAATTAAAGTTTTGCTTAGCCATTCACAACCGGATATAAATTGTGTCTTTTTGTGTATGCTAAAAAATTGACGTATTACTCCTGACCATATTACTCCTGAACGTGCATACGTACATCCTTAATACTCTAAATTTTATTATATAATTTTACACGTCACTCAATAAGCTCGTATGATGACTAATAAAACAACAACTTTTAGGCAAAATTCGACTTTATTCATCAACATAGTCTCCTTTAAGAGTGGTACAACCATTCCAACGCAATAACGGGGAAGCAATTCAAAGTGCAATTCGTGCCATTCTGCCATTGTTGCGATCGACTTGTGACACGGTGCATTTTCTTGGTGAAAGAGTACTTTTTTCTTCTTCATTTGGGGTGGCATTGCTTTGCTTGAACGGTATTTTTTCCCATGAAAAGGCATTGCTTTATCAACACACAAAATTCAGATTTTCCCATTGTCTTGAAAATTACAAAAATAGCGTCACTAAAACCACTGTAACTTGTGAACTAAACGTCAGATTGTTATAAAATTTTAACACGTATGGTTTGAAGGTTGGTACTTCCTAAAAATCATATAGATTTGTCAATAGTGGCGCTATCTATATGTTATCCTATGAACTTATTGAGTGACCAATACTTCAATGTAACTTACATGATGCTGTTTTTTGTCAATAATATATAAGTAAACAGACATAAACTGACTTAAAAACTGTGGTATAACTGGTGAACAGCAAGTCAACACAATGAAAGAGGAAATTAGATAAAATTAACAATCACGTCACTAATTCAGGCTTAGAAATATTTAATGACGCCTAATACTCCATTTAAATATGGTACCAAGAAGAAGAACTAGTATTTAGCGCGGTTAAGTAATGCTTAACAGTCCAGAGAAATAAGGACCCAAAGCGAGTTGAAGAAGCTCCAAAATACTTAGTCCTACGATTTTTTTATTTTTGCAATTTCAGTAAATCGGGTTTGCTATTTTTGCTTTTCTTTTCGATCTTTTCTTTCTACTTTTCTTTCGATTACCACATAACCGCACTAATTCGGCGTATAATTCACCTATTAATAGATTATGCTTAATTTTCAATAAATATTCGGTATTGGAATCTTTTCCAGATATTATTTATTCAAATATTCTTACTTTTAAAAAGGTCATAAAAAATTGTCTTTGAATCTATTATTTGTAGTAAATTTTGTATAACATTGTATTTTGCGTAATTTAATTGTTATTATTATTATTATTTTATTTTATTTTTTTTTTGTCTATTCTATATTATTTTTGTTTTGTACAAATGAATTAATATTTTACATGTACACTGTAATTTTCTTTGTATATTAGTGTTGCACTATTATTGGGACACTGTCTTGTTGTGCCGCCAATTCAATAAATAAATAAATAAATAAATAAATAAATCTGTCTTACTTTTTTTGCTCGTTCTGCCAATCGTTTGATTTTTTATTATTTTTATATATATTTTTTCGTTTTAAATTTTGCTTTTTCTTAATGTTTTCCCGTTGATACAGATCTAAACATAAGATATTTGAACTCGACTTTTGTCGTCGTTGTCATTGTTGATTGTATTTTGCCATCGTTGTTTTGCTCTACTGCGAGGGCGCTTGCCATCTGTTGTATAATTATGAGAAACGTATTGAGAACGGTACTATTCGCTACCCCTTTAATATGTCCAAACCACTGCAGAAGTTTTCCCGAATGTTTTCCTGTATTAAACGCCTCACAGTAGTCGTAGTTTTCACTACCGTATTGCTACTTTAAATTGAGCACTGGCCTTTCACTCCAAAAAGTTCAGTTCAAACCTCCAACTCCCACGGTGACCCAATCCGGATTGCAAGTGATGATAAATTTATCTGATGCTTTTTTTTTAAATGAAGATGAAGCGATAAGACATGACCGGGTTTCCAACCAGGGACCTTTAGCACGAGAAGCAGGCTCGTTACCTCTACGCTACCGAGGCCGGCTTCGATCTGCTGTCGAATAAAATCATTCGGTTTATTCCCCAGGAGAGAAATGCCCATGGAGCAGTGGAGCATGCACATGTCCATAGAAGTAATGAATGTTTAGCGCTTTTTGTGGTCGGCCAGTATTCAGATCCGTACAGTACTATCGGGTGGACTATTGTCTTATATATTTTGCAAATATTACATAAGAGAGTAAATTTTCTAGTTACGTCACTGCTTAAAAATAAAATGATTTTCAGGCGATAATAAGTAAAGAGAAACAACTTCAGGCAACAATTAACAAACTAGAAAACTGGACTAAATTTACAGGATTCAAATTTTCACCAAACAAAACAAAAGCCATACATTTCTGTCGTCTACGCCATCACCACTCACACCCAACGCTGAAAATCTCGAACATCAATATACCATATGTAAATAATATAAAATTTTTAGGCCAAAATTTTGACAAGAAACTTACATGGAAAAGTCATGTGGAAGAACTTAAACATGATTGTTTTAAAAGACTCAACATCTTAAAAACACTTGCAAGTCACAATTGGGGTGCACATACTGAAATGTTACTGTTAATTTACAGGATGTTAATAAGATCAAAAATCGATTATGGGTGTACTGTATACAATAGCGCTAAAACAAATACATTAAATTCAATAAATACAATACAACACAAAGCGATTAGAATAGCTACTGGATCATTCTGCACTAGCCCAGTAACAAGCATGCAAATTATATCACGCGAAAAACCGTTACACTTAAGAAGATCCGAGCTCACCCTGAAATATTTAATAAATATAGCGAGCAAACCCTCACATCCTACTTTTCGACATATTTATAGAATCCACAATGATCAACTAAAAATTAAAATTCTTACCCCCTACCACAATTTAATCCAAAAACAAGCCGACGACCTTGCCATACAAATACCTAACAATTTTTACGTCAGACCCGTGAATTCTACACCTCCTTGGCTAATCCATCAACCAAATTTCAACACATCACTAAGCTGTTTTGTCAAAGAAGATACTAGCGCACTTATATATCAGCAAGAATTTCGTCAATTAAAAAATCAATACAAGGACCTTTTGGAAATTTACACCGATGCTTCCAAGATTGAAGACAAGATAGGAGCCGCAGTGGTCATGCCAACCGAAACACTCAAGTACAACATCGAAACTTAAGTCGAAACGTCTCATATTAAATGACTAATATATTTTACAATTTGACGACCGATTGAGAAGTTTTATTTTACTACATATACATACGTCAAGATTTACCTATTATATATATATATATATATATATATATATATACAATTAATTAATTATAAATACAATTAATTGTAACTAACGACATGAGATACTAATGACCCCGTAGTCGATGTACCTAATTGGTTAAAATAAAAAAAAAAAAGTAAAGAGAGAGATGAAAAAAAATTGTACCAAAAAAACAAAACCGTTGTCAATTACAAATACCTACGAAATTCTCAACTGTATGATAATACACACTTCACAACAATTTTCGCTATTACTTTAACTCACAATCCATTTTAAAAATGTATGTTCCTCTTTTAAGAGTTCATTTTCGTTTCTGCCTAGTTCTAGAAAAATATCCTTCTGGAATTGAGAATAGGTACAGTAGAAAAATGTTTAAGCTATTTAAATATTCATTTTGGAGCAGAAGTTTGCATAAAAGTATGTACATAATGTAGCAATTCCTTTCTAAATGATAATAATTACAGTTTAGCTTGCAAGTGCATCTGTGTCGCGTTCTAAAGACCCAATAGAAAACTTAATAGAAATTTTATCTCTTTCCTCCTTAAAAGTATCTACAAACTTTCTTTTTAAATTACAACATATTTTTTTATTGAAACTTATTTCATTTGAGTTTTTATCCTTTTATATAGCGCTCGAGGCAAATAATTTTCCCCGTAGTTTTTTCCTTGCAAAGATCCTCTCTTCAAAGTGTTTAAACTTTCCAAAGTTATTTACAGTTTTAATCAACGTAAGAATTAAAATTTCCATCCAAAATTAAGAGGAAACTCTTCGAGTAAATATATGCTTCTTCCAGGTTGTACATATCTAACGACTCGTTCATATTTCATGCACATATCTTAATTAACAGAATTGTCCTGGGCTGGCTGCGATTCATGAGCGGGCATTTTTCACGGTAAAAAAAGATGCCTTCTGAATATAAAATAATATACTGAATGTCCAAAGAGCAGTCATCTAAACTTCGAGGGTTTACTCTTTCATTTATTTTAAGCAAGAAAAGTTATACTATAGGTCTGATTCGAAAAAGTTATAGGTTATTGAAATAAAAATGCAAAACATTAAACATTTACTGAAATTGTGCAGCCTGTTCAAAATATTTTAAGGATTAAGTGTGGGAAAGAACTTCTAAACAGTGTTATAATTACAGTACAAGAAAATATACATTTGCGTCATTGAATCAAAATGCTAAAGGAAGGAGTATTACATGCTAATTGGTAAGACCAAGATGGTCTTTCAAAATGGCGGACTATAGTTTCCGGTTGGACAGTGATGTAGGGCCATTTATTAATATAATTGTTATAGGAATATATTAAAGAAATGAAAAATACCAATCTTGATATTTTCAAAAGAACCTAAAGATAGGAGATACAAACACTATTATACATCTGTAATTTATTATTATAAAATTAATGATAAACAAAAGTAAAAAAATATGTACAAAATGTACATACATACATAATCATAGAACCTCTTTTACCCGTAGGTGTCGAGGTGAAAGTTTTATATAATTCTTATTGCTCGTGTCGTGTGTGTGCTGGAAGTTTATAGAGCTTCCTCCATTCTTTCCTGTCCATCGCCAAAGCTTTCATTTCCCGCGGGTTTATGTTTTTGAATTGAGCTGCTTCCGTGATGCCTTCCTGCCAAGTTTTCCTGGCTCTTCCTCTTGGTCTCCTACCTATGCTTCTGGCTTCAAAAGTTCTTCTAGCTGTTCTTTCGTCTGGCTGTCTTACCATGTGCCCATAACACTTCAGTTGATTTTCGTACATGGTTTCTAATGCCGGTTTTGTATTTAGTTCTTCTATATAAACTGTGTTCTTTATTGTATCTAATCTTGTGCCTCCTTTGATTTTACGTAGGAACCGCATTTCCATACTTTGTAGGTTACTTTTATGTATTAACGTTTCTGTATTAACGTCCATGATTCACTTGAGTACGTTGGCAGATGTATTGTCTTATAGACAGCTAACTTTGTCGATTCGGGAATTTCTTTTATATTGAGAAATTTTGTTTTCAATGAATTGAAGACAATTTTTCGTTTTCTATATGAATTCCGTGTTTGATGTTTCCGTTTCCGATAATCATTGTCTTAGTTTTGGCTTTGTTTATGGTAAGTCCAATACTTGTTAGTTCTTCGTTGAAGGCTTGCAAATTTAGCTGTAGATTCTCTTCTGAGTCGCCCAGTATTACCATATCGTCATAATACAAACACTCCATAAAACACTATTATGCATCTGTAATTTATTATTATAAAATTAATGATAAACAAAAGTAAAAAAATATATACAAAATGTATAGCATAAAATTGTGACAGTACACCATATTGACAGTATTGTGTCAATAAGTAAGTAACGTGTAGGTTGCGATTTATCAAAATCTCATTAATCACATGAATTGAAAATATTTACGAATGAAAAGTAAATCCTTTACGCTTTGTATTTTGTGTTTTTGCTCGTCTTCATTCTACAGCTAACCATTTTGACAAGTAAAAGTTGCAGATTAAAAGCGTATTTTTATATTGCCTATAAAATAACTAAAAACTATTTTAAAACTGTCTTTTATTTATGAACTAAACACTTCTTATTCTAAATTAAACATTATGAAGAAACAGTAAATTAGCAAAATAAATGTTAATCGACACTTTTTGACAAGAAAACAACAAATCGGCATACATTGTGGTTGTTGTATCATTCCAACAACCACATTTATTTCCGTCACAGAAAATTGTACTTAGAAATTCTTGATATGCACTCGTTTGATTTTTGAAAATATTCACGAATCACAAAATAATATTTCGTTTTGATACCAGTTTAATTTTGCACCCTTTGAATATTTTGGTTTACTACGGCATATTTTACATATTAGAACAATAAGTGCATATTTGCGCATATATATACGCCAAATTCTCCCATAAGCATAAGAACAGAAACATCAGCTTGATGAACCATGCATTTACGTATCTATGCTATGCGTTCGCATTATAAACGATAGCAACCATAGTCCTATGGTTCATCTTTATTATGTTTTGAGCAGGCTTAACTCGGAAAGTACGAAAGAAAGACACCATTTTTTATAGGTCTTTCATACTATACTAAAATAATGGCATTTATTTTTTTGTGCGATATAGAGGGATAGGTGCAAAATTTTAAATACGATCGAGTATGTTTTATTACATATTTGGAGAGCATATGCATATCCATGGGTCTTTCGTACGATACTTAAATAATGGTATTTGTTCGTGTAAGCCGAGTTTACAAGTCTTAAATGCGATGGTGTATATGTGTATTTTATTGAATATTTTGAGAACACATTTTTATTCAAAAAACTTATAAACTAATTTTTTTAATTCATCCTGTATTTCCAATCTATATTGAGAAGACCAACAATCGGGAAGAATTACTCCAAAGAACTCTTAATGGTGCAGTCCGTCATATTTCACAATTGTTAGAGAATACGACAAAAGCCCTTCTTGACACATTTTAGTTATTTAGACTTTTAGATCAGAAAAACTGCATAACAGAGCTTTGTTTCTCAATATTTTAATCGAATTTTAATCTTAAGACATCTGTAAGTTTTACCAATGTACAGTTAATTTAACTATTCGCAGACTGCTAGGTATAATATATAAATTCAAATATTGAAAGACCAGACCCCGATTTTTTCGAGTATCTTGCAAACCAATAGCAATGTATGGCCTCGAATTAAATGTATATAAGGCAGTTCTTGGCCTGCAATTAAATACAGGCCAAGGACCAAAATTAATTTTAAAAAGTCCCATTTTTAACCCGAAATTTGCTAAAATCGGGTTCAAATATGCTGGAAAAATTTTATTTCCCACTCTCTTTTCCAGAAGGGGTTATTTAAAAATCAACATGTGCTGTTAATTAATTTCATTACTGCCTTTCAAATTTGGTGAAATTTTTTTCGGAAAATGCAGGTGTACATATTTTTTCGAAGCCTTAATGTTTTTCCTATATGCAGGCCACAGAACTGTATACCATAAATGCATACCAAATTTGAACGTCCTTTATTTAGCCATAATTTTTATCTTACAGACAGACTGACAGACACATTAATGCCGGTATAAGGGTTTATGGGTTATACCCTTTTCACACTAGAACTTGAAGACGACTGAACTTAAAGTTCGCCGATGTTTAACATCGGTATGCTTTCACACTTGACGTTTAAATCTCCGGTGCTACCATCTGTTACAGTAATTTTGTTCTTAAGTTACCATCAGGAAAATACTAGTTTTGAACTGTCTGCGCAGACGCACATTTTGAATTATTATAAACAAATATGTATATTTCATTTCATTCTACAATAAAGGCACTACAATAAAGAATATATTACATCTGTATTAACATAGAAGTCGATACATTTTAACTCAATTATTGTAGCTCAGTAATGTATTAAATACATTATTAAAATAACTAATTTAATAATAACAATAAGTATAAACTTCTTATAACGTCGATATAATACAGTATTCTTGTTTATGATAATATAAAATGTTGACAGCACAAATTCAAACAGTATTTTTTTATAATAGAAATTATGTTGGCAATGCGATCTATGTTTAACACGCAGATTTGCATACTAAAGCTTGCTTGATTTAAACCGAGGCCATACGCTTTCACACCTTAACTCTCCTTCACTTTAACATCCAAACTTAAACATCTAGTGTGAAAAGGGTATTAGACAATGTTTCATGGAAATTATCTTTCATCCTTTTTCACACTTGTTATGTGTTTTATCTACTTTTTATTTGTTGATAAAATATGTGTTAAAGTAGAATTGAATAAAGATATTATTAAACTAAATCGTGAAAGTAGGAACATTTGCACCATAATTTGATAAAATATACCCTGTATGAATGTCGAATAAAATTGTTGTAAACATACATTCCCCTAAACCTGCGCTTATGGTTTATTTTATCTTTTTCTTCATACCATCCTTTAAAAGTGGTTTAGTACTTTATGCCGTGAACTTAGAGTTTTTTCCTGTTTGCAGCATGTTCAACTTTCTGCTTGAGGTATAATGTTAAAAGTTTTGACAGTGTAGTGTTGCTCCGTAGTATTCCCTTGTTGCTGAACATCTAGTGCATTTTGATCTACTAAGTTTTCTCCCAACAACTAGAATTCAAGATTGACAACACTTGGTTTTTATATTCCTACCCACTGGGAAGAAAGTTTAGGGATTTTAATATTAAGTTTTTAGGGAATTTTTTCATGGCTTTTATGGCTTCCTAAGTGATATTAAAGAACTTGTTTCAAGTGGCTGTTTTAAACTATGAATGTTGGAAAGATGATATTAACACTGGTACACGAAATTATAATATTCGCTTTCATAAGAGAACTCTAAATGAGGTTAATTATCATTACAATTAAAATTTTACAATCAAATAAAATATTCGTAATATTTTGCTGGCATTTCTAACGTATGGCTCTTTTCTTGTTTTGCAAAGAGTTTATGTTTTACTCACACACTTTTCCATTATTCTGTTGCTATAAGTGGCGGCTGGTACATGGTATGGGGGTGCTGCAGGTCTGCAGCACCCCCATAATTAAATTGAATTTTACAGCTTATGATCTTTTTCATTCTCAGTATCTCTAAATTTGCTTAAATTTTGATTAAAATCCCTCAATACTGTTGTACTTCATGCGTAGAACAAGTATTTTGTCCACAAGTTATGATGCGCCATGTGCTGCAGACACTGGTAGCTCAGATTGTTATGGTAACACAGCATTTGGCATTAAGTGGCGGTAACGGTTGCATATACATACCATTTAAACATTTAAACATAGCTTCTCATTTGACATTTGCGCTAAATGTAATATTATTCCTGAGAACCTTAAATCTTTTAGCTTAATCTCTTTTAAAAAACATATAAAGAAGTTCATCTGGAACAAAACTTTTATAAAAATGTATAAAAGCTTCTAAAAGTCTTTAAAAAAGTCTTAACTTCTAGGTTCATCTTGCCCTTTTAATTTCATGGTCTTTTCAATGTTTTTTTCTTACTTAATTTTGTCCAAATTAGGGAACGTTACATATCTACATGCTTCAGTGTTGGTCATGACACTTGTGGAATTGTCAATAGCAAAGAACCCTGGTTCTGTTAATATGTGCTATATTTATATTTTTATACTTTTTGGGGGCTCATGAGGAAGAACAATCTTTGTATTCTTACAATGACTGATAATAGACATTTGTCCATTGTACAAATTATTAATATTATTATTATTGTAAAAAATCAAACTATTTATTCTTGTACTTTGAGTATAAATAAACAAATTAAATTAATATACACTTTCGGAGCTGCAAACGTTTGCAGTTACAAGTTTGTGTTGTGTACGTTTGATTACAGATATTTTTGTATTTTTAAAGAAGAATAAGGGTGCAGGATATGTTCTGTACAGCACATAAAACATTAATTATCTTAATATATATATATATATATATATATATATATATATATATATATATATATATATATATATATATATATATATATAATATAAATCAATATTTCGTTACTCAACGGCTGGCAAGACTTTTCATACAATGATTGTGTTTCTCAACCTTTGTTCCATGGCGAACCGTTGAAAAGTCGGACACATTTCCGCGGCCCGGCTATACTGGTATGTAAAAGTACATATTATCAATAAATTGATCTTTATAAGCCTAAACTAGTATTGCGTTTATTTATGTTTTATACAGCATTTCATACATATCTTATTAAATATACAGATACGGCAACACTTATGTTCACCTCGATTATTTCCTTGATAAAAAGAGTTTCAAAAATATTGTTCAAATTAAACTTATTTGGGGAAATGGGGGTCAGACGATAGCCGTTTCGATTTTTTTTGCATTTGTTTTGCAAAAGATATTACAGTTAATAAGTTTTCTTCAAATTACGCTACACTATATTATTATAGAACTTTTTTTCTCTAGCCAACGGTGTAAAACTTGTATATCCTTACATAACATAATGGAAATAAATGCGTGCAATTGTTTCTACTTGTATTACTTGTTTTTAAATTATAATCAAGCGTTTCAAACGGTAATTTGGAAAATAAGGCTTCTTCTGTTCAAGAAAATTTTAAAAAAACGTGTACGAAAGTCAATCAACAGCAAAGTCATTATTTTGAACATTTAGTACAATAGATAGATTAGTGTTATAAGTCACTAATCACTTATTATTATTAAGACAACAAAAAGTCGCTTTTCTCAAACATTTTGTTATATAAGTATATAAAAGTTTTACACCGTTGAAAAGAGAGAGAAAAAAGCTCTTTAATTTGTGTTAGTTCTATAATATTAATATGTGTAGTGTAATTTGAAAAATAGTTATTACTATAGTCTGACCCCCACTACCAGTGGAGTAGCGTGATATTCCTGCGCCCGGGGACAACCAGCAGGGCCTTAGGCGCAAGATTTAATGAAGCGCCCCCAGAGAGGGCAAGTGAAGACCTAAAAGGTCCTTCCTTCTAAATTTTAAGTGAAGACCTTAGACAAAAAGGTCTTCACTTCTAAATTTCAACTGAAGACCTAAAAAAATTTCTAAATTCCAAATGTTATCGTTCTTAATTTCGGCGCCCCCTGAATGCCGGCGCCCAGGTAATTTGTACTCCCCTGACCCCCCATCGCTACGCCACTGCCCAGTACCCTGAATAAGTTTTATTCGAGTAATATTTTTATAACTCTTTAATAGGGACATAATCAAGATAAACATAATTGTTGCCTCACCCTGTTTATAATAAAATGTTAATTAATTCATTTTAAATATTTTTTTGCGAACCGGCTATATTTTTTCGCTGACCGGTAGTGAAGAAAAATTTTTACATTAAATTTACAATAATAAAAATAGTAATTTTTTTGAATTTACAAAAAAATAATAATTTTAACAGAATAGTTTGATCAAAATTCCAAACGTACTATACGGGCTCATATCATTTAATAATATTATGAATTTTTCCACAATTTTAAACCTGCCCCTTTAGGAATAGAATGTGGTCCCAATATGTTTCCTACATATAGATCAAAAACTAGATATTAATGCCAAATTTGAACTCAGGAAGTTCCAGCTGTTTCGCCACAATTTTTACCATATTCAGTCTACCCTTGACGCAGATTTGTTATTTGGGGTTTTCACATTCGCTATTTTCTTCTGGTCGTTTTTAAACGAGATTTTTATTTATTTATTTTCTGATTTTAAGGTTTACACAAAAAAATCATTAACTAGGCTTATGCCTAGACAAGTAATTGTAAATAAAAGTTTGCGATGTAGTTTATAATCCACATTCGTTATACGTAGAACATAAAATGTTCCAACCAGTTTTAATTCAGTAAAATACCGTTGAGTGTAGAATGGGGGCACATATTGTTCGGGGGGTACGTACAGTAAATGTTTCTCATATTTGGCATATTATACTTGCTATATACA
Source organism: Liopterus haemorrhoidalis (assembly GCA_963971575.1). Taxonomy (NCBI): domain Eukaryota; kingdom Metazoa; phylum Arthropoda; class Insecta; order Coleoptera; family Dytiscidae; genus Liopterus; species Liopterus haemorrhoidalis. The sequence continues at coordinate 16,387,662 of OZ020612.1, read as the reverse complement.
TGACGAGGAATCTAAATTTTATGGTTAGAGTTATTCGTGGATTTTCCACATTCGTGGGGACTGCGGTAACGTAACACCCCCCGAATATGTTCGACTAGATACTGACAGATAAGCAGATAAACGTATGTTTAAATATGCACAGCGAGAAGGGCATAATCTCATTAATGAACAATTGGATCTGTTGGAATCTCCCATAATCAGGACTATGGTCAATGGTATTTCCTAATCCCTTCCTACGCCTATTTGTTCGTAATAGTTAACCTGTATATGTAGGTAATATTGTCAGCATTTCTAATTATAATAATAATAATAATAATAATAATAATAATAATAATAATAATAAGTTTATTGACCCAATTACAGACTCAGTGTTTTAAGTCAGTCGATAATACAATATATTAATTTAGTATAATAAACTTTACAAATCAGAAATTACATTGATTACATTAAAAATACATTAAAAGATTTGTCATTTTACAATTTTATAAAACTGTGATGTAAGAATTTCTCTATGGAGTAAAATGCATTTTTAATAAAATAGTCCTTCATGACATTTTAAAATTTGTAAAAGGCAAATTGTTTGATATTAACCGGTAATTTATTCATAAATTTAATGGAGTAGTAGTTAACAGCATTTCTTGATTTAGTCAGTGTCAAGAAATTGGGATAAATATTTGACTTGTTTCTTGTGAACTTCTGAGAACCTTCTCAGAAGTTCAGATGAGGTAGTCCAGTCTGATTTTTATGCATATATAAGAGGGTATAATAAATGTAGATAGATGGTGGCGTCATAATTTTTAGGGTTTTAAATGAGTTTCTACAGTCAAATCTATAAGGAATGGACGTAAGAATTCGGATAGTGCACCTCTGTAATGAGAAAACTCTTTTAGCTGCTGTAGAATGTCTCCATACTAAGATGGCATATGAAATCTGGCTGTGGAACAGTGCATTATATGCCACCATAAGAACATCCCCACTAACAGAATTATAGAGAAAGATTATGGAACACAATCAGCTGGAAAGGATGTTAACATTTTGGTTCCAAGTAAGATTAGAGTCCACATACCAAGAAATTTGACATTATCCGTGTTGTCAGAATTATGTTTGCGCAAGGTAAACTACATTTTTTGGGTCTTTAAAGGTTGAGGAATAGTTTATTGGTGTCAAACCAGTATTTAGCCTTTTCTAAAGTTGTGTCGTCAGCGTATATTATACTAGTTTGATCAATAAAAGCTGGAAAATCATTTACAAAAATGAGGAATAGTAAAGGTCCCAGGATGGAGCCTTGAGGAACTCCTGTATCAAGCGTCAGAAAATCTGATTTACAGTTTTTGGTGCAAACCAATTGTTTCCTTTCTGTGATCCATTCGTAGGATTCCATAAGAGTGATGCTGGCTTTATCAAATCCATATCTATGAATTTTAAAATGAATTTTAATATGAATATAAATTTTCTTGCACATTCATTCTTCTGAAGATGGGCTAACAAACCGAAATATATAAAGTTTTAATAAAATATTTTGTGGAATATATCCAAGCTTATTATTTACTATTTGTTTATTTATTACTTTGTTTAACACATGAGTGACATTTCTTGGTCATACTCATGAAATGGTCCATTATTAGGGGTAATATAAAGATATATATTTTTTTTATTATTATTATTTTAAGACACTTCAGCTGCTTGGCTATTAGTGTCTGAAATTACTATGGTTACATGATTGATACATAATTAGTTTATTGATACATTATTAATTTTAAACTTATATTAGATGCCGAATATTGGTTGCCTGTAAGAAGTTGTCTTAAGTTGTCTTTAAGGTCTTGTTGTAAATTGTAGTTTGTACGTAAGTTAGTGTAGAGTTGGCAGTTAATTAGTATGTGGTTGACGGTGAGTTGTTCGTTGCATGTCTCACATAGTTTGTTGTCTAGTCTTGCCATGAGGTGTTCGTGTGTGTGTCTGGTGTGTCCGATTCTGAGTCTTGTCATTATTACTTGTTCTCGTCTGTTAGTGCCTGAGTTCCAGTTTTGTATGTCGTCCTTAACTGTTCGTAGTTTGTTGTTGGTAGTTTCGCGCCACTTAGTCAGTCTGCTCGTGTGGAGTTTCCTCTTGATGATCTGTCTTATGTAGGTTTTGTTGGGGGGTAGGTAGAGTATATCTTCATGACAGGTGCAATCTCGGGCGGCTGTGTTGGCACGTTCGTTGCCTTCTATGCCAATGTGGGCAGGAACCCAGATGAGGTGGACTGTCTTCGTTGGTTCCGCTGTCATCTGGTGTACTTGGTCTTGAATTTGTTGTATAACCGTTTCTTTTGAGTAGGTGTTGCTGAGGGCTTGTAGTATACTGAGAGAGTCAGTGCAGACGGCTATGTTTCGGTAGGTGGTATCTGATGCCATTGCGAGTGCTTTCAGAATTGCTAGAGCTTTTGCTTCGAATACACTACTGGTTGTTGGTAACTGGTACGTTTTACTCTCTTCGTTATGTACAGTAGTTATAGTACAGTTGTTGTCAGTTTTTGACACGTCTGTGTAATAAAACTGAAATTCGTGCAGTTGGCGCTGAAGTTCCGCAAACTTGGTTTTTAATATTGTTGATTCTGATTTTGTATATTTATTTAGACCTGTGTGTGTGATTATTTTCCCAAAAAGCCAGGGTGGGGTATGATGGAAGGTGGTTGGTTGTAGTAAAGGGATTAGAATATTGTTAGATTGTAGGATGGTGCAAATATATTGTTGTAACTTGGTATTGTTATGGATGTTAAGTATATTCTGAATGTTTGATTTTAAGAAAAAGTGATTGTATGTTGCATGGTTTGGTTTAGCAGCTAGATTTGTTACGTACAGCATGGTAAGTTTTTGTCGTCGTTCATGTAACGTTGGCATGTAACGTAAATGCGCCTGTTGCTATTCTGATTGCTGTGTGGTGGACTGCATCCAGCAACTTAAGCGTTGTTTTGCTGGTAGTGGCGTATGCAATGCAGCCGTAGTCAATTTTTGCTAATATTAAAGTTTTATAGATTTTTAGTAATGTATTTTTGTCTGCTCCCCATGTTTGATTTCCCAAGGTTTTCATTAATATAAAGATATAAAACAATTTAGAATTAGGTCAGTTGAAAATGGGATGCTTTTTAGTTGCTTTTTTGTGATATAATGTATACCAGTATTTTTAATATTCCGTACTGTATATGAAAAAGCTCTATTTCATGTTGCTTTAAATAAATGTCATATAATTCTTGTTTAAGATATATCACGATCTCTGTTGAAATGTAAGGGCTGCCAGAGTCATCTGCGTCCTAAGGAGAAAGCTTTCGTAGAGCCGTGTGACGTCACAGGGCGCCAGACTGCCAGACTGTGGCTTGTTTTCAGGCGTCTCGACAAACATGGCGCCGTTCTAATTTCAACGCATGTATTCCAACTATGGATACACAATAAAAGGATATTTTGAATGTAGGATTACATTATTTTTTATATTACTGGCAGTTGTGATATTTTTTTGGATGTGACTTCTATTTAGATTGGTTGATAAAGAATTTCTGTCTTTCTCGAAACTGAAGATTTGGCAATGAATAAAGAACTCAAGGTTAAGTCTTTTGAAGGACTTGAAAAAGACAAATGAGGGACATAAAGACCATAGGGGATGTGAAATATCTTAGCAAAAAATCAGTGATGAAAACTTCATTGCAGAGACAGATTTAAAACTTATAGTAGGATCGATCTGTGACCTCACTCACTTCATTGTTTACGAGGTCTTTTCATGTATCAAAGAATTTTCATCTTCCTTAACGATCCTTTTTATTATTTTGTCGTTTTTCATTCTCATCACGTCTCTTATCCACCGTAATCGTCTATCTCTGGAAGTACCACGCAGGTATCAGCACCTATTTAGTATATAGGATAGGGCTAAAAATTCGACATTTTACTTTTTTAGAGTTTTCATTACTTTGTGGTAAAATAGTTGCCTAAGAAGCAAAGGGTCGCGAGTTCCAATCTTGGAAATCTCTTCTGAAATTTCATCTTCCGATACCATGCAGTCAGTTCAGGAATCGTCTCAACTTCAAGTATTTAAATCTTAAATTGATATACAGATAATAGAAAGTCGAAAAGTCACGCTGACCACGTGGCTTCCCTACAGTACCGGAGGTCTAGTTTGGAAACGTAGCTTTTTGCCCTATGCGTGTCCTAATTTTTGGACTTTTGACCTCATCTACATAACTTCTCTAGCTCTATAATCAGTATCTAAATGTCTTGAATACCAACACTTGCTAGAACTGCTAGCTGATCTCCAATTTTTATACGTGCATGGTCGTGCTAGTTGATGGATGTTTATTATTCTAACCTGAATCTTTTTTACCATTCTCCAGAATGCTGAAGATCTAGTATTTTCCTCTGACATCAACAATCTTGAGGCTTCCCCTTTAATTGGGAGGGGACCAAATATCTGAAGCAGGACTTTTTTTCAAAATTGTTGTGGGTTTGACCTCGTCTCGTTAAAATTTCTGTTTCAGAACCACGCTGAGCATGCATTGTACTGTTGTCTTTACTAAGTAAAACTAATACAGTGGAACCTCGGTATACGTCTGCTTTGGAATATGTCCAACTTGGTATACGTCCTGTTTGGACGCGAAACATTTTGCTTGGTATACGACCTTCGTTTGGAATACGACTCGCGTGCGTGCAAGAACTTGTATGAGTTAAAATGAGTCACAACACCGCGCGATACTCTTGTTTACCTGTCATGTGTGTCGGTATCGCAGTTGCTACCCTACAGTGAACAACTCGCGCAATAACTGTGCATTTTTACGTGATTTTGTAATTTTTCTCGTAAATTCTTTAACCATGAGTTCTAAGAAAATTAATAATAGGAGCCAAGCAACGAAGAAAATGGTTAGGATCACCATAGAGGTGAAAAAAGAGATTGTTAATAAGTATAAAAGTGGCCGAGAACGACGATTTCTACGATTGTGAAAAACAAAGATGTTATTAAATCGGCTAATGTAGCGAAGGGGGAGAAATAGATTACAAAACAAAGATCAGGGACATTAGAGCATGTTTAAAAATTGCTTTTGCTTTGGACAACAGAAAAAGAGTGTCTTGGCAATGTTTAACACTGGACATCCTTTAGCCACCCCTTTTAGACCATCCTACAGCTCTTGATAGTTAACGACTCCGGTCCACTATCTTTACAATATCGTTTCTTCATTTAATACGAAGGTCGCGCTATAATGATTGAGAATAATAAAATCTAGTAGGCCATGGAATAAAAATGTAGCAGAATAATTTTTTGTGGTTACTTAGCTTTGAAGTTACGTTGGAAAAAATTAACTCGAGAACGGTTTCTAATCATGATTTGTTACGATTTTGAAAAAAGATTTAATAGTTTATGAGTGCGAAGAAAGTTTAGATTCAGTTTTAAGTGAACAAATGCATTTTTTGGCTACAATTTACTACTGTTATAAAGAATTTGAACTAGGCAGAAATTACGTTCAACACCAAAAAAGAGCAAGGTGTCCTCGTACAGATTTTACCGAAAACAGCATTGCTGCTGTTAAGATGATAAGTGAAAAAGACAACAAAGCCACTTATGCGTGTTAGAGCATAAATTTTACCCTCAGCTATTAATGCTTTTAAAAAAAGTTGTAAGGCGTTTTACACAGCAGCTTTCTAATTATTAAAAAGCGGGGCATGTAAAATTTTTTCATGTAACTCTTAAATAGTGGCGGACGTCAATTTTATTCAAAAATTATGATAAGTGATGATACTTATATTAATTTTTTCGAGTTACACACCAAGAGAGACGTGCTTGGATACATGAAAATGGGGAATGGGCTATGATAAAAGTAATGTATGTAGTATTCTGTAGAAGTACGTGCCTGGTAAAGGCAATTAAGCTGGATGGACAGAAAACAGTTACAGCTAAATGGTACACTGAAAAATGTTTGCCTGAATTAGTCAGTACAGCTGCAGCGAAAGGGATTATGTTACATCATGATAATGCGTATTCCAATAAGGCAGCTTCAAATCAGTTTTTGGCGTAAAAAAAAATAAAATTGATAGAACACTGGCAATATTCACCCGATTTGGTAATGTGCGACTTTAAATTATTATTTGGGCAAAGAAAAATACTAGGTAGAAGGCTTTCGTCTGAGGAAGAGATTAATCCTGCAATTCACGATTAATTAGAAGATATTCTGGAAGAAGATTGGTTGGGAACTTTTAAGAAAGGGAAAGAAAGAATAGCCAAGTGCAATATTGTTGAAGGGAACTACTTTGAACATATATAAAATAAAATCAACATAAAATATGAACCATGTATTCACAATAATTCGAGCGTGATTTTTGTACAAGGTACTTCGAGACAGTGTTTACTGGTCCTTAGCAGCATACAGGATGCTAAGTTCAGACAGATAAAGGAAGACGTTAAACCATAGGTGTTCTTCCTGCAGGATTACCCGCAGGGTGGCAGTCACCATCACACGCCTCCGTCTAGGCTATTGTTGGAGGACCTACGGACACCTCCTTCGAGGTGAAGAGTCTCCCATATGTGAAACGTGTAACACAGATTTGTCTGTGTTACACATTTTAAGTCAGTGTGTACAGTTCGAGGATAACGGGGAGAGGTTAGGCATGTGCTATTATCGGTCAGTTGCTTTAGGTAATAACAGAGTACTCATAAACAGGCTAATACTCTTCCTGAGAGAATCGAGAAACGTACTGTTTTATGTTTGAGGTCTTGCACTTACTTTAATGTATTTTATTATTAGACTGTGATATTCGATGGTAATTGGCCCCTCTACAGCCTTTTACAATCACTCTGAGTCTGTTCAATTTTTCAAACAGATTTTTAATTATATTTTTTTGTGTTTGTCCGTGCAGTTTCTTTTATTGAGTACGGAGTAGCCGAGCGCATTAAGTCGTGTAGCTTGGACTGGTTACAACATTCTGGATTGTGCGGTCGGTAGTTCGATTCTCCGTTGGTGATATTATTCGGGCGAGAAAAATATGTTTACATTACTCTCATTTCACAATCGTTCACCCCTTATCCAGGTGTAGAAACTCGCCCCCTGGCATCAGCGATTAGCCTCGTTGCAGAAATAGGCCGATGTAAAATAAATAAATAAATAAATAAATTTTATTGAGTATGTATAGGATTTTAGCTATTTATTTATTGATTTTATTATATACCTTAATCATTTAGATGGGTTCTGTTATGTGCAAATACCTGCTGTGATCCAAAAATTTTAACTAACTAACTAATTTTTTACTGATTCTACGTCTATTTTGATGCTTTGCTTTTTGTTCAGTGCTCTGATATCATCATTCTTGTGGCTTCTCCATTTAGCATTTATATAAGTTTGGGGGTGAAATATAGTTCAGTAGACTTTGATGTTGTTTCTAGAGAGGAAATTTTGTTTTGAATAAGTTCAAAATAAGATGAATTTGCAGATTATAAATAGTTTTAAATTATTTCAGTCGAAAAAAACCAAAACGTTTAACGAAAAATTTTGTGTGATATATTAACAACCACAAACTTTTAGCATTTTCATTTTTCAGTCCTAATCTCTGTCTGTTTGATCATAAATGATGAGTTTCGTGAATCGCATGCGTCACGGTAGTTGTTTCGACCCTTCATCTGTCACTATGTATAACGACTGATTGCCTACTTGATGTTTCCGACTAAACCCGAGTGATTAACGTAATACTCGTCATTATGAACCTGCTGTACCCATTGCTTTTAACACTTTAGATAATTTAAATGCAATATTTGAGACCAGTGACTAAGGAAAATTTTTGTTTAATTTATATTTCATGATGTTTCTTTGTTTCATGATGAATTACACTTCATATTATTAAGGTGGATGATTAAATAGTGTATTAAATCAGTGTCAGAAGTTATATAAATAATACATATGATATAAATTACACTTTTAAGTAATTATGCTGGAAAGAAATACCTGTAATTTTACTACCGGTTAAAATTCATAATGACTTACACGAGGGAGGCATAAATTTGCCTGGACTTTCTTATACAACAACACAAATTTAATGAAACAAATTTTATTTTTTAAAATAATGCCATTAATTTAATAAAAATTTATACCAACACTCGGGCAACTTGTAAATAATAACAGAGAAACATTTTTTAGTTGCCTTCGAAGCCAAATTTGCACTGCTCCTACCTCATTCTACTTGCATTTCTTGCCTATCAAGTCTCTTTTATGGAGATTGAATTATGACAGTTGCATGGCTATAGGGTAGGAACTATAAACTTTTAGCGAAAGCTAAACGCTATGCACATTGTAGAGATCTGTTTAGGAAACTGAACATATTGACGCTACCATCATTGTACATCTTAAATATACTTTTGTACATTAAAGACAATGAAAGTGTTCTGGAAAAAAACCAGAACACTCACAATTATAACACCAGGCAAAAGGAACTTTTTCGGACGCCTCTGTGTAGATATACCACGACCAGACAGTTACCGTCGGTAATCGGAGTCAACCTGTATAATATGCTTCCGCTTCAGATCAAAAATCTTAATAGAAATATATTTAAAAAAAGAATGAAGATATTCCTTTCTAACCGCGCATTATACAGTGTTGACGAATTCCGTATGAGTATAACTGAACTGGCATGATGGGCTAAATTAGACTTAAGTTACCGTATATTTAATGTACAAAAAACTTGAATAAATTATTATTATTATTATTATTATTATAAAGGGGTTAGGCAATACTTATATAATAATAATAATAATAACTTGAATTTACATTTATTTTTTACAAATATGAGATATACATATAATAAAATATATATACATAATAAAATATACATAAGTTATTGATAAAAGTTAAAAAAATGCAAACAAGAAAATATATATTGCCTACTAAAATTTTTACACATAGATTCTTTATAAATTATAGACAAAATTGTATTTATTATACTATTTTAATTATCATTCTGTCCAGCATCACTAAGCTGAACCTTGTCGCAATGCCAGGACAAAATAATAACAAAATAAAACTCAATGAAACTCAATACAATGGAACAAGGTTAATAATTTATTTATTGCAGATCTAAGAGGTTGATGATATTCTTAATAATCTTAACATATGCATGGTAACTGCCAGAAGAGATTTCTTCAAATTACTTGTACTTGGAAATTGTGTTATAATCTAGAGGAATATTATATACAAAGTTTGAAAGCCCAACAGCTTTTTTTGATTGTAGTGAATAGCTTACATTAGCGCTTTGTAATCTGGTTGAGTATTCATGGCAAGGAAAATTTAATAGAATATGAAATTTATTTTTATACATATATTTAGCAACAGAAAGAAAGTACAGTTGATTTAAATTATATACTTAAGCCTCGATAAATAATTTGTCACTAGGAAAACGGTAGTCTTTATTATATATGATTTTTAAAATTAACTTTTGAACAGTTTCCATTTTTTTAAAATGTAAAGGTGAAGCTTTTCCCCATACTAAGATACCAGCCCGCTCCTGGCCTAGGTAGGGTAGGAGTCCAGGACGACACACAAGGATTGACTTAAAATGTCAAAAATATAATTGTGAGAATTTAATATAATAAAATAAGGTCAGGTTCTTGTTGCATAAGCGTTGCCAGGAATGATAACCAAAAGAGAGAAAAAAAATTATTATCAAAAAAAATAGTTGAAAAAAAACTTAGTCAAAAAAAATAATTTGTACAAAAACAAAATTAAATAATTTTAATTGTTGCGGACTGCAACAATTGGTAGCGGTAAGCGCGGCTGGGAATACGACGAATTACTCTAAATTAATCCCAAAAATAAATTATAAAAAATCTTGATTTTAAATTTATAGAAAAAAAAATGAATATTAAAATTTACAAAAAAAATTAATTTAAATGATTTCTCAAATAAATTTATAATAAATATGTTGGGCTAAATTAAACAAATAAATAATTATTATTTAAACAGAACGAACAAGTGGAAACGGTCAACCACGCGTTCTGAGTTGCATCGACTATATGACGTCACACAACCAAATGAAATTTTTTAATTTAATGTTAATATGACAACTTTTATGAATAAATTTTAGAGATTATTAATAAACCCTTCTCTCTTGGTCTGACAAAAATGCAGTAATTTACAAATTACTGCCACAAAACCGAGTTTAACCACACCAAGAAATCGGGAGGGAAAAACTTCAGAATAAATTACTATAACAAATTTAATTTAATAATTAATATATCCTTAGTATATTAATTAATCCTTAATACCAATTGTAGTTAAATTTAACTGATTTCAAAACTCTTTCACAATTATAAAATCAAAAACACGTCTACTCACTTTGATCGGAAAAATATTAATGTATAAAAATGGATTAATTTGGCTGGAAGATGTCTTACCAGCGGCTCTAAACAAGTTATAGTTAAGAAAACAAATGGTTATATTTAAATAAATTAAGATAAGGTTTTTAAATTAATACAATAATAAAATATTATAGAATTATATAATTATTATATAAAATATTATTGTATCGGGTAAAATATGGTAATATATTTGTAATTTGGAAATAAAATATAGTGAGGTTCTAAACATGTTTTGTCTATGAAATGAATATTTATTTAAATTAAGTAAAAATGATAATTAAACGGAAATAAATTAAAATTTGCAATATAAAATGAAAAATACAAAGTGGTACGCCCTAAGCGGGCGCTTCATTCCGCCGGCCAAAACGAATGTTTTAAAACCAACGATGAAAACAACAAACAAATAAATGGTCAACACTCGGTAATGGGGTCGACCGGAAGGGGGGCCAATTTGACTACAGGTCTAACATATGTATTTGAGGAGGTTTTGACGGTAGCGACTCTTACTACTTGATCTCTTCCTGGAGACAGTTTAATCACTCGTCCCAATTTCCATTGCATAGGGGGAAGGTTATCGTCCTTTATAAGAACCAACTGGTTCAGTTGCAATGGAGGTGCTGGACGGTTCCATTTGTGACGTTGCTGCAATGTACTGAGGTATTCTACATTCCAACGTTTCCAAAAATCTCGAACGAGCCGTTGCAGGAGTTTCCATCTAGTTAAACGATTGATGGGTTCAGTTTCCATAGATGGTTCGGGTAGGTTTACGGCTGGTTCCATGGTGAGAAAATGGCTCGGGGTGAGAGCATCATAATCGTTTGGGTTGTCTGACAACGGACTTAATGGTCTAGAGTTAAGGATTGCCTCTATTTGACATAATATGGTTGTGAATTCTTCGTAGGTTAGGATTTGTTCCCCAATGACCCGAGCTAGGTGGAATTTTACCGACTTAATAGCGGCTTCCCAGAGCCCCCCAAAGTGAGGGCCAGATGGTGGATTTATGTGCCACTGGATGCCTTCGGAGGATAGCTTATTGGCCAAAAAGTCATGGTATTCGGTAGACGTAACTAATTTTTGCAGGTCAGAAAAGTAAGACTTAGCGCCGATAAAATTGGTTGCACCGTCACTATAGATGTGTGAGCAGCGTCCTCGTCGTGCAATAAATCGTTGGAATGCACTCAAAAACATATCGGTGCTCAGATCGGAGACCAATTCCAAATGGACTGCCTTAGTGGCAAAACAGATGAACACGCATATATAGGCTTTGTGTGACTTGTAACCACGCCCTTTATACGGGGTTATAAGAAATGGTCCACCGTAGTCCGTACCTATAGTTTCGAAAGATTTAAGCGGTGTAACTCTATGCAACGGTAGATCACCCATCATTGGTTGAAAAAATCTTGGTTTGTGTCTGAAGCACTTTACACATTTTGCGCAAAGGTGTCTTATAAGGTTACGAGCACCCAATATCCAAAAAGTCCGTTCAATTAAATTTTGGACGTTGCGAGGTGAAGCGTGTAAATACTTCTCGTGGTAGTGGAGAACTATCATAGTTGTAAAGGGGTGTTTCGACGGTAACAACAATGGATGTTTGTGGTTATACGTCCGTTGAGAGTACTTTAGCCTACCGCCTACCCTCAAGAGGCCTGTAGGGTCAAGGAAGGGAGATAGTTTCTGTATCGGTTTAGAGAGCGGTTTACCTGCTCGGAGTCGAGCTATTTGCTCTCCAAATTGTGCATTTTGCACAAATTTAACTAAATGCGTTTGTGCGTCATATAATTCATTAGCAGTAATAAATCCTGTTTGTTTGTCATCTGGGTTTCGACAATTTTTAAAAAATCGTAAGCATCGGGCAACGACTCTTATCAATGTAGAGTACGATGAGAATCTTGAAAGGAAGTCATTCTCCTCTGGGTTTTCTCGGACAAGACCGACGAGAGGTTTGGCTTCCAGATCCACTAATTCATCACACGAGGCGGTATTAGGTTGGAAAGCTAGGGGCCAATGGGCCGTAGGTGAGGAAAGCCAACTGGGTCCTGACCACCATAGCGGATGTGCCTGAAGTTCGTGGGGAAGTAAACCACGGGATGCACAGTCGGCTGGGTTATCGAAGGAACGAATGTGATACCAGTCTTGTGAGTCAGTCAGGTTAGTAATTTGTGTCACTCGATTGGCTACAAATGTTTTCCAACGCTGATAGGGTGACTTGATCCACGCAAGGGTGACGGTGGAATCAGTCCAAAGAAACGTACGTCTAAACTTAAGTTTAAGCGTACTTGTTACACACTCGACAAGTTGCGAGAGTAATAGAGCTGCACAAAGCTCCAGGCGTGGTATTGATACCTGTTTCACAGGTGCTACCTTAGTCTTGGCCATTACTAAGGATGACCTGATAAGGTTATGCGATTCACTTCGTATGTAGACAACAGCGGCGTAACCCCTTTCGGAAGCGTCGCAAAAGCCGACAAGGTCTAGGGGTACACCGATGTTGGGAATCCACCTAGGTACCGATATGTCGCTAATTTTCGGCAGGTGTAGTTTATAGTACTGCCATTTCTCATAGACGGCTGGTGGGAGCGGATCATCCCAAGCTAATCCAAGTTTCCACAGTTCTTGGATCAACAACTTTGCAACTATGGTAGTTGGTGACAACCATCCTAAGGGATCAAATATTCTCGCGGCTTCCGATAGAAGCTGTCGTTTAGAGTTAGTAGATTCTGGTAGATGTATTTTATACATGAATGCGTCAGTAGAAGGGTTCCACATTAAACCTAGAATTTTAATGGCATGATCAGGATCCAGATCTAACATGGTACCGGTAAGTCGGTGATCTGCGGGTAGATCATTCAAGACTTCTTGATTATTGCTTGACCACTTCCGCAACTCCATTCCTGCCTTACCTAACAGGTTTATCAACTGCAATTTGAGTGTTATTGCACCTTCAACGCTGTTGGCGCCTGTAATGATGTCGTCAACAAAAGTATCACATGTTAAAGCGTGGGCAGCTAGGGGGAAGGCTGAGCCTTCATCTTGAGCCAATTGATGAAGCGTTCTGATCGCTACAAATGGTGCACAGGTGGTACCGTAAGTGACTGTGTTGAGTAGGTACACTTGTGGGTTAGTAGACAAATCAAAATCCCAAAGTATTTTCTGGTAATGCCGTTGGTTTTCGGGGACCAGAACTTGCCGGAACATTTGGCGAATATCTGCGGTGAGAATTATAGGATGCAGGCGCTGGCGCATCACAACTTGAGCTAAGTCAATTTGCAATGGGGGGCCTGCCAAAAGGGTGTCATTTAATGACACGCCGTTAGATGAGGGTTTTGAAGCGTTAAATACTACACGGAGCTTCACCTGCGGTCCATCCTGCTTAACTACACAGTGATGGGGGATGAAATATCCGACTTCTTTAGCGCGTATTGTTAAATCAATTTCGGACATATGTCCACCTTCTAAGTAGTCGCGCATAAAGGCCACATATTCCTGACGAAGAGTAGGGTTGTTGTTGAGCCTAGAACGTAGGGACCGATAACAAGCTAATGCGGGTCCGAATGATCCACCGAGTTCAACAACATCGGATTTAAAAAGTAAAGGGACGACATAACGACCATCCGTGGTTCGTCTATGTTGTCCGGTAAACATATGCTCAGCCTTTATTTCCTCTGCAGTATGTTTTGGTTTATGTGAAACTTCCTCTAGTTCCCAAAATCGGCGTAAGACCGAATCCAGATCTTCTTCAACGGAAATATGAAACGAATTAAGCTTGGTAGTGGATCCAGAAGTCGGGCCAGAGATGACTACACCTAAGGCTGTCTCAACAGCGTAAGGGCCATCTGGTAATTTGGTGGTTTTTCCTGTAACCAGGGAAAAATAAATGTCAGCACCCAATAGCATATCTATTGGGCCTGGCACGTAGTAGGTAGGGTCCGCTAGCCTTAATCCCTTTAGATCTGGTAACTGAACTAAGTCCAACTTCTGACTAGGAAGGTTAGCGGCAATATGGTTCACGACCAATGCCGTGACAGAATATTTATGGCGATTGGTTCGTGGCCTGAAGCAACAATTAACAACGCCTTTTATGGTGTGTATCTCAACGTTAGATACACCTGAGATAGTTAAGTTTGTTGGCGTCAAATTTAGGTCCAATTTACGCCTACAACTTTCGGTGATAAGGCTGGTTTCACTACCGCTGTCTAACAAGACTCTTACTTCCTGCCAATTGTTTGCAGAATCTCGCATCTGAATTAGAGCCGTGCTCAATAGCACACATGAGGAGTTAGGTGAGCAGTTTGTCTTCACATTGGTAGCGACTAAAACTTTGGATGTGCCAGCATCATTAGAGGGTGAGCTAGTTCCGGAAGGAACTGGTTCACAAGTTTGACCAGTCGGATGACTGGTGGTTGCCCCTATTGCGGAGTTAAATTTATCAAAGTGCAAAAGGGTATGATGTCGAAGTTGACAAGTTCTACAACTTGTTTTTGATCTGCACTCCGTAGGTTTATGGCGTGGCGCAAGACAATTGTAGCAATGGTTATTGTCTTTGATCAGATTAAACCTCTGCCGGATGGTGAGGTTTTTAAAAGTAGAACAAGAGTGCATGGGGTGCGCAGCATTGCAAGCCAAACACATCATTTGCTGGTTTGAGGTAGTGAGGAAGGTCTTTTTCTGAGCATGATTATAGTTTGATGCGGTACGTTCAAAGCTATTCGTGTTTGATTTAGAGTAAGTTGGCTTGCTTTTCTCCAAAGTTTTCCATTGCTGGGAAGTAATGAAACGCTCCAAAAAATTCAAGAGAACGTCTAGTTCTGGTAGATGGTCCCTGTCCAACTTAGCTTCAAATTTATCACGGATGGTCTCGTGAAGCTTGCTGGTGAGAAAGAGCGTAATGAATTTTCCCCACTGGTCTACGGGTTCGCCTAAGGCACGAAGCGCGGCTAAATGCTCCTTGATGGTTGCCAAGAAAGCATTTACGCTATTGTACGAACTATCCTTGAGAGGAGCGATGTTGATGATCGCCATACCATGGAAGGTCGTAATAAGCCTATTACGCTGATAACTATCCTTCAACATGTCTAAAGCGATCTCGTAATTGGCGTCCGTTAACTTTAGATTGCGGATAAGCGAGAGCGGTTGACCTCTAAGTGAAGTCCGTAGATACTGTAGCTTTTGAACGGGGGGTAACATCTCGTTGTCGTGAATTGAACTGGTAAAAAGGTCAAAAAAGGATTGCCAATTTTCAATTTCTCCGCTGAATGGAGGAATATTTAGCTTTGGTAGCCGAGCGTAGCTTGCAGCAGTTGAGGGCGTGCCGGTAAAATTAAAGGCCGTGTTATGGGCAGTTGACGCATTCAAAGACTCTGGTTCTACAAAGGGAGGTTCTTGACAGAGTCCTTTGACTTTATATACGTCGTCCCTAAATATTTGGTACTCGGCTAACAAATCATCCTTCTTGTTAGCGTTGGTGTCATGCGCCATCATCGCCAACAGACATGTCTCGTACTCCGAGACTTGGGTAGATAACTCTTGCAACCTCAACTTAATCTCCTTTATCTTACCTGGGAGAGGGTTGAGTTGAGTGTCTTCCACCAATTCCCAAAGGGTATCTAAATCGCGACGGCGTAGTTCCCTTTTTAGGGTGGCCAGAGCAATGTCGGCCATTTTGGATTTAATTAAAATCAAAACACCAAAAAATTGAAGAAATAGGTCCCGCCCTGAGGTAATACGGGGCAAGTAACAAAGTTCTAGTGATATTAAGCTGACAAAAAAACTGTTGTATGAAGCGGTTGTAAATTATTGTTGAAAATTACGTAAAAAATTTTGGCACACGTCAAAAATTAGGTGATTTTTGACCCGCCAAATCCGCCACTCGAAGGACCATTAAATGTGGCGCCCGCTCCTGGCCTAGGTAGGGTAGGAGTCCAGGACGACACACAAGGATTGACTTAAAATGTCAAAAATATAATTGTGAGAATTTAATATAATAAAATAAGGTCAGGTTCTTGTTGCATAAGCGTTGCCAGGAATGATAACCAAAAGAGAGAAAAAAAATTATTATCAAAAAAAATAGTTGAAAAAAAACTTAGTCAAAAAAAATAATTTGTACAAAAACAAAATTAAATAATTTTAATTGTTGCGGACTGCAACAATTGGTAGCGGTAAGCGCGGCTGGGAATACGACGAATTACTCTAAATTAATCCCAAAAATAAATTATAAAAAATCTTGATTTTAAATTTATAGAAAAAAAAATGAATATTAAAATTTACAAAAAAAATTAATTTAAATGATTTCTCAAATAAATTTATAATAAATATGTTGGGCTAAATTAAACAAATACATAATTATTATTTAAACAGAACGAACAAGTGGAAACGGTCAACCACGCGTTCTGAGTTGCATCGACTATATGACGTCACACAACCAAATGAAATTTTTTAATTTAATGTTAATATGACAACTTTTATGAATAAATTTTAGAGATTATTAATAAACCCTTCTCTCTTGGTCTGACAAAAATGCAGTAATTTACAAATTACTGCCACAAAACCGAGTTTAACCACACCAAGAAATCGGGAGGGAAAAACTTCAGAATAAATTACTATAACAAATTTAATTTAATAATTAATATATCCTTAGTATATTAATTAATCCTTAATACCAATTGTAGTTAAATTTAACTGATTTCAAAACTCTTTCACAATTATAAAATCAAAAACACGTCTACTCACTTTGATCGGAAAAATATTAATGTATAAAAATGGATTAATTTGGCTGGAAGATGTCTTACCAGCGGCTCTAAACAAGTTATAGTTAAGAAAACAAATGGTTATATTTAAATAAATTAAGATAAGGTTTTTAAATTAATACAATAATAAAATATTATAGAATTATATAATTATTATATAAAATATTATTGTATCGGGTAAAATATGGTAATATATTTGTAATTTGGAAATAAAATATAGTGAGGTTCTAAACATGTTTTGTCTATGAAATGAATATTTATTTAAATTAAGTAAAAATGATAATTAAACGGAAATAAATTAAAATTTGCAATATAAAATGAAAAATACAAAGTGGTACGCCCTAAGCGGGCGCTTCACTTAATATGGATTGAATGAAACCAAAATAAATGATTTTTAAAGATTTGATGTCAAAAATATGAAGAATTTTGAAGAGTTAAATAAAGGTTCGTACTTTCAGCGAACGAGAGTAGTACTGATGTAGGACACATCTTTAGCATATCATTTATGTATCCTTCCAATCGTAATTTATCCAGTTTTTTTTTTGGATTAAGCAGGATACACATTAATTTTTTTACCTCATGTTTAATTAACAAAATAAATAAATAAAACGAAAAACACTTTTCTAATATGCAAAAACTAATAAGTTGCAAAAATATACTAAATATACAAAAAACTGTGATTTATTTCTATTCAATCTTCACAAAATCGCAGGTTTTCATCGCGGGACCTTCAGAACGGCGAGACCCGGGCAAGTGGCTTCGTTGTCCAAGCCTAACTGTGGCCTTGTAAGGCTCTCTGTTTTATTTATAGGGACAGTGGTGTAGGAAATAAAAAGCTTATGTCCCTACCATATGCCAGTTTTGCTGGCAACGAAAAAAGAAGAATTCCGCGGAATGCTGAAAATGTTTGAGTAAAAAACAGCTTATTTTGAGTGCTATAAAATCGAAAATAATGAGGTTTCGGAAGGGAGATGGAAGGGAAACGGTAGAAAAATTGATGTAGGAAGAAGAGGAAATAGAGAAAGTGAAAGAATATAAATATCTAGGGTACCAATTTAGAAGTAACGGAAGGTCAGAGGCACATCTGACAGTTCAATTCGAACCATTTTTCAAGTCGAGATTTTGAAGGCCACAAAATGCGATTTTCTCAAAAATTTTGTTATGTAAGGATATACAAGTTTTACACCGTTGATTAGAGAGAAAAAAATTCAATAATAATAATAATATGTGTAGAGCAGCTTTGGGGTCCGCAAAACAATTTTGACAATAATTTTATGTCCTCCAACTTTTCGCTTTTGTTCAAATAAATCATTTAATAAAAATCCTACATGGTCAAGACTTTTTCTTTTTGTCGTTATCTAACTAGTTATTGACATAACTAAATAATAATTAGTAAAAATTTAATTATTTTTATTCAACTGCAAATTATTTACAGAAAACATATTATAATAAGATCTATTTTGACCAATATTTGACCAAGAAATGTTTGTAAGAGTTTAACGTATTATAATTTGTAACTTTTGAAATTCTTTTTACTACTATTTTTATTCATTTTATGTTTTTTATTTTATATGCTAATAAAAACGTTCATCTCTATAAATGCGCAAGACTAAGACCATTTATTAATAAACAGCGATACATTTTTACCAATATTTATTATAACGTAGTGCCTATGAGATTATTGAGTCAGAAATTAAGTCTCAAGAACGACGTAAAATGCCTAGGGTTGGGATGGGGTCCGCAAAAAATGTTGTTCAAGAGGGGGTCCTCGGACTATATAAGTTTAAGAATCCCTGGTGTAGAGTAATGTGAAGTTATTTACTGTCGTGCCTAATGCAAAACAAAATTTTTTTATACGATTATCGTCTGTCTCTTATTACCCCAAATAAGTTTTATTTAAACAATATTTTTATAACTGCTATAAGTAAATAATAGAGGTGAACATAAGTTTTGCTTCACCCTGTATATTAGTTTCTAGGACACAATGTAAATATAAAATATTTAATAATAAAAATATCTGTATACTGTGCTACTGTAAACCTGCTGCGAATCCAGCTTTATATTGATGACCATGACTTGGCACAATCCTCTCATGTTTATATCAAAATTTCATCCCTAAACGATTTTCCAAAATACAAAACCAAAACCGCACCTTTTATTATATTATGAAAAGCAATCTGTTTGAAAATCAATCATTATTTACTCGTTAGTTCCAAACTCTGCCACTTGAGTTAAGCTAAGCGTCACCGTCAACATTCTTCAAATAATAACACCTTAATTGAAATTTGAATGATCGTGAAATTAACAGGGAAAATAATATAGATATTTTTTATGAATTCAATAAAACTGTAAATATGAATGTTAATGTTATAATTAGAAATACTGTTGACAACATTTCATAATTATGATTGATTATTTATTTGTATATTTGTTTTGTTTAATTATACAGATGAATGACATTACAGAATAAAAAATAAATTATGTATGTTTGAATTGACATTATTTATGTCTAGAGGACAAATATTTTTAGAACAAATCAAAAAAATAAACATGTAAGTTGTTAAGGTTTGGATGGACAAGCTACATCTACAAAAAACTAAATACCAAATTAATTGCTATAAATATTAGATTTGGATAATCTACGATAACTCCACAAAGTTCAAACATTTTCATTGATTTAACACAAGTTTTTGTATGTTTTTGTTAATATTATGTATGTCAAACATATATAAAACAACAAATATAGTTTATTTATTAAGAGTTTTAACTAGTTTTAACTATTATTAAGTAAAAATTAAGATTTTTATTTTGCTTGTATTGATAGTACTGACATATGGGTCATTCCATATCAAGTGGTCTAGTGGTCCCTGCTCGACCATCACGGATTTTGATGAAATTTTGTATGGACATTCACACATGTCCTCAACGAACATTGGTAAAGTTTTACGTTCATCCATGCAATACTTGCTGAGATTTAGTAATTTGTTTGACCCCATACCGCAGCCTTCTATGGTATGACTCCGAGATTTCGACAACTTTGAGACACAGTATCTCTGCCAATATTTTGTTGAGAGAAACAGAACTTTGCCAACTTATACAACTTTTTGCGCTCTATTAAACAAAATAATAAACAAATCTTCATGAGCGATTCCCGTGAAGAAAATTTGGATCAAACTTGGCCTAAAAAACTTGCAACTCGAAAAAATTTTAAAGTTTGACTTTTTATACCTCTGAAAGTAAAGGTACGATAAACGTGAAATTTTGCACATAATAACTTATCAATACAAGGTTAACGAATATAAAATTTCACACTCCTAATATTTTTCATTAGTTCAGGAATTGAGTGTAAAGTTGATGATTTTTGTGAAAATACTAAAAACAGGGTATATTTAGCCCACTTTTACAAAAATATACCCTCTGGAAACTGTTTTAAATTATTTTCATTAGAAAGAGCATGTTTTAATCCCCCTAAAAAAGTAGGATTGGTTTTTCATCCCTGGTATATAAGGCCTTAGAAATAGGGACAAAGTTGAGAACGTTTCTATCACATGCTGCTATCGCAATATCGCATGCATTCCATTATTTTTCATCTTGTATGTTTTATACAGGCATTATAAGTACCTAAATTGCGTTGATCCATGGTGACATTGTCACTACCAGTTCAGAAACTTGAACCAGTGACCCCATCGCCATAGGGTTCACGCTCGATAGCCGTGCAATACCAGCCACGGGTGGGTTTCTTGGTTAAGGATCCCAAGCTTCTAGTTTGGTTTCTTCGTTAAGGTTCCAAAGCCTTGTGTGGGTATCTGTCCGGTTCCCAAGCCAATGATTGGGCAGCTTATTCTAGGTTCCTAAGCCTGAAGTGGGTATCTTACATGGTTCCCAAGCCGAAGTCCATGATGTTGGTATGAATTGCCAAATTCCAACTATTGCTTATTTATTATTGAATTTAGTAGCCACTTTCTTCAGTGTCACTTCTTGGAATTGATACTGTCGGCCTGGTGACATAACTGATGGTGCTGGAAGGCCACAAATAAGGTGCACTTCTCTGAAATCAGACCACTTGACATGGAATGACCCATATGCGTTGTTTACATTTGATTCGGCTTTCAACCATTTTTGATTATATGTGTCAGATTGACTTTTGATATGCATTATTCTTGAAGCTTTGGATTTTGTGTTTACAACTAAACTATTAACATAGTGTATGAAACTTAAATATATACTTGGTATTGTAATAATATATACTGCTGGGACAGTTAGAGTAAACAGATTTGACAATCCGCCACTTATATTTGATAATAACGTAACTAAGAAACTTAAAGGATATTTTTATGAAATAGTTCGCCGAGATGGGAAGGTAACTATGTGTAAGATGGTCGATAATCGAACTGTGGTACTAGCCAAAAATGTTGTTGGTTGATGTTTAACAGATGAAGTCAGGAGTAATGTTTCTGATTTCTCAACATTTTTCATTTCTCGAGAAATTATTATTATTATTATTATTATTTATTTAAAAAGAACTGAAGCCAATGGCTTGTAAAGTTCTTATAGAAAAATTACAATATTTCACATTGTTGTGATACAGGAAACTTGAAAGAAACAAAACACTTTGATAAACAACTAAAGTCAAACAATAACAAATATAAAAAGTGTACAAAAACAGAAAAATTCAGTTTATGGGGATAGTAGCAACTGATTGTAAAGGTCCAGTCTATTTTTAAAATTGTTCACACTAGGGGCAGACACTACACTTTCAGGTAGATTATTCCAGTCATTAAACACTCGGTTAGAAAGAAACTTAGCCCGAACGTTCTTACGGAATTTTTCGTGACATAACTTTAACGAATGTCCACGTAAACGAGAGTCTACATTAAGTACAAACAAACCAGTAAGATCAGCATCAAAATTCCGATGGAGTACACGGTAGGTAGTTATAAGATCACCACGACTTCTGCGGTTTTCCAGTTTGGGCAAATTAAGTCTTCGAAGTCTCTCATCATAGGGAAGTCTGTTGAAACCAAATGGTAAGCGCGTAGCACGTCTCTGGACTCTTTCCATAATGTCAATATCTTTTCTAAGACTTGGTGACCAAACAGAAACGGCGAATTCTAGATGTGGGCGAATATATGTTGTGAAAATTTTTCGTACTAATACAGGAGACGGCCTAGCAAATGCTCTAGAGATAAGGTACAACACACTATTTGCTTTCTTAACACACTTGATCATATGTGTAGACCAACTGAGGTTTGTGCATATTGTCAATCCCAAATCAACCTGTTCAGTAACTTGTTGGATAGTAATACCGTTAAGGTAGTACTGCAACCTAGGATTGTTTATGCCTAGATGAAGAACACTAGTTTTATTTATATTAACTGGTATAAGCCAGGTCGATGACCATTCAAACAGATTACTAATGTCCTTTTGAACTTCATCATACTGAGAAACATGGTTATGGAATATCTTTACGTCGTCGGCGTAGAAGCAGTGTGGAGATTTCAGGATATAACCAAGATCGCTGATGTAAATAAGGAACAACAGTAGTCCTAAAACAGATCCTTGAGGTACCCCACTAATGACCGGTGCTGAGGAGGAAAATTCATTTCCTACTTTCACACAGAAATATCTTCCTGTAAGAAACGCTTCAATCCAATGTAGAAGTTTATTTCTGATTCCAAAATGCTCCAGTTTTTTCAGCAACCTCTTGTGTGGAACTTTGTCAAACGCTCGAACAAGATCGAAGTAAATCACATCGATAGGGTTGTTTGAATCGAGTGCTCTAGTCCAAAAATCAGTACAGTAAAGCAAGTTGGTAGACACAGAACGGCCAGAATGAAAAATTACACTTATTTTCTCTAGAATTCTCGAGAAATCTCGAGAAAAATAATTATTAGAATATATATCTTTTTTAACCCTTTCGCTACGGGGCTCTTTTACATAATTCGTGTCTCCAGTTCGGCATGCAAACGGTAATGCAGATTCATACGGTTCCCGCAGTTATGTATTACAATTTACGTATATATACGGTTCCCGCAGTTTAGTTGTATATATTAATTAATTTATTTTATTTATTTATATGGTAAACTATAAAAATAACCCAAACAAGTTGAAACCTGCAAGCAAACCAGATGAATCATGCGAGCGGATTTATACGTTTCCCGCAGTCTGAGACAAAAATAATAACTACACGGAAATCAAGGTTTGATATGTCTATGGCATTTTTATTAGTCTGTATCATAATTATAATACAGCGGATGAGTTTGATTCCCGCAGTAAGTACCAAAATTTTGCTTGCGTATTAGTCCGGTTCCCGTATACGAGATACAAAATTAGTTTACTGCTTCGTACGGTTCCCGTAGCGAAAGGGTTAATGTTGAAAATATTGTAGAGGATAAAAACGTGTTAAAATTTTTGTCAATTTTAAAGTACAAAAGTAAAGTATTCATTTCAATAACATTAGAACAAATGGATAACGGGGCTTTAAAAATGATTATAAAAACGGCACGTAATTGCATATTAATTGAAATTACATATGTACAGAGAAATTCTCAAGAAATTAAGAAATTAATAATAATAGTAATAATTATTTTAAACTGAACAAAAAATGAAATGAAATTGATTAAAATAAATACTTCACTAAATTAAAATAAAACATTGTGACAATAAATGCTAATTAGCTAAATATTATAAATCGCTTCTTACCTGTTGCTACAGTTGCGTTGCGGGAGACAGAAGATAAATTTTATCAAAATTAAATTATAATCAGTGACTCACTAAACATTATGTTTTTTTCAAATAGTTTTTTAACAGCACAATGCGTGTAACGTGGCGTGGAGGAAATTTTACATTTCTCGAGAAATGAAAAATGAGAATTATAACTTTTTCTCGAGACATTCTCGAGAAATAATTCTTGAGAAAAAACACTAGTCATGAGATGGGAGGAGAAATAAAAGAAATACACAAATATTGCAAGACCTGAAGCAGTGCGTTTATAAAATTACAGCATGGGACGTGGAGATAAAATGGACCAACTTCTAGGCCTCTACCAGATATACATCAAATCAAAGAAATGGACATGCTATCAATATGGCAATAGTCAACAGCTGGTTGGAGTATCAAGCAGATTCTGAAAATTACAAACAAACAATAAAGAAGTTCTAGATTTACTTAATTTCAAAATGAGAATCGCAAAAGCTCTTGTAATAATGGGCAAACCTGTTAATCTGCCGTGAGATCATTAATTCCTGAACGTTATGTAATACACTTAACAGAAACATTTAAGTAACAAACTTATTTCCAACGACATGTACACATAAGCGTAGATTCGATTTTTATTAACTACACGAGTAAATTAACACTTGTTTTTCTCTACACGCCAATGATTTGATAACAAATATTAAGTTAACGGATTTTTGTTTTTCCTTGGGTGAGTTCGGGCCAATGAATGAATCTTATTGGTTCTTACTTAAGTTGTGGTTTTCAGCTGGGAATTAGAATACAGTTTTGATATTTTTAAACCCATCGTTTACCGTTATGTAATGCTCAGGAATTAATGATTTCACTGTACATGAAAAAAAAAAGACATGGAAGAATGCCGGCCTTCAAAAGAATTTCGCACAGATCTAATAGACTTCATGCCTAATTTCGATAATAACCAGGAAACTACTAGATGTAAAAATGAATTATGTAAAAACACATATTATGTGCGAAAAGTGTCAGGTACATTGTGCAGGTACTCATTATTTTGATGTATAAAAAAATATTGAATAAAAGAAAAAAAAAGTTTTTAAAAAAATGCTTTTTAGATCCTATTGATTCTGGAAGTGGGCCAAACAGAATTTCATCAGAGATTCAATTTGGGCCTGAAAGGGTTAATCTCCTAGAAAATTATGTATTTAATAAGAAAAGACTTAATAGATTTATAGCATAGCTTATCATATAGATTTCATAATTAATTAGTTTGTAGTTGCTTATTATTATGGTCCGGCAAAAATATGCAGCGGTACTTTTGCCATAGGCGTGCTATTTTAATCTAATTTAAAAAAAAAACAGCAAAAAACAAAAGAATAAAACACTTGTACCGCAATGAATTCTTATCTTAATAACGACACCTCATTATTTTGGGATTATATCCGAGATAGGTAATTCCGGTCACTCCTTTGCCATTGGTCAGATTTTGATAAGATATTAAATTTTTATACGCTACACTTTTTGTCAGCAGGGCACATTACAAATATATATATAATTACATTTTATTTCTACAGATAACATATGTGCCGCTTTTTATCGATTAAACACCTAACTAAAGTACCGTTGCACATTTTTGCCGGACTCTACTTATTATTCATTAAAAACGTGACCACTGGGAACTGCTTACTTATAGATAGGAACCTGTGCTACGTTTCTAAACATAATTGCTTATTGTTCAATTTTTTTAACATATGTACTGTTACTGGCATGTTATAATTAAAAAAAGAAATTCTTTATATAAAAAACGAAAATTGACAAGGCGCAATAATGGCATGTAACTGCTGTTGTTGAATGTTGATTAAGGATAATTTTCAAAATGAATGAATGCGTGAACTGAATCACTCACTGATCGATTGTACCCATAATGTACTCATCTTACTGAGGTCTGATTATAACCGATGTTACTGAATATGAATGTCTGATTATACAACTGAATGACCAGAATGCGATTGAACGTGTAAATCTAACTGACCGTTAGCAAACTTGATGCTGACTGATCGACCGTTTGTTGCAATACTTAACACGCCTACTTGAAAATGACTAAAGGGCGTATCACACTAGAACTCTATCCAAGTTTTACTTTTATAGTTTTTTCTTCAGGATTCACGTCATTAGGTTTTGACTTATCACAGTATTTAAATATTATTTGATACTTGGAATTTTTTTGTTTGTGCATGCGTATATCGTGTGATTATGACAGTTGACAGTTTTACTTATATTTACAGTTTTACTATATTAATACGATATTTTTATAACGTTATATTATATAACTTACGTTATATATTATAATAACCTATAACGTTTCATAAAAAGTTAATTTGTAACGTTATTTTAATAACATTATAAAAATATTTTTAAAATTTTTCATTTGTATGTAATAAATGTATGGCGATTTCAAAAGAGTTTCCATTTCCGTAGACACATTTATATTTCCTAAAAACAGTTTTCAGTTTTCAAGACAAGTAGATATAATTTGATATTTACCACCAAAACAGATCACAAATATAGGTAATTTCAGAGTTACAAATAAAAATTATTTTTATAACGTTATATAACATAATTCATTTTTTAACGTTATTTGTCACATTATGTAACGAAAACAAAAAATAAATAACGTTATATAAGAACGTAACGACTTGAAACGTTATTTCATCCCTGCATTAAATACACATTTTTACACATTTTTCATTGAAAAACAGGAATACAACATAATCAAACAAAAGGGTTCTACCAGGCTTGAATTTACTTTTTGAAATGTTAAGTTGAATATTCTGCTATTTATCGTTTTTCTTCTTTTATTTTCGTTGCTTGTGATCATAATGTATTTCAACTTCGACGTCAAATAATGTTAGTTAAATGATAATGGAGAAGTAATATTACCAATCTTATTTAAAAATAAATAAATTCCATGGCTAGCTAGACACCTTTTTTTCTAGATCATACTGTACTTTCATTTTTACACAACATTTGGTTGTATTACGTGATGCGGCACCAAATAATGCATTTGCATGTGTTCAAAGCAGCGAGTTAAAAATTTGCACTGAACGTAGAGTGAAGTTGTAACTCTCTACGTGATGTTAAACTTTGCTAGTTTTCAAGAAAGAAATTTGGCCTAATTATTTTTTGACACGATGTCGTAAAATACTCCAAGAATCTTTGGAAAATGGTTAATAATTAAAATTCAATTTCAGTAAATTCGTTTTTGTTTAAATTTTTAGATTGAAATAACTTTTATTCAAAACCCAAACAATTAAAACTTCCACCATTTAAATTTCGGTTGTAAAATTCATTACAAATTAAATTCCCTTGTTTAATAGCCGTTTTAAACAAAAATCAATTTTCCAACAGTTTGTAAAGTTAGTTAAAACTGTGACTTTGGTAGAACTGGCCATATCCCTTGTTTCCCATGACCTTTATGGTTTTCTAAAGTGTATAGTAGTTGAACTAACGGTGTTACCTAGTTGGACAATGAGTTAATTGATATTATTTTGTTTCAGCTAATCCAAGATGGCGGCCTTCGTGGCGAAGCAGATGGTAGGAAACAAGCTGAACGCTGTTAAAGGTGAGTTTATTTTAATGAAAATAGGCGCAGGGAATTTTTCTCGTTGGTAATAGGGCGCAATGTTTAAAATTAAGCCAGTGATATTCGGGGGTGATAGGGTTAAACAAAGTAACTAAAAAATCATGAATATAATATCAAGTCCCATATTATAACAGGGTTGTTTACAAATCATTGAAGCAGCATTATAAAAGGGGAAAGTAGGGTAAGTTGTATAACTTACAGCAAAGTGTCGATACTTTTTGTTTCGATATTTTATTGATATCGATACTTTTTTACTGGTATAGGTTACAATTATTGTAGGTAATATTTGTGTAGTAATATGAATTAACGAAGCTAATGAATCGTTGAATTTGATATAGGGTTGTTCCAATTAATTGGAAGATAATCGTTAATCGGTCATTTTTCAGATTAATCGTTATCGGTTTTGATAATCGGCAAAATTTTCTCACCGAGCACCAAAAAGACATCTATAATTTTTCAATCTAAATTGATTAATGAAGTTCTTCACTCATCGCTACAAACCAAAAATTCTTCCAACATGTGAGGAATGCCTCCACGCTAGTATGGCATCAGCAACGTGATACTGAAATAATGTGTGGGGGACTCTGATATATAAATATGAAATGTCACGGTTGGCTGATTTATTTATTTCATTTGTACTTACTCTGTACATCCCTCACATTATGGGTTCCAAGACTTGCGAGCGGATCAAGTCTGGACCCCCCCTATTTGTCCGCTAGCTGGTTGCTATGATTCTTGGAAGGATTATGGGTTGTTTCAATTAAACTCAACATTTTAGCTAATCTACTTTAATTATGATACGGTTTAAATATTTACATTAATTACACTAGACTTACAATTACGTCTATACAGCTAAATCCAAATGAGACATTCACAAACACTAAACACTGGACTCTTTAGCACTAATCACTAATTTGTCCACTGGACACCACAATCCTGACTGACATCTTCTAAAACCATTTATCTCTCACATGTCTTTAGCTGGACACTACACTAACATTCATACGGAATTACTTGTTACATTTTACTAGTCCAACCGAACACCCTAAATGACTCTAACCCATGGTTAACAAAATCTCACTCTAATTAAAAACACGACTTAACTTCACGACGGTTTAAAATGAACTCTAAAACATGGCTTAACATTATGAAGGTTTACCATCTACTACTCTTAAAACACGACTACTTTAAAAATGCTTAAATCGCCCAACTGTTAAATGTCATTTAACACCTCTTGATTGTCGGTCTTGTATTATCTTAAAATTCATAATTTATTGGTGATAACTCAGATAAATATCCCATTAGATAATAGCCGAATCATAATATTTTTATCTCAGACAGAATTAATTATTATTTATGTGCTTATGGTTGACGTATATTTTTTTAACACAACAATTTACGATTCACTTTCATGTTACATTGACAAAGTGTCAAGTTAAAATAATAAACAAATCTACCGTTATCTTAAATGCCCTTTCTAAGCTATAGATTATTTTTTTATCGTTTAATAGATTAAATATTTTACTCTAATTTAATGATTATAATGAATTTATTTATGAAATTTTATTTATGAAATAATACCCAAATTACCTCCCTTACAAATGCATTGTTATTAAAATTTACTGTTAATATTATTACACTACAACCTAATAATTGGTCCAATCTCCATTATTATCAATTATTGTTTGGCATCTTTTCGGTACACTTTCTACCAGTTTTTCGGCATACTTTAGCAGTGATCTCCATATCTGCCGTATTTGACGAGTTAGCTGATCCAAATTTTGAACGTTTGTTGTTCGAAGCTTATATTTTAAGTAAAAACTAGATTCATCAGAGTAAACCACATCACTCCAATCGCAGTCTAAATTTTACTTGGCGAAAGCCAGTCGTTTTTCGACATGTTTCACCGATAACAATGGTTTTGTTTGGTGCTCCTGAATTTAATACCATTTTCAATTTAATGACTTCTCAGGGTCATTAGACTTAATGTTTTTTTAACAAAATTGCCTGATATTTACGTAAAGATAACATAGGACTATTTTTAAAAACGTTAAAAATCACTTTATCTTGTTTTTTAGTAGTCGCTTATTTTAATCCATGATTAGGTAAATCGTCAACATTTTTCTTAATTTTATAACGTTTCACCCAATATTTCACAAAGTTTACTGACTTGTGCATATATTTTGCTGCACTTGAAAAGGACATTTTTGGCCCTTTTGGGTGGGTACATAAAAATGCCGCTTCAAGACGTTTTGCATAAATAGCACTCATTATTATATAACCGCACTACTGAAAGACAAAACTCTAACTAAACAATTTTTATTATCAGGCGTATTAGGTCTTGATGTTCTTATCATGTTTGAGCCTGTTTATTATTTGTGCACATGCTTGATACTGAGTTAACACAGACAAAAACCCTCGGTGAGGAAAACAACTTAATTGATACTCAAAATATTCGCTCTGAACCACTCTTTACAACGTTCCAGGCTTAGCTGGCGCTGATCTATAAGCTGTTCATAATTTGGGTCAGTATTTAAAATTTTAGTATCATCTGCATACAATATGGTTTTGACTTTATGACGTATATAAACGCCTATTATTTGTATAAATTATGAACAGCAGGGGTCCTAAAATTGAACCTTACTGCACTTCTGACTGTGTCTCCAGTTCATTTAATATTTGACCATTAGCCCATACTTGTTTTCTTTTAGCTAGGTAGGATTTTAATAAATAAGTGCTATCAAGGCTAACATTATTACAGGGTAATTTAGTAATTATTAAATCATATAAAACGCAATCAAAGACTTTGGTTGGATCTAAAAACGTGGCTGTGCTATGAGATTTGTTTTCTATAGTCAATGCTAGGTATTAAATTCATAAGATGGTATATCTGTAAGCTCTAAAGCAGAACTGATTACTGTTTATTAAGTAAAATAAAGTTTTTAAAATATAAAGAAATCAACTTTGCCATTTGTAACGAAAAAATACAGTATCAAACATATTCCAATCAATATTTGATGAAAAAGACGTTTATATATCTCATTTACGGCATTTCTTATTTCTTTTTAGAACTGTTTCAATTCAACTTATTGTTGACAAGAAAAATCACGCTTCGATTGGAAAGACTTTAAGTAAGCTCGACATTTCCGAGCGCGAACTTTACAAAGATACAGAAAATATAGCGTCAATTCATTACAGCACTTGGGAAAATTGAATTTGCCATTCTCAAGTCCTGGAAAATCAGTTGCAAGCGTAACCATCATTTGTTTAGTGTTTACTTTTAGAATGTGAACGTTTCACTGTGTTGAAAATGAGAGTTGGTAACATTCTAAAGCAGTTTTACCATGCATTAAATGACCCGGATAATGTAAAAGCGGCTCTGTGGAGTTGGAAGAAAGTCCAGAGTTACGTCAGCGGTTCCTAAACTTTAACCAAGGACATTATTCTATATTTTCACTCCATTAAACTTTCTCAGATCTGATCCAATGGTTAATGAATAAACGAATTTGTTTTTGTATTTCTTTTTTCAGTAGTGGAACTAGGGAAACTATAAATTTAAATCCTGTTTTATACAAAGCATATAAAAAATTACTGTTTTTACGTAAAAATCGAATTTTATTCGATTTACATTCACTGTATACTATGATAGTCTAGCCAATGGCAACAGCGCCACCATTAGGATTCCAAATGAGTGCAAGAACGCTATTAGTTTTAAATAGAAATATAAAATATTCTTTAAAGGAACATTTAATTTTTGTGAAAATATTCCCAAGAATTTATTCTCTCTGCAAAGTTTATCTTATTTTTCCTTCTGAATCTAATACTTATTTGGAATACTAATGGCGGCTCTGATATCATCTGTCAAACTGCAAACTGTCACAAAGTGTCTGTAAATCGATTACTTAAGTCATATCACAGTTTTAAAAAGATGGCAAATAGGACTTCGAATAGATGGACTTCGAAACTACAATTTTTTTCCATTTTCCAGATGCTCCAAAAGTATGGAGCAGTTAACTCCATACTTTTTAGAGCTTTGTAGGTATGACCTCCCTTATACCGTCATTTTTGTGTCTGTCTGTTTGGTAGAAATTGTGGCCAAACGGCTTATCATAGAAAGTTAAAATTAGGCTTGCTTAAAATTTTGAATGGGTTATCACATGAATGAATAGATAATCTAATAAAATTTAATTTTTGAAAAATATTAATTTTTATAGAATTTTCACCTCAAATGCGTCGAAAAACATTTGTCTCCTTATTTCCCAGAGGGGTTGATCCAGAAAAATAACAAAATTCTCAATAATGTACATTGATATGAACCGGAACAGTGTAAGAGGAATTTTTCATCATAATATTGTTTGGAATAATACCAATTTATTGTTAAAATAAATCTTTATTATTTAATACATTTTTATTTTATTAATTGTATGGTATAAAAAAAGCTCTTACAACGGAGATTAAGAAACGAAACACAGTTTTTAAAAATTATTTATTTTAACAGGATTTTTTCCAAAAATATTCTAAGAAAATATAAATAATCGTCCCACATCCTGTAACCCAGAGTAATTATACTAAAAATGAAGGAAAATTCTAAGTAATGTACATTGATATGAACCTGAAATTTACACTAGGAATTTTTTATGTTTATTTTTTCGAAAGTTATCGATTTGTTTGAAACACCATGCTACATCATTTAACTGAATAGAGTAAGGTAACTTGCTTGATGTGAGCGCATATTGTAATTAGCTACGCTTGTAAGTCTCTGAATGAAGGGCATGGATTATTTTTTCAAGAGTTATCGAATTTTATAATTTACATTTTTAGGGTTTTGTAGGTATGACCAAAAAACCCTTATACCGTCATTTTGTCGTCTGTCTGTCTGTTCGGTAAAAATTGTAGCCAAACGGCTAAACCTAGAGAGTTGAAATTTGGCATGCTTATACAACTCTTTGACCCGCACATAGGAAAAATACTAAAACATCTAAAAAACATACCCCCCTAAAAATATAAACAAATACGTGCTCATCAAAAACAAAAATATTTTTTTTTAATTTTGAGTAGGGTATCAAATGAAAGCCCTAAGTACGTGGATTAACGATCAAATTTTTATTTTTGCAAAATAAATTATTTTGATGCGATTTTTGCCAAAATTGTGCAAAAAAAATTTTGTCCCACACCCTGTAGCCCAGATGGTTTAAACTAAAAATCTAAAAAATTTCTAAGTAATGTATATTGGTGTGAACCGAAATAGTACAACAGGAATTTTTGATCAGATTATGTTTTAGGAAAATAACGCATTTTTTGTGATTTTTGGTTCACAAAGTACAAAAGTTATACCAATGTAAGACAGTCACATGAAAGGAGTGCGATAGCGAAATGGGTTAGAGCAGTCCTTCTTAAACTTTTTGATGTCGCGGCTCCCCTGCAACTCAAATCAATAATCCACGGCCCCCCTAATTTTTGTTTTTGGAACCAAGATTAGGATAGAACCAAGTCCCTTGTGGGAACTCCACGGCCCCCTAGGGGGCCGCGGCCCACCACTTTAAGAAGCACTGGTGTGAAACGAAGGGTTTCGAGTTCGAGTACGGAGTGAATTTTATTTTTTCTGTTTTTTTTTTTTGCATTTTTATTATGTTGAAATTATTTTGTCAAAATTCTAGTTATATTTTGACAAATGATGCATTTAATTTTTAAGAGCGTAAATTTAATAACCATTCTTATTATATGATTAACAGACGATAAATTATTTTAAAAATATCGTTCATTTTGCCGTGATTACTACAAAGTAAAATTTGTCCTACACACTCAGCATACAGCCTTCACTTATTATATACCTGCGAAACCCTGAAATGTGTGAATATTCACACTTCACATCAATTTTTTATAAAAAACGTCACTAACAAAATTCACACTTTGTGAATTAATTTTTATTTTGAGTTTGCAGTTGGGAACAGTTAATTTTACAAAGAATTAGTTGGGAATTGGGAATGGAATAGCATGTGGCGTTATCCATAATTCGCAATGTTTGTCAACTTAATTTATATATGGCCAAAATAGGTAAATTTAAAATAATATAGTTAAGTTTGGAAATTAGTGTAATTACTGTACTCCATTCAAAGCTGAAAGGGAAGACTAAAGTATATATCTATCTATGTAGGTAAATTTAAAATAGATTTATTATCCAAATGGATAAAAGATTTTATACATTTCACAACTGATGGTGATGATGTGTATTGCCAAGTGTGTGCCAACAGTGATGTATCTAGTAATTTTAGTCCCTTAAAACTTATAGAAGCCCTACTTGTGGAAAAAAAAGCTTTAGGGTACACATGTAGAACCAGTAATGTAATTAGGAACTTGAGTCCCTCAAACAAAATTTGTGAAGAGGGATAGGGATAGAGAGGCAGAGAGAAAGAGAGAGAGATATAGAGAGGGAGAGAGAGATAGTTTTGCCACTAACACGATATTACTATCCTAAAATTATTTTGCGATTATTTGTTTTGTCCTTTGAAAATTGATCGCCAGGGCACCAACATTTTTGGATTAACTTAAAAAAAATACTTTGTTGTAACGCTTTTAAAATTACATCAAATGGGGTTCGTTGCACAGTAAGTGGTCGTCTATTAATTTCTCGTTATTTTTCTCTGTTTGGTTTATTTCAAATACTTTTTCTCTCACACATAATGCCAGAAGAAATTTGTGGAACTCAGAAACGGCTTTAGTCTTCTAGGGTCCGCTATCGGCAGTAGCGAACTAGCAAATTAAACCGACCCGGGAAACTTTTTGAAGACCGGCCTCACATAACACCACCGAAAAAAAAAATAATAATAAATGCACTTTAAAAATGAATGAAAAATAAAAAATATAGGAATATTCTCAATTTACAAAACAACAACATAAATTATATAAAAAGAAATAAATAAACTCAAAGAAACAATAGAGTTTACAAAATTTAAAGAAATATCGACAGTAATAATTTAAAAAATAATAAAGACATAACGACAGTAAAAAATAAAAAAGCACCCGGGAAACAATGAAATTACAAATACCTGTTTAAAATATTGAAAAAACATAAGTTTATATTATAAAAACAGTTAACGCTATATTAGTGAATGCCAATGTTCCATATAAATGGAAAGTAGGGAAAACCACAGCTTTCCAAAACACGGTAAAAATTTATCAAACCTCAAAGATTACCCATTAGTTTGTTATCCAAAGCAAGAAAAGTTGTTCAACGAATGATAGATCACAGGCAAGATGCTTACCCATTAATATCAGAACAATTCGGATTTCGAAATACATACTGTACAATTGATCAACTTGCTCGACTAACAGATCATATAATCATAAATTTCAATTAAAAAACAATATAAGATACAATACTAGAATACTACTAGATGTCGAAAAGTCGTTATACTACGTAATTATTTTCATAATTACCGACCGCCAACATATATAAGGGAGGTATTGTGATCATACCGATTTTGATATTTCGAGATTTCGATGGATCCCCACAAATTGAGGTCCCTACATAACGTTTTGACTATTTTTAGCATGATGTCTGTCGGTCTGTCTGTCCGTCCGTCCGTCCGTCCGTCCGTCCGTCTGTCTGTGTGTCTGTCTGTCTGTCTGTCTGTCTGTCTGTCTGTCTGTCTGTCTGTCTGTCTGTTCGTCTGTCCGTTTGTCTGTCTTTGTACACGTGTAGAGCAAAAGGCTGAAAAAATGTTTATGAAACTTAATATTTAAGCTTCTGCCATCAATGGCACGAGTTGATCAACTTTTGGTAAAAATCAGTTGACTAAAAATGGGAGTTTACTCGTCTCGATTTTAAGATTTTTGTGAATATTTCACAACAGAAAAATATTTCGAAAAAATTTATTGAACAAAAGTTGCTATAAAAGCAATAATTAATAACTTTTATTTGAGACGTTTTTTGATAAAACGAAAAATTTCGAATCATTTTTGTAAAATTTTTCGAAATTTTTTCATACTTATATGTAACGTTTCCCTGGTCATGATAAATAATATCTCTGTTAGATAATATTAGGCCAAGTTATTTCTACTCTGCTGCTAGAATGTAATTTATATAAGTACTTTATGATAGCGGTCGGTCCTGTAGTGGCCACAGCTGATTTTTTTTTATATTTTCTTGTGATTATTAGGCCGGCTTCACGGCATCATTCGTAACCGGCCTAGCGGGAACTTTCTCGGTGTTCCGCAGACTCAGTTTGCCACTGACTCTTGACAATTGTTTATAAGGTCCCACCAAAAATGGCCATTCCATATTTTGTTTCATTGCTGCTTATATTAGTGTATTACTGCATATTTGACCATATTTTTGTGATTGTTTGACCGCATATTTTGTGCATATTTAACCATATTTTTATGTTATCTGAACTCTAGTAATTAGAAATATTCTTGAAAGAGCTCACATTAATGTGGCAGTTTAAGGGAATTTGACCAACTTTATATTCGACAAATAATTGAGAGGTTCAAGTAAACATTTATATGAAAATAGTTATTGTTTGTACTATTAAGAATTAGTTGAAATAAAAGTTACCAAGTTAATATGTGTGTACTCTATACATTCAGCATTAATACCGGACCCCTTTGAGATTATCCTCAAACAAAACTTTTGTTTCAAAATAGTTTTAGGTATGTCTTTATTTTATCCAATTCATGAAAATAATAATAATATAATTAAAGTTTCTTAATGATTCAAGTATCACGCTTTGTTAAATTTTGTTCTTAATTTCTGTTATTTGTAGTTGAAATTAAAAGATAACTTGGTGAAAACAAAATAATAAAAGATAAAAATCTAATTGGCTTCTACATTGTTTCCTGAGAACAATAGGTATTAAAAAGAAAATCACAGTGAGAAATTATCCTGAAAATTGCAACAACTTTTTTGCAAGTGTTCTTGTTCACTTCTTTACTTTTTGTTATAATTTGAATTAGGTGAAATATTAGATTTTATAAAGGTTTACAAATATATCTACGTATTTTTTGGATATTTAGTAATTTTTAGATTACAGTACCCTCCATTTACGTGAATAATTGGTCTGTAGAAGTCGTTAAAAAGTTACCTTAATAATATTTTCTTTTCTTAATCTGCGATTTAAGTGCTTTTATGTGATGCACCATAATAATTTTAAGAAAATTAGCTAATAACTAATTTCTTTTTTGAAAATGGGGTAACAGCAGAAATACATGTATAAGATCTTTTGCAAGATATTAAAAGTAACGTATTCCAAGCATTTTACTTTCATTTCAAATATTCCTACTTTTGTTTAGGTAATTGGTCTTCAAAACAGTTGTTAAAAAACATGATAATATATCTAGGGTTGGGATAGATCTTGGTGAGAAGAATAGGTCATAAGGTGCTCTTTTTGGAATCACATTTTGCGACTAAATTTTTTTGCCAGAACTTTGAAAATCCCTTAAAACAAAAAAAAATGTTTTTTTTTTCAAATAACTCAATTCCATTGCAAAATTCGACAAAAATATTTTTATACTGTTTAAGAGGGATAAATTTTCTATAATTTAGTTTTCATAAGTTTTTTTGTGGAATGAATTTCGCTGCTAGAACGCAACAAAGTTTGTCAATTTTTAAATTCATGAAAAATGTACATTTCGCCACCAAATTAACGCAAAATATTATAACTTTAGGAGCATTGTTAAACCTCTGCAAAAATAGATTTAATATCGCTTCTCAGCCACCAACTGAGGCAGCAGCACGTGAAAATTCCCTCCGGACTAGGAATGACGAGAATTGGAAATTTCTGGAATCGGGTACCCGCCACAATTACCCGGATATTATCCGATACCCATTAATTACCCGCTACCCGTTAATATATAAAAATGAAAAGCTAGTATAGAAAAATAAGCACAGGTGCATTATGGAATACGCATACTTAATCCCTACGATTGTAATCAAGAACAAAATAGTCACAGATAAATAAATATTATGTCATAATTACACACACAATTACCCGTTAATTACCTGCTACCCGCTTCCCATTAGTTATCAGATATCCATTAGTTACCCGTTGCCCTTTAGTTACCCGATACCCGTTAGTTAACGGGTAATGGGTTAATAACGGGTACCAGGTATTCAAAGTCGGTACGGGGTACAACCTTAATGGGTCAGGTAGCGGGTACCCGGGTACCCGTCGTTATTCCTACTCCGGACATACCGTCAGGTCCAGAGTTGGTATAGAGCTTAGAAAAATCCAAGGAATGGTGACGTTGGAATTGGGAATAGGAGTAGGTTATCTTTTTTAATTAGGCAATGGAACAGAGATATTTGCCAAAAAACATTTTTGCACGTTTTTGCAAGTTTTTCCGCAAAAAAAAGTCGCAAAATGAGACCCGTAAAATAGCTGACCTATTTATTAATTGCAGCAATCTCCAAAACTACCGCAAAACATTCTTGCGACAACTACGTATTTCCTGGAAAAATATATATTATTGTTTTGTTTGTTTTTTTTTTTTTAAACAAATAGAACTAAATTTACTTAGAAGTAATTTAAAAATTTATTGTCCTTAGTTTTATCAACCTTATAAAGATCTATATAAAGCAGTCTCTATTATCAAAGGTTAGTTATCTTGTCTTAATAACTCAATAAAAGCAGCCATAATTCTCCATTTAGTTAAAGAGCAGTATCGTAGCAGACACGAACATTTTAACGAGAAACTACAACATATGTGCCGCACTGATAGCAATTTTTTTAGGTAAACATTGGGAGTTTCAAAGAAAATTGTATTTTTAAACAAATGTTGCATGTATTAAATGGTATCCTATTAAATGGGATATTTTTAATGAAAAAATGTAGATTCTCTTGAAAAATACTTACAGATGGTTCTTATTTGGCTGCGATTTATCTCAAATATGTTCTACTTTTTTCTCATACCCTGTAAGCCAGACTAGTAACTCCACAAGATAGTACCTTTATAGTAATGTAATTAATTTATAAAATAATTTTTTAATAGCTGTACGGTCAATAATAAAATAAATACATACAAATTAAATAAACATAATAAACTATACAAAAGTGAACAAAACCAAAAAAGAAAGAACATACAGAGTTTGAATTTGTCCTCAATCATACTATACAATTATTACATTATTGGTAATAATGTTTTTGTTAATATATTATTATAAAATAATGTGGGGATAGACTATTTAGCCTTCAGCACAGATAATAATGATAATAATAATTTTTCAAAATTAAAATCTAAAATTCCCAAACTTGATACCGCAAATGTTGTTTACGAAATTTTGTGTGGGGAATTCAGTAAAAGTTACATAGGCAGATTTAAAAAAATCCTATTTACCAAGATAAAAGTGACAAGATTAAAACCTAACAGCACAGCTCTCGCGGTACACTCTAATAAAACGGGTCATATATTTGATTATGAAAATGTTCAAATCTTAGATAAAGAAGGACATTTTCAAAAAAGAATGATATCAGAGATGCTGCATATACACACTTCCAAAGATAAATGCGTAAATAAAAAAAAAAAAAAAACAGATACCGTCGGTTTTAAAAATTCATATTTCAAACTTTTTACACAATAAACAGCTGTTTGATACCTACCTGTCACAATTAGTTTCATTACCTTATCATATGTTTGTGACATCGAACTGTCTACCAGTGGCCAACCTTTTTGGAAGCAAGGGCGCAATTAAGAATTTTCAGAAACGTGGCGGTCGCAATGATATGTAATGACATCATATATGTTTTTTTATTGTTAAAGTTAATTTTATTTATTTTTTTTTCATTTCTCAATATTAATTTCTTAAAAAAAATTGTTTTTGTTAATTTTTGTCATTTTTAATTTTGAATCTTTTTATTTGATTTTACTTATAGGTTAAAATCCCATTATTTTTTGAAAAAATGCTCTTCTTCATTTTTAACACAACATAATACAAGGTGTCTCAAAAGAAATTTTATATTTATTTAGCTTACTGCGTGAACGCAACGTATCCGAGGGGCGCGGGGGTTATGTCAATCGGTAGCCTGGCTTTTGGGAATTTAGTCGCTATGGAGCGTTTCTCGGGAGCAGACCGCGCGTTATGCGTGCGAGAGTTTTACAAAAACGGTGATTCGGCGACTGTAGCGCGTAGAAAATTCTGCAGTATTCGAGGTTTTCGCCACTTAAATGATGCGCCAAGCATTCCTCTCATTCGACATTGGGTTAAAAAGTTTGAAGAGACTGGTACAACGTTGGATAAATCAAAATCCGGGCGACCTAGGTCATCAAGAACGGTAGAAAACGTGGAGAATGTTAATCAGTCTGTTCGTGACGACCCGAACCTGTCAATTCGGAAGCGCGCAAGTGCTTTAAATGTGCATAGATCATCATTACATCGCATTATGCACAAAGACCTAAAGCTGCACCCCTACAAAATTCAATTGGTGCAAGAATTAAAGCCCCAAGATGCCAGTCAAAGGCTTAATTTCGTAAATCAGGTGATTGAGCGATTTTCAACGTTTACCAACATTTTGTTTTCGGATGAATCTCATTTTCATCTTAATTCCTATGGGGTTATCTTAAATCTAAAGTTTACGCCAATAAACCGACTTCATTGGCGCATTTGAAAGAAAATATCCGTCACGAAATGGCAGCCATCTCTGAGTCCACCTGCCGAGACGTCATAAGTAATTTTACTGTTCGATTAAATGAGTGCCGAGAACGCGAGGGTCTACAGTTAGACGATATTATTTTTAAGAAATAAATCCCCAAAAAGTGTATTTTAATAATTAATAAACATTTTTTCTATATACGGCTTACTTTTTTTTTAATCGATCCACTAAATATAAAATTTCTTTTGAGACACCTTGTACAACAAAATAATAATAATAATTTGTAATAATAATTTTATTGAACGACATTTATTACCAGAGCCGCAGTAAGGGGGGGCGGAGGGGGCGACGGCCCTGAGCGCACTAAGGAAAAGGGCGCTGACGAGCTTGACTAAGGGACGCCATTGGGAAGGCGAGGACTTTTTTTTTGCTCGTTACTTGCAATTTGTGAAGTGAGGGCCTTTTTTTTTAGCTCATCACTTAAATTTTGGAGGTGAGAACTTTGTTTTTATTTGCCAAGGGCGCCAAAACACGGCTTTGCCCCTAGCGCAAGTTTTCCTTACTGCGGCTCTGTTTATTACATATAATTACATAATATATGATAAATTATTATTCGTTAATGAGAAGGTTGAGACTGTTTCTTGACAAGTTTTCAAAATCAGGACAGTAATTTGATACTGCTACTCTTAAACAGTCATTCAATGATCAGTTTTAATAAAATGAAACATAAAAAACGGCGCTAAAATTCGATAGAATTCGCTAAAATAATATTTTTTGTAGTGGAACTACTTATATTTTATTATATACGCAGGTATTTAATATGGCATAATAAAAAATTACTTGAAAATTTCAATTAATAAATAAGTATTTAATTCCAAGAAAATTTTGCTTAAAAGTGGGAAAAAAATTGATTGGAAATAAAATTTAAAAAAATATTTTTATTTACCGGGAATCGTATCGCGGGCGTATAACAGATCGCCCGAGGGCGCAGTTGCGCCCACCCCTGGGCTAGACTATGATTAACCGTTCCTGTGCATTCCATACATTTTAATGTGGAAATTTTTGACATGATTTTTTACAAATTGACTTCAATATTAGGTAAGCTATCTTTGTTAAGAACCCTTCCTTTTTTTTTTGCAAATTTTGACTGTATTAAAGAATATTGTTTGTCCTTTTTGTTTTACATTTAAATGTTTTTTCAGTTTACGTGTTTTGCACATATGATTATTAGTTTCAACGTAGTTAGAATATGCGTAATATTCTACGCAAGCAAGAATTGACGAACATTTGAAGACGATGGATAATGGTTCTAGAAGTATTTCAAATCTCACATCCGTATAGTAGAACCGGCAAGATATTAGAATTGAATATTCTATTTTTTGTGGACCTGGCATACTGCGAAGCGTTCCAAACATTTTTCAGCATGTCTAGCTTTAATAATCCTCATTTTAATATTCTCTTCGGTGTTTCCAGATTTGTATGAGACAATGCCTCCGAGATAAGTAAAAATTTCGACGTCTTCAATAAGGTGATCGTTAATGCGGTACTTGTCTTGTTGTGTGGATATTATATTATACACTGTAATTATATTTTGTTACGTATATAATGTTACGTTTTCTGGAGTAAGTCCTTACCTTAAATTATATAATGTAAAATAATAATCCAGTCGCGTTACTCCACTCACAGAGCTTTTGCAGGTTATCAGATAAGTTCGTGATTTCACGTAATCAGCAAAAATTTCTCACTCGTAATATTTGAGATGTTGTTAACTACCAATAGGAAAACAAGGGGCCTAAATATTACTCTTGGGGCACCCCATTGGTTGGTAAATAGTTACTAGACTTGGGCTCATAGTATTCAGCATATTGCAACCGTTTTCAAAAGTATGATGCACACCAGGCAAATAATTACGGAGAAACGCCGAAATATTTTAATGCACGTAGTAGTCTCGAATGTCCTAATCTATAAAAGGCCTTCGCCTTATCCAAATAGACTACATTGTCTTGGATTCCAGAACCCAGACATTGATTTATGTAATCTGTAATAGATTGATGATAGTTCACTTAAAACCATGCTGTTTCTTACTTATGGCAGGAGACACGTGCTGAAATAAATATTTATACGTAATCTGTTGTCAATATTAAA
The DNA here is from genome assembly GCA_963971575.1 of Liopterus haemorrhoidalis. Taxonomy (NCBI): domain Eukaryota; kingdom Metazoa; phylum Arthropoda; class Insecta; order Coleoptera; family Dytiscidae; genus Liopterus; species Liopterus haemorrhoidalis. Next base: position 16,345,498 of record OZ020612.1, on the reverse strand, counting down.
TATAATTTTAAATTGCGTTTGAAATAATTCAAAGTAATAAGATTTAACAGATTTGTTCGCGTTATTATTTTATAAAGTTCGTGTAGCGAACAGTTTGACAATACATTGTGATAAAAAGTTTCCATTCTCTGCCAAATTATCGAGGTAACTGAACTCCAAAGCACATTTCCTAAGAGGTCACCCCATTTCCATTACTGGCCTATTTCGCCGTACACCCTAATAACCATACAAAATAGCACTATTCCCCTGCGATATGTGGGAAACTTGACTTGGAAACAGTAACCAGTCGGCCAGTGATACCGTACTGGACTTAATGCAATGCGTGTATGCCAATTTACGATATCAACTACGTTCACCATATAAATGGTTTATGCGGCCTTTAAACGTATAATTAGATGAAAATGATGAATGGTTTTGGATTAGATGGTTTTATCTCCTGTTACCAGTTAGCCTCTGACAGGGTAACATGTTGTTTTAGTTCAGTTTGCAAATTGTCTTTTGATAAAATTGTTTGTTAACAATTTAATATCCGGAGGCATGGCAAAGGAAATTTATATTAAGTTAGATTTTTATTTTAGTAAATTGTTAACCTAATTGAAAATAACCAGGGAAAATTAGTTTTTAGTTGGTAAACCACCTACGAATCAAATCTTTTGTATCCAGCAGCCTTTGGGAAATTCACAGCATATGAGTATGGAATAGATATCGTATATTTTTTTATTAATCGTATATTAATAACAAAACTATTAACTTAATTAATAACTATATTGATTAAAAAAGAATTACAATTGTACATCGAAGTTGTTGACGTTCTGGTGTTGGTACCACCAAATCCAGTGGGTCACCACTACATTTTCTGATAGTACGTTTGATCGTAATATATACGATTATTTGCTGTTCTGCAGCACAGTCATATTGGGTCACATTTTTCATGATCTGTTCTAATGTGGTTTAAAAAAGCCCAAGTTTTACTGTGATACACGGCATCCCGTTAAACATACTAGTTGGAAAGCTGTTACACTCACTGCGCTATTCAGATTCTATGTTGAAGTTCCTTCTTACATCTTTACACAGTGCGTGCAGTTCGAGGATCTGTCCGTTACCCTAGACAGTGTATTTATGGACAGACTCTTTCAGAGGGAATCGAACTTATTTTGTTATGAAATTTATGTATAAAATTTGGCACCATATTTAAGTCTGTTATTTGTTTTGTTATCTGTGATATTTGATGGTAAATAGCTCCTTTAAAGTCTTTTATCAGCATCTTGCGTCTGTTCAGTTCATCGAACATACTTTTATTCTAATTTATTTGTGTTTGTCCGTGCAAAATTTAATTAAACATGTGTATCAGATTTTATTTATCTATTTATTGTTCTATTTATTCTTGTTATAAGTATTTCCAAAATGAAACGGCCACTCTTGTTAACAAGATTAACTGCATTGTTAATCTTCTGCCATAATGGCTTTATGGCAGTTATCTAAAGACTTGTTGCTGTAAAAAGAATATAGGAGGTATTAAGGTAATTTTAAATTTATGTAGAATAGATGTAATAGTAATTCAATTGAAGTTTCTTAAAAACCACTAAGGATATTTTCTTAATTTATAATCCTATTGTTTCTAAATTTTAGGGGTTGTTATACTTGTCTGTTAGTTAATATTCAACGTTCATAGCGTGCATACAGTAACAACATGGCTCTTTGGCGACCATTTGATTGTGCAGAAATTCCTAATTTCTGTAGTGAAAATAGTGAATCTGTGCAATGTGATTTGGAGCGCGAAAATGTGGACGTGGCTTTTATTTTAAGGCTACCACCATATTATTGTGTTTTAAACCCTATAGAACTAATATGGAGCCAATTAAAAGGTATTGTGCGCCGGAAAAATACAACACCGACAGAAAGTGACACTGTAGTACAATTAATTAAAGATGAAACTAGTATAATAAGTAGTGATTTGTGAAAAAAATGTGTCAAACATATAAAGACAATTGAAACATTTTTTTTTATAAATCCACCGAAAAATTTTCAATAATTATTAATTTAAATGACAGTGGTAGTGACACAACGTCGGATAGTGATAAACAATGATAATAGTCATAATGATTAAAATTTTAATAATTTTATATTACCATAAATTGACAAAAAAGAATTATTTTTGTTTGTGCAAGTTTGAAAATAGGATACAAGAAAACACGTTTATTTTAAATAATTATTACGGTCCTGGCAACTATTTTTAAAAGAACCATAAACTCAGAAGGTATGGTGGTTATACTATCTGTCATTATTGGAATCAAGAACTGAGAATGGCCATTTCATTTTGGAAATACTTTTTAGAATAATATTCTAGTCGTTTATCTAGTCGTTAGGCAAAAATTGTAACTAACTAAGTTTCTTACATCTTTATAGATTCTGAAAAAGCAAATCACAGTGTAAAACATCGCCCTATATAGCACGCAATGATAATTTAGTGCAGTAGTGCACAACTTTGGTGCACCGAGTGCCATTCTTCAAACAGAAAATTTTCAAAGTGCCACAAATCATGTTAAGTTATAATTCCTAACGGACCACTGTACTTTTGTGTAGTAAACACATAACACAGATAAACTTATATAAGCAATTTTTTTATCAGGGACTAAAAAAGAAACGAGGATGAAAAGAATTTTAAACAGATATCAGAAGTTCACAATTAATATTCCAGATTAAAAAGAGGAAGTTGAAGTATATGGGACATGTAATGCGTAATAAAAAATACCGTTTATTACAGTTAATATTGAAAGGAAAAATAAATAGCAAGAGAAGATTTCAGAACTTGAGAGAGTAGTTTGGAATGTCAAGCGTGGCTTGTCAGGACGGTAGTATCCAAGGTTAAGATTGCTATTTTAGTGACCAACTTTTGAAGTGGAAATGGCATTTGAAGAAGAAGAAGATCTTCATTAGAACGTAATCGGGACGAAAACTTTTTTTTTTTTTTTAAGACAGCTGCCACAGAAAAAAATTCAAAAAGCTGCATATACCATTTATGTGGAGTAGTGCAACATGGGGTGATATCCCTCACTGCTGTACTAAACCAGTGACATTGTCACGGGGTGAATTCAAGAACGGAATCTTTTCTACAAAATTTATTATATAATATTAATTTACATCAGAATACAAAATGTTGGTCAAAATGGCTGCTGGTGTTGTCTGTTAGAAGCTGATGTAAGTCTCGTTCTTGCTCCGGCTCCTCCAGGATCGGTAGAACCACCCCAGGTATCCGCACGAGGCGAACACGTGGAGAAGCATTGTAGACGACACTTACATCTCGTGTTGGTGACTTCAACAGCTGGGCTGGTCCTTGAACAACGTGCTCATAAGAATGACTACTGCTTGACAACCAAGAAAGACTAAGTTGAATGACTAATCTCGGCTCTACGCCTTAAGACCATTTTATAACTGGTAACCAGGACACTCTGACGTCAGGTCCTACCTCAATTGTTTTGGAAACATTATTCATTTGTGTAATTGTTGGCAGCAATTAAAGACAATAGTCATCACAATTGAATAATGTTTATCAACACATTAGATTGTAGTTCAAAACTTATGTGGACGAACACGCAACACTCTGCACATTCTTTAATTCCCAAAACCGTACGTCAGCAACCGTGACCTACACCGCCTAAATGCCGCTCAAGGAATTGGGACATTAGAATACAATTATATCATAATTGTGACAATATCAAACACTGGTTTAGTGCAGCATGGGGTGAAGATATCTGGTAGAGAAAAAGAAAACAAGTCAGAGCTTTAGATGTGTATTAAACTACAAAGAAAAAAATATTGCAACAACCTCACTTATTGAGACTTCTGTTAACACTGGAATGACACACTGGGGTCTAAGAGACCTCACGTTATGATTAGAACCCTTCACATCCGTGGATATCCGCCAGGTTTTTACGGATGCGGCTACCAATAGGTCGTAAAGTGATCTGGAAGTAAGACCATGACCAATGATAAATTTAGGTAAATCAAACACTGTGCACAGTACAATTAATATGATATTTGTTGAAATACTGTACAAAAAAAAATACAAATCCTATGCCCGCAATTGTTAAATTACTTGTACCTTCTGTTTGACCGCTAAGCAAGGGCATGGATATAAGTTCAACTCCTGCTTATATCAAATAATTTGTGTAAAAAATATACAAATTACAGGTTCTGTTTAGCCGTTCGCAATCGGCTGTAAACTGTGCTTTTCTATGTACGCTAAAAAAATGGATGTAATAATTACCATAATATTCCTGAATGTACACAGATTGAAAATATGGTCATGAGACCTGGAAACAGGAGGCCTAGGTTCGTTTCGGACTGTCGCGCTAATGATGATGAGTAGGAGTAACGCGATAGTAGTCGTAACTCGAACAGTCGTGAAGCGCATAGGTCGTAAGCCGGAGACTACCTTATTAGCCGTGGCCCATAAATGTATCATTATATACAAATGATGAATTAATCTGGATTAATATAGTAAAACTTAGAGTTTATAAGTGGTTACCCTACATTATCCACCAATTATATTCTGGATTAGATTCCAGAGGTACTGTTTTAATATTTATTTGGACTTTTCACGATTTGTATAGATAAAGTCTGTTCCTTTGGTTTAGGCGGAACTAGATTTCAATTCTAGTATACTTTTACCGATTGATTGAAGCTTTTGATCATTTTGTTCAGGAAAAGCCAACTTCAATATATAAAAAAATAGCTAATGACCAATAAAAATTCCGGTTAGTTCCGCCTAATCGTTTGGACTGTAAGCGCAAATTAGGATTTTTTTCGTAACATGATTCAACTTTTTTAGTGTGATGTAGGTCCATCGGTCTATGGACACGTGTCGAGCAAATTCTAATGAAAAGATTTTTATAAAATTTCATATTTAAGCTTCGGATAAGAATATCTCAATTGGATCAGCTTTTGGTACAGATCTGTCCACCGGAATGGATAGTTAATGTCTTTTAAAAATATTAGGCAATAAGAAATGTCGAAAAAAATTAACTAAAATTGCTGTACAAGTAATAACCAACAACTTTTATTTGAGACCTTTTTTGATACGCCTTAATAACTGTTCATATTTTAACGATATTTTTCTATTATCATTCTGACATTTCTAAGTATCTATTTTGACATATATGTAAGTACTTTTCTATGATTTCGGCAAATTATACATTCTTCTTCAGCCCAAAAATCCAGAATCTTTAGGAATGAAATTTATCTATGGAAACTTACGTGGTATGACGCCACAAAAATGTAACGAATATCTTCAAATAGTAAAAACGTCCCACAGTAGCCTCACCAAGCCGTACTTTTCTCTACCGTACTGCTATTATACATATTGGGCACGGGTCTTTCACTCCAAAAAGTGAAGTTTCAGGCCTACAACTTCCACTGTGACCTAATCCGGGTTGGGAGCGGTATAAATTTATGATGTCATGCTATTTTTGTTATTTTTTCTATTTTTCATTTATTTATTTTTTTAATGAGAATAAGGTAATAAGGACGAATACAAATATCCACACCTTGACCGGGATTCAAACCTAGGACCTTATGTACGATAAGCAGAGTCGCTATCACTGCGCTACCGACTTCGGCAAATTATAAATACGTATCATGAAATTGTCAACGTAATACAACATAATATTATCTTTTCCAATAATAATTTTTCTGCTTGAAAATATTTTGTTTAAGTACTCTGTGGTGATGGTCGGTTCTGTAGAGGTCATATCTCCTCTTGCTAGTTAGCCTATACCAGGTCTGTTCAACCTTTTTGTATTTGGGATCTACTTTTTTTGTATATATTGTTACCACGATCGACCATAATGCCTAGCCGGCCATTGGGGGAAGGAGGTTATATACTGCCCTTCCAAGGGGAGGTTCTCCCTCGGGAGAAGATTTTGAAAAAATTAATTTTATATTGCAATATTAAAGCTGTTTTTCATGTAAAACTAACCTAAAACGAAATTTACAAAAAAATGTTTATGAAGATTCTTCATAGGCCCTCCAAGATGCACTTTTAACCCGACGGTTAACACATTCAGAGCCGCAGTAAGGAGAGGCGGAGGGGGCGACGGCTCTGGGCGCACTAAGGAAAGAGGCACTGACGGGCTTGACTAAGGGGCGCCATTGCGAAGGCGAAGACCTTCATTTGCTCATTACTTGGATTTTGAGAGGCGAGGATCTTTTGTTGTTTTGTTTGCTCATCACTTAGATTTTGGGAGATGAGGACCTTTTTTTGCTCTTCACTTGGATTTTGAGAGGGGAGTACTTTATTTGCCAAAGGCGCCAAAAACACGGCTCCGCCCCTAGCGCAGTTCTCCTTACTGCGGCTCTGAACACATTGATCGCCAACGAATTTTATGCAAGATGTTTAGAAAATGATTCTTTGTTTTTAAGTTTTGTTGGTTAGGATATTAGTTGGTTAGATATGTTTTTTTTTTTTTTCGGTGCATTTTTATAAGTTAGTGGTTTTTTGATGTGCGATCACCGGTCTTCGTTAAGGAAAATTTAGAAAAATTATATATTACATTGCGCCAGGCTATCATCTTGCCAGTTACTTATCCCACTCAATAAAACGTAAGGGATTGTGCGGACAGTTACTTTTCGCGCGTTTTATCGTTAGTAGCTTTGATTTAAATTTCTTTGCCGGTCAACCCCATGGCAAAGAATGCGGTATGGTGGTCCTGAATTTATTGAAAAAATAAGAATCTATTATATAACGTTTACATACAACGTTTATTAAACATTTCAATACGACATTTGAACGTAGGCTTGCGAGAAGCTTGTTTTAATTTTTACTTTATTATAAAATTTATTTTTAAATACATGGAAGCAAGAGAAACTAAAGATCTACTTAAAACCACGCCGCGATCGACCGGTAGATCGCGATCGACGGGTTGGGCAGCCCTGGCCTATACCAAAGTAACACTTTGTTTTAGTTGAATTTTTAAATTGTCTTTTGATAAATATATTCGTTTACAATTTAATATCCGGAGGCATGTTAAAGAAAATTTAAATTAAGATATTTATTTTGGTAATTTGTTAACTTAATTGAAAATTACCAGATAAAATAGGTTTTGTTATTAAAGTTTATATATAACCTTGTAGCTTCTTTGCTAATGTATTTATATTGTAATTGAATAAAGTAACGTTTAACATTTCACTTTTATCAGAATTTAATGAAAATTGTTTTTGATCAGGTGATGATTTGAAGTTATTTATCTCTACAAGAATATTTGCCTGTGGCGTGGAACAAATTTAATAAGAGAAGTCTGAATATTGGAACAAATTCTCGTAGAATTTAATAAATATTTTTATATTTGCTTTCTCTGCTGTGGTTTTTATTTTTGTTAAAAAATATTAGGCGTACTATATTAAACAAAAAATAAAATATTAAACAGAGAACCAACGTATGAATTTTAATATTTTCAGTTCGTAACCGGTAAACAAAATCTGACGTTATTTGTAGACAATTAATTGAAGGAATTTTTACAAAAATTTTAATTTAATATTAAATTTTTAAATAAATTCTTGTTTGTTTAAAGCCTGATGCTAAAGACCGAGTTAAATTTCCTTAACTCAAGTTTTATTTAATTAGGTTATTAACACAATGAGTCAATTAACTCGAGATTAGTGTAATATTTATGGTGAACACACCTTAAACTGTTAGATTGTTAGATTAACTAGAGCCCTGCGCGGATACGTTTTTCTGTATCCGCATCCGCATAGACAGGATCCGCACCCGCAGTTTTTGTAAATATAAATATCCGCATCCGATCCGCGTCCGCAAACATATCCGCACAGGATTTGCTGTCTGTTTGGAAATAACTAACATGTTTCGCCTTATTAGTATCGGTGCTTTAAAACAGTACTGAATATTTTAAAATTTTATTACATTACATATTACTGAGTCCAGGAATATGTTTTCTATCTAACGTCGTACTGAGATTATATAGACTAAAAAATAAAGATGGAATTACAATTATTCGACTCAAACCAAATTTATATAAAATGTAAAACTTTAAGCAGCAATATCTCTGAAACTTATTTTTTCAAGATATCTCAATATTGTTTTAGAGCAACGATATTTAGAAATAATTAAATTGATTAGTTTATCACATTTATGACCAATAAATAAGAAGGAAAGTCCTATAAAATAAGCAAATTTAAAAAAATAAGTTCTTAAATTCATCCTATAAAATAATATAATATAATAAATTTTTTAATTAGCTTCTATAGCTAAAATATGAAAGTTTTATGACGATTTCAAGAATATTAAGATATTTTAATTTTTTTAAATTCGATATGAGCTTCATATGGTTTTAAATGTAGGAAAGTACCATGGTTAGTTTTTACTAATGTTTCCAAAAATGCAAAATAAGGCGATACATAACATAATTATTTTTAAATTTATAAACTGGCAATAAATCCAAAGAAATTCTTGTATCTACGACTGTTATATAAACTCTACTATATTTATCTATTTAAATAAGAGTAAAGTTGATCTTTATGAGAAAAGTAAAAAAAAAAAAAGAATTAAAAGTGCCTTAACGTATTATTATTTCACTCTTGCCATAAGCACAATACAAATTCCAGCGATACATTTTTAGGGTTCTAAACGCGTCTTCCGTAGGAAGAGACTACCAACCGAAGATTTTATGTTCACGTGGATATGATGTATAATCCGCATCCGCACAATATAAATAATAATTTATCCACAACTGCAGAAAAATGGCGGATATTCGCGGATTTGCAGGGCTCTAGGTATGATTACCAAAAAACTCTTATAACGTCACTCATGTGTCTGTTTGTCTCTACGGTAGAAAATGTAGGCAAACGGCTGAACATGAAAAATTAGCAAACATATACAACTCTTTGACCCACATATAGGAAAAATACTGAGAGTTCAAAAAAACACATCACAAGATAAATACAGGGTGTTTATGGTCTTCTTATTTCTTTTTTAATGGGTGATACTGCGGATCAAAAGAAGGAAAAAACCTTAAAACACCTTAGTAAAAGTTTTATAAGAAAAGAGATATTAATTTTTTTATTTTTTTAATTTTTGGGGTTTTTCCGCCATAACTCTCCAAATATTTATTCAATCAAAAAAATGCATTTAAATAAAATATTTGTATTCTTACTTAACAATATTTGTAATATAATTTTTTTCTGTTAAGTCAATAATAAGGGAGTCATTTAAATTTTTGGGGTTAATTAAAAATTAAAAATTTAAATTATTCCCTTATTATTAACTTAACAGCAAAAACTTATATGACATATATTGTCAAAAATAAAAATACAAATCTTTTATCTAAATACATTTTTTTTTTTATTTGATAAATCTTTGGATAGTTATGGTGGTGTAAATCTCGAAAAATTAAAAACTTCAAAAATTAACATATGTCTTATTATAAAACTCTCACAAAGTTGTTTTAAAGTTTTTCGCCTTCTTTTGACCTGTAGTATCACACATTAAAAAAGAAATAGGAAGACGGTAAACACCCAGATAAACAAACATATATTTAACAAAAAATATATATTTTTTTTAATACCTGGATAAACAATAACAATTTCATTTTTGAAAAATCAATTTTCTTACGAGATTTTCGCCAAAAAGATATAATTTTTTTGTCTTCAACCCTGTTTTCCAAAGGGGTTTTTGAAAAAAAAATAATATAAAAAAGTATTGATGAGAACCGGAATAGTTCAACAGAAATTTTTGATCAGGTTAGTTTTTCAAAAAATATAAGTTTTTGTGTCGTTGAAAAAATTATTATTTTTTTATAATATGTTGTGTGATATCAAAAGAAAGCTCTTAAGGCGTAGGTTAAGGAAGGAAAAGAAGGTTTTCAGAAATTTTTAATTTTAACACGATTTTAAAAATAAGTTCTAAAAAAATACTGTTCCGCACCCTTAAATGCAAGGGGGCTAAAATAAAAATCTGAAAAAAATCTAAGTAATGTGCATTGATCTAACCCCGAAACGTACGAGAGAAATTTTTAATCAGATTTCGTTTTTGGAAACTATGGCAGTTTAACGTTTTTGTCAAAATTAATTATTTTTCAGTTCATGCCTAAATTATGGCGAATAACGTTATGAATTTTTCAATTTATGGCTAAGGTAGTGTGTGTCTTCTTTGAAATTAAAAATATAATAAAAATACATATATAATTATAACTTATTATAGCTGAAAACCGAGTTCATATGTGTAGAGTGTCGTGTGCAGTGTTCAGTAGGCTTGGCCTACTATTATAAGTCGTTTGTCAACCTTTTGATTGAATAACTTTAGTTTTTTATTTTTAATGTACCAAGAGGGAATAAATCATTCATAGTAATGAGATAATTATAAATCAAATAACACATTGTTAATAGTGAGTAATACATTTCTGAAATTGACGAAAATGATCCATTTATCAATACATTTCTTATTAATTTAATGAAGACTTGAATACGGAGCAAATGCGGAATAAACTGGTATTCTTAATTTATTGGGAAGAAATTTGCACAAATTATTTAAATTTTATTTAAAAAATTTAAATGGAAGCTCTTAGTAATCAAACAACAAGAAAATGATTATCAAAAAATTGTTGGTTTTGATGTGATTATAGAACAAATATTCCTGCATTGTAAGTATTTATTAAGAGTAAGAAGCTAACATTCTTACTCTTATTAAATACTTACAAAAGCCTAAAATGTATGAAAATTCACACTTCACATTATTTTTATTGTTTTTTTACCGACCGCCAACATATATAAGGGAGGTATTGTGATCATACCGATTTTGACATTTCGAGATTTCGATGGATCCCCACGAATTGAGGACCCTACATAACGTTTTTACTATTTTTAGCATGATGTCTGTCGGTCTGTCTGTCCGTCCGTCCGTCCGTCCGTCCGTCTGTCTGTCTGTCTGTCTATATGTATGTCTGTCTGTCCGTCTGTCCGTTCGTCTGTCTGTGTACTCGTGTAGAGCAAAAGGCTGAAAGGATTTTTATGAAACTTCACATTTAAGTTTCTGCCATCAATGGCACGAGTTGATCAACTTTTGGTAAAAATCAGTTGACTAAAAATGGGAGTTTACTCGTCTCGATTTTAAGATTTTTGTGAATATTGAGCAATAAATTGAAAAAATTGACCATCAATTTATTGATGAAAAAAAAAATGATCAAATTACTTTGAAAATAGCAGTTCTATTTTTCATAATTTTTTTAAGAAATTCTAGATATATTTTTATCTGTTTAGTTGTCAAATATTTAGTTGTTACATAAACATAAGGTTAATAATAAATTGGTCAATTAATTGACAAAAAAAAATATTGATCAATAAATTGAACTGTGTAAAACCAAATTAAAATCTACAGTTGTCACCAAGATGAATAATCTATAATTTGTACATTTTAAAATATAAATCAAAGATATAACACTAGTTTAATTAATCATTGTAGCACAATGTATTTTAACGTCTTAAGATATCTGTAGCAGCCATTATGCAGAATTCTATTCGTTCCACGTCTGCATCCATTGTGTCCCCGAGAGAGATTACATTTTATTACCATGTCTCTGAAGGGCCCGAGGCTGTGATTTCTATTCCATTTCAACCACTGTCCTAACAGCAATGCCCTTGTACCAGTGGTTCACAACTCGAGGAATGCCGCATTGCGTGTTACTGCAAGTCTTTATCACGAAAACCTGCAGAATCATAATCGTTTCATTACTAATTGCCGTGTTTTTAGTCGAGGGTAATTGAAGTCTCTTGTGTACTGGTTTTCTTTTGCAGAAAATTAAGGGATGTCCCACGGGAAATTTAATCGAAGTTTTATAAAGAGATTTTCACACAGCGTGTGTTTTAGGGGTTAAACAAATATTTAATTATTGGAAATAATGTGTAGGTGAAAGGAAAATACTTGTGTTTGAAAGAGATTTGTGTTTGGAATTTATTATTAGGTGGTTGTTTTAAATGATTTCGGTTTCAACGAAAATTGTTTCACTTTTTATCTAGCATAGGGAATCGGTACTTTATTTTTTTTTCTTCAAAGTACTAAATTAACTCAGCTTTACAAGGATGTCAAAATATCATACTTAACATATTTAACCATTTTAAAATGGCGACCATTTATTTAAAACTTCATTGAATGGCTGAGTAATATAGATTGGGTACAAGTTTATAGTAGTATAAATGTTGACTTAAAAATGAAATATTTTCTTCAAAAGTTTCTATACGGCTTCAACATATTTTTTCCTTTACGAGAAAAACATATATGCTTGAGTAATCCCAAAACCCGCTCAGACTGGTATAACTATGAGCTCAAAAATCAAAAATGTAAACTTGACTTTGTATATGAGCTTAGTAAAGTTAATATAGAATATAAAACTTTGTATAAACAACTTGAAAAACGTTATAAATTTGATATAAAAAATGCTAAAAAATCATATTATGATAACATGATAAAGACATCTGATAACAGATCCAAAACCACTTGGAACATTATAATACAGGAGAGTCATGTTTCAAAATCTAATAAAAAGGTAGTAGGTAATTTAACATCAAATGATTTCAACAAGTTTTTTCCACAGTAGAGGTACAGACAAACAACCATACCAAGTTCCACAGTTCCAAATAAATCTATTAAACCAATTCATATAAATTCTTTTTTTCTCTATCCTGTCGACTCTAAAGAAATATTATCAATTATTAAAAATTTGAAAAATAGTTATAGCACAGATATTTATAATCTAAACACTAGCATCATTAAAGCATCAGCTGACTATATAGTGGATCCATTAGTTAATATTATAAATAATGCATTTGATAGTGGGATATTTCCTTCAATACTTAAACTTTCTAAAATTGTCCCCATATTTAAAAAAGGAGACATCAATAATACTTATAATAAGAATTATAGGCCTATTGCGTTGACCCCTATTTTTTCAAAAATTTTAGAAATTGCTTTGAAAAATAGACTTGTAAATTTTCTAGAAAAATATAATTTGTTATCAGATCGTCAGTATGGTTTTAGATCTAAGCGGTCAACGACAAAAGCAGCCAATGAACTATTGACTGATATTGTTAAAGCACTTGAGAATGGTCTTCATGTGTCTGCAACTTTTTGTGACCTCACAAAAGCATTCGATTGTGTCAATCATTATGACTTGTTATGCAAAATCGAGCGCTATGGATTACGTGGTATCACCTTAAATTTAATAAAATCTTATCTACTAGATAGAAAACAGGTTGTGTTTTATAATGACCTCATGTCTAACACACTTACCCTTAATATAGGCGTAGGTCAGGGGACGATAATTGGTCCGTTGTTATTTTTACTGTTTATAAATGACCTTCCAGAAAACGTAAATGCTAGTACCGTTATGTACGTAGATGATACTAATTTTATTAATAGCGGTGTTGATCATAATAAAGTTAAAGATAATATAACAGCTACTATAGATGAATCAGTTGTATGGTTTAATGAGAATAAGCTAACACTTAACGAAGATAAAACTTTTCATTTAGTTTTCAGTCTTAACAGAACATTACACAATGATGATCTGTACCATGTTCAACACGCTAAATTTTTAGGATTTGTGTTAGATGCACAATTAAATTGGAAGGAGCATGTCAAACATGTAGCGAACAGAATTAATACTTATAACTTTATGCTCTATAAAATCAAGAGATATGTATCTTTAAATATAGAAAAAATAGTTTATTTTGCATACATACAGTCAGTTATTCAATACGTCGTTATTCTGTGGGGTAATTCTACAGATGCTATTAGAATTTTCAGAACGCAGAAAAATGCAATAAGAATACTCAGTGGGGTTGCAAGAAGATCGCATTTTAGACCACTTTTTAAAGAGCTAGGTATATTAAGTTTTCCGTGTATATATATTCTACAATTCTTGTTATTTATAAAAGAAAATGGATATTTGTTAAATAGCGGAAAAGACAACCACAACTATAATACCAGAGCCAAAACAGATTTGCGTCTACCGAAAATTAGATTAACTGTTTCGAAGTCACTTTCTTCTTTTGTAGGTGTTTCACTATTTAACAAATTACCTCAACATAACAGAGAACTTAATCTCCAAAATTTTAAAAAATCTGTTTTCAAATATTTAATGGAGAAAATGTACTACAGTGTAAACGAATTTATAAATGATGATATAAATAGCTGCAATTTTGTGTAAATTTGTGCAGCTAATTTTGTATATTCTGTTGACATGGTTTTATGTACATTTTTTGTATTTGTCAAACTTAATAAAGTATATTATATTATTATATTATATTACAAAATAACAAATAACATAAATCGTACAAAGTTAAACATAACAAGCTTTGAAAATGATTTTGTTACATTAAAAAAAAACAAACAAAACCTGCAAATTTTCTTGCCTGTTAGTACGATTTTTTTTTTTTGTATCTTTATCTTGAGGTACTTCAATGTCTAAGATTATTAGCACCCCATAGATAATAAATATACATACATATTAGATAATTTTACAGCTTTCATTAATAATAATTACTTATAATAATAGCAAACAGTAGTAATAATACTAATAAATAGTTTTGATTCATAGTAATAAAAATTTGAGAATAGTAATGATTATTGTAAACAGATATAATAACAAATATAATAAAATAACACAATAGTAATTATAATAATAACAAAGAGTGATACAATTTGATGGTTTTAAACAGTTTGCAAGGCTAAATATCTTTGATCATGTTTGCGTCTATCAAGAAATTTATCATATTCTCTTGGTTTTTGTAGCTGAGCGCAGTACGGAGTTCATCTGGGATGTTATATTTTTCTCTTGATCTGTCGTATTTTTTACAGTGGATGAGCATGTGTTCCACTGTTATAAGGGTGTTGCACATATCACAAACTGGTTGTTCGGTTTTATCTAGGTGTTTATGCGTGACTTTTGTGTGTCCTATGCTCAGCCTGGTAATAACGGTCTGGTTTTTTCTGTGGTCAGGTGTTTTACTTATTTCGATTTTGTCTTTAATTTCTCTTAATTTATTGTTGGTAGTTTGTTGCCATCTAACGTTCCATTCTTCTTTTATTTTAACTTTTATTTTGTTTTTTATATCATTCTCAAGGGTTATTTCTGTAATTTCTTCTATATTGGTTGCTTCCTTCGCTGCTTGGACTCTGCTTCATTTTCTTCTATATTTGCATGTGATAGTATCCATGACAGTACTATTTCTTTATTATTTATTTTAGAGTTGAGAATATTTTCTTGGATTTTTTTAATTAATGGGCATTTACTATGAGGCTTTTCTAGTTCTTGTAAACAACTTATAGATTCCGTATATATGATAAACTTCTTGTTTGAGCTAAGATTCATGTATTCGGATGATTGAAGGCTACTGTAAACTTCAACTGTAAAATTGCTTGCGTCATCGGGAAGACGAGTTTGATATTAAAGATGATAACATCAAGTCGTTTGTAACTATGGCTTACGTACGTTATTCAAATGAAGAAATGACAGATATGGTTCTGACATTTGGTCAAATAAATTCTGTTAGGGCCCAGCAACTCTACCAAGAACGGTATCCTGAAGGTAATGGTTAGAAGACTTAGAACATAGGGTAAGAACAGCCATCAGGGAAATTCAAGAGTATACCGTTCTAAATGTAATGGAAGAGTTTTTATTACGAATGAGAAAATGTGTGGATAAGAACGGCGGTCATATTGAACATTTGTAAATGTTACTTAGTTTATTACTGACTTTAGTCATATTTTGTTTTACTCTATCACTTCAAATCTGCTTATATTAACATTTTGATTAAATTCTTCCTAAATATGTAGGACATATCCTTGGCTACTTGAATATGTAGGGAAATTTTCTCTACAGGGCGCCGAAACTTCGTATTATTTTGACACTTTTTATATCGCTCTCGACCAAATCGGACCTGTAAATAACAAAAACGAATTATAAAAAGTCTTATGACTTGTTATTATTCGGGTTTTGCTCGAACTTAAATAAAAAATCTGACATATCTGGCCGGAACGGCTGTAAATTATGACATTTAAGTAAGATGCTCCATGCATACACGGAATGCATCTATTTTGGTTTGTTCGCAGCACCTGGTCTCAAATGAAGCCGCTTACTAAATAACGTTCGAAAATTGAATTTTGCTATTTACATCAAATTTGTCGAGTTGTATATCAATTTCGGGTATATATAAGTCGTAGATTTCAAGAATGGAGTTAATTTAAAGATTTACTGCATATATGATTGTATTTTGCCCGAAAAAAATAATTACATGTATTCTTTACATAACAGTGAGATTCATTACACGACAGTTAAGTGCTTCCCAACCCAAAAGAGTAGACATATTTATAATATAGACAACTACTCACTAAATACGATTCTAATGGTGGCCGTATTCTTTCAAAATTGGTTGAAATATTCTCTGATTTTTTACTCGTTATCAGGACAACATTGTAATGTGTTGATAGTTCCTCTATATGTGCCAATAATACTGACTTTTAGTACCTGGTAAGACACATTGATCAAATACTTTTCTCTTGAGGCAGATGGGGAAATCACCTTATAAAATGTGCCTCAGATTTCCAAAGGCTACACATCCTAAATCAATTCTTCTGTTTATCTCTAAGGTTTAGTTGTCCCGGCCGATAGTGATTTCGTGCCTCAGGTATTTGTAGTGAGAAATTTGATCAATGGGTCTACTCGCGATTGACAAATTACCATTCAGCACAAATTGTCATTACTCTGGTCTTTTTTAGGTTGATTTGGAGTCCTGTAACATCGGTTTCACTATTTATTTCTTCCATCATTTGGTCCATTTCTCCTAAGTCGTCAGTAATTAAAAGAATATCGTCGGTGAAACGTAAATGGTTTAGTTAATTTAAACGTAAATGTAAATTTATTCGTTAGAGGAAAAAGGACTCTGGACACTACCATTCAGATAAGATATAGTATATTATCTACTCATAAATTGAACATAAAATATTCGAATTTAATACAAATGACGTATAACATATTTATAATTATTCAACCCTAAAGTATAATTTATAAAGCTTTATTAAGTTTCATGCAAATTTGTATAATCCCTTCTGAATGAATGTAATAAATGGATAAATATGAAAACAGGAACTAAATAAATAGAAAGAAGGGAGAGTCAAAACAAAGATGAAGATAAATTTCTCCCAAAACAGTAAGAACAAATATAACAAAGTAATCTCATATTAAGACAAATTAAAACAAAATGGTTCTTATTTACTTTGATGCTGAGAGGCGTAGAGTAAATTTAGTACACCCAAGCAGTTTATAGTAGGCGTTTTAAAACATATTTTATAACAAAAATGCCATTAATATATGTATAAGGTGTTTGTAAAAGTTTTTGTCTTGTTTTTAATTGCTCTGGTATAATAATTTAAAATTCAAATAAATTCCCACTTTTTTACGTTTTGGAAGAATTAGCATCCAAGTTTGTGAAACTTTATGTCATGATTTAATGATAAACATAATCTCAGAATAGCTATTTGTGGAACAAGTAAAGAAACTAAGGGCATTATCTACGAATGAAATTTATAAATCGAGACGAAGCCAAGTTCTTTAACTCACATGATTAATATAATGAACTATTTTCCTTACATGTAGCCACAATGCTTGTTTTGCGGTAGCTAAAAGGCTGAAAAAAACCAGTGGCGAAGGGACACATCCGATAGACTTGCACTCCCATAAAAAAAAATAATAATAAAAACAATACATAAAAATAAATAAATAAATAAATAAATTTAAAAGAAGATTTAGGTAAATCTTCAAAAATACATCAAATTATGTCCTATACAAATTCAATTCGTAACTAGTAAACCAAACTAATAGTTACGAATTTTTTTAAATTTTAAAGTTTAATAACTTTAAAGTTTAATAACGTTTCTGGTTTCGGATTTTAATAAAAAACAATAGAGTTCTTCCCAATTATTAGGAGAATTTTTTAGTGCCAGAACGAACTCTTTAAGTTAAACCGTTTTTGAGTTATCGTGTATACACACAGACACACACACATACGGACGGCACTTCGAAAATAGGTTTTTTGAATTCCCTGGACCATGAAACGTGGTCATCAGTCAAAATCTCGACATCGAAAATTTTCGCGATTACAATACTTGCCCCTTATATATTAAGGTCGGGCGAGTAAAAAACGAATTAGAATGACATCAGTAATAGTAATAGTATTTATTTTCGTGCTTGGCATCTTAAGATGTTTTCATTTGTCATTACATATACATATTAGTGAAACAAATATAAGAAAAATTATCAAAAAAAAAAAAAAAATAGAGAAATTCCCTAATTAGATTTAACAGAGTTACATATACATATATATATATAATAGTAATGATGAAACAGGGAGAATTTATTGTTTAGTATAGACAATTCTCAGTTAATATTTATTTCATTTTGGTCTTAAATAACCTACATCAGTGTTTTCCAAAGGATGTGCCGCAAAAATTTCCAAATGTGCCGCAAAATCTTTTTTTAAAAATACAGCGTCGTTTTTGTAGCATCATTGTCCGTAAATACCATTTATAAGAATAAAGTACACGAAGGAATTTTTTTATGACGAATTGAAATTAATATTCCCTGAATACAGGGGCGTCTGCATTCAAAATTACTAAGTAGGTGTGCCGCGAAATTTGCCTTCTTTCGAAAATGTGCCACGACAGTAAAAAGATTGAGAAACACTGTCCTACATGATAAATTTTGATTGTACTTGGTATTTGGTTAAAGAAGGCAGCTGCCAAATATATACCGTTTTTAGATTTAGATAACCAAAGTCTGATGTTACCACCAGAGCGAATATTGCAAACAATTTATATAAATTAAAATTTTTGTATAAATCTTTCATAAGCTAATATATTTTTTTTTTTCTCCGGTAAATTATTATACTTAATAATAGCACTAAAAAATAAAGAATTTTGACTTTTTTTATATTTTTTCCCTTCCAAATAATAATTATTTTTGCTTCTAGTGTTATGTTCATGGTCTTCTTTATGTGTTATTAACATATTGTTGAAATAAGAAGGCATTAAACCTATTCTGATTTTGTGTATAAATGTTAATGCCTTCATCTCACAGAATCTCTTCACGTTAACCCACTTCAACCTTGTTAACATCGCGGTAACACTAGTATACCTGTCACAGTTTAATATCACACGCATAGCTTTATTCTGCAGGAGTTGAAGCCTGTCAATGTCACCTGCGTTTGCCAAATACAAGACTGTGCTTGCGAAATGAAAATGTGGAAGAATAATACTATTATATACAGTTTTTCTAGACCATGTAGATAGATACTCGCTACATCTACGAAGAATTCCCAATTTTTTAGATATTTTGCTGCACACGTAGTTGATATGTTCCTTAAATTTTAATTTGTTATCCACAATTATTCCTAAATATTTAATTTTCTCGACTATTTGTAAATTTATACCTTCAATTAAAACATGAAAATCATTGTTTAGCCAAGTTTGCACTAATTTTTTATTTCCCAATATCATTCCTTTGGTTTTATCTACATTGAGTTTTAACTTATTTTGTTTCAGCCATAAACATATCCCCTCTACATCTTCATTTAATTTACTTTGTACATCCTTCAGATCACTCCCAGATATATAAATAACGGTATCATCCGCAAACATATGGAACTTACAGTGTTGTATCACCTGTTGCATATCATTTATATAACACATAAACAATATGGGACCGAGAATACTCCCCTGTGGAACTCCCCTGTGGAACTCCCCACTCTACATTTATTACGTCTGATTCTACTTGGCCACATTTTACTTTTTGTTTTCGCTCCCTTAAATAATCTTCAAACCATGATATGACTGTCCCCCCCATCCCCATAGTTTTCATACAAATTATCCGCGAGTACACTCGTAAACGCCACTAAGGTTTACTGTCAATGTTTTCTTTAACTGAATAGATCAATGCTTTGCAAGTTTTATTGGTAGCAGATGCAAAAAAAAAAAAAAACTCATTGCAGAGCTGACAGTTGTTTGAGCAATTGTTCAAAGAAAACTGTATGCGCTGGAAAAAATTCAGAAGCTTGATAAGTGAAACACATGAGAGAGTCTATATTGCTTCCAAATACAGCTCAGCCAACCAGCTCAATACATGTATTTTGTTGTTTGCCAAGCAACATAAAATCGACGACAAATGGATTTATACTAATTTTAAATGTACTTATTCATTGGTGAATCTAGCCGTCAACATCAAGACCCGAACATCCATGTCAAAATGTCGTTCTGTACATCTTGTAAGAGAACAAAATGGCTAGAGTCCATATTTTAAATACTTACTTTGTGTTTTGTATTTTTTATGTTACTTACTCAGATTCAAACACAGGATGGCAAGTGCTGAAAATGTAAGCCCCAGGAGACAAACACAATAATTTGTACCACAATTATAATTGTTCATTAACCATCTTTATTAGCTCTTTACAATAATTGTGTAAAATTTGCATATTCTTAATAACTTGTGACTATAGTCATATTTTGTTCGTCTATAGAAAGTTTGGGACAGGAAAAATGCAAAGTTTTAGTAGTAATAGTTGCAAAGCTCAGCTTGACTGTAAAACTTATTTGATTCCAAAAAGTAGGTACTTTCAAAATAGATTTGGTGGGCTTTAAGTCGTCTTTCGAGTGGACATTATGTCGTATTTTGTGTAGGCTTTACGCCGTCTTTTGGTGAGCATTACGCCGTCTTTTGGTGAGCATTACGCCGTCTTTTATGTGAGCTTACGCCGTTTTTTATGTGAGCTTACGCCGTCTGTTGTGTGGGAATTACGCCGTCTTTTGTGTGGGCTTACGCCATTTTTTGTGTGAGACTTATGCTGTCTTTTATCATTAATTAAAACCAAGTGAAAGTAATAAACCAGGGGAGTATCGTTTCAGTCTGTTAGAAATACGTTATGAAGAATGTATGGAAGTCACATTCTATTATATGGATATCAAACTTGACAACGCAAACTATAGCTCGTAGACTGAAAGATTTCATTAACAATTATTTTCGTAGGATCCCACTTATAATCTAGCACAACACAGTCACAAATTAACGTCTATGGAAATGGACGAACATGAAGTCAATCGAATCCGAAATCAAGCTAAGGTAACGGAGGTGGTCCGGACATAGTCTTTGAAAACTTGATTAGTAAAATTGCGCTTGACTGGAATCTTCAAGGGAGCAAACGACGAAATTAAATGTGCGTTTTTACGAACTCTTCCAAATGGTGAAACAGTAGCTGCTGAGCGCTATAGTTGTGAATTTAATTATTCGTCCTACGAAATGAAACAGAAAATATCACTTATTGGACAAGAAATCCGGAAGGTTACTTTGCTGCAGGAATACGCTAAGCCATATGGTTGCTCTTACTACTCAACAAACTATCTTTAATTTGCACTCTAGGTAGTTCTCCTGTACTCGGTTTATTCACTAGCGCTTATACTACACTGTAAATAGCGCCTTTGGATTGTCATTTATTCCGGTCGACGTAGAACTCTTTAACAACGCTTTCGAGATGTGGCTGGGATATAATTCTTTGGGAAGCCACACAGCGCTGGAGACGGTTCTTCCAATCCTCATAGCAGTGGAACTCGGATACTGGAATACTTGGATACTGAAACTTTCAGCTGGTCGGTTACTGACGTTTGAATGTTTTCGAGTGTTAAAATGACGTCCTTTGAGGTGATTTTTCAATCTTGGAAAAAGGAAAAAGTCACATGGACTCAAGTCAGGCGAATAAGGAGGTTGAGGAGCCACAGGAATGTTTTTACTGCCCAAAAACTCGTTTATTGAAATTGCTGTGTGACAAGGCGCATTGTCTCCTTCTGAAAATGCCTCATTTCCTTCTGAAAATGCCTTCAACCTTCAAAAAACCTAGGTCCTTGACAAAACACTATCTCCGTGGGCCTGCATAAGTTTTGCAAAAGTTTCCATTGCACTGTGCCCATATCTGAAGCAAAACCTGATAGCACACCGTTGCTCGAAATTAATGTCACTCATTTTTAGAACGTATTAAAAAAAAACTATTTCACGAAAAAAATCGCTACGGACAACAAAATTACTCTAGTGAGTTCAAACTCGTACTGACGGCGTATCACATGTTCTCCTGCCCCCCTTCCAAGAGTCTCAAATGTTGCCAGATCAAACCCTATGTTGCCAGTCCCGTTACTTAATTTACACACCTCGTATGTTATAAAAATTAACTTGCGACCACTAACATTTAAGTATTTAAAATATTAGTTTTGCATTTTTAAAATTTGTTTTCATAAATGCCACTAAATACTAATGCTCAATTATTTTTTAATTTTTAATCCTAAATTAAAAATTGAAAAGAAAATAAAAATAAAATCTTCATACTTCAAAGAGTAATATATCGACATAAATTCATAAAGTATATTTGCATGTATTAAATTCTAAATGAGCATGTTAAAAAGTTGGACTATTACGTTGAACAACTTCTAAGTTAAGGAAAAATACAGCAAAGTTTAGTTAAATTTAAACTTTGCAAAACGCATATTTTAACTCTGTAAATAAAATATGATACTACTTTGGATATTAATGGAGAAATAAAACAAGAAAAACCTTGCCTAAAAAAATAAAACCAAGGTAACAGCTATTACGAAAAAAATAAAATATTTACAAGTTTTTACAAGATAAACAAAGAACATTAAGAAAATGTTTATAATTTTTTAGGGTAAGCTGGATTAATATTAAATGTGTGAAATATAAAACCTGCAAATAATTAAAATAAATATAAATTTTAGCTGAATAAACGTAGTTACTGACGCAAGAGTTTGCTAATTTCATGTTACAAAGATTCTGTTTTTTTTTTAGTAATGTTTATTTATGGGTGCTTCAGCTGCTAGGGCCATTACCACCCAGCAATCTTATATATTACAAAGTGTGTACATATATACATTTTATAAGACTACTATATAAAGATTCTGGGTTTTAAAACATGCTGGATTTATACGTTGAGATGATGATCTCTGAAACAGAAGGTTAAAAACTGGTATGCAAGAAAAGGTAATCGTATATCAGAAGACCAAGACAGCGTTTCATGGTGGTTAAGACATAGTTGAAATTTACAATTAGATTAATTGACCTCTTGGTAAACTCTTGGAGGAACCTGGAACATAACGATATAAAAGTAAAATAAAAACACTTTTTATTTCCACTTAAATTTATTATTTACTTGATACTCCATATTTTAATCTATCGACCATTATCAAAAGTACTGAATGGACATATATTTGCATATACATGTATATTATAAATGTGCGAATGAAAATTAAAGATTTTTTTTTAACAGTTAAGAAGGTAAGTATAGTATTGGCCGTTAATTGTTTGGCCCTTTAAGAGATATTCGATATACAAGGTGTCTCAAAAGAAATTTTATATTTAGTGGATCGATTTAAAAAAAAGTAAGCCGTATATAGAAAAAATGTTTATTAATTATTAAAATACACTTTTTGGGGATTTATTTCTAAAAAATTATATCGTCTAAATGTAGCCCCCCGCGTTCTCGACACTCATTTAATCGAACAGTAAAATTACTTATGACGTCTCGGCAGGTGGACTCAGTGATGGCTGCCATTTCGTGACGGATATTTTCTTTCAAATGCGCCAGTGAAGTCGATTTATTGGCGTAAACTTTAGATTTAAGATAACCCCATAGGGGTTAAATCTGGACTGCGTGGAGGCCAATTTATGTCACCTCTCCGGGAGATCAATTTGCCTGAGGATTAAGCCTCTGACTGGCATCTTGGGGCTTTAATTCTTGCACCAATTGAATTTTGTAGGGGTGCAGCTTTAGGTCTTTGTGCATAATGCGATGTAATGATGATCTATGCACATTTAAAGCACTTGCGCGCTTCCGAATTGAAAGGTTCGAGTCGTCACGAACAGACTGATTAACATTCTCCACGTTTTCTACCGTTCTTGATGACCTAGATAGCCCGGATTTTGATTTATCCTGCGTTGTACCAGTCTCTTCAAACTTTTTAACCCAATGTCGAATGAGAGGAATGCTTGGCGCATCATTTAAGTGGCGAAAACCTCGAATATTGCAGAATTTTCTACGCGCTACATTCGCCGAATCACCGTTTTTGTAAAACTCTCGCACGCATAACGCGCGATCTGCTCCCGAGAAACGATCCATAGCCACTGAATTCCCAAGAGCCAGGCTACCGATTGACATAACCCCCGCGCCCCTCGGATACGTTGCGTTCACGCAGTAAGCTAAATAAATATAAAATTTCTTTTGAGACACCTTGTATAAGATATATTTCGCGTTCCAAAAAATTAATGCTATGATTTTTCCGGCTGATGAGACCAATTTTACCTTCTTTGGAGTCAGGGAACCGTGGTGAATCGATTTTTTGAATTATTCCTTAGTCTCTTCTCCTCTTTAAATTTTCAACCCATAGGTTGGTTTGCAACATTTCTCCATGCTTCTCTGTTCTCAGTAAGTCTTTTGAGTTCCACGTTGATGTTACAATTCATATCTTCCATTATCTGTTTCACGTACTCTAGGCTTGGTCTGTCTCTGCTGTTCTTTCCTTCTCTTCCTTCGAGTGTCGCTTTCATCAGTCCTTAGTGTCTTATAATAAGTCCAATCCAAACAGCTCTTATCTTCTGCAAAATTCTCCACAGACCTAGATTTTGTTCAATTTTCAGCAATACTTCTTCGTCACTCTATCTACTCACCGAAATTTCACCATTCCTCGATGGCACCACACTTTAATCGAAGGAATGTTTTAATCCTTTTTTTCTGTCACTTCTAGTGGCCAAATTCACTTCCGTACAGTAAGTTGCGCCAAACAAAGGTCTTATGCAGGTTTTGTGAAAATATTTCTTTTGGTTTCTGGCTTGTAATAAAAAACCCACCTCACATCCATGCTTAAGAAATCACCACGAAATTAATTCCGCATCCCTTCATTATTCGAACTATTTAAGCAACTTCTGACAATTTGAATCGTTGATCTTTTAAAACGACATAGTCAACTCTGTCAATTATTTCAGGTGTTGTGGTTGTTTTTGGACGTCCACTATAGCGATCATTATTAGTATTGGTTCTTCCTCTCTTAAGCTCATTCACCTCCCTTTAGCTCATTCAAGTTTATAGTCAAATCTAATAGGGGCAATTGATTGTAGCCGTAAAGCAGGAAGAGATTCGAAGTCAACTTTAATCGACATCACAGTTGGTTGCTGTATCCCATTCATGTTTACTCGCTGATATTCGCCTACGTGCTGGGGGCGCTATATTAGATGAAGAATATATTATTATATAGATATATAGTATATATATATATATATATATATATATATATATATATATATATATATATATATATATATATATATATATATATATATATATATTAGATAGAACTAAATGTCCGAATGGAATAAAATATTACTAACCATATATTTTTTACATTATGATTTTTCCACTTATTTTAATTATTTTGCCATGCCCGTACGTTTCAGGTATGTTTTTAACACTGTATTACCAACCCTTGTACTTCATATTTTATATTTTGTGTAGCTCGAATGAAGAACTAAACTATTTCGAAACTGGTTGCTTTATTAATGCTGCAACCCGTACAACTTTTTCCACAGTAGCAATATACTGACATATGACATGACATAACATCGCATATCAAGTTGCAACATTTGTCATCCAACCCTGTTAAGTGCAAGTATCAAAACAAAGAAATTAAAGTTTCATTGGGATTAGAGTTTGACTAGCATGAGCATTAATAAAAATCATATGTTTAGTAAAGAAAATGCTAAATAACTAAAATGTGGGAACAAGTACTCGTTCTTAAACTTGAGCTTCAGCCCTTCGTTAATTTTTGATTCAATTAATTATACCTGTAATTACATTTCTTTGCAATGAGGGGTGAAAATCAGGGGATAAACTGCCTAATGCTCAAATAGCCTTTCGGCCCCTCATCTTTCAGTACCCACTGTAAGAATAAGTGGTCTAAACGGAGTATAACTCAAACAAAATTGAATGTATTACTCGCTCTGTAAACGTGTACATTATTTCAATACTGCGGCCAAAAATGTGTTGTAAAGCAGTAATGAGAAAAATTTGTAGCAAAGAAATTCCTCAAGACACTCTACTTCTACTTACAGAATGTTTTAGAAAACATTTCCTGACAAAGAAATTTGTAAGCTCCTAAGAACACATTTTCTTTCAGACTCCGTTAAAATGCGCTAACCCATAAAATCTAAAGTAGAAAAAAAGGTAAAACTGTACACAATTACAAGGTGGGTAGGTTTCTAAATTAGGAACGAAGCAAGCTAAGTTTAATGTAAATTTAATACCTGCTCAGACCTGTACAAACTTGCAGAGGTATAAATTATGTCGCTTTCTAGGACCTGGATTCTGCAGGAAAGTGAAACGAACAATGCTTAATTGAATTACAGTTAAATTATCGACGTCTGGTCTGATGTCTGTAAATCTTTACAGCAATGTTCTGGAATTACGGTCGAAGGTAAAATAATTGATGCGTTGGTTCATAAGCGCGGGCTTTGCTAAATCTCCTGGGTTTTGGTTGCTAAGATGAAATGAAAATTCTAGCTGAAAGATAGAAATAAATCCTCAATGTACAATGAGAAATAATTTCATTCTTTTTAGATTTTTAATACCTGAACTCGAGGATTTTGAATTTTTTTAATATGTCATAGGTAAACTCCAGTCTCTATATATACGGAATTAATTATGGCTAAATGTCTGGAACTGGCTAATTGAAATTTGACTTGCATGTCAAGAGTTTTTCGGTTCACAGATATTAAAAATATTGATGGCCGGTTGCTAAAGAATGAATTAGCCATACCCCTCAAGTCAAAATAACTTAAAAAAACATTTTAATTTAAGTTAGGTATATCTCGAGTGAAAACATTTTATTTATTTATTTGTTTACTAACATTTTCTTCTTCTTCTATGAGCACTGCTAGTCCAATTGACATTTGGCCTCACTCACATAAGTCCACCATTTTGATCTGTTCATTATCAGGTCTTTTTTTGTTTCATGTATACTAATACTTGCTAGACCTTCGGTTAATTGATCTCTTCATCTCTTGTGTGGTCTTCCCACTAGTCGACGAGTATTCGACGTAGTAGACGATAGTCGTTGTTGATGTGCCTTTAAACATCCATGATGTTCTGGTGCTATTACACTGCTGTAAGTAGAGCTTAGAGCATCAGTTGCGATCGATTCTAGAACCTTAGAGACAATCGAGAGTGTAGAGGTCTATAATCATCTACCAAAGATTTGGAACCGAATTTATGAATTGAATTTATAAGAGCTTGTAACTGCTGTGTCTTAACTTGTTCTGCAGCAACCGGCCATGAGACTTGAAAGAACTGAACGTAGCATTACAACCCAACAAATTTTTTAGATATAGTAGCACATATACACATTAGGTATTTTCAACTGTCAGACAGTAGCGGCAGGGCGTTACGACAGAAATTGTAACTTGAAAAGTTATTTTTCTTACTGTAAGTTGTACTTAAAACATTACCGAGTTACTCTGTAGCACTATGTTGCAGCAGAAGTTTGATGACATAAAAATATGATATATGTTCTGTAGAAGAGAAACTTCTTTTCAAGAATAAAGAGGTTGAATTTTTATAACTTTTATGTTATATTTTGTATCAAAGTTTACGACATGAATGAAATATAAGCGATCAAAATGTCTTCAAGTTCAAGTATATTAGATTTTAGTTTATTGAAACATCTTGAATCTTATGTACAAAATATCCATTTAACAACATAATCCTCGCTGTGTGCATATAGAACTAGGGTGACCATCCGTCCCGGTTTTAGGTCAATTGTCCCGGTGTCCCGAAAAATGTTTTACATAATCCTGCATTTGTAAGAAAATATATCTATAATATGACAGGTGAATACCTTTTTTTGTTTTGCTCTTCACTTACTTTTGGGAGATGAGGACCTTTTTTTTGCTATTCACTTAGTTTTGGGAGGGGAGGAACTTTTTTTTTTTTGCTCTTCACTTGGATCTGAGAGGTGAAAACCTTTTTTTTCCCTGTGTCCCAGTTACCTTTCACTGAAATCTGGTCACCCTATATAGAACCATAAGTTGCATTAAGATTCATGCAATACATTGTTATACATAGAACCGTCCGAAAAATTTGCTGGGTGCTGTGCAAGTTAGCGCTGACAGTACCTTATTTTTTCAAAGCCCGGTGCATGCGATAAAATAATAATATATATTTTTTTTTAATATTTACAAGCTGTTTATAAAGTTTTATTGTTTTAAATAGAATAATTTATCTTTGACTAATATAAAAACCCATATAAGCACTTAACGCAACGTACAACCCCCAGAGATTATTAATTTCTTATACAAAACTAACAATCTGAAATACAATTAGTGACCATCTATACGTCAAATTTTGAACAGAATTTTTATCTATCTAATAGGATATTTTTGATTGTAGAAGAAATTATTGTAACAATGATATTACTCAATAACTTTATAATAGGTATCACACAACAATGTTCTGTAATTTTTTAAATATATTTATAGGTTTCAAATAAGTTTCATAATTACATAGTTTTATATAAAAAGGTTCAAATAATACGTCAACATTTTTTTCGAAATGATAGTTTATAGTTTAGAACCTTAGTCGAAAAATATTATACTGGAAGATAATAAAATTTTACTTCGTACAAGTGTTCTTTACACCTAATAAATCATTTTTATCCCTAGTACTTATATTGAGAACCGCGGCAGATTCGCGGTGGCGGCAAAAGTAGATTATCAAGTACAATAACTATGATTAGTTTTCACAATAGAACAAAATATCATAAAACATATTTGTAGAAAGAAGCTTTAGCTACAATTTGCCGCATGGTACACAAATATGTGTCAAATGGTTTACAAGATGGCATCTATAATGCAATTTGTTTCTTTACAATTACATGACAGTTCTTTTTACAAATAAAAATATCCTATTAGATAGATAAAAAATCGCTGAAAATTTGGATGTATAGATTGTTACTAACTTTATTTCAGATTTCTAGTCTTGTATAAGAAACTATACGATTGTACGCACCCTTAAGGTGTTTGTGATGGGAGGCAGAATTTGTTTACATAAATTTTACATTTTAAATTTTAAATAGTAATAATAATTATAATAATGCAGACAAAACTTAATGAAATTTGGAAGTAAATCTATATATTTTGCTTAAAACAGTATCAGTATCCATATTTATTAACCAGTCAGTTATTTTTGATTTGAAATATTTAAGGTACATAACAAATGTAATGTTACTGGGAAGCAGATTATATACTTTGGCAGCAAAGAAGTCGAAACATCGTTGTCCGATAGACGTCTTCTTTCTTGGCACCAAGTTATCGTTGAAAATGATTATTTTTGACATGGTATAAAACTGTAGCATTGTAGTACAGTAATCTTATAGTCATAAGCTTGTTGAATTTGTATAAATCAGCAGATGGGTGTTGTATTGGTTTATTTAAAATCTTCTTGAGAACCCTTTTATGAAGTCTGTCAAGAGACTTTATCACATTTTCATATGCCCCACCCCAGGCTAGTATACCATGTTTGAGTACGGATAAAAACAGTGCATGATATATTCTGATTAAATTAGATCTGCATAATATTGGCACTAATTTGTTAAATATTGCTAACAGGTATTTTGCTGCATGTATATCCCACTTTAAGTATTAATCCCACTTTATATATATCCCACTTTAAGTATCCCACTATTAAGCATGTATATTGCTATTAAGTCAGGTATACTGTCTTTATAAAATCCAAACGGTACTAATTTAGTTTTATTAATATTAACCGTAAGCAGATTTTCTCTGAACCACTTGAATATGGTATTTAGATCATTACTTACAGTATTTGATAGTTCCTCCTATGTTGGACACTGGTAAAAAATAACTGTGTCATCCGCATATGAAATAATGATCCCTGGCTACTTTATTTTTGCGAGGTCCTGTATAAAGTTAATGTTGATCATGCTTCATTTTTGTAAGGCCGTGCAAATGAGCGCTAACTGTGCTTCATTAACCATTTTTTTTTAATGTATATTGTGTTAGCGCAGGGCTCCAGAAAGCTTGGAATACTGGGCAATGGCTCCTGTTGCCCATGTGTCACGGTTATACATTCAATACTTTTTTAAACTAAGTTCATCATTTATTTTATTGGTTTTGCGGAGTTCTTCGTCAAATTATTGTGCTAATTTTGGTCAATCTGTTAGTTTTTTCTAGCTTCCTGGAGCCATAAATATATCATTGCTAAATTCGATTCATTACACTACTCCGGTAGTATCCACTGTGAAGGATAAACTTTCTGGAAGACCTTTTAACTTCAAATGTTGACGAAAATGTGCCAAAAGTGAGGTCCTTGGTCTGATCCAATTGACGTTTAATTTGTTATTTGAGTTAAATTTAAGTCACATGAGAGATATAGAAAGACTCATTTACAATCGGCAGTTAAGGCTCTGGCTAGTGGTTACCGTGGAAACTTATGGTAATTATTATATTGCAAATATGTCGTTAGCCATTGATAAAATTGTCTCCTCTGCGCGGAGAGCGAACCCTAGTTTGCTGAGTAGCAAGCGAGCAAGCTAACCATTAGACCAGGATATGCCTTCTAATATAATGTGTTACATAACTACAACTTTTCTGCATCGTCAACCAAAAAACATAAAAAATGCGTTATTTTCCGAATCACTGATAATCTGAACAAAATTTTTTGTTGTACTATTCTGATTCACACCAATGTACATTACTTAGAATTTTTCAGATTTTTAGTTTAAACCATCTGGGGTACAGGCTGTGGGACAAAATTTTTTTTTGTACAATTTTGACAAACATCGCATCAAAATAATTTATTATGCAATAAAATTTTGATCCGCGTACTAAGGGCTTTCATTTGATACCCTACTCAGAATTAAAAAAAAATTGTTTTCGATGAGCACATATTTGTTTATATTTTTAGGGGGATATGTTTTTTAGATGTTTTAGTATTTTTCCTATGTGCGGGTCAAAGAGTTGTATTAGCATGCCAAATTTCAACTCTCTTGGTTTATCCTCTTGGCTACATTTTTTACCGAACAGGGTTTATAAGGGTTTTTTGGTCATACCTACAAAACCCTAAAAAGTCCCCACTTCCAACTTACAAGCGAGACAAAAGTTCCGCGTTTCTAAAATACAAGTGGTAGTGACTAAAAAAAGAGCTCTTCAACTCTAGAATTCAAGTTTATTCCTTAAAAGCGGTAAAATCATGTATTTTTGACCTCAAGGGCGGGGGGGGGGAGGTTATGCTCTAATCAGTAAACCCTCACCCCGAGTACGCGCCTGTCGCATCTACTATTTTCCTCTGTTAAAACATAATACACATTTTTAGATGTGTTCTTTAATATTTCTTTAAATTATTTAATATTATAAAACAAAATTGGAAAACGCATTGTTTGAAGAATATTTGAAATATTTTTATTAGAGTTTATATTAAATTTTAATACTTATTTCACGTTTTATAAGCAAAGCCCTTTCATAAAGTAAATAAATTATAAAGCACTTCAAATAGAACAATAAAATAAAAAATCTTGAAAATTCTTCAGAAAACAAATATTTACTCCTTCTCTTAAATTAAAATACTTTCCTTACGACCGAAAATAAAACTATTACAACAAAAATGCCTACAATTGTTGAGAGTATAATTGCAAGCATATGGCTTTTGCAAAGCAAGCGCTTTAAATTCCATTCTTTCACAGCTTAAAAGCACAAAGGGAAATGGTGAGAGTGCTATAATCGTCCTTAAGTGAGCTTTAATAAGGGCTAGGCGCGTAAAAGCTTTAGGGAGAAAAAGCTAGGTCACATTTTTGTGTAACATTTTTTGAGTTATTTGCATATGTCGTCATTGGAAGTTTTTTTTTATGACTTTATTTCCATATATAAATGAAACATGTAAATTGGATTTTTCAGATTTTTTCTCTAAATTTTTTATGGGAGGAGAAAGTTTTTGTTACACAACAAAACATTTTTATTTTTTGCTGCTAGGTAGTAAATACAAAATGCTTGATATCAAAATGCAAGACTTTGTTTTATTTTTAGAATATATTATTACAATTTTGCTAGTTTCACAGCGCGTTTTTACGCTCCCCTGTCTCTAGTCTTTGCTCT
This sequence comes from Liopterus haemorrhoidalis, assembly GCA_963971575.1. Lineage (NCBI taxonomy): Eukaryota > Metazoa > Arthropoda > Insecta > Coleoptera > Dytiscidae > Liopterus > Liopterus haemorrhoidalis. The sequence continues at coordinate 16,313,234 of OZ020612.1, read as the reverse complement.
TGTCTATTTGAAACAATTTACATTTCAACATAAGGTGCGTTCGGCATAACTGTGCAGTGTTAACTCTGTGTCGTGCAAGTTTTTTTATCACGTGACCATTGTGCACACTGTGCAAGTCAAAGCGAAGGCTTTGTTCAGATTGTGCTGTTATTCTTGTTATTCTAATCTTGTTTTTTTTTTTTTTTTTTTTGTAAATAAATAAATTATGTGTGTTTGATTACATGAAGTCGGTCTCCTGTTACTTGTTTAGTACAATAATATAAAAATGACACATGAAGGTTTTGGGATGATTTTAAGTAATATAAAAGAAATTTTATTTGATGAGGAAGACAATTCAGAAGAATTTTCCAAACCAGAAAATATTTTGGAAAAAGTGTTTGAATATGCAGAGAGTACTGTTCCAAATATGACTACAAATCAATTTAAATTACATTTCCGCTTGTATCCAGAAAAATTTGAGTCTTTTTGAGTGCATTTACATGTTCCATTATGAGGTTCATGTCTGTACTATTTATTTTGCAAATGCTGCAGGCATAAACAATGATATCTAGACTACTTTTATCCATGTATTCTTTATTCTTTCTCTTTTCCGTCCCTTCATTGGCATTTACTGCAGTACTTCATTGAGAATTCTTCATTTGCTGTACTATTTCTAATAAGTCGTTTTCCTTGGATCCGGTCTTGAAATGTTCTGGAGAAAACCAGAACGATTCAGGACCGTAAAATTATGAAAAATATCGTTTCGGTGCGTGAAATTATTGAAAATTTTGATCCGGTTCGTGAAAAATATTTAGATTTCTGTTCCGGTTCTTTAAAAAATATATATACTATTTTCATTTGAAAACTGACTGTTTACTTTCACAACTATCATTTGAGAATACATTTGTTTATAATATCTGAGAACTGTATTCAAGCCGAGTATCACACAAGAACTGAGATGTAGATGATTATAATGGATAGGATACGTGATGAGGATATTGACGGCGAGAATACATATTTAGGAAAAGATAGGAGAGAAGATTGAATACCCGTCGACCACTGGGAAACCTCGTAAGAGATGAAGAGATCAGATAACCGAAGAACTTATATGTATTGGTATACAGGACACATGGAAAGACTTGACAATTAACAGATTAAGATGGAGGACGTATGTGAAACAGGCCAAAAGTCAACCAGAATAACAGTGCCCAAAAAAGAAGAAGATATTTTTAGGATATCACAAATCAAGGGCGAAAATTCTACATCATACGTATTGCGCCAAGTCCATACTTCAGCACCGTATAGGAAAATTGGAAATGTACAGTAAGGCAAGACGGAAAAGAATGGGCTTTCGTACTAGACGTCTAGTAAAACAACATTTCATTTTATTTTATTTTTTATTATTTTTATTGTACGCAGAAAATCTCTCCAACAGATTTTTACAGCTTACAAATTACAAATGTTTTAGTGACATTTTAGCTCAATATTTTGAACATAATATTTTATTTGTTAATCTGCTTTCACTTAATATCCCAAATGAAATTTAAAAATTACGGAAGCGGTTGAAAGAAAACATTATTTTTTGTTTCACGTAACATTTATTTTCACTGATTACAGTTTTGGTTCTCGCCATAGTTGCAATGATTACGAATTATTGTATATATAAATATAACATGTAATTTGTAATCATTGTAAGATTAACAATGGCGATAGCCGAAACTGCAGTCAGTGAAAATAAATGTTACGTGAAACAAAAAACAATGTTTTCTTTCAACCTATTATGTATTTAAAAAAAAAAAAATTGGATTTAACAAAAGCCTTTGATACCGTCAGCCACTATATTCTACTAAACAAAATTGAAAAATATGGTATTAGAGGTTTGGCTAGAGAGTTTCTTAAAAATTATCTCTCGTGCAGAACTCAAACTGTTAAAATAAAAATTCTTTCAAGTACTCCATCTATTGTTACTTGTGGGGTTCCACAAGGCACAATCTTAGATCCATTGTTGTTCTTGATTTATATAAATGATTTGCTAAAGCTCAATGATATCAAAAACAAAATTTTGTCATACGCAGATGACACCGTAATCTTAATTGAAGCAGAGACATGGATTGATAAGAGAATAATTGCTGAAAATAACTTAATAAGTATAAAAAGTTGGATGGATTCTAATCTTCTGTCTCTTAACTTTATAAAATCAAATTTTGTAACCTTTTCTGAAAATGTTAAAACTCAACCTTTTCCTGATTGTATTAAAATATATAATAATTATTGCATAAAAATAAATTGTACTTGTCAATTTATAAACAGAGTTAACTCTGTCAAATACCTTTGCGTGATCATAGATCAAAATATTAAATGGGAATTACATATTCAGAAACTCAGAAATCGTTTACGAAAAACCATTTAAGTCTTTAGAAAATTAAGAGAATTTATGCCTGTTAAACTATTGCTTAATTTTTAGTATAGCCTTTAGTACAATCCATACTTACATATGGCTTAGTTGCATGGGGAGGTGCAGCTAATACACATTTGACAAAATTAACTACGACTCAAAACATGATTATTAAAACTATATCGGAAACCATTTTTTTTTACTCTACTAAGAAATTATATTTAGAAACAAAATTAATGAATATTAGTCAATTGTATCTGTTAACTTTAATAAAATATATTCATAAAATGCAACTACCCTTTCAACTAATATCTCATGAGTACGACACTAGAAATGCTGGCCGAGAATTGTTGTATAAATCAATAAAATCAATTGGTCAAAGAAGTTTAATTTATTTTATATCGAAAATTTACAATAGTTCAAGAAACACTTAACAGAAAATAATTTAACGCCAGTGGGTAAACATATAATAAAAGTTGCTAAAAATTGGATTTTACATCTAGACCAAAATAAAATAAATGATATACTTGCGAGTAAAATTTAAAAATTTCAAATCTAAGTTGAATACTTGTTCAGTTCAATATTTATTATTTTTATTTCTATAATTTGTTAATATTATAAAAACTAATACTTAAATTTAATCATAAGTTAATAGAATAATTACTAATTAAACTAATTTATTGTAGATATCACGCGCATACCTAACGGTATTTGTGTTGTACGCCCCTATATTTGAATTTTCATTTTAGGGTGCGATTGCTCTTTATTGTTTTTCTTTTGTTCTTCGCCTTCCAGAAATAGTGGCGCAGCCAAAGGGAGGTAGCAGCGGCCTCTTTCAGTTGACTTCAATACGCAGAATTAAATAACATAAAAATTCCATTTTTTTACCAGTTACGTATGGAGAGAATGTATCCAATTTTATTCCCATTATTAATGAGTGTCATTTGCATAAACTCTGGCTCGAGTTTGCTTCCCCCAAATAATTATGACTCCCCCAAGGCACAATCCTGGCTGCGCCACTGTTTAAAAACATAAGTATTTTTCTATATGCGGGTCAAAAAACTACGTATGCATACCAAGCTAGTTGCAACTAAATACAACTCTCTACAGGTGGACCTGTTTATCTACAAAAAAAGAAGCAAACGCATGAGTGAATGAATCAGGGTTCTTGGTTATATATGCGGGTCAATGAACTGTATATCCATATCCAATTTTAACTGTCTTGGTCTCCCTGTTGTCGCAAAGAGGCAGAGAAAGTGATGGTATAAGGGTTTCTTATTTTTACTTACGAAATGCTGTAAATGTAAGACAATCTCTTAAAAACTCTATGGACATTTAAATGAAAAGAAAATTGTTAAGACTACATTCCTTACATATAACATACACAAATTTGTTTACTTTTTAGAAGCAGTAAAATTCAAATTAAACGTAAAATAAATTTTAAGGTTTAATTAAACTAATTAATACGATATGTTACAAGAAGAAAACATTTTAAAGAAAGATTCTCTAGAATACGCGTACATCCTCCTTTAAAATGTCGCCGTCTAAAGCTATATAACACAATTTAATTTTAACAAATTTGCTGTCACTAATCCTTTCTTTGCTTGTTTGGAACTCATGCATTTAGCGATATATTTTTCTTTTTCTTTCCACTTGAAACGTTCTGCTCTTTTTAATTACACTAATCCAATTATTTCACAGATATCTTTCTTTCTAAGAAACCCTCTTATAAGAATGGAGTTAAAACAAAAGAACAAATAATGATCTCTACGTCTGTTTAGCAAAGAAAGATGCAATGATTTCAGACTGCATTGTTATGGGTAAGAAAAAGAAATAACACTGTAAACATATATTTAATTTCTTGCTTTTTGTTTGTGTTTCTTTTATATAACCTCAGCAGTAACCAAAAGTTTTGAATTAAAATAAATACTCATCACATCTGACTCCACAATACAGTGGAAATTGCGTCTTCCAGAATTCTCCTCCACATATCCACCAGTTAGTATCAGTGGTGTGCTGGCGTGTGGTTGTTATTTTTCATTAAAAGGTGGTTGTTGAAACTTTACCAGACGCTGACTAGTGTATTATCAACCAGGCAATACTCACTTACTAGAGAAATGAGTTGCTTTTTGCTTCAGCTACAGAAACCTATTATATGTGACACGTTACATAGTTAAATTTGAGTAGGATATATCGCTAGAGAGTATAACTAAAATCAGTACCGGTTCGCAGGCGTCTAGTGTGAGACATAAAATTTGTCTAAAACTGACTTGTAAACTTTTTTCATATTTTCTTTTTGGGATCCCTTTTTTAAACGTTTAACAAATGGGAGGCACGAAGGTATGTGTACTTTAGTTTTAAATATATTAAAATATTTAAATTTGTACCAATGTAGCAAAAGTTGTTAGATCGAGGAAAGAAACTTCCAAAACTTTCACTACGGGATTAGGCCTCAGGCAGGGATGCGTCCTAAGTCCACTCCTTTTCACAATGGTACTTGATAACGTGGCGGAACAATGTAAAAATAAAACAAAGCCGACAAGGTAGAATAATGGATGAAATAAGATGAGAGAAGTCACATAATTATGTTATGCAGATGACATGATAGTAGTGGCAGATAGTAAAGGCCTCAGGCAGGGAAGTGTCTTAAGTCCACTCCTCTTCAGAATGGTACTTGACGACGTGGCGAAACAATATAAAAATAAAACAAAGCCGTGCTTGGTGGGATACTGGGAGATGAATAAAGTCACAGAATTATGTTAAGGAGATGTTATGAAGGTAGTGACAGAAAAAGAACACGAACTACAGCATGACATAGAAGTATGGTACAAAAAATTAAATAAAAACAATATAAGAGCAACAATACAGGTTGTGACCTAAAAGATGAAATAATGGAAAGAATTGGCAGAACACGGAGGCTATTTAATTCCATCAATAGTAAATTGTTTGGAAATAAACAAATACCCACAGAAGAAAAGGTAGAGGTATTCAATAATTTTTGTTGGCAATGTCTCCTGCCAACACATACCAGTGTATTTCAGACTAGCAAGATAAACAATAAAGCAAAATCAGAATAACGAAAATGAAATTTATAAGAAAAATAGGGACAAAAGCAAAAATGGACCGTATGCGACGTTCAGGGAAGAAATACAGATGAAACCAGTAGAACATATAATACAATACAGTCAAATGAGATGGTTAGGCATATCCAAAGAATGAAAGATAAAAGAATAACTAAAGCAACCTATAATGCTAGACCACTAGCAAAGATTTAAAAAAAAGGATGTCAAGATTTGGAAAAACGCAATGGACAGATATTAAAACTTTCCCGTCAAACAAGAAAGTCGGGAAATAAATCTCGAAATTACGATCAAAAAATGTACCATAACTCTGCTCCACAACGCTTTTCCAACCATTTGATATTCTGGCGAGAATTTTCTGGGGTATTATACCTTGGTGGTTGCCCAATATCTTCCGATGGAAAATAGACGAAAAATTGCTAAGTTCTTTTAGCTGATGCCGTGGATTGATCTCTGGTTCTCCGCTTAGTAGTACACTTACTAATCAGTTGAGCCACGACAGTTCTCAATGAAAATCATCTGCTGAAATTAAATACCGCATTGAACAAATGTGAAATGGTCTTGGAAAAATGAAGAGTCTGATAACGGGCTACCTGACCATCAAATTACGAACGTGATTTAAGTGTTATATATATTTGATATTCTATACGGTGTAGAAGCATGGATCTTGGGGCCATAGAATTTATATCTTTGAGGTGTGGATAATCAGATGCATCCTAAAAATATCATAGACGCAAAAGGTTACAAAACAGCCAAGGAAGTGGCCAAGCTCTTTAATTCGCGCAGTTTTGACTGGTTAAAACAGTCTGAATTGTGAGGTTGTTAGTTCAATACCCCGTTTGTGATATTATTCGGGTGAGAATAATATGTTAACATTACTCCCATTTTCACAATCATTCACCCCTCATCCAGGTGTAGGAGCTCGCCACCTGACATCGGCGTTTAGCATCGTTGCAAATATAGGCCGATGTAAAATAATTTGAATGAAAGGTTACAAATCTAGATGTACTTACAAATTTGGGCAGAATTGAAGACACTGAGTAGTTACAGCTGATGTACAATATCAAAAAAACTTGAATACCTTTATGTATAAGGATAAACAAAAAATACTAGATTCACAACTTGAATCCAATAATCACTGAGAAAAATAAGAATATGGTGAAAAAATTAAGTTATGATTTGGTCTAGAAAGCGATATTGTAGCAAAACTGCTATGCACTTAATCAATATTTATAATGACGAATACAATTTGCTATGCAAGAATTTGAACCCCAGATCTTTGGCATGCAAAACGATATCTATAAGACTCTACACGTTTAAATTTATCCATGGTCAACAACTTTATCAACACTCAGACCGATACTCAAACTAATGTATTCAATTAATTTTAAAGCCAGTTTGATTTAATTTCTTTCTGTCACAAGAATCGATATGTTGTTCTAAACAAAGTCTTTTTATTCCTATTGGAACTAGCTCCATGTTATTCCCACTTGTCCTATATTCCCTGTTGAAACAAATTCAGTTCTTTATCTCGTGGCATTTACATCTCTTTCGCCATCAAAAGACTCATTTGAAATTCCAGTTCATTTGTGACTGTTTGAAGACTATTGAACAAACCTCAAGACAGAGGGAACTATTCTGTTTTATTTGCTACAACTGCTCTCCACGTGATTTCCCTATGATTACCTGCAATCCAGGGACATCCCTGAGCAGTGAGCTCAAATACGCGTACCAGAATTCATGTTAAGTAGATGCTTCAATGGTCAACCATTAATGAAAATCGATAGCAGATGAAATGACGATGATTAAAATACGTATATTCTTAGTTTATCGCTTAATATCACAATTATCGCACAATATCAAGTTGAGCTGTCTAGTAGTTGATTTGAGACAGTTTAATAAACATCTAATGTCCAGTTGCATAAAAGTATTAAAACTAGATGCAAGCTAAAACCATTAAAAACTCATTAAAATGCATTGCGTTGTTAGGCAATGTTGTGTTTTACATCGAGTTTTATTTTACATCTAGTTTTAAGACTTTTATGCAACCGGGCATCAGTCTTTTATTTTTTATAATGAATAGAATTTAACATTTTGTTCTGATAAACATTTTATTTAAAAAATGCTTTACGGCAATAGAAATATCGAAATGAAAAATGTATTGGGAAATTAAAAATGCATTCCTCTACTATTGTCAAATAAGGACTATAAAAGTTATACGTGGCCTTACACGCCTGGCAGATCACCCCGTAGCGTAGCACAAACCACGATTCGACGACACCAGAAATTTTTGTAGCTTTTTTTTCGATTAAAAGTCTGAATGAAAATGCGTTTCATATTCCAGCTGAAGAATTCGATTTTAAAGAGTTAGCGGGAAGCAAGGCGCCGCGCTTTATAATCAATATAATTTTAACATACTTCAGTACAAATTAGTGGACCACAGGATACAACTGATTTTTTTCGTTAATTTGTAACCACTAATGAAATCTAGATCCAACACTGTACACCAGAAACATAACGGCAGTTAAAACAACGTGAGATAGTGATTATTTGTCACAAAAAAAAAGCCAAAGTCCATTTGTCTACAGGAATTAGTTTCTTTCTTTTTAAGGAATCGCATTTCACAATAATCCCTAGATTGTATTCAGATATTTATTATAAATGAAATTTAAAAATGTCTATAAAATATGTGATGCAAAGTATAAAAAATTGTATATTATGCTCGTTTTATACGACGTATTGTCACACTTGTTACTTTGGAGCACTCCTCGCTTCGATCGTAGTACTCCAAGCAACTCGTGTGACAATACATCGTCTTATAAACCTCGTATAATAATATACTATTGTGTGGTATCAAAATATAGCTAAAATTTATTTATTTTAACAGAGTTTTTACCAATTTTTTTCTTAAAAACTCTTGTCCCACTCCCTATAACATTTTTAGAACAACGTTCTTACAGTGTTTATCTGGCTGACTGGATAACTGGGTATCTATAGCTGTACCCACAGTTTGTTATCACTTACAGAATACCTACAAAACCCTGAAATGTGTGAAACAAACAGGATGGGATATGTGACCACCAACTTCATCAATACAGATTCTAATTTTTCTAATTGATCTTAATGATTAAACACAATCTTTTTGATAGTTAGTTATAAATGATATGATAGTTATAAACAGTTTTTGATCGATTATCTCTAACATGCCTTATATTGCTGCCTTTCTCTTACACGGCTACTAGACGCTTTTTTTTTATTGAATCACAGGATGTAATTATTTTGTTACTATACTTTGATTTTACTTTACTAAGGGCCGGTCTTTCCACCTTCAGATAAAGTGGCTGGTACCGTTATCTGACGGATAAAAACAATAAAGCGTCTTTCGACCTTTAGATAAAGTTATTCCTACGAATAAACTATGCTATCTGGCAGATAAGTTATTCGGAAGTCAAAATAGCGAATAAGTAACAAATTAGTCCTGTCACTGTCAACAAGTTAGAAATTAAATGATTTCTTGGAACAATAAATTGCAAAATGGACTTGAAAAAATATAATTTGTTTGAATTTTATTATATGTAGAAATAATTCCTTAACTCCAAAATAACAGTGCACCAGTCCACGGTGAGAAAAAATATGAAAAAAGTATCTCGTGCAATATCCAGCTTATGTCTGATTTCATTTGTATGCCTTGTACGGGAAATTAAATTCACAAATTTCAACGAGTATTTTACGAATTTGCCCGCTATCCAAGAGTGGTTGTAGCCTGGGATGAAATGTTAGTGAAACTACTTTCTTCTGTGAAAAAAAAGGCTAAAGTAAACGGTGTCGAAAAGGATATTTCATATTAAACGTTAGCCGGGATCCACGCCTTACAATACAATGTTAAATAATTCTAATATTCGCTTCGAATTTGAGCAATAAGATTATAATTGGTATAGTAGCAACTGCAGTATTACGCAACTTTAACGTTACAAGAGTGGATATGAAGAACCACCCACAAAAGATCAGTACTGTGTCGGTGACGTACCTGAAGAAACTGATTACTCAGCAGAAATGAAAATGAAAGAATACTCCGTGATTTAATTTCTTATTTTCAAATTTATTATAACTTATTTTGTATTTACAACAATCATAATAAAATTAAAAAATTAAATAAAGAACAATTATTATTAATATCTATCATCTATTTTTCATTCCCCCAATTTTATTACATGCTTATGACATTAATAATTGCTAAAATCTTGTATAACGCATACATAAATTTAATTTTGTTAATGACAATAACCAAAAAAACGGCTCGACAACTGTCAGTTTACCAATTTATTTATTTCCATAGAGAAACAAAAAAGAAAATCTTTCTCAACGCCTATTTCAGTTACACATTCAGTGTTACCAATCTGAGGATTCCATATGTCAGTCTCATTATCCGTCAGATAACTATCTGATAGATAAATTTGAATTGAAAGACGGAATGACATTTATCTAACAGATAAAGTATCAGATAACTTTATCTATCAGATAGTTACCCAGAAGTTTATCAGAAGGTGGAAAGACCGGGCCTAAAGCTAATATTACAACACACTATGAAATAATAGTTCTGAAACATCTATCAAAAGTCTTCCCCTCTCACTCCCCCCGCATTAATCTACCGGTCACATTCCAAACATTTGTGGCAGCCCTAGTCTAGGCAGTGTTTTCAACACTTTGTGAAGAAAATTCCCACAGCAAGGTACAAAATTTACCACAAACGGACAAAAATTCCCACAATGTAAAATTATGCAATTTTAAGATAGCATAACTATTTATTTTATTTTTCATTTCTTTGTAATTGTTAATACCCTAAACGCCGCAAGGCCTAGGGGAGATAAGAATATATAAGTATAGCATAACAAAGTAAATAGCAAGAAAAGGTTGTCACATCTATTTGAAAGTGAAGAGAGAGAGAAAAAAATACGGTAACCAAAAAAGGAGTACAAAACTTACTTTATTGGTATAAAGTGTGTGTTTTGTGAAGGTCTAGGATTAGCTGCGTCACAAAAATTTTGACGAAGTTAATGTCTTTAGCCTGGAAACTCGACCTAACAACTGAAACTGCAATGCGAACTTCGTCGCCAATTATGTTTCTTTGTCTTGCTGTCTTTTACCACTGAAAATATACCTTCGAACTTGTCTTTGGGATGCGGTACTTGGACCTGCAATTAAAATTATCAGCAGTTACCACACGTTACAACACACTGTTAACCAATACTGCATATTGCATACAGTTTCCTCTAAGGAAGTTTAATAGACAAACCTGGGAAGTCTCCATTTTCAATTAAGAGTAAAGAAACAAGGGAAGTCCATAATATTGCATAAACAGTGTTGCCTACACAGGGCTCTATTACAAGTTTAAACGTTACACGGCACAGAAATTTCATGTATTTTTTTTTTTTTCTGTATTCGCGCTTATTATTATTTTCATTAAAATCAGAGAAAATACTGAAATTTCCCATAATTTTTAGATTTTTTACTTTTTTCCCACAACAGAAGAAATGGTACTATTCTACTTTAGCAAACCCACCTTTTTGCGCATGCGTGTTGTGTTGGCAATAGTAAAATTTAATATATCAATTTTAATAATTTAAATTTAATATCAATTTGTTAAATGAAAATAAACTAATTTATTATAAGAAATAAAGAAATAAGTAATATTCATTTAATTTCTACTATGATTATAGTTTTAATATATAAATGTAGTTTAAATTTAATATAATATTATTTATTTCCACTTTTTTCTGTTGTAGTTATCATCCATTGTATGGATATTTTTTTAAATTTTAATTCAGGTGGACAATGTGGCACCTTACACCACCATGGTATAAACGCATGCACAATGATACACAATTTTAATTGGGTTAATGTGATGGAAAATAAAGTACTGTGCACCTAAAAACAAGGTAATTAGGTTAGGTTTAGTTACTAAAAATCTAGGACAGCAGAAGCCGAAAGGGTCTCAAAGTAAACTAAAGTTAGTTTTACACAGTTCAATTAATTGATCAACATATTGATCAAGTTTTTTGTCAATTAATTGAAAAATTTATTGGTAACCTTGGGAACAAAAACTTCACTTTACACACATTACCAACATTACCACACATTAGAAAATTTTTACATTACCAACTGTAAAACATGTTGACATATTTATCAAAATGAAAATATTGAAAAAATCTTCACAAAATTACGAGCTGTGAACAAAAACAAAAGAAATAACCTAGATGATGATAAATTAGAACGTTTGAGGTTATGTTAGATTTGAAACTGAAACACAAATAATATGTTTCGAGGTTTTGCTACAACTAAACGGTTGGCAATATCTTAACAGATTAAAATATACCTAGAATTCCCTAAAAAATTGATGAAAAATTGAGGAAAAATAGAACTTGTTCTATTTCCAAAATAAATTGATCAAATTTTTTGTCAATTAATTGACAAAATTTTTACGCTTCACACATATCAATTAATTGAATGTCGACTTTTTCAATTAATTGAATCGTGTAAAACCCACTTTAGAGGTGTTTGTGTGAAACAAAAAAAATAATAATGTATACACTTTACAAAATAAAACAACAAAGAAATAACGGTAATACTACAGAATTACATCCTACACCACCATTTTCACAACTCCTTTTGTCGCCAACTCCACGAGTTTACGACACTTACTCTACGCCTAAAATTTTAAATAGCTTGGTGAGAACTGGAATAAATTAACAACTGCTGCTCTAGCGTTTGCAATTCATCAGTAAAAATAAAATGTTAAATTTTAACTAATAGAGTGTCATTTTGTGTGTCATATAATATCAATTACATGCGACAGTATGGTATTAAGTGTGAAATGGAATTATTTTTTACGATACACTTTACCGTGATATGATCGTATGTAACAAAGCCGGTACGGGTAACATTGTAACGTTGACTACATCAAACTGTAATCTCGCACTAAGTGAATTATGAAACCGTCTGCTAGTGAACCGACGGTGGCGCCTCTGTACGTACACATCCGGTTTTCTCCTCTCTGGCAATTATTCGGGTCTTCTCAACACTACACTTTATTATATTATATTTCCGAGCGCGACATTTTATCCAATTATGTTTCAATGCAAACTTGGATCCCTCACTATAGAAGGGACGACATCAAGTATCGACTTGGCAAATCAATGTCCTTTCATAAGATACTAACATTCGTCTCAAAAATATTAACGAACATTAAATTCATTTTGATATGCAACCTAGTTTCCTAATTTAATTTCGTTTAACTATAAAGTAACAAAAAAAAGATAAGTATGAAGTATTATTAAGTCTATTCCATACGATTAGGCGGAACTAGATTTTCAAATCAAGTAATTTTTACAATTTGATTGAAGCTTTTGATAATTTTGTTCAGGAAAAGCCAACTTGAATATAAAAAAATAGCTAATGAAAACTTACAAAAATGTAAATTCCAGTTAGTTCCGCCTAATCGTTTGGAATAGTCTGTACATTTCATGTTATCGAAGATATCTAGTGACAATATTTTTGTCACATTGCGTCAGTTTGAAAGTTATTTAGGGAAGAAAAACATGCGACTTAGCCCAGAAAAATCTAAAGTAGTCACGTTCCGAAAAAGAGTCGGTAGAGGAGAGAAAGAACTGAGGAATTGGGAAGAACAAAAACTCAAAGACCTGAGTTACATAGTAAAACGTAAAAATTTGTTGGTAAAAATACCAAACAGATAGAAAAGATTTATGTAAAGTACGAATTTTTTCAGTTTTGTAGGTTTTTAATAAATGTAGGAAACCGAACATATTTATTTTTTATTTTTATTTTTATTAATTTGGCTCACAACAGGACATCGTCCTAATTACAGCGTAGCACTAATAATGCAATATTTACATATCAGTAACATAATACATAATATATTTAATTATTATTATAATTAATTAAAATAATATAATCAATTATTATAATATTCAGATCCGCAGTAAGGAAAACTTGCGCTAGGGGCAGAGCTGTGTTTTGGCGCCCTTGGCAAATAAAAGGTTCTCATCTCCCAAAATCCAAGTGATGAGCAAAAAAAAGGTCCTCACCTCCCAAATTCCAAGTCACGAGCAAAAAAAAGGTCCTCACCTCTCAATATCCAAAATGATGAGCAAAAAAAAGGTCCTCACCTCCCAAAATCCAAGTGATGAGCAAAAAAAAAGGTCCTCACCTCCCAAAATACAAGTGATGATCAAAAAAAAAGTCCTCGGTCCTCGCTTTCGCAATGGCGCCCCTTAGTCAAGCCCGTCAGCGCCCTTCTCTTTAGTGCGCCCAGGGCCGTCACCTTATTTTGTACATTTATTTTGTACTTTTTCAATTTTGTTAATGTAGAGTAAATATTAAGGAGACCAACACGTAGTGGCGAATTCTAACTGACTTCGGACAAGTGTATAATATAATGTCAGTAATGTTGAGCTATTTCTAAAAGGAAATGTCATTCACCTTAAAAAGCCCAACATTATATTTGCCTTTTTAACAACTTCGTTCACATGAAAATTAAAGATTAATTTGCAGTCAAGAGTGACTCCTAGATCTTTCACACAAGTAACATCCATCAAACTATAATCTTGAACTTTATATTTGTATTTCAAAACATTTCTATTTGTCTAAGAATATTTGTTTTATGATCACATATAAATCAATAGTTTTTTGATAATAACTTTTATTCGTTATATGAGCTTATATTTAATATTCTTAAACAAAATTTAAATAATTAGCATAAATTATATAACAAAAAAATTTAAATTAAAGAAATCCCACCATCTTTATTTCTGCATTTAATTCGTATTGAACTATTTCTATCTATTAATAATGTGGTATTTAATTTATTAAGCATTTCTTTACTATAAATGATTAATTCCACTTTAATACATAAAAAAACTAAAGTAATTCACATCAACTCGGTTTTCAGCTGTTAAAAATTTTTATTTCAAAAACTCACACTACCTTAGCCATAAATATAAATAATAATAAATTATGTTAGCCATTATTTAGCTATGAATTAAAAATATAATTAATTTTGTCAAAAACACAAAAACTAATATTTTCCAAAAACGAAATCTGATCAAAAATTCCTCTTGTACGTTTCCGGTTTAGATCATTGTACATTACTTAGATTTTTTTCAGATTTTTAGTTTAAACCCGGTATAAGCATGCCAAATTTCAACTGTGTATATTTAATCGTTTCGCTACAATTTCTACCGTCGACATAACATAAAAAGTTGAAATTTGGCATGCCTGTACAACTCTTTGACCCTCATATAGAAAAAATGATGTTAAGTGTGAATTTTTACACATTTCAGGGTTTTGCAGGTATTTAGTAAATGAATGATGATTATTTGGGATGCCAAAACATATTTTATATTAAAATATTTTTTTTGTTAATTTTAATTCGAACGCCTAATACCATTATTTAGGTTTCTTAATATGTGCAGTATTTTTTTTTTACCATTTATAGCAAGGTGCATTAAGAATTTAAAAAATTGCGCCTATGGCTTCCATGGGTTGTTATAAGCTTCGCCCCTCTGATTTCGTGTACATTGAAACAGAATTAAATTATAATTTAAACAATTTCCACTGGTTATTAAATTTACGCTTTTAAGAATTAAATGGAACATTTGCCAAAATATAACTAGAATTTTGAAAAAATAATTTAAACAATATAAAAATTCAAAAAAAAAAAAAAAAACAAAAAATAATATTGTAGGGTTCGATTCCTTTCGGATCGAGTTAGTTGGGTGAAAAGCCAGCGTCATAACCGCTAGACCAGCATACACCTTCCAGTGTAGCGTGTTACAAAGCTATAACTTGTGTACATTAGTAGCCAAAAAAACACAAAAAATGCGTTTTTTTCCAAAAACACAATCTGATCAAAAATTCCTGTTGTATTATTCCGGTTCACACAAATGTACATTATTTAGAATTTTTTCAGATTTTTAGTTTAAACCATTTGGGCTCAGGGTGTGGGACAAAAATTTTTATGCACAATTTTGGCAAAAATCGCTTCAAAATAATTTATTTTGCAAAAATAAAAATTTGATCGTTAATCCACGTACCAAGGGCTTTCATTTGATACCCTACTCATAATTATAAAAAAAAAAATTTTTTTCGATGAGATCATATATATTTATATTTTTAGGGGGATATGTTTTTTAGATGTTTTAGTATTTTTCCTATATGCGGGTCAAAGAGTATAAGCATGCCAAATTTCAACTCTCTAGGTTTAGCCGTTTGGCTACAATTTTTACCGAACAGACAGGCAGACAGACAGACGACAAAATGACGGTATAAGGGTTTTTTGGTCATACCTACAAAACCCTAAAAATGTAGTGATATCAAAAAAAAAAATACAGTGGCATAATTAAAAGCAAATGTGTTTATATTGGAAAAATAAATATACATTTTTTTAATATGAAATATATGGTACCTCAGTAATGTACATTGATCTAAACCGGACAAGTACAAGAGGTTTTTTTTGCTCAGATTTCGTTTTTGGAAAATATTAGTTTTTATGTTGCTGACAAAATTAATTATTTTTTTTTTAATTCTTGGCCAACTTATGGCTAAAATGTTATGGATTATTTATATTTATGGCTAAAGTAGCGTGTGTCTTTTTTTAGATTAAAATGTACCTACTCTAATAAACATTTTTAACAGCTGAGATTTGAGCTCATGTATGTAGTATGCAGTAGCTCCGCCTATCATTATACAATCATGATTCAATCTTCCTAAAGTAATTCCTTGAATTACTCACATTATTAATACTGAGAAATACGTTTCGGAAATTCAAAAAAAAAGAAGCCTTTTATGGATATATTTCTTATTAATTTAATGATGACAAGAAACAAATGAAGCAAAACTCGCTTGGATTTAAATATTATTGTGACGAATTTTATGCAAATGATTTAAATTTTGTTAAAGAATATTATATGGAAGCTCTTAGTGCTCAAATAACGAATAAAAACGATTATCAAAAAATATTTTGATGTAATTATACAACAAATATTCCTAGAAATCCAAAATTCTGTTGACTTCTTACACTTAGAAACAAAACCCTGAAAGGTGTGAAAATTCAGACTTCACATATTTTTTTCAGTCTATCTTCTTTAAAGCTGCAGACAGTTCAAATTAAATTGCGACCACAGGAAATCGAGTACACAAAATGAAAGAAAAAATTCCTTCACTTTAATTATCTAAATCCCTCGGAAAAGAAATTCCATGCAATTTCATAAAAAGAGCATCAGATAAAACGCATCGGGGTCATCCCTCGCCTGAACCTTTCACAGAACTTATTTGAATCGTCTGGAAATCGTCGCCAGTAATACTCCCCAGGACACTGCTAAAATATCACGTCCTACTCTAAATAAAACAGGAGCAATGCAACTTTGCATCCTTAGATCGGACCCAGCCACGTTCAATAGGCTAAATGTAAAAGAAGCACGTATCTCGAACGTTCCGTTGAATTGGTGAACATCAATCCGACCAAAGATAAAAATAAAATAGGGAAAGAAAAAGGAATAACGAAGAAAAAAGTCTACTCTATTGTACTAGGATCCCATAGGAAATATATCTGGTAGAACTTTAATGTTACTTTCAATATCGGGAAATACTAACTGATATACCGCTCTGTGATTAAAGGAAAATTATCGGTGGTTAGTGTCATTTAATAAATATAAGGTTTTTAATAATATTAAGATTTTTATATATTTATTAGAATCCTTCGACAACACATGCCATTTTCACTATACAGGGTGTAACAAGGTAAACACTTTTCTGACGTAAACGGACCACCAGCTCTTTTAAAAATCAGATTTTAGATTACAGCACACTTTTCAAAATTGAGAAAAATTAAAAGTATTACATATCAGTACTAAAAGTAGTATATGGCGATTATTTTATTTAATTATTGCGTATAGCTACATGGTCAGTACAATATTACAAAAATAAAAACCAAATTAACTTAATTTAAGTGATGAATACATGTCGTAGGCAGAGCCGCCGTAAGGAGGTGGGGCGGAGGGGGCAACGGCCCAGGGCGCACTAAGCAAAAGGGCGCTGATGGGCTTGATCAAGGGGCGCCATTGCGAAGACGAGGACCTTTTTTTTTTGCTCGTCACTAAATTTTGAGAGGTGAGAACCTTGTTTTTATTTGCCAAGGGCGCCAAAACACGGTTCTGCCCCTAGCGCAAGTTTTCCTTACTGCGGCTCTGGTCGTAGGATATAAATCAAGCAAGGGTTTTATAGGTATTTAATAAGTAGATAAGAAGCCAACGTAATACTGGATGTCTAGCAATATTTATTTGTTCTATAATCACATGAAAATCAATAGTTTTTGATAATCATTTTTAATCGTTATTTGAGTACTAAGAGCTTCCATTTAATTTTTTTAAACAAAAATTTAAATAATTTGTCAAAAATCCCAGCGTTTTCTTCTGCATTTGCTTCGTATTCAAGTCTGCATTAGATTAATAAGAAATATACTGGTAAACAGCTTAATTTTTTTCAATTTCAGAAACGTATTTCTCGTTATTAACAATGTGTTATTTGATATAGTATGTATAAGTATTTCATTGCTATAATGGTTTATTCCTTTTTGATACCTTAAAATAAAAAATCTAAATTAATTCAAGCAATAGGTTCAATCACAACGTACAATCGTATAATAAAGTACTATTATTGTACACTACACTTAAGTACTTACTTAACACTAAACACTACAGTGTAGGCTGTAGTGTGGTGTTAAAAACTCGGTCCTCAGCTCTTAAAATTATATTTTTAATTTCAAAATGACACACTCTACTTAGCCATAAAGACAAAAAATCCATAACATTATTTTAGCTATTATTTAACCATGAATTAAAAAAATAAATAATTTTGTCAAAAACAAAATAACTGTAATATTTTTCAAAAACGCAATCTGATCAAAAATTCCTCTCGAACGTTTCTAGCTCAGATCAATGTACATTACTTTTTTTATTTTAATCCCTTTGGGTAAAAGGGTGCGGGATAAGAACTTTTTTAGCACATTTTTGGCTAAAATCTTGTTAAAATAAACAAATTTTAAAAAACTACCTTTTGATTCTTTATTTGCGTTTTAAAAGATTTCTTTTGGTATGACAAAATAAATTTAAAAAAAATATATATCAACGACTCAAAAAAATTGTCAATTTTCGCAAAACTAATGTAACTAAAAATTCATGTTGAACTCTGCCGGTTCCCATCAATGTTCATTATGGAGATTTTTTTCAGATTCTTAGCCCTTCTTAACCCCTTTGGGAGAAAGGGTGAGGGACAAATTTTGGCTAGAACGTAATAAAATTTTTTTTTTTTCAAAATTATAAATTTGATTCACGCATTAAGAGGTTTCATATGATATGCCACTTAAATTTTTTAAAAAAAAATTTATTTTTTTATTAAATACATATTTGTTAATATTTATCTCGGGATGCGTTTCTTTGAACTCTCATTATTTTTTCTATATGTGGGTCGAAGAGTTGTATAAGCATACCAATTTCAACATTCTATGTTAAGCCGTCTGGCTATAATTTCTATCGTACAGACAGACAGACAAACAGACACATGAGTGACATTATAATAGTTTTTTGGTGATTATGCTTACAAAACCCGAAAAAGCAAGCCTTTATAGTTGGATGTTGAGTAGGTCAATACATTTAAGTGCAGCAGGCCTTGCGTAAATGAGTTCGTCTAGTTCATCCTAAAAAGTACGGAGAGGACAATTTCGCATAATGTGTTTGGTGGTTTGTATAGGTACTCCGCAGTCACGGTTCGTTGTCGTGAAGAGATCCGATTTGTTGAGCATGTGGTTAATTCTTAAGGTGACCAGACGTCCCGGTTTTGCATCATTTGTCCCGGCGTCCCGAAAGGTACCCTTTGTGTCCCGGTTTAGAATTCTAAAAAAATAAACTTCACGAACCCAATTTTTTCTATTATCCCGCAAGCCTTATTTACAAATATGTCTATCAAATATTTTACAAACTATATAAACGAATATTCAAATAAAATCAAAGATATTTAAATATCAAGAAGTGAAATTTATCGGTTTTAAATTATCGGATATGATCGATCATCATGTTGAGGACATTAGACAGCTGATGAATTCTTTGGCACATCTTTAAATTATTTAGAAGAATGGACAAACTGTTTCCAATTTGGATCCATATTTCAATGGGTTTTACTGAAAGCAATACCAACATGATGTTACAAAATCAAGAGGCTTGGTGAATAAATATCTGGATATTTCAGCGCATAAATTCTCCGAAATTGATGAAGAATTACTATTTACTGGAATATCGAGGAAATTTTTGGAAGAAAAATCAAATGAGGATGAATTTTAAACTGACAGCGCAACAAATAAATGGGAAAAAAGTTTTCAGTCATTTTGATGAGAATTCTATCCCTTGTCAGTATACAAAGCTAATCATCGAATTTGTTTTCAGTGTTCCAGCAACCAATAGAAAGCGTATTCAGTCTTGTAAATTCTTTTTGGACAGAAGAAAAAAATAGGATGCATGTCAATACATTAAAAGCAGTCATCTCAATAAAAGTAAATTCGAAAGATAAATTCGAAAGTTGTTTGGAATTCTACGATAAAATATCAAAGAATAAAGTTTTGCTGCAAAAAAATCACAAATCCAAAAAGTATTCTTATAAGTCAAATTTCTTTCTTGTAATATTGTTTGTAATATATTTTTTTTTATCTGTGGCTTATGAATAAATAATATGATAAAACGATTTTTTTTATTTGTCCCGGTTTATGATTTTCAAAATTTGGTCACCTTATTAATTCTAGCATGACCTGTTCCTAGACGGCTTAGTCTGCTCCACGTTTTCCTCGGTAGATCTAAGCCTGGCAGGGCTGTTTCTGGATTTTTTACATATTGCCATCCTTTAGGAATATTTTCTTGCCAGGCCTTCGTCCATGATGCTGTGGGATCAAAATCTCACCCATTTTCCCTGTGGTCTATTCAGATTTGGTGACGCGATTTGAGACGAGTAATAAGCTGTCCTTCAAAATATTGGTGAATGGGTAATTGCTGAATACGCGGCCATTACTGATAAATAGTAATTTATTATGATCTTTAGCAGAGACCGGAAAACTTAGGAGATAATTCTTTTTAATTGATTTACCAGTAGCGTAGTAAATTATCAATATAAAATTAATTTTTCCATAAATTCTGTAATACTTCTTATTAACGCTACGTACAACCCCCAGAGATTATTAGTTTCTTATACAAAATTAACAATCTGAAATAAAATTAGTGACAATCTATACATCAAATTTTGCACAGAATTTTTATCTATCTAATAAGATATTTTTGATTGTAGAAAAAATTATTATAAAAATGTTATTGCTAAATAACTTAATAATAGGTATTACATAACAATGTTCTGTAATTTTTTAAATATATTTGTGATTTTGGATATTTAAGATTTTTTTCAACATGATTGCTTATAGTTTAGTCTTCGTCGAAAAATATTTTACTTGATGATAATGAAATGCCAGTTGGAACAAGCATTCTTTACATAAAATGAATCATTTTTATCCGCCGCAGCTAAATTGAGAACCCCGGCAGATTTGAGGTGGCGGCAAAAGTAGATTACCAAGTACAATAACTATAAGTAATTATCACAATAGAACAAATTATCTCCAAACATATTTGTAGAATGGAGCTTTAGCTACAATTTGCCGCATGGTACACAAATATGCGTCGACTGGATTACAAGATGGCGTCTATACCGCAAGTTGTTTATTTACAATTACATGACAGTTCTTTTGACAATTAAAAATATCCTACTAGGTAGATAAAAATTCGTTGAAAATTTTGATGTATAGATTGATACTAATTTTATTTCAGGTTGTTAGTCTTGTATAGGAAACTGTACGGTTGTGCGCACCCTTAAGGTATTTTTGATGATTTTTTTCAATTTTTTTATTGGCTTATTCGATTGTATATATCTTCAAGAGTATCCCATTAAGTTAATCGGAGCAAAATTGACTGAGATATACTCATTTTAATACTAGTACCTATTATTTGTTTTTTCGCGCCTATCGTATGTATGTGGCGTTGTATCGCTTTTGTGCGCATGTGGCTTTAATATCGATATCAGCTGCTTTATACTCTTAGAGAGGGGACTCGTGACGAATATCTTTGATACATATATTGAAATATACTTGTATATAAGCTATATATGTGTGTTGTAACGGTATATTATTTTTGAGCAGTTATACACGTGCATTACAATTTTTTCATTTTTTGGGTGAAATTATTCATTTTTCATTTGGAAAATGATAGAAATGAAAGAAAAACCTGTGGTTCACATTTGAGTAGATCTAAAAAAAAAATACCCCCTCGTAAACGAAAGGCAGATGTAGTTAATACTTCTAGTGCTTCGTCAAAAAAATAAATAAAAAAAAGTAGTTGAGGAACACTATCGAATTGTCGATTTTCTACTTGTTTTTTCAAGTCTTGCTACATTAGTAAAGTGTGTAAAATTTGTGTAAAATATTTATTTAATAAAAAAACATTCTTTATTTTTAAACGCGTTTTCTGAAAAATAGCTTTTTTTGAGGCGGTGTACATCATAACTCAAAAACTAATGAATGGATCTTTCTGAAATTTTGCACACTTCTTAATAAATCATTTTACTAGGTAGTGACGTTGAGTTTTTGCTTTTATTTTGAATATATATATTTTTTTTTTATAACCATTTTTCCGATTACCAAACACGATTTTTTACGTTTTTTCTTCGATTTTTTTACTTTAAAGTCGTACCAAAAATTTAAAACTCAATTTAATAAAAAAACTCGACGTCACTACCTGAAGAAACTTTTAAACTAACCAAAACTTTTTGAATTATATGTTTCAGATGATTGTGTTACTAGATATCGTGTACACCGCAAATCAATTTTTTTTTGGAGTGTTTACTAAAAAATGACGCCAATGGCTCATTTTTCAATATTTTTCAATAAAAATTTAACGCAATACTCTTCAAGTATTGTTCTTTAAGATAGACTTTCACCCATTTAGCTTACCTTTACCAGATTTCCACAAATCGTTCTTAAAAATATGCTTAAAAAATGCAAAATTAACCATACTCCCCTTAAGAACTAATAAAACATGTATTTTTTAAAATAATTACTAAAAGTTAACTAATAAAGTAAAAAAATGCTATATAATAGTAGTTGTATGACTGACGTAGAATAGTTGTGTTACAAATCTATCAAGGGTGTAATAAAATGATAACAAAGCAGTTCAATATTTTTCATTGGTTGATCACGCACATCCTATCAACAACACTTATACACACAATCTTATACTGAAGATGGCCTAGTAAGCCGAAATGCGTATAAATACAACACATACATTTTTTTAAAAACATTAACCGAGATTTTTTATTATTGACTTATACCACAGTCAGTATTTCTCGGTATATGAACTAGTCCATACTAGTCCAAGTAATCAGTTAAATGAATACTCAATTGAATCACTGTACCATTTCTCTGAATCCAACGAACTCAGTAACTACACTGAACACTGCACAACAGTAATTTAATACCCCTAATTTTTTATTATTTTATTTATATATTTATTCAAGTAGTTTTTAATTGTGTAAAATGTAACATTGGCAATAGTAATAATATGCTTTACTGTGTGGTTGTTATTAAATTATAGCCTATTGTTTACCGAAATATTATTTAATTAATTTTATGTTATTAGGTAAACGTGTAGGGAAATAATGATATCAATTACAGTAATTAATGGGGAATGTTACCTATGCGTTGTTACACTAGTAAAAGCATCTATTTTGAATGTAATTTTCACTGGAAATGCACTCTATCTAGTTATAAAAATGGTCTATTGCTTCCATTATTTTGATATTACTTTTTAATGGTCTCTTTAGTCTATTACTTTTATACCTATTTTTAATCGTATTATTTTGTCATAAATTTGAGAATTAAGCAAATAAAATGATTGACGTATAGTTTAATCGTAGCTTAAATCTTGATAA
The DNA here is from genome assembly GCA_963971575.1 of Liopterus haemorrhoidalis. Lineage (NCBI taxonomy): Eukaryota > Metazoa > Arthropoda > Insecta > Coleoptera > Dytiscidae > Liopterus > Liopterus haemorrhoidalis. Next base: position 16,289,696 of record OZ020612.1, on the reverse strand, counting down.
AGTACTTGAGCAACAATATATTAAAGTTTTCTGACAGTTTTCAGACAAGTAAACAACTTGTTAACAACACGACGAATTAAACTAAAGACGACTGAAATTAAGTGTTAGTTTGCACATCCTTACTTACTGACATAAATCTGCAAGGTTAGTTTATAACATTGTTACGTGGTAATAATATGAAATAAGACGAATTTTTTGTTATTTTGTATATTATTAAATTACTTAAATAGTGAACTGAGCCGTAACAAAGGATTTAAGCGCGGTTTCAAGTATCTAGCATGTGTCCCATCAAATACAAGCGCCCACCCAAAACTTAAAAAATAACTGAGAACCAAGGAGGAGGTATAATATAAAAAATTATACGCGGGGGGGAAATATAAAAATTAAAGTGAGGACTGGGGGATGGGGAATAAAAAATTCAAATGAAGACGGAGGAATTATACATTAATTATTATACAAAATTGTGATACAATATTTAAATGATCAATACCACTAGTCACTAAACTTATACCACAATTAATATACAGTTTACTATACCCGATATATTACCATGTAGTCCAGACTAGTGCAAGTATTCACTCAACTGAGTCTCAGGTTAAGTGCACTGAGATTTTGTATATGCATTAAATTAATTAAATACTGATTCAGAGCCGTAACAAAGGTTTTGAGCGCGGTAACAAGTATTTAACTTGTACCCTATCTAATGCAAACGCACACCCAAAATTTAATAAAATACAAAAAGAAGGAGGAAATATAAAAATTCTAGTAATGACCCGGGAATGGGGAATAAAAATTCAAATGAAGACTTAGTCTTATACGTTAATTATTTTACAAAATTGTCACTTAAACGATCAATACCACTAGTCACTAAACTTATACCACAATTAATATACAGTTAACTATTACCGTGTAGTCCAGACTAGCCCATGTATTCACTCAACTGTGTCACTCCTTAACTACAGTGATCTCACTCACTTTGAAGTCAACTGATCTATTACATTGAATGACTCACTAAACAAAACTACTGACTTCCGGTCGCAGGTAACGCGTCTTTATAGTCTCATTCTCGACAACGAGAATCAGTGAAAAAATCTTTTTTAAGCTACTGATTCGAGTCCTTTCGTTCGTTTGAATGAATATTTCAATTTGAGAGAATCGTTTGCAATCGACTTTATTCTGTTGGTTTCATATTAAGATTAATTCGCAAAATACAATTATTGTCTTGGAGGAGTCACTCATGTTATTTAAATTGATATCTTTTTCATTCTTCTTTACCATCATGGTAATGGATCTTGGACGGGAAATATTGAACATATCGGGGCATATAGTCCAGACATCGCACCGTCCAACTACAATTTGTTCCGTTCTCTACAAAATTACCTTAAAGAAAAAAATATATATATATTTTTTTTTGGGAAGATATCAAAATTTACCAAATTTTACCAATTTTTTATGGAAAATATCAAAATTTACCAAAGACAGAGCTTTCTAGAGAAATTGCATTATGAAATTGCCTGAGCATTGGGCCAGAGTAATAGAAAATAATGGACAGTACACTTGATAATAAAAGCTTTTTACCGACCGCCAATATATATAAGGGAGGTATTGTGATCATACCGATTTTGACATTTCGATATTTCGATGGATCTCCACATAACGTTTTGACTATTTTTAGCATAATGTCTGTCGGTCTGTCTGTCAGTCGGCCCGTGTAGACGTGCAGAGCAAAATCGGTTAACTAGAAATGGGAGTTTACTCGTGTCGGTTTTCAGATTTTTGCGAATATTTCACAACAGAGAAATGTTTAGAAAAAAATTATTTAACAAAAGTTACTATCAACGCAATAATTAACAACTTTTATTTGAGACATTCGGCCCGATTCTGTAAAAAGTTACTACGTTAGTTGCTACTGAGTAACGTTGCTACGAAATAACTTTTAAGTTACTATAAAAGTTATTTCGTAGCAACTTAGCAATCGCCAAACAATTGGTATTCTCTAAGGGTGTGCACAAGCAACGTTCTAATTACAAGTTATCTTTAGTAACGTTGCTACAAAGAACCGTGAAGCTAGCAGCAGATTACGTTCTGCGCAGGCGAGGTATTTGTTTTTACTTGAGTTTGACAGCTATATTGTGAGTTTCTGAGGTTAAACGAAAAATGTTTTATAAATGAAATCAGAAAAAAAATTGCGAACAGATGGAAATTCTGTTGAATTTCCTGGAAAATAACCCTGTCATGGTCGGTGATACGTGAGTTTAAAAAATAATTGACAGGAACGAGTGGTGGTGCTGTAATGATATGCTATGTGGTTACTCTTCTCTATATGGTGGTGCAAGTTATAGTCCAAATTTAAATTAATTGGGTGGAATACAGTTAAAGAAGTTCGGATAGCCATTGAACAGGCGCGCACATAGAACATCTGGGAAGGGTCAATTTTGAAAAAATATCTGTAAAATAATATAAATGTATTGTTGTGTTTTTATGGAGGAGGGTGGGTTTATATATTAATTTAATTTTGATTATAATTTAATTTTTATTTTCAATCACTTAGTTTTTATTAAATAAGTAAATGATTTTTCAATTCCTGGGGGGGTCTGAACTCATAGATCACTCTTTGTGTGCGCGCCTTCCATTGACAGTCGTAGGTAATACATTTAAAAAATATTGTTATGTTATACTATTATAAAACAAATGTAAACAAAACAAAAAAAAAATGCATATTGAACTAGAGTCAAATAAAGAACTCGAAGAATTACAATTGACCGGTAATGTAATTGTCTAAAGACTATGGCCTAAAAGTATATTAAATAAAATTATTTACACAGCATATTATTTATGATTTATATTTCCCTTATGGGCTATACAGAAAATAAAAAAAAAATCCTTCTATAATTATTGACTTCTATGTTGCTCTTCATTGTCAAATGCTTGAAATGATTCATTATTAAACTGAAAAATTGCAATTTTTTACGATTTTAACAAGTTATTTTGAAGTTACTAAGTGTAGCAACTGCTTTCTGTTAGTTGTTATCCATAATAACTTTCTTAGCAACTAGTTACTAATTTCACAGTAACTTTTTTCTTACAGAATTCGGATTTCGTGAAAGTTGCTAAAAAAGTTACTGACCTTGTATTTAGCAACTTTTATTATAACTTTTTCGTAGCAACTTGCTTACAGAATTGGGCCGATTTTTTGATAAAGCAGCATCAATTAAACAAGTTCTTTGTGATGGCAGTCGGTCTTGTGGCAGCCACTGCTGTTTATTTATTTATTTTTTTAATGTATATTTTATTGATGAAACGGTAAAAAACGAAAGGACTTACGCAACAACCCAGTAAAAAGGATGCGGGTTAATTCCCCAAGAAGGCTTGAATTTTGATATTAATTTTCACGTTAGTTCTAGTATTTGGACAGTTAGGTAATTGGTTCGGTAATTATCAAGATTTTGTCACAAACTAAATTTAAACTCTATCAAAGAATTATAAACCAACGGACTATTTGTTACAATATGTTTCACCGTGAAATTACGGATACTTCTGTTTAATATCTTCAATTATCTTCATGTTTTTTTTTTTTATTTTAATAATAATTTTAATTTTCTTGTTTCAGGTAAGAACATGCAGTTTTCTAGTCATAATTCACTCCACAAACAAACGTAAGTGAAAATACTTTATTATTAAAGCCAAATACCAGTATCGGTAGGGTAGAGTAGCGACCTGTTCTTAATTTAAATAAACAAACTAAAAAGATAACAACACGAAATGTCGCATAATAGATTTATCAACGCTTCTTATCCGGATACGATCATCAAGAGAAATACATTCTGACGTTACGGAACTCGTATTTTTGGTCCAACTAGATTTACATGGTCCAACATGTAAATCTTACAGAATTTAAGGCTAAATGAATCTTTAACTTCGACTGTTAAATTATTTAATATTTTGCTATTATGGTCAACTAAATTTAAATACTTCAGCTACAGAATTGTGACCTTGTTAAGAGGCTAAGTAAGTAACGTTCAACTGAGCATTGTCTGTCTCTGTCTGTGCGCATTGAATAAAGAGAGAAAGCAATAATAAAGACATGTTAATTTAGTGTTTTTAGTGCTGGCTGTCAGAACATATAACGTGATATAACCAAAAACTTAAAATCTTTATTTATTGAAGAAAAAACAAAAAAATACATAGCAAAATGAATTCAAAGTACATGATTTATTAAACCATGTTTACAATATTTACTCAAAAATAATAAATAGTAAAAGTATAATTTTAAGATAAAAATGTAAGTTCATAGGTAATTTTCATACAAAATAACAAACATGTCTCAAGTGATTCGTAATGAGCCTGCATACTTGGTTCTTAGCTTTTCTTAAACTACTCTGGCTCATGCAATTAAAAATAGGGTTCCCCACAGCTTTTTGGTCAGAACCAGTTGTCAAAAAGTTGATAGTTCCTAACACTTTGTGATTTAGTGGAAGTTCGTCTTGCCTTGCAGGTTGTCCATTATGTAATGGTTGCAAAATTTCGTAGAAATTAATTTCTTTTGACAGCCGAAAAATATTTCTAAAACTCTCCTTAGCCATTTCAAATGGAATTTCTGAGTCTCTTATAAATCTTCGTTCTATGCGAAGATTTTTCCTAAAAATACATATTTTTGATAATTTATAATGTTTATAAATTTATCTTTTATTACCTGTTGTCATCTTCGTCGGTAATTAAATGAACTAAATCATGGATCAATTCCATTTTCTTGTAAATAAAAATGTTTAACTTTAAATACAATTTCGAGAAACGTTACAATCTGATCCAGTATCAAACATAACCTCAAGTATAGAGAGATATATCTGGCTGTAGCTTAAAGAAAAATTTAAGGATTTATTTAACGTTAGATGGTGACCGTAATTGCACTTCACGCTAAAGCCTGTGACCTTCACATTTAAAGAGCTTAAATATTTAACTGAAATGACCATAATCGCACCATCATCGCACCATAGTCTTTAATTTATTAAGTCCTGATTCAAAACTTCATATATTTTCTGTACTGTATATAAAAAGACTAGGAACAGATCCTGTTCGATGGTTTAATTAAATTTCACTTAACTTGATATATAGCGCTCAAAACAGCGTTAAGACTTGAAAACCTTCACGCCCATTTGAGATTAAAATTCAAAATCTCTGCATGTAAAGGATATATATCACTACAACCTAGTTAGGTAAAAAGAAAAAAATCACAAAATACTCGATATGCATTTCAAGTGAATTTATTTCCATATCAGTTGAAGGTATAGGAAAGATATGCTTCATTTTGCTTTAGATACGTCGTTGGCAATAACCGATATGTTAGCAGATACATGTATCGATACGTGAGGTTAAGTCAGATTTATACCAGATGAATAAACGACAAAACTGATCGCGTTTGCAAAAGTACCCCAAATGAGAAACTTCGATATAACGGTGTTATATCGGTGATTTTTATATTTTGTCTTTTAAGATTTTTATGATTCTGGAAACAAGTTTCTCTCAGTGTGACCAAGAAAAGCATACCAAGCTCCGTATTTTCAACACAAATGTAATGAGTGTCTTCCTCTACGTCTGTGAAATTTGAAAAATTTCTAAAAGCTACATCACTGCAGAGTTATTAGTAACGTCTAGACCTGAAATTTAAAGTTTTGGATTCGAATCGAAGTCTTTGGTGTGGGATAGTATGAAAAAAAAAAACTATGTTTTAAAGACTGGGCAAATGGAACATGGTTCAATTCCTCTGACTTTCTATCGAAAATTGTTAACTGTCGTAATATCGCGTACGCATGCACAAACAAACAAAGTCTTATAAGTAATATGCAAATACCGTCTGATAAGTCAAGAACGAACGACTTGAATTAAAAAATAAAAAAAAACTGCAAAAATTAACCTTGAAGAGCGTTCTAGTGTGATATGCTTTTTAAACAAAACGCAAATCAAGTCATTGTTACCAAATGTATTCACCGAATACATTGTTAAACCGAAACCGAATACAGTGTAAACCCGATCAGCAAGAAATCTTAGAAGAAATAAGAACTATGTAGAATGTACAGTTGATGACACACTCAGCTGATGTGATCAGATGATCCAGGAATGGATTTCTTAAAAAAATCGAGGCAGAAGGCCAATACATGGCGAAAAATAGACTTTCAAGAACTGAAAGATTTTGGAATATCTTAAAACAAATTAAAACCCTGTCGGATAGCTCATCCATATGGTGAATCTTTGTTAAATACCTTCACTCCAGAGAGTTAATATTAAACCCATACTCTTGGGTATATATATAAACAAAAAACTTAGACCCTGTCAAACTTGACATAAACATGTCATGTATTAAAATTAAAGGTTTTGGATATTTCAACCGGTCTTTGAGTGAAAATTTCGAAAAGTTTTGATGGTTTAAGTTATATATTTCTTTCATTATCTAGTGCCTTCGTCGAAAGATGGTGATGGATAACCAGTTAACATACGTATGCTATATAAAAATTGGACCATTTTGCCTCAAAGTACTTCTTTGTTGACCGAGGCAAAGCAAATATGGCAGCAAAAATAGCCAAATATATACTTAAATCATAAGTAATACTTGCTCTAGAGCAGAACAATTTACATCGCCAAATGGGAATATCAATCATTGTACTATATTTAATTAATAAGAATAAATTATATTATTATGATATTTGGTGATTCACAAGAAGTAGTCATTAAGTTATGACCCAATAATTGATTTCAGAAATAATGGACAAACTTTCCAATACCAGGGCTGTCAATGCCAGGTTTATCCAACCAGAACTGAGCTTTCGACATTACTGGGCTTATAGGTTTAAATTTTTATTATTCGCCAAAATTTAAAATGGCAAAAAAATCGAAAACTGAAAAGAATTGGTCAACGTCCAAATACATAATGAGATATGTGTGAAACACTATAATTTTTTGATAGTTTGAAATTGTAACTTATTTTGACAAAAAAGTCTTTATTCATTATCACCCCAGAATTGTAATTTGAGGAATTATTTTTATTTAAGGAACAATAATTCTATTAATATACTGAGATTAAATTCAGCATTGGAACTTGTATTTACAGACAGACGGAGATCCGTACAGTGTTGACAATTTAGCGGTTTTCCGCTAGTTTTATCAGAATTGCTTCAGATTTGGTGTGTTAAAATTTGTAAAAGCGGGTAGCGGATTTTTTAGCGGAAATGGTATAAATGTAAACATCTGAAATATGATCAGCATTTTATATATTAAATCAATAGATTCAGTTGTAGGCTATCTTTGAAACATATAGAAAAACAGGAAAAGAATAAAATTCTCATAATCCGAAATACGTATAAAATAAACTTGTTTTATTCTTTGAAACTACCGAGTGTTTTATTCTTTTCCTGTTATTTTATATACTTTGGTAAAGTAACATTTAAAGTAAGTCTGACATTTTTCTGAAGTTATTCAAACCACAAATTTTAGTATTAGCGCCCGAAAGAAACATTCAACACTTTCTGTCTTTTGTTACTTCTCACTGCCAACTTAATAATTTTATGTGACAGGTAAAAGTTTGATTATAGTAACCAATTTATAAATATCATGTCATTGCGATAGTTTATATTTATTATGTCAGTATAGTTTTTATATACAAGACAAGGATCTCAATTAGAATTATTAAAAATGACAGAAAAAGAATACCAGTGACACAATAGAAAAAAATAAATGGTACCTCTAGAAAAGAATACATTAAACACAGTCTGATTAAACAGAGTTTCAAAAGTTGTATTGCATGTCGGATAGCACTGAAAGTTTGAAAGAAGTGTTCGGTTTCACAATGTACTTTTTAGCTCACTACTAACCCAAATAATCCGTAGTGTTTAGGAGAGAATTATTATGTACAACAGACTTAAGATAGGTGAATATGCCATTAAAAATAATTTATAATTGAATAAAATATGGACTGGTTCTTTTTTGTTTGAAGTTTTATTGTGATGACGATGTTGGGTTTTCTTGGATTTCTTATTGGCAGCCATGGTCAAGACGTTTGTAGGTATATCAATTTCTACTAACTTGAAATAGTTAATTACGAATATGTTATCAAAATGGTAGAAAGTTTTGATTTCTATAGAATTTCACCCTCGTTTTTGAGGACCAAAAATTTTAAATAACTAACCAACTTAAGTTTAATTTCAAAGCTAATTGGTTTCTTGACCGCCTCATTTGTTCATTCTGTCAATTAAATATTTTTTAAAGAAAAACACATTTCATCGTAGTTTAATGAATGCCGTAAAAGTGTATCCGTGGTCTAAAACAGTCGCTATAGTTACAATCAGTTTTATTGATTGCATTCGTTTGATGAAAATCTGCCTTAGGTTACCTACTGACGTTGCAGTGTCTAGTGAAAATTTATATTTCAGTGTGAAATACATTGTAGCATGTTACGGATGTGGAAGCAATCTGATTTGATATTAATGCGTTCTATCTACGTTTATAACAATGGCGTTTGCATGTCACTGGGCGTCAGGGCGAAAACATCTCCTGCACCAGTGCATTCGGCAAATGACGATATAATTGCGAATTCGAGGTTCAATTGATCCTTTGCAATAACAGCAGCTTGTTAAAGATTTGTTTTTGATGAATGTGTAGTGTTTATAGAGCGTGCTTTTGTAGTATGTAGTTCTGAATAAAAAATATGTTGGTGGATTCGTTTAGCCTTTTTTTGTAGAGATTTCAAATTAATTCTGTGTTTCCATGCACATAGGGGAGAGTTATGTTATCGCATTCATAAGTTTTGGCCTTCATGTGAGGTTTTTAAAAATTGGCGAGTATTTGAAGATTTATCAGTTAAAATATCACCAACCAGTCTAATTAAGTAGCCATCTAAACATGCACAACCTAACAGTGTTCACGATATTAATATCCTGATATAGGCCTTACAGTTAGTGATTTATTTTAATAATAATAATAATAATAATAATGCGCATGTTACGAGTCCACCCGGAGATAGAGAGATGCATTGGGCAACTTATGTCCCTCTGGAAGACACAATTTGTTGTCCCAAGCGGATCAACTGCAGTGTCGACAGAGTGGATATATTTCAAGCGTGGGGTTTTCCAGGGAGATTCCCTAAGCCCGCTACTATTTTGCATCTCACTTCTTCCTCTATCGATCGAGCTTAGGCGCGGCATTGGCTACATGGCGGGTCCCCCGTCGAAGCGTAAGCACAAAATTACCCATCTTTTTTACATGGATGATTTGAAGCTCTACGCCTCGAACGAGAGGAATCTGCAGACCGCCTTAGATACTGTTGCTGAGTACACTGCCGCGATAGGTATGCAATTCGGGTTGGTAAAATGCGCAGTTTTGCATATACACAGAGGAAAAGGTTTAGACAACGGTGAAGACGTTCAATTGGTTGATGGGAGCATTATAAGACATCTTAATGCCGAAGGGTCTTACACATTTTTAGGCATCAGTGAGAGAGGTGTCCAAGATGTCACTCTTATTAAGCAGGCCCTTCGCAGCAAGTATATGGCACGACTTAGGCAGATATGGAGATCATGTCTGTCTGGCAAGAACAAGATCGCTGCCACAAACATGCTTGCTGTCCCATTAATTTCATACACTTTTGGTGTAATGAAATGGAATGTTGATGATCTTAAGGATCTCGACAGAAGAACCAGAAAGATCATGAACATCAACCGAAGTCTTCACCCGAAATCTTCTGTGCAGTGCATTTACCTCCCTCGTCAAAATGGGGGTCGGGGATTACTAAATCTGGAGTGTTTGCACGATCGACTCGTCCTGGTTACAGCTAACAGTATCTTCAGAAGTCAGGACCCACTATTAAAATTCGTTAGTGAGCACGAATTTAGTGGCAAAGGGGCGTTTCTTTACCAGGCAGCGCGAAGAGCAGCAACGAGATTTAACCTGGCAGACTTGAGTCCCGTCAGGGAAAACGCTGGAGTACAACTCTCTCGGGAGGAGTACAACAGAGTTACCGGTTCGGTGAAACGAGGCGAGACAGACATGTTGACAAAAGAACACATGAGTAAAAGTATGCACTCTGTGTTCTTCAAACATATTAAAAGTCTAGAGTTGTCCACCGAACTCACGTTCTCGTTTCTTAAGTCTGCTGGTTTGAGATCGGAAACAGAAGGTTTTGTGTTTGCATGTCAGGATGGTGTTATAAATACTTTGGCATACAGGGCCCACATATTCCAAATAGCGGAGTCCACACTCTGTAGGTTGTGCCACCACCATTCTGAAACGATAATGCACATTCTGTCTGCTTGTCCATCTCTTGCAGCGTCGAGCTACGTGTCTCGACATAATGCTGCTCTCCGCGTGCTCTACTATCATCTTAGACATGCCTATGGTATTGACCAAATACCGGTTATACCGTACGTCCCTTCTGACATAGAATCGGTGGTGGAAAATTCCAAGTGCCGAATTTATTGGAATTACTCCTTCCCCACCTCGAGGTTACTGACAGCCACTAAGCCGGACATAACCCTCCTGGATATCGAGACCAAACAGATGTTTGTGATCGAATTCTCAAGTCCAGCTGAGAAGAATATCTCTCTCAAGGAGGAAGAAAAGAGGTCCAAGTATATGGACATCTTGTCCGAGCTTAGAAAGCTGTATCCCGGGTATAAAGTTAAGCTTGTAGTCCTGATAGTTGGTGTTTTGGGTGGCATGAAAGCCTCCTATCGAAGGGAAATCGAGTCCATTCCCGCCTGTAGATCTTCTGCCAACTCTTTGATCTGCAGGATGCAGAAAGCAGTGCTGCTCGGGTCGCTCCGCATTGTGCGGGCACTGGATCTGGCGTAATTTCCGCGGCTGCATATCGCCAGGGTTTGGGATGCAGTCGTGTGTATTTAGCTCCACTACTCTAGTATGACGCGGCTCAAAAGGTTGCTGAAGTTTGAGATTAGTGGACGCTTGTCAAGACCTGACAAACCACAATAATAATAATAATTTCTAGTATGACGCGGCTCAAAAGGTTGCTGAAGTTTGAGATTACTGGACGCTTGTCAAGACCTGACAAACCCCATATAATAATAATAATAACGCGGCTCAAAAGGTTGCTGAAGTTTGAGATTAGTGGACGCTTGTCAAGACCTAAACCCCAAAATAATAATAATAATAATTTGAATCAAATATACTGAGATTAAGTTCAGCATTGTAACTTGTATTTACAGACAGACGGAGTCAATATGTCAATTTATTTCCAAATCATCACTGTCGGGTTATGGGCCTATCCAAAAAGCAGTTTTTAAGTCTTTATTTTGAATCTGCTGGTCTTTGCGTGCCTCTCCAAAGGGTGTACACCTGCTTCCACAGATGCAACTATCCCTAGCCTGTCCAACGGGTGAATTCTTTAAGAAATGCGTTAAAATTAGTCACTTTAAAACTTTTATTTTAACACCATCTTCCGTCTTCCGTCTATTCAGAGAAATGCTGTTCTAAGAATATTTGTTTAGGTAGACGTCAAAATTATATACTTTACTTTTGCTATTCAAATTCCATGTGAATTAGTCATAAATTTGCACGCGCATTTAAACTGATTTCCACTGTATTCTTAAACCAGCGGCAAAGGGAGACCTATGCTAGACTTGTCCGACCATAAAAAAAAATAATAATAATAAAAAAAAGAAAAAAAATAATTAGGTAAATCTTTAAAAATACATGAAGTTATGTTCTTTACAGTTAAGTTCGTACTATAAAGTTTTGTTTAAAGATTAGTTTACTAGTAACGATTTTTTTTGTAATTTAAAGTTTAATAACTTCCGTTTCCGTTTCCGTTTTCGGATCTTCATAAAAACCAATAGGGTTCTTTTTTATTTATAGGAAAAAATTTTAGTACCAGAATTCTCTAATTTGAACCGTTATTGAGTTACCGTATTACACACACACAGACACACACGCACACACAGACACACAGACATACACACATACGGACTGCACTTCGAAAATATGTTTTTTTGGATTCCTTGGGCCATGAAACGTGATCATGTCAAAATATCGACAACGAAAATTTTCGAGATTACAATACTTGCCACTTATATATTAAGGTTGGACAAGTAAAAAAACCTAATACAACTAAAATATTCAACTTTTATTTAGTCAACTTCAAATACATCATTAACAATTTATCTAACTTTTGATTAAAATGTATTTATTTTTTTTAAATTTTTATAGGGGTGTTTTGTAATATTAATTGTTAAATAACTGCTTCATTGCGTTATTTCCAATTCGTATCTCTTTTTATAACCAGGTACTATTTATTGGAATATCTGAAAGAGAACATATTTTAATCATAAGAAATTGAAAACGAAGCAATTGTCACAACCTGGGTTATGATCTTAATTATCATTGTCATCAGTTATTTCTTTAAATATTACATCATTAAAATTTATTGAGATATTGTGCGCGGCACAGTCATAAGTGATTTTGTAGCTTTCACATGAGTATAATTTTAAGTTATGTGTCTCAACAAAAGCCAAATCTGCTCTTCAATACTCCATTTACTTCCTTTCTATACAACTTCTTAAACTTGTGTATGGTAACTCAAAAGGGTTACTTGGAGATGACGTTGGATTATGTTTAGATCTTTTCTAAAGAATTCTATATATAAAGTTTGTTTTTGTTTTATAATTTTTATTTAATTTCATTTTATTATTTTTTTTAGTAACATTACATTTACAAGAATAAGTTCTGCCATTCTTGCAAACTAAACACCAGCGTTAACCTTTAACGCTACCGTTTCCATAGGCGCTTATTATAGAACGTTAAATTTTACCGCCGCCGCATTAATATTTTAGCACAAATATGCTTAGCGAGCAGTATTTACGTTTGAAATGGTATTGTGGAAAAAGTAATGTCAGTTTTTGACATCAGTTAAGATTTTAACATCTTGCTTAGGGAATAGACCCGCTAGTGCTTTAATTTCTTTTAACTTTAAGAAAACTGCCCTTAATGTAAGATGGACTGAGGTGGTCAAGAAATATTACCAGTTAGACAAATATAAAGCGCTAAATGCTGCAATCAGGACATATACAAATGCTTCAGATAAAAAAAAATATATATATATGAGCAACAGAGCTGCGAAATTGCTTTGACGGCAAAGAATACAGCAGTGGGTGGTCGATAAATAGGAATTTATGGTGAGTATCAATGGAAAACTTTGATTAAGGCTTTTAGAATTCTGATATCGAAGTATATTTCGAGGATATGAATAATAAATAAATAAACAAATAAAAGAAAATTATTGTTGTCAAGGTGCTACTAGGGAACTATTTATTTCGCATCGAAAGTACCACAAGTTAATCGATTTCTAGCACCTACTGATTATCCATACTTCATGCAACCTGCTTGTACGGCAACTGCCCCCAATATTTCAATTTCAGACCCACTTAGAGATGTCGTCATTTCCTTTCCTCAGAGTATGTTCAGTCTATTAACATTTGCGATTTCGATTCGGAAATGAGACTTGGGTAAATATACCGTGGTTAAATCCAGAAGAGAGAAAATTCAGACTGTGTGGAAGTAGAGAAGAGACGCTGTGGTATATAATGTATAATGTAAAGTACAAGAGGTGAAAATATGCTTGACAGAAATATTAGAAGATTCCGAAAAAGGAGTACCCATAATGAAGAAAATATTTAAAGAGAGAAGAAACACAAACAGAAGAAAACAGAAATAAGACGAAGAGATTTGGAAAAAGACAAATATAACAGAATCAAGGTAAAATAACTGTAAGAAAACGAAGATAGCCGAAAGATGGTGAAGAAACTTGACAGCAGACGAAAATACCCAAGACATGATATGATCATTTGATATAGGAAAGGCCCCAAATGCAGAAGAAGATTCTTGAAAGAAGACGAAGTCCAAATTAACACAATGAAATTATTAGCATATACTTGATATAAATTGATGTAGAAAAAGATGTGTATTTTAACAAAATGAGACTTTTACTACTTCTCAACATAATCCCCACGAATATTAATGCACTTGTCCCAACGATGAACTAGTTTTTTTTTTTTTTTATACCTGATGCAAAGAAATCTTTGTCTTGTTGTTTGAACCAGTTTCCCACAAATTCTTTGACTTCCTCGTTGTCGCTGAACTTTTTTCCACGTAATGCCTCCTTGAGTGGACCAAACAAATGAAAATCAGAGGGAACCAAATCTGGACTGTAGGGAGGATAGGGTAGTATCCCAACCTATTTTTTCAACGGTTTCTTGGGTCAACTTGGCGGTATGAGGGCGATTATTGTCGTGGAGCAATATCACGCATTTCTTTGAGATACTCGACGTTTTTCTCTCATTGCTGGCTTTACTTTGTTCATCAGCATGTCTGAGTAGTAAGCACTGTTTATTGTACGCTTATCTTCCAAATAATCACAAAAGACGACCCCTCGGGCATCCCAAAAGACGTTCAACGGTTTGCTTCCATTCCATATTTTGTTTTTTTGATTCTGGTTCAAAATGGTGAACCCAAGTTTCATCACACGTTAAAATCTGGTTTAGAAAAGGGTCACCTTCCCTTTTATAGCGTTCTTTCAAGTCTGTGCACTCTTTGAGTCTTGTTTTCTTGTGTTGTTGCGTTAACTGTTTCGGGACCCACCTTGCACTTGTTTTGCTGTACTTGAGCTTATCAATGATAACGTGATGAACTGTGCTAACAATTACTGCAACTTTTTTTGCTATATTTTCAACAGCAATACGTCGGTTTTCACCAATGCGGGTTTCAAGCGAAGGAGTTGACCCTTCAACTGGCCGGCCAGAACGTTGCTTGTCAGTCACTGAGGTTCGACCATTTTTGAACTATTATACCCATTTATAAAAATTTACGCGATTCATTCAGCTTTCACCATACTGTAAAATCATTCGAGAGAAGATTTTATCCGGTTTTTCACCTTCAGAAAGCAAAAACCGGATCACTGAACGTTGTTCAACTAAAGTGGAAACTTCAAGCGGACACACCATCGTTAAATGCAATTTTGAGGTTATAAACAAAACAATTTTTATCCGTCAGGTGTTCTCAGCTCATCCCAGTGATGCTAGCCTAAAGTCATTAAAGTACCAAACTCCTCCTACCAACGGATTTTTTTTCTACATCTATTTGTCTCTTTAATTATTGAATGTCCCTCATAGATACAATGTATATCAAAGCCCAAGGGCATGAATAAATATTATTACTACTACTATCAACATTTGCGAACGAATTCCTAGCTGTACAGCCTAGAATATGCTAATTATTATTATAAAAAATCGATTAATCAAAGATTGACGTCTTTATTTTATTTCATATCACAAATAAGTTACACTAATGTGAAATGCTGATCTTGAATTAAAGTAAGTACTAAACGTTATTAAACAATAAATCTAAGTTAATAGTCCCAATGACCAATAACCTAAAATTTATGAACAATAACTCAAGAAAAATGAACTATAATTATGAAGATGTTAAAAGATTTATCGCTATTTCCACACAAAAATCAGTAGTGCTAGGATTTATGCACTCTGTGGCACCATTAAATGTACCACATCTTATTTTACTACTATGTAACCTATAAAAGTAATGCACCAAACAAAAAATGAAATGTTTGCTTTGAAAGTAGCTCGAAACAAAACTAATAAAATATGCATAAAGGATAATGCAAGTATAAATATTTATCACCGATAAAATAGTACAAGTTTTAAAATGCTTTAGTTGCACTTTTTCACATTTTAACTTTCTGTAATAGTGTTTGCAACATGCGCAAATAATTTTTATATACGAGCATTGTTGAAAAATAAATTCACAAAATACTTACTTACTTAATCCTGAAGCCTATTTACCTTGCGTTGTAAGGCTATAGTCGAGTTACTTATTTTCTGGTGTTGTTCTCCATACTTCTTTCCATCGTGTTCGGTCCTTTGTATATTTTCTTATCTCCTCCCACTTTACGCCTCTCTTCGTTGCAGCTTCTTTTGTTTCTTGGTGTCAGGTTTTTCTCGGTCTTCCTGGTCTAACTTTCTTCACGGTTCTTGCTTCATAAACTCTTTTTACTATTTTGTCTTCACTCATTCTGTGTATATACACAGAATGAGTATCAGTCCCAGCCATCTTAGCTGTCCTTCTTCTATTATAGTCTCTACTGGTTTTGTGCCTAGTTTTTCTCTAAATACTTCATTTCTTATTCTGTCCAATTTTGTTTTACCTTCGATTTTCCTTAAAAACTCATTTCGGAGCTTCTTATTTTAGACCGTGCGTCTCTGTAGTGGTCCAGTATTCTGAGGCGTATGTGAAAATTGGTACTGTCACTTTTTTTAAATACCAACTACCTTGATGTTAGTTGGTATTTCTTTTTTAGTAAAGAACGGTGCTTTGATGCTATTGAACGTTCTTCCTGCTGCGCCTACTCTTTCCATAATTTCTTCATCCATTTTTCCATCTTCCGCGAAAACTGTGCCTAGGTATTTGAATTTTCCTACCTGTTCTATTATTTTGTCATCTATTTTTATTTTGTATTGCATTTTTGTCCTGCTTATTACCATTGTTTTTGTTTTTTGTGTGCTAATTTTCATATTTATTTTCTTCAGTTCTTTATTGTTTTGGTTCAAGTTGTTTTGTAGTTCGTCCTCGTTCCTTGCTATTATGACCATGTCATCCGCATAGCAGAGTTCTGCTACTTTCACATTTTCCATTTTCCAGTAGCCCACAGAAAATTCTTTAATATTTTGTCTCACTTCTTTTATGGCGTCGTCTAGAACCAGTGAGAACAGTAGCGGACTGAGTACGCATCCTTGTCTGAGTCCGTTTTTCGTTATAAAAGATCTCGATGTTTTATTTCTTGTTCTGACAAAATACTATAGATTAAAATTATTTAATGTCCAGATGTTGGCTCTAATACTTATAATGTAAGTTGGAGGGAGATTTTTAAAGGAAGTAATTAGGGAAAATAATTCATTTAAATTTTTAAGCCAATTGTTAAATACGGTAGTATAAATTACACGATGATAATGAACGGTTGTTGGCTGTTGCTATCTGCGCATAAACAAAATTATCTGTCAAAATTATATTTTAAAAAAGTCAATGTTTATATTTTCAAATTTATATTTTACAAAATCATTAAAAGTGTTAGATGTAGCCAATGGTATAGTAAGGTATGTAGGCCAAGATAATAGCCACTAACAATTATTAATTATTTTTGACCGACACATTTGTGAGAACCACAATATTGTAGCAGGAATTTTTGATTATATTATTTTTTTTGAAAAGTATTTTTTTTTTACTCTTAAAAATTGTAACATGCTAAATACCTACGAAACCCTGTAATGAGCCGTAATGAATAAACGTAATTACTTATCCACTTGGGCTAGAACTTTTTTATTTATTTTTTTCTTCTAATTGTTCCAAAAGTTCAGATTGTTGAAAAAAATAGTGAGACAAACTCAGACACAGAACTTTATACTATACTATATCTCCGAAAGACTGATAGTAATAAAATTTATTATTTGTAAAAAGTTATTGTATTATCACACAGAAGCGGTAAAACAAAAGCGATCAAATAGTTCGAAACGAAATATTGTTAAAAACAACCGAGTGTGCCGCACATATTGTATGGGAATACGAACTAGGGTTAGACAACAATAGAACACAATAGATTATAAAAGTTTTGACCATAAAATTTTGAGAAAAAATATGTTCACAGGGGGTCTGTTTAATGATATGATAAATATGGTCACAGGCGTGTTTTTAATAAAATGATAAATAGTAATATAGAAATACAAAAAACCAATTTAAACGTGTTAAAAATGTGCACGCCACTGGTAACTGCCTGACAAAATGAATTATTATTATCAGTCTTTCAGAGATAGAGTATAGCCTAACTCCACTGGATCAGTGGCGATGCCCAGCGAGAAGACTGTTGTGGGTCTCCCAGATATGCTTGGTGTGGACTTGCGAAATTGATGTGGACTTGTGACTGTGTATCCAAACCCTCCTTTCCAGACCTGGTGTATTACAAAGCTTATAGAATCTCAAAGGGCCCTTTGCTACGTTACGTTTCAACCATTAGGTAAATACATTAACCTGTATACATTAAATATCATCTCCAGTATTCTACAATCGCGTGAAATTGCGCCCAATAAAGTCCATTCGCTTTATTTTGCGTTTTTCATCCAGATAGTCCTGCCTCACGATCGTCGCGTATGTGCTTCTCAGAGCAGGGACCTCGTCAACATCTCCGTCTAGGAACATTGCAGGGCTCCGCATTTAACAAAATGTGTACCCCCGTCAGTAGTTTAGGTCCTCCTAAATTTTAAAAACTAGCACTGCTACTTTACTGGCTCCTAATGATAAACTATTGTAAACTAAACAGTCTGGCCAAAGGTTACATCGCCGCCATTAAGAATCCAAATAAATATTGGAAATATTAGACAATCAAATCGAAAAATAAGACATTCTTTGCAGAAACAGTAAATTTATGTGCAACTATTTCAAAAAATACTCTTTCTACAAAGATTATCTCATTTTTCCATTTAGAACTAATATTTATTTTAACTTTTTATGGCGGTGTTGTCACCATTGACCAGTCTAGTATACAGTATCTGTACTAACCGTGTCTGCTTTTGAGATAAATTTTCTGCACTAAAATAGCATGTTATATAATATTTATTTAAGATTGTCTTCAATATAAACCTCTATTTCTTTCAAAATAGTATCCTTTAACTCAAAGTAATACGATACAGTTATGATAGCATTTAAAATCCACAAGGAATACAAAGAATAATAATGTTATTGGCATTATAATATATGCACCATTTCCTTACATGATGGAGTTTGTTTTGCCCGAAGCAGTCTTATCGATACGGTAACTGAGCCATTGATCGCGGGTTTTGTATTCCTTAACGAGGGTATACTCCAAGGATATAAGAGTCCCGAAGGTATTATTGTGTACATTGGTATATCAGTACAGTTATTATCATATCCTGCTCCAGTGAAATGAGGACAATACAACTGGGAGTTATTAGTGTGACGATTTTTAATTTGTTATGTTTTTATTTCATCACGTTTGTTTCAGTTGTTTGATTGTTCTTAATTATTATATTACACCTGAAGTTAAGTTTTGGCCCCTACTACGATTGCCACTACTCTCATGTATATTTCTAAATAATGATGTGTCAATTGCTTATTACAATTAAACGTTTATGTGAGAATAGACACTTTTTTCTTCCTCTCACCTTCTCTTCTTTGGACCATTCGATTGGATTGGCACTTGAACTCACTTATTGTAAGCTTTAGCTTGACCTTTAAAAATATATTGACCGCAACTTATTTGTATTTGAAACTGACTGAGGAACCCGTATGTTCCACTCATAATCATTTATTATCAAAAATGTATTTCTAAATTCCTTCAAAACATTAATAACTGTATTGTTGATGGAAAATACATCTCCATAGTATGAGTACCATCCCACGTGGACATAACAGGCAATGATAAATCTGATATTGCAGCCAAAGAAGCCACTAAGACCACGGAATAGATACATATGCCTATTCCAACTAGAGATTTTAAAACCATTATAAAGAAAAATATAAGAAATAGTTGGAATATTCAATGGTCAGAAATAGATGAAGCTAATATCCACCTCCGGTCAATAAAAACCGACACTACCCTATGGCCCGGAAGAAAAAATAGAAAGGAAGAAGTAGTAATTACGCGACTTAGGATTGGACACACCTTACTCACCCAGAAATATCTATTCGAACATATGCCTTGATTACACGTAACGAGTACAGTGGCGAGACAGCAAATTGTCACTAGGCCGAGAGAGTAGTGTGGGCGAGAGAGTGTTTATACGTATTCTTCTGTTTTCGACTTTTGTGACGAGTCAGTTCACTTTCAATCAAAAAACAGGTTAGTTTTATGTACCGAAACATGGACCGTAAAACGTATATTAAAAAATATACTAAGCTGCTCATTCCACTCTTGATAGAACAATTAAATGAATTATTGCACGAAGACGATAAACGTCTTTGGATAAGACAATGGATTTTATCGAGCCCAGATCGAAATGCAACATACATTCTTTTTAGTGAATTGGAGTTAGAAGACCCTGATGAATTTAGAGCGCTTCTGAGAATGAATGTAATTCTGGAACATGTATGTAATTTATACACTTGACTAAATTTTATTGCAATTAATATCAACACGAGGTACTAAAAATAATGCATTAATGGATGTGGTGCGCGCGCATGTTCAAACGAGTGGCGAGTGTTGTTTAAACATGCCGAGTACGCTAGCGAGTCAGTGCCGATAGGGTGGGGGTTTGGCCACTCGGTCTAGTAAATAGAAAAGGGTCCGAGTGACTGTCTCGCCATCCTACTAGGTCGAATGCTCGGCCGAGTGCTCGGTAACATGTTTATACCAACCGAGCACTCGGCCGAGAACACTGTCTCGCCACTGTACTCGTTACGTGTAATCAAGGCATTAGGCCGCGAACATACAGAAACCTGGTAAATCAGCGCTGACAATCGGTACCGAAAACAAGCGTACTGGGTTACTAGTTGAGCACACGCTAAACGCTGATATTGCATGTGACACTGACATATGACATAACCTATATATTGAAGTTTTTATTTATTGTTTCCTATTTATCGTACATTTTTTAATTATAATGGCCTAGCATAGAGTGAACACTAGTTTTGAAAGTGTATAGCTACTATTTCGTATATTGGCTCAATTATATGTTGAAATAAGTGAAAATGGCGAGTTCTGATTCATTTTTGGATGAGTTATTTCTAACAGAATCACTATATTTAAAAATGGAACGAAAAAGAAAAGGTATACATGCAATAAACCAAGAGAGACGTAAATATGGGGAATACCATCACCTTTTTCCTCAATTAAAAGAAGATGGTGCAAGATTTTTTAAATATTTTTTTTGTTTCGGCGCTGACAACATTCTGCTTAAACTGCTTAAACGTTTCGGTAAGCGGGTAGCCGACACCGACCGTCGCCGACCAGTACACAGAGTGTGCGGTTATATTTAAAAACATGGATAGATACTGCGGCAGATCAGCGCTTGTTGCCAGTAAAGCCGGTGCCGGCTTTCTGTATGTTCGCGGCCATACCGAACCAACAAAATGCAAATCATGTGACACCACTCTTACAGCCAGACACATCCTAGTAGAATACCCAAAATACAGCACACAATGAACAAACAACAAAACTGTAGACCACCCAATAAAAGACTTATTAAGCAACAACCCAGATTCAATAAAAAATGTAATTTCATATTTAAAAATCATTGATGTATATAATAAAATATAATTGTTATAATTTGTATTATATAGTAGTCTTATAAAATGTAAATATGTACACACTTTGTAATTTATAAGATTGGTGGGTGCATTGAAGCACCCCTAAAAAAAAAAACGTTCGAAGTACTGGTAAAATGGCAGTACAATAAAATAATTGCATTGATTAAGCACTTTAATTTTTTATAATTTCACCATTTAAATATAAATATTTATATATTTTTAAACCCAAATATGGGACGTAGGACACATACTTGTAATTGTAGGATTGTTTTACCGAAAGTAGGACACCTGACAAGCTTAGTAGTAGTCAATCTCATAAGATAGGTAAGAATTTGGTTGCATGAATAACCCTGTATAATATTTACCAGATAAAGTACAAATTTAAAATTGCTCTTACATCGATTAATTAGTTCTCAGCTGTTCTTAAGTGATAGTAAACTGTTATAATTCTCATTTTATAGCAGTCTCGTGTATTTATTCTATTCTAGGTCATAAATATCAACATACAATACACTATAAATGTAACTACAATTGAATTATTAAGATTGATTGCTAAGCTTCCGAGACATTTATGCATTTTAAAGCAATGAATTTTAGAATCATAATTTATGACAATAGTTAACCTACGTTATCGGCCGCATTGTCTGTGGGAAGAAAACATTCCTTTTAGCTTTATATTAGGTTTCCTGGATATAATATGCACATCTGGGTTGGCAGTTATTATAAATTTGCTGTAAATTACGAATTCTGCATTACAATTGTATATTATAAAATCTTGCATTTAAATTTGAATTGTTGTTTAGAAAACATCTGGGTCACGATAAACCAGGTAAATCCTAACCAATATGTAATCAAAAACATTGTTTTGATTGCTAATTCATCTTCGCAGTCGGTTCTCCCTATAAAACAAGATTCCTGGCTAGAAATGTTTATTTCACAATCCACCATACTATATTATTGTTTAGTGGTTACAATAAAACATAGGACGATTTGATTGTGATTTCAAATCTTATTCAACTACTTAAATATTGGACTTATACACTAATAGACAACAATAACACTTAAGCAATAAATACCACTACTCACTACACTTATAGCACAGTTAACTGTTCCAAGTATATCACCATGCAGTCCAGAATAGTTCAAGTATTCTATTTACTAAATCACCCAGTCACCATACTGAATTCCACTAACTCAGTATCTCCACATGAGTTAAACAACTTGTCTAATTCTACGCTGATGTAGAATGAATGAAACTGACTTACTGACAACCTTAACTGCTTTGCTAATTTAACTTAACCGCTTGAAAAAGACTGCCTTGACTAATTGTTTTTAAATACTTACTGAGTTTCACGGTCTGAATAATACTGACCTTCCAGTTGAAGGTCACACGCTTTATAAGTGGGCCCTATAACGTTCCATAGATTTCTAGAACCTTCGAGCTACTCAATGATCAAGGCTCGCTGTCTGCTTCAAGGCTAGTGAATTCTTTGGACGGATCGTATTCGTAACATTATGCTTATATTTTACTTGTTTATGTAATAAAGCGAGATTAACAATACGTTAATACCCGTGTTCATAAACATTCATTATTGTATAACTCTTTGTTAAATTTGTCAAATTTCAAATGTCAAATTTCCATAGAAACGGTCCGCCTTTAAGGAAATTTTCTGTAGAGTGTTTTAATTTTAACAGTCCGTTTTGTTAACGAAGCATTGAACATTAATGTAAGTTTATGAATGCGGGCAAAGTCTTTAAAGATAGCACTATCTTCGATCTATCAGAATATACAATGATAATAATACTTTTAAGAGGGACCACTCGCCACTGTGGTGCATGGGGCAGAGAAGATTATTTCTTTTATTTTCAAAATTTTCGGTACTATAAGAAAAATATATTATGCTTCATGGTGCTATTGGCTGATAGAATATTTACCAAGCATTAGTTTAAGGGAAAGGGAAGCGCAGCAGATTCACCCGAGCTTTGGGTGGTGTGTGGGGTCCCATAAATGAAAAAAAGAATATCATCATCATTCTAATTGGCGCGACAGCCCGAGGTGAGCCTATGCCTCCAGGTTTCATGACCATGTTTTCACTCACAATGTACATGCAGGAGTAATATGGTCAGTATTACGTCCATCTTTTAGCATACACAGACAGGCACCTACAGTTTATAGCCGGTTGCGAACGGCTAAGCAGAACCTGTAATTTGTATAAATATTTTTATACACATTTTTTTGACATAAGCAGAAATTGAACTCACGTCCGTGCCCTTATCTGGCGGACAAATAGCAGGTACAGACGATTTAACGTTCGCAGCTATAGGCTTGCTCTCTCTAAAAAAGAAAATAAAATTAAAAATAAAACAAGAAAAATTTAATACATTTTTTCTTTATTATTTTAAGATAGCTTTTTCAGAAATAAACGTTGATAGACGTTGAAGCTATTGTTAAGAAAATCTTGATAGTTTGGCTATTATAACTGTGAATTATTAGCTTTGTTCACGGATGCAGTTTCTAACAAGGTACCAACTGTTAAGGAATAAGTTTATGATCAAATTTAATGCGCATATCTTACTTGAGATATGTTAGATGTTCTTGTCACCGCAAATGCTGAATTTGTCTGGCTGATAAGATTGTAATAACAGTGTGGTAAATTTAAGTAGGAGAACTCAATTTATTAATCAAATTTAACGAAACTAACAACGCATATGATCTGATTGGGAGTCTTTTCTCTAATCTACAAACTCTAATTATCCGAAAGATACCACGAATAACAAATATCTTGTCAGAAAATGTGACTCTTTCATCCGTAAACGCTTAAATGAGTATTACATACGCGTGTGGTGCTCTAACCTGTAAGAACATTCATCCCCGAATAATTTATTATCATGATTTGACAAGAAATAAATTCAAAGAGAGAGTTGAATTGGCATGTTTGTTGACATATCATTTGAACTGATAACGAATAGGAAAACAGGTTGTCCTATCGAGACATGTTTCAGTTTCAGTTCCTCGCTTCCGTTTTTCTGTTTATACCTCAGTTTAACTGATAGCCCAGCTGAAAGGAAACTAAACAGAGAACCGAGTTATCGAGTAAAAGATCCTCAAAGACAACAAGAAGTTAATATCTTTGAAATTGTTTTGCAATGGTCCAATATTATTGCGGACACCGTTATTTTAGTCACTGTCACCTATTATTGCTAATATATACATGGAACATCTTGAAGCGAAAGCCTTAAAAGAAGCCAAATAAAAACCGAATAAATGGTTAAGATACGTTGATGATACTTTTGTCATATGGCCACATGGTAAAGGTAAACTCCACGAATTCCATCAATACCTAAATTCAGTACACACTAACATTAAGTTTACTGTTGAAGTGGAAGTTAGTAACCAACTGCCATTCTTAGATGTATTGATAATCAGAAATGGCAAGGGGTTTCTAGCAACCATGGTCTACAGAAAACCAACACACACAGGTATATATCTTAATTTCAACTCATTCTATCATAATAGCACTATGAGAGCTATTGCACTGAGTCTATTTAATAGAGCCAAAGTAATTTGTTCCTCTAAGAGGCAGTTAAAAGTTGAATTGAAGAACATGCGTTCCACCTTACAGGATAATGGCTACAGTCATAAAATTATTACTGATGCTATCAATCATAAGAAAAATGACGCACCTAGAACTGACGAAGTGAGATATGTCTCTATGCTCTATTATAAAGGAGTAGCTGAAAAAATTGGTAAGATACTAAAGAAGCATAGTATCCAAGTAGACTTCAAATCGAGTTCAACTTTAAGATCTATCCTATCATGTACGAAACCCAAATCTGTCCTAAACAAAAACTGTGTCTACTCTATTCCCTGCCAGTGCGGGAAACAATATATTGACGAGACTTGCAGACCTTTGCATGTGAGGGCAAACGAGCATAAGAAAAAAGTTCAGCAGGGCGAAATTTACAGTTCCAAACTGGCTGAACATGCTTGGGAAAATGACCACTAATTCCAATGGAAAGATACTAAACCCTTAATGTATGAGGAAAACAAGTTCAAAAGAAAATTGAAAGAGTCTGCTTTGATCGAAAACTTTGGAGATGCTGTCAGCCAAGCTAGTATAGAATGTCCTCAACTCTGGCTTTCCATTATTCAAAACAATCCTTCTAATCCTCAAGTCACTCATCCGGTAACAAACAACTCATTACCACACAATAATGTGACAAAAAACCTTAATCCGGTCGTTAATCCTCCGCAGGTAGTCCCGTCCCTACCTATAGCTGATCCCAACCACCCAGCCAATAGCAACATACCTATAACCTGGTCCCACTCTTCCCACAATACCCGGTATAAAAACTCGAAGTAAATTGAAATGTTTATCACTTCTCGTGATCGCTGAAGACGGAAATAGATTGTTGAGCAGTTTCCGAAACGTCCAAATATATTTTATACAGAGTGTTTGTTTGAAACGCCGCACCTCGAATAACTCCTTTATTTTAAGAGATACAAAAAATTCTTCAGAAGAAAATTTAAACTAGGCAAAAGGGCCCACTTAAGGACTATAATAAGAAATCGGCATCACTTCTGGTTTCAACCATTTTAAAATGGCGATCATTTATTTACAAAATAATAAATAACATAAAACGTACAAAGTTAAACATAGCAAGCTTTGAAAATTATTTTGTTACAAAAAAATAAATAAATACAATAAAAAATAAATAAAACCTGCACATTTTCTTGCCTGTTAGTACGAGTTTGATATTATAGGTGATAACATCAAATCGTTTGTAATTATGGCTTACGTAAGTTATTCAAATGAAGAAATGACAGATATGGTTCTGACATCCGGCGAGTGTCAAATAAATTCTGTTAGAGCCCAGCAATTCTACCAAGAAAGGTATTCTGAAGGTAAAGGCTAGAAAACTTAGAACATAGGATGAAAACAGCCATCAGGGAAATTGAAGAGTATATCGTTCTAAATGTAATAGAAGAGTTTTTATTACAAATGAGAAAATGTGTGGATAACAACGGCGGTCATATTGAACATTTGTAAATTTTCCTTAGTTTATTACTAACTTTAGTCATATTTTGTTTTATTGTTTTTCCTAGTTACATAAGGTTATATCTTTTTATAATTTAGTTTCTACGATTTTTATGTTATTAATTATTTTGTAAATAAATGGTCGCCATTTTAAAATAGTTAAAATTAAAGTATGATATTTTGATATCCTTGTAAAGCTGATTTAATTTAATTTCAAGAAAAAAATAAATAAATAAAGTATCGATTCCCTATGCTAGATAAAAAGCTGAAACAATCCAAGTTGAAGTCCGCTGAAACCGGAAGTGATGCAGATTTCTTATTTTAGTCTTTAAGTGGGCCCTTTTGTCTAGTTTAACTTTTCTTGTGAAGAATTTTTTGTATCTCTTAAAATAAAGGAGTTATTCGAGGTGCGGCGTTTCAAACAAACACCCTGTATACTCATGAAGTATTATATCTTTTTATACTAATGCTCATTACATTGTACTATTCTAGCCTAGTACTATCAGTAATGGCAAGCGTCCAAAATAATGATGTCCGCAACAAGAAGTTGGATCTTGCTTTTCGGTGGATGTCACAAATAGGGGTATTGAATCTATAACCTATACCAACACTAGCTAGAGTTATGCTCCTATAAATAGGAAATATCTTCCTTATCATAATGCTTTGTCTGAATTTTGTAACATTATTAATTCATTGGCTTTCCACCATCTGGCTGCAAAGACACAATTTAAAACTACCAACAATGTATTACAACCTGATATTTATTTTTAACAAGCTCCTTCCTTAATGAAAATATGCCCCCATTCTTTGCTTTTAAAAAGGCGCTAAATTTATCGGTGCATATAATAGTGGTAAGGCGGTCTTAGTACTTTTCTTTTTGTCAGAACTGCACCGGATAATGGGGTTGTAACGGAGATATCATCGTTATCTCTGATATAAACTTTTACTGTTTTCATTAATGGCGAGAAAGAGGACGAGATTACTTTTTGTTTTTTTTTGCTATATTTTTTTCAAACCCTTAAAAAGGAATACTGGTAATAGTAATCGAACATAAAAGTTGTTTTACGATATTACCCTACAGTTATAACTGTGTTACTAGAATTGTGAACAGTGTAACCACTATTTTTCCACATATGTATGTCTAAAAAATTTGACGACTATTTCATGATCGGGTTTTAATGCAGTTGCAGACATGATTTTATTTACATTGTCTTGTCAAGTATTTAATAATTAATATTAAC
The DNA here is from genome assembly GCA_963971575.1 of Liopterus haemorrhoidalis. Classification (NCBI taxonomy): domain Eukaryota; kingdom Metazoa; phylum Arthropoda; class Insecta; order Coleoptera; family Dytiscidae; genus Liopterus; species Liopterus haemorrhoidalis. Next base: position 16,262,095 of record OZ020612.1, on the reverse strand, counting down.
TGTTTATAAAGGGTTGACGACTAGCACAGTTGATTAAGTTGGGGCTAGTTGTGCATAAGGTAACACTTTCCATTATCATTGCCGATTAACATATTTAAAATAATTTCCCAGTTTTTCTTCCTCGGAAAGCCAAGGGCTCACTACCAAAGTATTTGCGTCCAGGTATGAGAATTTCCCCCAAAACCATATAAAAGCGGTTTGGAACCCACATTAAACTGTAGATCACATACATATTTCTGATACTAAGATGCACTTCATAGATCTATACAAAGAAATCACCACTCTCAGTATTGAGTAGAAAGATATATGAGAGATAAGATAAGGATGATGACTGGTCGAAACATTCTGCTAGCATTAATATAGTTTCTAACATCTACAAACCCAGTCTCAGTGAAGTTGGCCCAGCTATCAAAAATAGCTTTTTGATAGTTCAACTAAGAAAATATTTATATTAGAAGGGATCTCTCTCTCTCTCTCTCTCTCTCTCTCTCTCTCTCTCTCTCTCTCTCTCTCTCTCTCTCTCTCTCTCTCTCTCTCTCTATCTATCTATCTATCTATCTCTATCTCTCTCTCTCTCTCTCTCTCTCTCTCTCTCTCTCTCATTTAATTTCTTTCTTATTTTTCGATCCATTGGCCTAATAGGGAGACGTCATGTCCGCACAATAGTTTTCGTTTTCGGAGCTTACGTTTCTCGATTTTTGACCAAGAAAGTTTTTTGGTGGTCATACCTAGAAAACTCTAAAACAGAACTATTAAGAATTATTAACAGAAAAATCCAATATATTCATTTGATGATTTTACACAAGTCAAAATATATGGACAATATGATGTAGGTATGCTATGAAGTAAATACGTGCCCTATTTCAATTTTAAATATTTTAGTTTTACTGTATTTTAACTGTTTGAATATTTAAGTATTTTCCATGTTGGGTGATATTTTTATAACGTACTTTTATCTTATTCTGTATATTGTGTTTGTATATTTTAAAAGGTTTTGTAATTTGTAATGTGTCTGACCAAAAACAATATTTCATTTTGTATCTTGGTCTGTTTTTCTATTTTTCCTACCGACTGCGCCATGTTATAAGTTCTGTTGATAAATAAGACACATCTAGTATGTTTGATAGTAATTTATTAACTAACTTGCCTAATTATTTACAAGAAACCAATAATGTCAATATGTTACATATGCCGACATCTAAACATAAATATAACTATATATGACAGTCGATAAATAAATATTATAATATATTAATAAAATGTATTCTATTTACATTTGTTACGTTCATCATATATCCACCTATAGGTCTGTTACGTAGAGTCATAACGGTTTATTATTATCCGATGCGAACTGTTCGAACTTGCAATCATATTTGAATATTCTTTATTCGAAGTAAAATTGTATCGAACATCTGAAATTCATATATTCAAAACTTTCTATTCGAATAAAAAATTTGACTCTATCACTGCTTTCTGATCTCTTTAGTTGGGTTCGGGAAGCAAGCTGGGGAGTCACTCTGTTTAACTCTAGAGCGTTCCTCGAGCAGTGTGGAGTTAAACAGAGTGACTAGAGACACTCCGTGTTTGCTTTCCGAACCCACTGTCTTTTTTGACACCGGACGAAAAATAAATTGTTTAAAAAGGATGAAAAGAACACGGCGCATTTCTAAAAACAATTATTTCTGATGATTCTTATACACTGAAGTTTTGATTTTATTTTGTATTACACACTTAATCATATAGTCGTAACATGCATTCACAGTCATAATTTTAACCATAAATTTCGCGACAAATTGGTTGGAAAGAACTGCTAATTCCTTTTCTCCATAGGAAATATTGGTTTTCAATCTTTTTTAGAAGTAGTTCGATATAACCTAACTTTTTTGACAATTAGAGAAGTGGCATAATGGGAAGTTTTGCAACTGTGACGTCATCTCATTGTTATGGTAAATGGACTCTATAATAATTATAAGCTATACCAGTAAAAAATTATCGATATCTAGTAGCTATACCTACAGTCTAAAAGTTAATTCGATGCACAGTGCCCCAGAACAGAGATAAATGAGGTTTTTAATTCGCAACATGCTTGGTTAATAGAAACGAAAATTAAATTCCATTTATCATGATACTCAACAAATTTGGCTTTCAGTGAGGCCGCAAGTTAATACCGATTGAAGGAGAGAGAAAGTGGAGTGAGAGAGAGAGCACAAACTAAGAATGCACTTGATACCATTATCACATAATACTAAATTCTAGTAAAAGTAGAAAGTTTCACAAAACTTTAAAATTTAATAATATATATGTCACTTTATAATATTTCATAACTTTAAACATATCCGCAAAGTTGTTTGATATCCATATTGACATTTTTATTATTCGAAACTAGTGGGATTTTATTCGACGTGTAAAATAAAATTTATAAGTTTTCCTATAAGATTTTAAAGCCCTTTTTAAAAGTCATCTAGTGAAATTTAAATTTTAAATTCTGGAGCTACGCAATGCTATTTCTGAAGCCATGTATATTGGCTGATAGTATTTTGTCATAAATCATAGTTACTGTAAACTTAAACTACAATATCAATTTTTAAGATAATTTTACGGTTAACTTTATTGCATATTTTTGATAATAGATGGTGATATTTTGTAATATCGTCACGTAGGTGGTTAGATAAAAATGCAACTCCTGGTTTTAGTAATACAATTTATTAAATATATATATATATATATCAAATTTACAATATAATTATATGATTGAATTTGTCCATGGAGTTGGGGAAGTCTTCGGTCCACTCTTGACTTGTATCTATATCCGAGGCGGGGGTTGCCCATCAGGGAGTCGAGAAGCCTTCTCCCACGCACATAGTACTGCTGCTTGGATCACCAGAAGTATTGGTATATGGCGTCGTTACTTTTGTTGTCACCTTTGTTGAATTGAACTTGTAGAAAAGTTGGCTAGGTTCCTCTGCACGGATTCCGTACGACATCCATGTTCTTATATCTCTGATTGACCTAGTTCCGATATTCATTTGTCACGACAAGTATTACCTTATTACGAAAATGCAGCGTATGCATTACGTAATCAGGTAACATATGCTAAACGCTGACAAATAGTTTTTTAATCAAACAGCTAAACGTCACAATGTCTAGGTGTCGCAGTCCTGACCTAAGATTACCTTTGTGACATTATTGTAACATGCACTGAAATAAAAATTGTTTATGTTATTATTAACAAAAATAGATTTTAAATTTCTGAACGATTTTAGTCATTCGATCACAATTCATCGGATTTGTTAGGTATCTAAATAAAACACCGATGGTTACAAAATAATTCGTTGGGGTACAATAGTTTCCAAACGTAATATTGGCAGAATTCAAAATAGTTGGTTGGTTGATTTAAAAAAAAAGTTGGCATTAATTACTGGCTTAGACCAAGGATATATGGACCAAAAATTTAAGGCTGAATAATGAAAAAGAAGAGTATTATAATTACCGATTTTTGAAAGCAAAACTGGAGATGCTTTTATTGTAATATTATTTCAAAACAACTAAAGTTAATTTTAGTTGTTGTTCCATGTGTTCTTCTTGGGTCCTGGAATTGTGTCAAGTAGACTTAGTCAGTTTACCCGCTACTTTTACTTGCTACCTTAATTTTACAATAAATAAATATATATTAAAGTAAATAAATATATATTTAAAAGAAAAGATGGTCATGCTAAGACTAAACTGGGTTTAATATGCAGTATCTCAAAGTTCTCAAATTGCACATTAAGGCAGTTTGGTTAAATTCATTGTTTTCAAAATGACATTTATGTTCTCATAATTTAGATTGTATTATTATAATATTATTCTGATCGGTCACGTTGAGATAATCTTAATTTAGTATAGAACCTTACTAACCTCTAAGGGTCTTATATTAGCAATAAACACGTCTGAAATACAATTCCTCGTTTTGAGTCTGGTATAATTTGTCGTACAAGAATTATTGTATGGTGTACTACAGAATTTTCATATGAGATCTTGTATGATTTTAAAAACCAACAAATTTTTATTGATCAGATCTAAAGTATCGGATAGAATGAAACTAATAGAAACTGGTAACGGCGCAGGATATAGTCACGTGACCGTAACAAACAACTGTTAAACTGAAAAAAATATTTTCGATAATATTTACTGTCAACTACTATCTATGTTTGTTTAAAATAAATTTGAACTGGTTGTTTAGATTTGTTGGGAAGTTTAAATTTAAGTGCCAATATTTCACGCTATAGGCTTTTGTTTATTGTGGGTACATTCAATTTGACGCTCCGAGCGTTCCGAGCACGTTCTGTACACTCAAACTTGTTCGATTTGATGCTCGGAGTACACTCAATTGCATTCGTTTTGCGATCGAGCGAGCATTTAGAGTGCGCTCTATGTGTTCAGGGTTTTAAGGCCGAGCATATGGAGTATGATTTAAAAAAGTGGGGGAACGGCGGGAAAGAAATGAAAGTTTAAAATTAAATTATAAATAAAATAAAAATAATAGCCTTAGACAAATAACAATAGACAAATAATATTGTTATTTGTCTATAGCTACAGAGTTTGGCCATTTTATGTATTTGTGAGGTTCTGTAAACAGCAAAAAAATTATTAAAATACACCGTGTATAAAATTAAAATGGAAAAAATTCATTGAATTAATTAATTAATTATTATTAATTTTATTTCTTCATCATTGAAAAAAAAATCAAAGAAAAACCGAGGTATATAATTTTGATTCATGACTGACGTGAACTAATCTGACAGTAAAAACGCCGCCTAAAATTGTAGGATTAGATTTTATAAACATTACGTCACAAGAACGCTCGCTCCGTTAGTGCTCTATTCATGACGTCACCATCAACTGTTCGCTCAGCGCTCGCTCTACTCTGTACAAGTCGAATGCACCCTGTGTTGTTAATAAAAAATATTGACAGATGTAAAAATCATGTAAAGTGTCAAAAATATATATTTTACACATTTATATATTTACTTTTATTTTTCACTTTAATTACTGCCTAGAACTTCCAATAATTTTCCAATTTTCAAGTAGATTCTTAGAAAAGCATTAAATAGCATTAAATAGAAATATATGAGGCTACTTGAAGCAATCATGTACTGCAAAGGAAAAAATATTCGAGCCTCCTCTCAGTGAAGTTGAGATTACGCAAACAAAAAATTGCTTTACAAAGTTTATTCTGCAGGCGACAAAATACATAAGACTCCATCCAGGCCAAAAGTTCTTAATACAATCAGATTTTCTAAGTACCATTACCAGCATACAGCAAACATACACCAGAAACAGCATAATCCAAAAAATCCAGGACAATCTACATGACTCCATATCACAAGGGAAAGAAGCTACAATCCTATGGGTTCCATCGCACCAAAATATCCCAGGAAATGAGGTAGCAGACATAGCGGCAAAAGACGCAATAAACGAACAAATCTACTACCCCCTTCCACCTCAAATACACGATATAAAAAGTCACTACAAAAACAAAACAAAAGAAACATGGAACAACATTCGCATCCACATACACAGAAGCAAACCCCAAAACAACATGACCAGAAGAGAACAGATTGTATTAACCAGGATAAGAATCGGACACACTCTACTAACACACAAACACCTGTTCCAACGAGAAGCCCCACCAAACTGCCAGGCCTGCAACACCAGACTGACAGTAAGGCACATTATCACAGAATGCCCTCAATACCGTATGGAAAGAAGCTCCAACCAATTACCAGCAGACCCAGATGAAATCCTCTCAATCCAAAATGAAAATAAAATCATCAAATTCCTAAAAGAAACCAACTTTTTCGATAAAATTTAGCATATATACAATAATATAATATATACATATCAAAAAATGTAACAAAATTAATGTAAAACTTGTAAATGTAACTAAACCAATACGTACCAAATGTAAAACAATGTAAACTTATGTTCCGAGGTGCTAATAACCAAGTTGTTGGAGCACCCCTAAATAAACCAATTAAAAAAAAAAAAAAAAGTTTATTAGCAAGATGATCTATATGAACTTCCCAGCTAAGATTAACATCAATATGGACACCTAAGAATTTAATTGATTCTGGATTTTCCATATGTGTCAATCGAAGTGAGAAGAACATTTGCTGAGTTTTTGTATAAAATTTTTATATATAACATAAAACCTTTAAATAATTTTAAGCATTGCTTCTTAAATGATTAAACTTTGAATCTGTATGAAATGATCTGAGAAACGATTTTCATTCCTCTAATAAATCATATAATAGAAACTAAGAAAATCAATAGTTGATATCTATCACACATGTGATATGGTGATGGATCTAACCAAACGAAATGTTAACCACATTGTTCGTCAACGTCAACTAGAATGAACAGTGGTTTTGCGAACATTCGGTGTTCGATATCTGTCTGATTCCTGTAAATATCTCACGGTATCAAAATTTATAGTAAATAGTTTAAATAATATCTTCATTTATCTGAAATAATATAAAACTATATAAATACGACATAAAATTCGTATTCAATGTAGTAATAAGCACGTAATCAGTGGCGGCTCGTGGAAGATTTTTGTGGGAGGGCTGAAAAAATTATAATAAAAATAAGTACGAGTTGAAAAAACTGCATTTTTATTGACATATCATATTTATTTAAACATATTTCAGCTTCATATAAATTCCGTAATTAAATTTTCGGTGATAATTATTTAAACGACTTTGTGACACTTGACAAATATTTAAATCTGGAGTTAACCGTCCCTAAGATTTAAATTAAGTTTTTTCTTGAAATTCCAGTCGTGCAAAATTGATATTTTGCAAATACATCACTGAATTTTTTGCTTCGTTCATTTCTTTAAAGGTGTAATTAAAATTAAATATAGTCCTTAACTACAAAAATCTTACCTTTTAAAATCTGTTAAACATAATAAGACACAATTATAAATAAAATACGTAATACGGACTGCAATGTTCGCAGGCCTCGATAAACATATCACAAAAACATATATCAGGCGTTTACCCACCTACACAATACGGTTTGACCCGGCCTGCACAGACTTCAGTCCTGTCTTGGCATTCACCTCGATTCATACAATACACACATACAGAGCACATCTCGAGGTACCTACAATGCAAAAATAAATATGCTATGAACGAACAAAATATGTTTTTGTATAATAATTGTATAGTAATGTAATAGCTATAATAAATTTAAAATGTTTTCATTTTGGTGGGAGGTCTGCAGCACTGTAGCCCTAATTGGCGAGCCGCCACTGCAAGTAATAGATATATTATTAATACAAAACATTATCAAACCAGTGGCGAAGGGAAACCTACGCTAGACATGCCTCACATAAAAAAATAAATAAATAAAAAAAAAAAAATTAAATTAATTTTTTTTTTTATTTAAATATTTATATAAATCTTCAAAAATACATCAAATTTTTGTCCAAGGCTTGGTTTACTAGTTACGAATTAATTATCATGACCATGGAAACGTTACATATAAAGGCCTTATCACACTAGAACGCTATCCAAGTCTTATTTTTGTAGGTTTTTTTTCAGGATCCAAGTCTTCAGGTCTTGACATATCACACGGTATTAGTTAAGACTTGGAAATTATTTGTTTACCAATGTGCACATCGTGAAATTATGACAGTTGACAGTTATATTTTGTCATAAACAAAAGACAAAGACGCGTCAGCTGTAAGACCTGGGTAAAAAGACTGAGAAATTGTATCCTGTTTCATTTGCCTGGTCTTCAAAACCTAGGTTTTTTCTTCATACTATCACACGCACAAGACTTCGATTCGAATGCAAAGACTTTAATTTTCCAAGTTTAGACTTGAATAATAACTCTAGTGTGAGTATGACGTGAGTATGTGAGTATGTACGCTTTAAGTATGAAAAAATTGAGACTTGGAAAAATTTTGAATAATTTTACAAAAAATTTTCAAAATTTTTCATTTTATCAAAAAACGTCTCAAATAACAGTTATTAGTACAGTCTGTTCCAAACGGTTAGGCGGAACTAAATGGGAATTTCGTTCTTTTAGGTTGTCACGAGAAGGGATCTTGCTTGGGTTATTTCATTTTTCATGTTGGAATGTCACAATTTAAAATTCCAACAATGAAACCATGGAAATGAATGATATGTCACAATTTAATTATTATTTTTTATATATTTTAATGACAAAAAAATTAATAAATGGGAAATTTGTATTAAGAATGACACAAAAAATCAAAATATAAAGAAAATGACAATTTAAAATGATATTAATCTTAACCAAAAAATGTTTATTGTAAGTATGATTTACAAAGCTTAAACAAAACGGTCGAAAAGTACGATTTAAACGATGAAAGTAACTAGATTGCAAAATCTAGTTCCGCCTAACCGTTTGGAACAGACTGTAATTGCATTTATAGTAACTTTTGTTCAATAAATTTTTTCGAAATATTTTACTGTTGCTAAATATTCGTAAAAATCTTAAAATCGACACGAGTAAACTCCCATTTCTAGTCAACCGATTTTCATAAAAAACAATAGGGTTCTTCCCATTTAATAGGAGAATTTTTTAGTATCAGAACGAATTCTCTAAGTTGAACCGTTCTTGAGTTATCGTGTATACACACACACACACACACACACACACACACACACACACACACACACACACACACACACACACACACACACATACAGACGGCACTTCGAAAATAGGTTTTTTGTGAAGTGAGTCCCTGGACCATGAAACGTGCTCATCAGTCAAAATCTCGACATCGAAAATTTTCGCGATTACAATACTTTCCCCTTATATATTAAGGTCGGGCAAGTAAAAACGGCTAAGAATACGAAATAATCGTCAGGACTTCAATAATTGAGTGAAAACAGGAAATTGGTAAAGAAAACTTGAAGACACCTGAGAGTTTTTTAAAGGATTATTTAAAGGAATATTTGTGCAGAAAATGTATGCTACCATCTGTTAGGATATTATGGAAGGAGATATGGGAGAGAAGTTTGATAACCAGTTTAAGTTTGTTATTACATAGGTGTACAACTTTGCTTCCTCCGTTTTTTTCTCCCGAAATTCGAGGCTTTATTGTAAAAAAATTGTTATACATTTATGATTCAAAGTATTGTTCATCGCCGGCCACTACTTTCTCCCATCTTTCGGACAACATACGAATACCGCGTTGAAAAAACTGGTCATCTTTTGAAGCCATCCACGAATCGATCCAATTTTTTACTTATTCATAAAACTGGAAATGCTGGTCAGCCGGCTTGATCACACGGCCTGTGTGCCATTGATCGAAACAAGTGATAGTCAGAAGGAGCAACGACAATACGGCGGGTGGGGTAGGACTTCCCATTTCAACGTTTCCATGTATGTCTTCACCACTTTCGCAACATGGGCTCGAACATTGTCGGTATGCTATGCTGATTTTCGACGTGAAAAGCACCGTTCTAGAAGCGTTGAAACCACTCATGACACGTTCTTTCACTAATAGCGGCCTCACCATAAGTATTTGAAAGCATTTGATGAGCTTTTCAGCTGCAGATTTCTTTATATTGAAACAGAAAATTAAAACCTCCCACAAATGTCGAGAATTTGGCTCGTAAACTGACATTTTCAATCGAGAATAACTTTATAATGCAGACACAAATCGACTAATGTTGTTATGGGATTATGTAGACAGATGCCCAAGTTTATTGTATCAAGTCTACAATCTATTTATTTCGACCACTTCTTACCGCTAAAGCCATCTATAGGAAAACGGCGAAGCAAAGTTGTACACCTAAAGTAGTTATAAAGTAATACTATAATAGTAAAAAAATGTTATTATCAACAACTGTGAAATAATGTTATAACCTGTTCCACATTGATTTAACTTATTTCTCATAGCTCTGTTGTGATTAAATAATATGCAATTTGTATAAAGTTGAAGGTGAAATTCGTCTTAATACTAATTTTTTTAAAAATACTACAAAAGTCTTATTTGACTGTGTTCAATTGTATCTTCAAGTCGCAATTTGTCATTTGTATTTTGGTTTTGTTACAACTTTTGTCATGAAAATGGTTGAACTTAGTTGACAAAATATACACTGGCACTGTTGTTACAGCTATTTAGTAGTGATTTATTAGAAGCCGAATATTATACGACAAAATAACTAGCTATGAATTGCTAACTAGTCCAGTGTACAACGTAATAACATGGGATGTATCCGGATGGTGCGAAACATCAGCCTAATTACAACTATCTACAAGGCTCGCGGCGTTTAATAGTTAATCCGACAACCATCACCTCTTCATATACGTGTTCCGTCAATAACTCGGCAATAACCACCATCTAAGCACTCCTCCATCCCCCTCTGCTTACCACGTCAAACATGCTGCTCATACTTTGTAGGATATCAACTGGAATATAGCACGAGCTTACGATCTGTCAGATATTGGATGGATTCTCTTATTGAATGTTGTTTTATTTTTCTTATGTAGATATTCTAGATATGATGACATTTTTTGGATATAAACAGACAGGAAATATATCTCATAATATACTTATTTTATTTTCATAGTCTTTTAAAAATATGTATTTATTTATTTATTTATTTTATTTATTCATGATAAGTATTTACAGGTTGGAACCCAACTAATACAATAAATATATAACAAATATGTGTAAATTAACAAATATAAAAATAAGATGGTATTAATTTACAAAAAAAATTGATGTGAAGTGTGAATATTCACACATTTCAGGGTTTCGCAGGTATATAATAAGTGAAGGCGGTATGCTGAGTGTGTAGGACAAATTTTACTTTGTAGTAATCACGGCAAAATGAACGATATTTTTAAAATAATTTATCTTCTGTTAATCATATAATAAGATAATTATTAAATTTACGCTCTTAAAAATTAAATACAACATTTGTCAAAATATAACTAGAATTTTGACAAAATAATTTCAACATAATAAAAATGTAAAAAAAAAAACAAAAAATAAAATTCACTCAGTACTCGAACTCGAAACCCTTCGTTTACCAGCGAGTTTTAGCTTACGACACCAGCGCTCTTACCAATAACGCCATCGTACGCCTTGCATGTGACTGTCTTACATTGGTATAACTTTTGTACTTTGTGAACCAAAAACCACCAAAAATGCGTTATTTTCCGAAAACATAATCTGATCAAAAATTCCTGTTGTACTATTTCGGTTCACACCAATATACATTACTTAGAATTTTTTTAGATTTTTAGTTTTAACCATCTGGGCTACAGGGTGTGGGACAACATTTTTTTTTGCACAAATTTGGCAAAAATCGCATCAAAATAATTTATTTTTCAAAAATAAAAATTTGATCGTTAATCCACGTACTAAGGGCTTTCATTTGATACCCTATTCATAATTTAAAAAAAATATTTTTGTTTTCGATGAGCACATATTTGTTTATATTTTTAGGGGGGTATGCTTTTTAGATGTTTTAGTATTTTTCCTATGTGCGGGTCAAAGAGTTGTATAAGCATGCCAAATTTCAACTCTCTAGGTTTAGCCGTTTGGCTACAATTTTTACCGAACAGACAGACAGACAGACAGACAGACAGACAGACAGACAGACAGACAGACAGACAGACAGACAGACAGACAGACAGACAGACAGACAGACAGACAGACAGACAGACAGACAGACGACAAAATGACGGTATAAGGGTTTTTTGGTCATACCTACAAAACCCTAAAAAAGAAGAAAAAATAATACTAATATTAAAAATATAAATACATATATCAAAAAATATCCAAAAATATAAATACATATATCAAAAAATAACAAAAAATGAATTGGGCGTGGAGAGTCGAGACAAGCTTTTTAAATGACCCCAAAGTCACATTAAATATGTCTATGGAACTCTGACTCTTCTCGCATAGCGAATTGAACAGATGGCATATCCTGTCAATTGATGCAATATCGCCATATAGGGTCCTATGCTGAGGGATCTGGAACGTGCTATTACTCCTTGTTGCTCTACTGGGCACCCTAATTAGAATTTTGCTCAGGAGTTCAGGCGAAGGTATTGTGCCATTTAATATTTTGTGCAGGAAACATAGCCCGCTTACATCTCGTCTCAAACAAAGTGACTGTATGCCTACCAAGGTCCTTCTTTGTTCAGCTGACAACATGGTGCGGTCAATATGCAATTTGTAAAGCAAGTATTTTACAAATTTGCTCTGCACATTCTCTAATCTTTTAACGCACGTTGATTGGTGTGGGTTCCACACCACGCTCGCATATTCTAAATGACTTCTAACAAATGCAAAGTACATCGTCTTTATAGCATTTATGTTTGTGAAATTGGCACTATTTCGCTTTATGAAGCCTAACATCTTCAATGATTTTTTACATATAATGTCTATATGTTTTTCGAATGAAACGCTACTTGTAAATATAACGCCAAGATCTTTTACTTCACTCACTACTTTAAGTTTTGTGCCATTAATTGAGTAGGGAAATGATGATGCATTCCTTTTTTTGGAAAAACATATCCTACAGCATTTATCCTCATTAAGGGCCAGAAAGTTGTTGCTGCACCATTCTGTTCTATTAGGGAAGGTATAGACATTTCAGGGCATTGTGAGTAACAAATAAGTGAAGGCTTACAGGGGTCGAAATGGTAATTGTTGGGGGGAACATGTTTACTGTAATAGCGTCGAAATAAATTATTTTTGCCAATTAATTTTCATCTGTTAATTTAAGAATTACTACCCCTACACATCGTAGAGCCCGCAGAAAATGAACATGGGAAAACTGTAGCCTAGTAAAAATTCTAGCGAAATTTCGTTGAAGTCATTGATTTACAGTAACTTTTATATACAGTGAATTTCTTTTATCCTGCAACCTTGAAATTATTATTTTGCATGGTTTCCCTAGTAGCGACAAATTATTTTGACAGCAATGTAAAGTTGCGTTCCATTTATTTTGCAACATAGAAATAAACATTCATTGAAAAGGCTAAACAATTTTTATTGAAAATACATTGAAAAAATAATTATTAAATACAAAAATAACAAAAAAAACCTAAATTAAATGTTCAGAAATACCACCATTAATGTGTAAACAAAAAGTAAGGCGATCATAAAAATTATTTAAAACATTTATTATTTGCCCTTGTGGGATAGTGTTTGATGCTTGCATGATTCTAATTTGTAAGTCCGTGATGCTTCTTACTTCTCCATCATATATTGCTTTAAGGTATCCCCAATAAAAAATATCGTTTGGTGATAAATCCGGAGATCATGCTGGCCAATTTATCGTCCCTCCTCTCCCAATCCAACTGTTGGGAAATTACCTGTCTAAGTAGTCCCTTACTCGTTTGGAATAGTGCACTTAAGCTCCATCTTGCTGATACCATATTTGACCAGCAAAACTTAAATTTCTTTAAGGCAGGTACTATTTTGTAATAAGGGCAAGTATTTATCCACATGGAGGTTACCATCAATGAAAAATGGTCCTATTATGTGTGTTCCTATTATGCCTGCCCGCACATTTAATTTTTGCGGCCTTTGCGTACGTGAAGCATTGAATAAATGTAAATTTTATCGACTCCAATATCTAAAATTTTGGCGGTGTACCTCACCATTTAAATTAAAATTTGCTTCGTCGGTAAAATTGTTTGGAGCATAATCCGGTTGGTATTAATTTTTTCTAAAATATTAAAGCAAAAGTCCATCCGTACTGCCGCATCTCTCTCTAAAAGTTCTTGATGATTTTGGAATTTGTAAGACCGGTATTTTTCACTTTTAAGAGCTCTGTATAAACATGACACTCACAGATGCGGTTTGAGCGATTAATTTAGTAGATGTACAGTTATTACTTTCAACTTCTAAAGCAATTTCTAATTTCTTTTCTTCAGTCAGTATAGTTGATATTCGTTTATTCTTGTATGATTCAAATTGAGGCATCCATGGTGTTTAAATTTGGAAACAAGCCTCAATATTGTAGAGGGATTCGGTATAGGAGGATTCGGATAAGTAGCACTAAACATAACAGAACTTCTCTCAAACTCATCTGAGAATTCTACCAAGTTACAAGCTTGATTTTTTCTTCACTTGTGTAAATTTTTTTAATGAAAAATATACACTTATATCGCCTATATTGCAAATTAAAAGAAACTGTCAGATTTCAATTACAATAGTAACGATAATACCTATATTGCAGGATAAAATAAATTCACTGTATGTAAGTTACAGGCATTTACTATACAGTTAGTGCAATGTAGTGGTGCTTCTTAATAATTTATTCAATGATTGTACTTACGAAACCCTAAAAATATTCTGTATAATATGACTCGTTAGAGATATAGGTGTCACTGTGGGCCCGCACAGTAGCTTTGCTCGATCTAAGCTTTAGTTAAGCTGCGAAAATTACTACTACGGAAAATACCTTCTCGAAAAATAAAAATAAATAGTAAAAGAAATACACTCAATTTCTCATTATACCTACAGAAACGTCATGTGCAAACATTGCACTATAATAATAAAACTAATCTTAACATAAAATTAAGAACACTGGATATTAAAAACTCAGGAGTAGATCTTCTGGACTTATTTGAGCGAAGAGAGTTGTTCACAATATGCGAAAGAAAACAATAAGATGATTTATGGCACACCCAACGTAAAAGCTTTAAGATAGACTGGTAAGTTGAGTTCGCCACAGGCAGATAACAAAACAGTTCATAAAGAATAAAAATCTAGGTGCAAGATGCGAATTGCCACAATGATGGTGAGATATTTGACACGATTAAGACAAAAGTAGATTATGTTTTAATTTTTTATTTCTCGGTGTTGCTATTTCATTAAGTACTTAATTGCTAAAATATTCTATTGTGTTACTTCGTAGGTACAATATTTTTTTATTTACATCCGCAATAAGAAGGTAATCCGAATAGTTCTGGACGAAATTCATCCATCGAATTGAGTGTTAAAGTTGCTTCTTTAAATGACACATTATTCTCAGAACATGGAATGAATACAACCTGCATACCAGCGTTGACTGCTCCTCGAATACCATGAGGGGAATCCTCAAACACTAAGCAGGCTTCAGGTTTAGGTGGATTTGGAAACATCGAAGCACAAACTAGAAATATATCTGGATGTGGCTTACCAAGTTTGACTTCTGGATGACTAGGCATTGTTACATGATGGAACATTGAAAAAAACTCTTGTAAATGGGCTATTTTAATATTATAATCATCATCTCTCGAAGAAGTAGCGATCGCGATTGGTATTTCGTGTTTATTGAAATGTCGTACCAGTTTTTCAGCTCCAGGCATAAATGCTGCATTTCGTAGGGCTGTTGAGTATTCTTTTCCAGCTTCTTCTACTAGTTGTTCTGGCGTTAAAGGAAGATTTAGGTCTTTTACTACGACAATTGCACCATCTTTTTCAGATCTTCCTCTTATTTTAGCACATAGTTCTTTTGTATATTCTTTTCCATATTTTTTTAAAACTCTTGCTAATTCTTGTCGGTAGAGTGGTTCGGTGTCTAATATTGTGCCATCCAAATCGAAAATTACATGGGTTACCGGCTTATATCTCATTTGTTTAAGAGATATTCGTTGAAAAAATACAAGAAAAGAAGAATACATGTAAATACGTTTTTTATTTTATTTTTTTTTATTTCCCCTCTTTTATATCCTTTTTAATATGACTAACATTTTTAATTTTGGTGTGAGATTTAATTTGTGGTGTGACATTTTGACAGTTTAGACTCTCATTATTTGAGGTATAGCACATGACACTATTTATACACATACAAGTCACTATGACGACAATTTATAAAATGGATAGGCTTTCGTAGATATATACAGTGATTTTCTTGTATCCTGCAATATAGGTATTATCGTTACTCTTGGTAATTGAAATCTGACAGCAATGTAAAATTGCGTTTCTTTTAATTTGCAACATAGGCGATTTGCCGACCTGCGTAGCGTAGTGGTAACACATGTCTCGGGTTCGAATCCCGTTCAGGCATGGAAATTTTCTCAAATAAAAATTGTCCTGGCTAATTGCAAAAGCAGCAAAAGCCGTTAAATTAAAAAAAAAAACAGGCGATTTAACAATGCTGTTAAAATAATTTGTCGTTACTAGAGAAACCATGCATAATAATAATTTCAATGTTGCAAGATAAAAGATATTCTCTGTATAACCAATAAACTGTTACATTTAGGCTATTCCAAACGTTTAAGCGGAACTAACTAGAATTTTCATTTTCGTAAGTTGTCATTAGCTCTATTTTTAAAGTTTGAAGTGGGCTGCTGCTAAACAAAATGATGAAAAGCTTTACTAATTGGTAGAAGTTACTAGAATTCAAAAGCTAATTCAGCTTAAACCAAAGAAACAGGCTATAAGCAGTTTTCATCATTTTAAGTGTAACACGAGAGATTAAAGTGGAATTAAATAATCAAACTTAAGTATGTACAGTCTGTTCCAAACGGTTAAGCGGTACTAAATGGGAATTTAGTTCTTTTAGGTTGTAACGAGAAGGGACTTTGCTTGGGTTATTTCATTTTTCACGTTGGGATGTCAAAATTTAAAATTCCAACAATGAAACCATGGAAACGAATGACATATGTCAAAATTAAATATTTTTTTTAGATATTTTAATGACAAAAAAATAAATAAATAGGTAATTTGTATTAAGAATGACACAAAAAATCAAAATATAAAGAAAATGACATTTTAAAATGATATTAACCTGAACCAAAAAATGTTTATTGTAAGTATGATTTACAAAGCTTAAACAAAACGGCCGAAAGGCATGATTTAAACGATGAAAGTAACTAGATTGCAAAATCTAGTTCCGCTTAACAGACTGAACAGACTGTACAGTCTGTTCCAAACGGAAAAAAAAAATTGACATATGTCATTCGTTTCCATGGTTTCATTGATGGAATTTTAAATTTTGACATCCCAACGTGAAAAATGAAATAACCCAAGCAAGGTCCCTTCCCGTGACAACCTAAAAGAACTAAATTCCCATTTAGTTCCACTTAACCGTTTGGAACAGACTGTAGTACATAATTTTTAAAATTAATATATTTTTTAACTTTTTCAAATTTCCCATTACACTGAACTTATGTTGTATAAATAACGTAAGTGTATTATCTGCCTTGTTTATTTCAATATCTTATAAACCTTTTTTAAATAAAAAAAAAAAAAAATCACTTGCTAACCCATTTACTACGCCCATGCCCTAGTTGTGACTTATTTTAAATTTTCCGCTATACTGTATTTATCCAGTGTAAATCGTACTCTGTTCGCAGCGCTATATACTTTTTTTAAATTTGAAATAGACCATAGATTTCAAAATCTAGTTCCGCCTAAACGTTTGGAATAGCCTATAATGTTTTCACTTTAGTAAACCAAACTGTATTATATATACAGTCTGTTTCAAACGCTTAGGCGGAACCAAATGGGAATTTCGTTCTTTTAGGTTGTCACGACAAGGGACCTTGCTTGGGTTATTTCACTTTTCAAGTTGGAATGTCAAAATTTAAAATTACAACAATGAAACCATGGAAACGAATGACCTATGTCAAAATTAAATTATTTTTTTATATATTTTAATGACAAGAAAATAAATAAATGGGAAATTTGTGATCTCAACATTAAGAATGACACAAAAAATCAAAATATAAAGAAAATGACATTTTAAAATGATATTAACCTTAACCAAAAAATGTTTATTGTAAGTATGATTTACAAAGCTTAAACAAAACGGCCGAAAAGCACGATTTAAGGGATGAAAGTAACTAAATTGCAAAATCTAGTTCCGCCTAAGCGTTTGAAACAGACTGTAGATTATTAATTTAGATTTCAATAAGTTGCACTTTTGAAATTGACTGTCATGTTGGTAGTATTACAAAAATAATTTAGTATGTCACTTTATTTAAAATATGTCATCATGTGACATATGTCATGTTGAAAAATAATATTTTAATTATAATGATCATAACTAAAAAATCTGAAATATTTGGGTTGAATTATTAAGAAAATAATTTTACCACATAAAAAAATAGCAGCATCTTTACGCTACTGCAAGAAAGAAAAAAGCTGCAAAGCGAGCAATTGTACTTATTGACTTATGAAGAAATTGGTGTGTAGTATCGGCCAGAATTTCTACCGAAGATACTGATAGACACAAGAGTGACGATTTCTTGGTCATTCATACGAAACCCTAAAAAAGAAAATGTATTATGTACAACAACATTTTAAAGAATAGTAGTGAGTGTATTTATTGTTATTTTCGTATTTATTTTTGAGGGAAATAGAAGGATATCCTTAAAATCCTTTATTTTTCTTTTTTTATCCAACATCTACCAGCCCAATTCACTACTAAACATCATTGTTTGTTGCCCATACAGATTAAGAAGACACCAATTTAGTAAAACTTGTTCCAACACACTCTTTTAGGAAGAAGTCCAATGTGCAAAATATGAATTGAAGTCCCCATATAGTGATGACAAAAAAAAGGTTGTTTTTAGTTTATTTATTCCCAGATGTAATTATTATGTTACAATATTTGTACATTTAGATTTGCAATAAGCAGGCAATCCAAATAGTTCTGGCCGAAACTTCTCCATAGAATTTAGTACTAATGTTGCTTTGTAATACATTGATCTATCACCCTCAGGACTTGGAATGAATACAACTTGCATACCAGCGCTGTATGCGCCACGAAGACCATTGGTGGCATCCTCAAACACTAAACAATCCTCAGGTCTAGGTGGATTTGAAAACATGGAAGCACAAACTAGAAATATATCTGGAAAAGGCTTGCCCTGTCTGACATCTGAATGACCAGGCATCACTACATGATCAAACAGAGAGAAAAACTCTTTTAAATGAGCTATTTTTACTTTATAATCTTGTTCTCTAGAACAAGTTGCGATCGCGAAAGGTATTTTATGATTGTGAAGGTGTCGTACCAATTGTTCAGCTCCAGGCATAATAGCTGCATTTCGTAAGGCTCTTGGATATTCTCTGGCGAGTTCTTCTAATAGCTGTTCTGGTGTTATAGGAAGCTTTAGTTCATCTACGAGAACTTTGCAGACATCTTTCTCAGCTCTTCCGGTTATTTTAGCACAGAGATCTTTTGTGTATACTTTTCCATATTTTTTTAAAACTTTCACATATACTTTTGTATACAGAGGTTCAGTATCCAATAATGTTCCATCCAAATCGAAGATAACATGGGTTACAGGCTTATATCCCATTAGGTCATTAGTTTAAGAGATATTTGTTGAAAGTATTATTAATTAAGCATATTGTCTCTTTTTATTTAATTATTTATTTTTTAAATATATTCTGTATTACTGTAATTTCTAATTTTTGAGTCGCGTCGTTTTGACAGTATGACCTGTCATTATTTTGACGTGTTGGATATTATGGCACTACTATATATAATCTTTTATTTCGCCTCGATCTCTCGGTGTTTAGGGTATTCACTACAATTACACAACATATCTCATATCAACATCCTAACGTCATATAAACCATAAATTACATTACATTACTAATTTTATTTTATTCCATTTCTTCCCTTCCAACCATTTCTTCACCCCTTCTCCTATGTCCCTTCCTTCCTCCCAATTCCCAGGTAACCTCAGCCTCCTTCCTTCCCTTTCCCCCTTCTGCTTCCTACCGGGCCTCTTCCTTCCTTCCTTCCTTTACACGTTCCTGTTATCCTTCCCCAATCTCAATCCTTCTTGCCTATAATTGTATTCCCGGACCACACTGTCATCTCCCTACACCCCTTCCCGAGGTGCTCTATGTCTTCTTCCTCCTCGCCGCACATCCTGCACATCTTATCCTCCTGATTCCTCCAATATCTATTTCCTCTCTCTTCATTCCCGCGCCTTAGCCTCGCAATCCTCCTACCCCGTCACTCCTGACCTTCCTCTTTCTCCCTTCAAGTAGTTTGGTACCCCTATAGTTCTGACTAAAGTCTCTAGATTATACAAAGTAGCGCAACGGCGGCCATACTGGGGCTAAAAATGTCGCCAACACAAATGATTTTCAGTGATTCCAACAGTAAAAAAATACAAACTAATACTACCAAAATTTTTATTTTAAACATTGTAATCACGATTTTTTTAATCAAAGATAGACTATAACAAAATTGTGGTACAATTTCAATTATTTTTTTAATTTTTATTAAATAAAATGGATATAATATATAAATTTAAATGAAACTTAACCTTAAATATTCAAACCGCTGACAAAGGAGGTTCTTAAATTAGAGCGAGAAAGAGAGATGTGACAGCGCAGACGCAAACTTAAGAACATAAAAATTACTGCTTTAGTTTGCTTAATAGGGGAACCAATGTTGCCATTCAAACCCTGGGGTCTGTCGGCTTCTTCAAAGGCTTGCGCTACTTTGTATAATTTAGTGACTTAAGTGTATACGAAACCAGAGGGGCGGAGCATATGACTTAAAACAACCAATGGCCGCCATAGGCTCAATTTTCGAAATCTTAATGAACCTTGCTGTATAAAAAAAAATACTGCACGTATTTAGGAACCTAAAATGGTATTATAAGCTGTTCACTTTTGTAAGAACAAACTAAGAGGGAATTTTGTTTTCAATAGTTTGCACCTTTGAATCTGTATGTCGCGTTGGTATTAAAAAAGTCACTTTTTTAAAATGTCGATCCATTTGACATATGCCATAATGAAAAATGATATCTTAATTATAATGATCATAACCTTATCAACCTAAAGTCGGTTTTACAGCGTAAGGAATATTTTTAATTGACATTTAAAGTCAGTAACACACCATAAAAGTAACCAAAATAACCAGATTCATAGTGTGTTCTTACAAAAGTGAACTGCTTATAAAGTCTGTTCCAAACGGTTAGGCGGAACTAGATTTGCAATCTAGTTACTTTCATCGTTTAAATAATGCTTTTCGGCCGTTTTGTTTAAGCTTTGTAAATCATACTTGCAACAAATATTTTTTTGTTAAGGTTAATATCATTTTAAAATGTCATTTTCTTTATATTTGATTTTTTGTGTCATTCTTAATACAAATATCTCATTTACAGTCTGTTCCAAACGGTTAGGCGGAACTAGATTTTGCAATCTGTTACTTTCATCGTTTAAATCGTGCTTTTCGACCGTTTTGTTTAAGCTTTGTAAATCGTACTTACAATAAACATTTTTTGGTTAAGGTTAATATCATTTTAAAATGTAATTTTCTTTATATTTTGATTTTTTGTGTCATTCTTAATACAAATTTCCCATTTATTTATTTTTTAGTCAATAAAATAAGTAAAAAAAAATATTAAATTTTGACATATGTCATTCGTTTCCATGGTTTCATTGTTGGAATTTTAAATTTTGACATTCCAACATGAAAAATGAAATAACCCAAGCAAGGTCCCTTCTCGTGACAACCTAAAAGAACGAAATTCCCATTTAGTTCCGCCTAACCGTTTGGAACAGACTGTATTTATTTTTTTGTCATTAAAATATGTAAGAAAATTAATTTAGGTTTGACATATGTCATTCGTTTCCATGGTTTCATTGTTGGAATTTTAAATTTTGACATTCCAACGTGAAAAATGAAATAACCCAAGCAAGGTCCCTTTTCGTGACAACCTAAAAGAACGAAATTCCCATTTAGTTCCGCCTAACCGTTTGAAACAGACTGTAGGTATACGAATTAAAATTAACTAAAAAATATTTGAACATAAAATTTGTTTTTAAAGCTCTTAGATTAACAGACGATAAATTATTTTAAAAATATCGTTCATTTTCCCGTGTTTACTACAAAGAAAAATGTGTCCTACACACTCAGCATGTCGCCTTTACTTATTATATACATTATAAACCCTGCAATGTGTAAAAATACACACTTCACATCAATTTTTTAAATATGTTCTCGTTCTGTTCAAAACAAGTCTTCTGCGCAGTTTCTTTTCATCTTGGGTTTACTATACAACATCATTTCAACGGATAGAAGTAAGTATGTTTGTTGTTATTGTAGTATTTAGGCTTGGAAAATAAAGAAATAGTAGCATTTTTTTAATTTCCAGAAAAGTAAGGTGTATCAGGCTTATTGAAACTCACAGTAATTGCAAAAGAAAAAGAAGTTGATTTTAGTTTATTTATTCCCAGATGTAGCTATTTCATTATGTAATAGCTAAAATATTACTATTACATTATTTCTTTGGTTTACATTTACAACTGGCAAAAGCAGGCAATCCAAACAGTTGCGGACGAAACTCAGTCATAGAATTTAGCATTAAGGTTGCATCTTTAGCAGCTTCTTTATCTTTCTCAATACTTGGAATGAATACAGCTTGCATACCAGCGCTGATAGCTCCATGAATACCATGAATGGCATCCTCAAATACTAAACAGTCTTCAGGTTTAGGTGGATTTGGAAACAATGAAGCACAAACTAGAAATATATCTGGATGTGGTTTACCATGTTTGACTTCTGGATGACTAGGCATTACTACATGATCAAACATTGAAAAAAATTCCGGTTGATGGGCTATTTTTATTTTAAATTCCTCATCTCTAGAAGAAGTAGCGATTGCGAAAGGTATTTTATTTTTGTTAAGATGGTATACCAATTTTTCAACTCCAGGCCTAAAAGCTGCATTTCGTAGGGCTTTTGGATATTTTTTGGAGAATTTTTCTACTAGCTGTTCTGGTGTTATAGGAAGCTCTAGTTCATCTACTAAAACTCTGGAGCCATCTGATGCAGATCTTCCAGTTATTTTAGCACATAATTCTTTTGTATATACTTTTCCGTATGTTTTTAGAACTCCTGTAATTACTTTGTGATAGAGAGGTTCAGTATCCAATAATGTTCCATCCATATCGAAGATAACATGGGTTACAGGCTTATATCCCATTAGGTTTAGATATATTCGTAACAATAAAGCTTCAGGTATGCATTTTTGTTTTGCTTTTTATTTATTTTTCTAATAGGAGTGTATTTTATAGGATTATCATTTCTATTTTTTATGGCATGCCATTTTGACAGTTTGGCTTGTCAATATTTTGACATGTATGACGCTATAACACTACTGATATACACATAGGTCACTATGATGACCAGTGGATGGGGCCGGCCCAACTCAAAAATTGCTCTGGCCCTCCAGAATTTTTTGAAGAAAAATGTATTTTAGAAGTGAGGACATTTTTTGTTTAGTTAATCACTTGTATTTTCATGGGTAAACGATAAAAAAATAATCTCAAATAATTCCTGCCCCCCCCCCAAAATTTTCCTTCAAAATTTCCTGCCCCTCCGGATTTTAAGAGCTAGCGCCGCCACTGACGATGACATTTATTATAAAATAGTTAGAATTTTTAGAGTTTGTAGATATATGCACTTTTGTATAGACAAACCAGTTCTAGTTTTTTGGTTACTTTTATAGTGTAATACTGTCTTTAAATGTCAATTTAAAATATTCCTTACGCTGTAAAACCAATTTTAGATTTATTGGTCCTGATAATTATTAAGAAAGCGACTTTTTTTTATAATGTTTTAATACCAACATGACATACAGTTTCAAAAGTGTAAACTATTGAAAACAAAATGTCCTCTTAGTTTGTTCTTACAAAAGTGAACCGCTTATAGCGTATTACTGACTTTATATGTCTTTTAAAAAATTTCCTTCCGCTGTAATTCAGACTTCAGGTTTTTTTGATTATGATCATTATAACTTTATTTTTTTTATATAAATTATTTATTTGGCTTAGCCTGTATAGCCATATTAGCCAGCTAACAAAAATTTACAATTAGTATACAAAACTTAAGATTATTATAAAGAGGGTAAAACTTAAATTTCTGTATCGGAATCATTGATATAAATCATTATGTATTTGTAGGTATTTGGGTTCCTTAAAATATCTTTTATGTCTACAGGTTCTTTCTTTAGTTGTTTAGTAATTTGTTGGATGAATCGTAACCTATTATTTGTGTGTGAGGTACACTGAAAAAATATTATAATTAAGATATCATTTTTTATTATGACATATGTATGTCAACTTGACATTTTTTTCCATTTTTTAGTACGAACATGACATACAGTTTCAAAGGTGCAAACTATTGAAAGCCAAATTGGACAAGCTTTACAATATCCCACTGCAAACTCTATACAGATGGCAGCACATAACAACTACACTAAATAATTCAAGAATTATCAGTGGCTCTAAAACAATGGTTTCTGTTTATCACATTTACAATATCATTTACCTTTTAGTTTAGGTTAGATTCACCTTAAAAGCACTATCTTAGGTTATGGTTGATAAATTTTTATTTTTATTTATAAACCACCTAAAAATAAATTGTATTTTAATTATTCTGTGCAGGGCTAGGGACACTGATTCACCTTAAAAGCACTATCTTAGGTTATAGTTGATAACTGTTTATTTATTTTTTATAAACCACTTAAAAATAAATTGTATTTTAACTGTTCTGTGCAGGGCTAGGGACAGTGATTCACCTTAAAAGCACTATCTTAGGTTATGGCTGATAACTGTTTTCTTTTTTTTTTTATAAACCACCTAAAAAATAAATTGTATTTTAACTGTTCTGTGCAGGGCTGGGACAGTGATTCACCTTAAAAGCACTATCTTAGGTTATGGTTGACAACTGTTTATTTTTTTTATAAACCACCTAAAAATAAATTGGGCATAAAATCATCCATTAAATCAGTGTATAAAAACTTTAGTGTAAAATTATTTACGACAGTCATGTTTGAATGTTATTTAAGAACTGAACATATTAAATGACGCCTACACTAACAGTCCCACCTGTTTAGAATCTCTGTATATTGAACAAATGAAGTGTGTGTGACGCAGGCGCAGTGTTCAGTGGGATATTGTAAATCTACCGCGCCAAAGTTCCTCTTAGTTTGTCTTTATAAAAGTGAATAGCATATATAATCGCAAAACCGTTATAATAGTGGTTCTGTTTTTGAGCGCCATCATAAACTAGAAATGGTACGCGACCAATGAAAAAATAAAAATAAAAGAAATACCGTATATTCCAGCGTATAACGCGCACTTTTAACATTGAAAGTTTTGTCAAATTTGTTGGGTGCGCGTTATACGCCGGTTATAAAACTTACCCGTTCGAAGATTAGAATGGTAATAGTGTAAATAGGGTATAAATAGGATTCCTAGTATATAATGAATACATAATATAAATACTAATCAACTAAACTATTTAAATTTATACATATTTATTTATATACATAACAAAAAAATTACCTTAATTATTAATTTAAATAATCTTTATTGTGACATAAAAAGTTCATCAAATTCATCTTCGGTAATATTATCAGGTATATCATCAAATTCAGATGTACTTTCGTCATTAGTTTCGGCATCGTCTATCCACAAAAGATCGTCTTGGTTATGAAGGAATATTGGCATAAAAGTGTTTCCAGGAAAGCAGATTATAAGGGTGCGCGGTATACGAGGAATACATGCAAAAATTAAAATAAATCTATTCAGATTTGAGGTACGCCGGAATATACGGTAGTTAAAGAAGTACAACAGTCCAAAGACTATTTGTGAGTGTGGTTAATATTTAAATTTTTACTCAAATTTGAAAGCATTACGTTTTTTTTTATCCGTCATCTCCCGGCCCAGTTTATTCAGTACTGATCATAAGCACCCCCATTACTTCTCTGAACCTTTCTAAATTAATTTAACAATAATCAGTTTCCAGTATTTCTTTTAATATCGTCCGTCCATTTAGATGGGTTATCTATTCGAGAATTTTTCTAGTTCACCCGGTATCAGGTGTACGAAGGCCTTTTTAGTATAAATTGAAAAGTCATGGTTGGCTAACTGATTTTTGAAGTATTTTATAGTACTTCATGGTACTTACTTTGAAGAGACTTCTACATAGTTTGTTTCTTCTTCTATGTTTATTGGCTTGGGTTTCCCATTCCACCAGTGCTTAGCTGCATTATGAATTAAAAATTTATTCTTATTGCGTGTAAGTAGAGTAAAATTGTACTGCATATTTCACGGGTTGGTCGAGTTAAAATTGTTTTCATGGATAATGGTGTCTCAATTGTTTTTCCAAGTTCTCGGTATAATTTGAAGGAGTGTTGGTAATTGTTGGGGCAGTTGAATAAAATATGCTCAACAGTACCTGGCTCGAGAAAGGGCAGAAGTTGGACAAATGGACTTCGGAGTGGTAGTGATTAAAACGGACTCGGATGATTGTTGAGGTGGTTTTCTTATCTAGCGGTAAATTATGGAACCATGGTTTTTACGGCTATTTGAGGTTGTATAGAGTAAAAATATGAGCCTTTTTGTTGAGCGGAGATGTACAATTCATTTCCTTGCAAGCTATATTTTTTATTTCAATTTTCAAACCAATAATATTCCTGATAATTCCCGTAAAGTTTCCGGTGAATTCCCAATTTTCAAAGATTCAAATATGTCGTAATGTAATTTAGAAACCCTACGTGGGATCAAGTCAAACAACAAATACATTTTTAATACTTTCATCTTTGATCGCATAATGTTTACATTTCTTTTCGAGACCCTCAATAGCATAACATAATTAAACACAACAAGCTAGCATTAGCTTTAACGCGAATGAAGTTCCTTGGATATTAGAACACGACACACGTGAGCGATATTTCTTTAGTGTACACGAATGAAAAAATTACTGTTTCTGATAAGTTGTTTGTTATTTGTGGTAATCTTGGACAATGATCTGTTCATAGATAGTCAATCGTGTTTGTAGATTAAAGGTGTGTTCGTTTGTTTTGCCCAACCTATTGGAATCTGACACTACCGATAGAGGTGCCACTGCATTGTACATGATGGCTGACGCAGATAGTATATTTTTGACAGGTTCCACGGTATCTTCATGTGATATTGATTGAAATTAATTTATTATTCATATGAGGCTGCGTTAAATGATTTTTTTTAAAACTCGATATGAAAACAACAGTAAACAAACTCGACTATCCTCCACCTGTCAGTTTCTCAATATCTCACTAGAGGCGCTTCAGTTATTGTCAGTTGACAATACTGAACTACACCACAGCTACACTATGGCGTTCATTTGTGTTCCGACACCTGTACGTAAAGTGTTCGTTTGTATTCATGAACTTGTTTAGGACAGGCAAAATCTACAATTGCTCGGGGGTGAGTGTAGCTTCAGGCAACCTGTAAAAAGGCGGCAAACTTAATCTAACTTGGTTATAATCCGAATACAGTCTAGCGGAAATGTTTATTTTACATCTATCTCTCTATCATATATCGATCATGAATCAAGTAATATGAATAGAAGAAAAATAATTTCTTACAATGCTGGTAACTAACATAAATAAATTCAAAAGTTTTATAAAATCTGTCAAAACTTGAATTTTTATTATTTATTTTTATAAAATTTATTTCAGCATTTAAACTGTTCATATTATCTTATTTATTTACTATTACTTTAGCACAAATTTGTTTTAAAAAGTGAGGTTATCAACTTTGTCTGGCAATGTCTTTCGCCTGCTGAAAAACCGTTCGTTTGTATTCCTGTTTCAGGCAGTTCGGAAGAAGTTTTTATTTGCACTGTGACGTCAGCTGCTCTTGTCCTGGACAAGTTTGGTGAAACACAAACGAACAAACCTTAAATAAAAAACTCCTAACCAGAACATGCGCGTTATTAGTTTCGTTGAATTTAATTAATAAACTGTTCTCCCACTTTTTACTCCATTCCAAAATTAACTCCATCGTGATTGTCAGTCAGCTAAATTAAACATTTGCGGCGACGAGAATATCTAACATGTCTCAATTCGGACAGGGGCATTAAATCGGTTCGTGAACTTGTTCCTTAACTGTTCGTACCTTAGCAGAAACTTCATCTACAAACAAAGATTATATAGATGGTTAAGGTAAACTTACGCTGAAGATGGCTGTTACTTTATTGACATTAAAGACATTTCCAGAACTTTGAATGATTTAGAATTTTCCTAGGTACTTAACTTTACTCAAAATTTACCTATTTTTATTTTTCACACTGACTTGACTAGTTAGTATAAAATATGAGTGAAATATTAATTTCAGCTTTAGAATTAATATTAAGAGCAGAATAGTTATTTTACTAACGTTGAAACATCAGCGAGATTGAATACTGAATCAATATTGAAATTCTATGAGGCTTTGTTTGTTTTACAGATTGAGTGACGGCAGCAAAAACTGAATTCAAAAAGAAAAAACTACGTTTTTGTTCATTATATATTATAATATATACGTGCAATGCATTTTGTTATTGGAGAAGAAAATTTGATATTTGGAAAATATATTTCAATAAAAATCGTAGCATTCCGTACTGGTTGCGACGATTATTTGATAGACACCGATTCCATACATAATTGCCAACAGTTTACAATATATAATTAGAAAATCGCTGTATTTTATGTTATTTCTTCCTGCTATTATATTCTTCTCTGTTGGTTTCTTCAAGCTGGAGGAATCCTGTGATGATTTTCTGTATTATATTTTTCCAACGGTTCCAATATTCTGCCTCTTCTGTGGCTTCTATAACAGTTGCCACTTTAATATGTTTTGTTTACCTGCTAGGACACCGACCATGAGACCTTCTTCCATCAAATTTCTCTTATAGAATTAATCTAACTAAGTTGTCACTGCTTTCTCGTTGTACGTGAGCAAAGAATGTAGCTATTATTTTATAAATTATTGTCGATATTCTTATGGATTCTTTAATTTTCTCGTGAGGCATAAGTTCTCTTTTCTGTCCATGATCCTCATAGCAGCCTGAGTCAGGACCAAATTACGAAAATATTTAGAGTTAATTGAAAAATATAGCTATAAGTTATTGTATCTTTATATATATATATGAAAGGCAACGTCTGTCTGAATAGTCTAAATCGAAATCCATGTTTTTCGTTCATATGTGTCATTTTCTTAAAATTATCAGCGACAATACAGGTTTCGTCAGCAACATAGTTGGTACACGATTCATACACTAATCAGAATTAAAAGAATTTTTAATATCTGTTAAATGGTTTCAAAGGTATAATGATGTTTATACGCACGGGTAATTCAAAATCTTTTCGTATTTTCTTGAAATTATCAGTGACAACATATATTTCTTCTTGGCGCACGATTTAAAGACTAATCATAATTGAAAGAGAAAAGAAGTATGTAAGAGCCTTCGATATCAAGGTCTGTGTAGGAGGTTTTGGTATCAATTGATCACATTGTTTTAGATTAAAAACATCGTTGTCAATTAATTAAAATATATGTAAATATTGCGTCTTGTGTTTTATTTTTGCATATTTATGCAGTTATATTAGATTTATAAAAATTGGATTAAAAGTAAATATATCTGAGACGCAATTGATGACGAACCTAGTATTGAGTAACCATCTATACTTCGGTAGCAAACAGATAGAACAGGTAGTCAGCTACAAATATCTAGGGCATGACATTAGCATTGGCCGAGACAATTAAAGTCGTGAAATGAAACGCCGCATTGGTCTAGAGTGGGCGGCTTTTGGGAAGTTGAGACATGTTTTCCCTAGCTCACCAAAGTGCTTGAAGAAAAAAGTTTTCAACCAATGCATACTACCTGTTCTAACATACGGATCTGAATCTCTGACATTATCAGCTAAGTTAGCCGAAAATTTAGGAGTTGCCCAAAGATCGATGGAGAGATCAATACTAGGAACTAGTCTAGCTGATAGAAAAACAAATCAGTGGATTCGAGATCAAACAAAAGTATGTGATGTCACCGAAAGAATTGCTCGTCTTAAATGGAACTGGGATGGACATGTGGCTAGACTTCAAGATTACAGATGAACAAAGAACATCCTAGATTGGAGACCCAGAGATACTAATAGAAGCTGAGCAAGGCCCCAACTAGGTGGACGGATGATGTAAAGAGAGTTGCGAGGAACTGGAAATCAGTAGCACAAGATCGTTCCGAATGGAAAAAGCTTGGGGAGGCCTACGTTCAACAGTGGACAAGAAAGGCTGATTAATGATGATAATGATGCACTTATATAGTTTTTCCTCATCACCCAGTATTCAAAAGTATACAATACAAGCCTAAATTCATGATAAAAAAAATGATTAAAAAAAAAATCAAGCTCGAAAACTGCAGTTAAAGGTAGTTTGGAAAATTTCGTTTGGGTTTAAAAAGATCGGTGGAGTAACCGGGTAGCTCCAATTTTTACCGAAAACAGTTTTTTTTTAATGATTCTAATCGTTTCGAAATTCCGCATCAATTGGTGCAAGAAACAGACAGAATCGATGCTTAAATACCGATATATCACCATATATGGAGCCCAGAAGATCCATTTATTGCCAACTGAGAAGCTCTATATTGTCTATTCTTTACCTATCAAACAAAGTAAACTAAAACATATTTCGTCTCTCCCTGAAAATTATGTTGCAAAGTATGATGTTTGGTACTATAATATTGTACCCAATGCTGTTGGACTAAAATTACCTATGGAAGAACCATACTCTGAAAATAAATAAATAAAAAATCTGAAAATAAAAGAAAATACAAAAAAAAGAAAATGAAACAAAATACTCCGTTGAAGCTGAAATCAACTAAATATTAAAATATATAGTATTGATTTTGGTTGGATTTTGATGGATAACCATTAATTTTGAAACAGACAGTTCCATTTGACCTTTTTTATTATAAAAACAATAATCTTCATGAACAATGTCAACAGAAATATACAAAATAAGCTGCACAAATTTACACAAAATTGCAACTATTTATATCATCATTTATAAATTCGTGTACACTGTAGTACATTTTCTCCATTAAAAATTTGAAAACATATTTTTAAAATTTTTGGAGATTAAGTTCTCTGATATGTAGAGGTAATTTGTTAAATAGTGAAACACCTATAAAAGAAGGAAGTGACTTCGAAACAGTTAATCTAATTTTCGGTAGACGCAATTCTGTTTTGGCTCTGGTATTATAGTTGTGGAGGTCGTTTCCACTATTTAACAAATATCCATTTTCTTTTATAAATAAAAAAAGTTGTAGAATATATATACATGGAAAACTTAATATACCAAGCTCTTTAAAAAGTGGTCTACAATGCGATCTTCTTGCAACCCTACTGAGTATTCTTATTGCATTTTTCTGCGTTCTAACTGACTGTATGTATGTAAAATACACTATTTTTGCTATCTGTATAGATACATATCTCATGGTTTTATAGAGCATAAAGTTATAAGTATTAATTTTGTTCGCTACATATTTGACGTGCTTCTTCCAATTTAATTGTGCATCTAACACAAATCCTAAAAATTTAGCATGTTGAACATGGTACAGATCATCGTTGTGTAATGTTCGGTTGAGACTGAAAACTAAATGAAAAGTTTTATCTTCGTTCAGTTTAAGCTTGTTCTCATTAAACCATAAAACTGCTTCATCCATAGTAGCTGTTATATTATCTTTAACGTTATTATGATCAACACTGCTATTAATAAAATTAGTATCATCTACGTACATAAACGGTACTAGCATTTACGCTTTCTGGAAGGTCATTTATAAACAGTAAAAATAACAACGGACCAATTACCGTCCCTTGACCTACGCCTATATTAAGGTTTATTTACACCGACTGCAACAATAAAATCAATTTAAAATAATTGCGTAAAAAGTAGTAGGTAATACATTGACTTAAGTTATAAATTGTTTGTTAGTGCAGAAAGAGCCGCACCAAAGGCACGAAAAAGCTTCACGTGTTTCGGTTGGCTACCCCTGGTATATATAATGACAAAATAAACAAGTGCTTTCATCAGGTACTTTGGATTTGGTAATTCTCTTCATACTTTAAAGATGTTACTTGCGGAATTTATTGCAGTTAGTATAAGCGTTCTTATATCAGATGTACATCCGTAGTTATTAATAAGCGAACCTAGAGAGATGAACCTCACAATTTTTCATTGGTTAAAATGTCAAACCGGTTAATGTTTTTGTTGTTGTTACCTAAATTCTGTATAAAAAAAAACCTTTTATCTTTCACGTTCACCTTTCTTTTGATTCTCTCTTTTTTTTAAAATAATTTGTCAAAGTTCCGTTCAAATATAACGTTAAAAATTTCTTGACGATAAAACTTTTAAATAACAGGTTTATTGCATCCCATTTAATATTTCGGTGCAGGTCATAAACTATAAAATTTGTATTCTTAAAAGTTTTTATTACACCTTTTCTTTATACTCCGACTTAATAGACAAAATATGAGGGTAATGAAATAGTACTATTATGCACTGTTTTATTTCTGTTTAATTACGGCACTTCAATTTTTAACAGAAAATTAAAAGAAACCATATAATCTGCACGTGATTATACTATCTCATGTATAAATCCATTCTGAGCTGCTGTATCAAAAGACTGAATAGCCATGATGATTGCCACTTTCGGTTAAGAGACGACGTAAATTTAAAAGAATAGAGCAGTGGGTCATATGTAAATGATAGTACTCTTTACTACGGGTATCGTTGGGTATAAAGTATAAACTAATACTGCAAAAGAATTGTAACTGCTAATTTATTATCTATAAGATTAAGTGGTTTTTAACATCCCAGATACTTAAAACTAGCAATAATTAAAAGTTATTGTGTGAATTTTAATTATTGGACAGTAATATTACGCTGTATATTGAAATTTTTAATTGATTTAATTTAGTACAGATTAATATTTTTGCTCGTCCGATGGTTTACGGGACACCGTTTCATATATATATATATATATATATTTTTTTTTTTTTGCTCGTTGTGTTTGTCGAAATTCTGTTAAAAAATAATAATAATTCGTACATTTTCTACGAATTCAACAAGCAACCATCTTTGCCCTGTGCCTATATTTGCAGCTATTTTTGTTTTTTCGCTATAGTCAGACATTCAAATCAACTCTGTAAAAAGTTACTGCATATAGGCTATTTCAAAGGTTTAAGCGGAACTAACTGGATTTTTCATTTTTGTAAGTTGTCATGAGCTCTTCTTTTAACGATTGAAGTGAGATTTGTGAAACAAAATCATCAAAGGCTTATGACTTAACTTATTTTTTCACTTTATCGGAAAGTTACTATAATTCAAAATCTAGTTCCGCTTAACCCAAAGAAACAGGCTATGTTTCCTTTCCTACAGATAGATAGTGTCTTTCATAGTAACTTTAACATTTTTCGTATTCCGTAATATCCACTTAATTAATATGTTTTTACTATTGCTTTCTCTCTTTATTCAATGCGCACAGACAAAGACAGACAATGCTCAGTTGATCGTTACTTAATTAGCCTCTAACAAGGTCACAATTCTGTAGCTGAAGTATTTAAATTTAGTTGACCATAATAGCAAAATTTTAAATAATTTAACAGTCGAAGTTAAAGATTCATTAATGGTTGGTTTATATACGGAACAATAATATGCAATGGGAAATAAGAATAGTACACAAGAATAAAAAATATGAAACCGCTTATATCGGACATAACATTTCGTCGCTGCGCCTGCGTACTTGCGTTGGCCTGTGTTTAACGGTTGTCGCATGACAGGTTATTGTGTTTAATATAAGCTTTAAAAAAATTTCGAGTTCAGTAATATGGATTCAGAAGATTTTGTAAATTTATTTGCTTGTGTTTCACACATTATATTGTTGTTTCCAACCTTCTGATCACAGCTGGAAAACATCTGTTGAACAAATTTTATTACGGCCGACATTTTGACCGTTGTGCGCATGCTTATCGTCTCTTATTCTTGGAATGGGAATAAAAAGTTAAATGTTACCAACTTTTCTCGTGTTAAAGTTAAATTTCATTCCTACATAAACCGATATGCGGCGCAGCCATGTTTTAACATCTTGTATACTATTCTTATTTCCTATTCCTTATTCTTGTTCCGTATATAAACCAACCATTAGCCTTTAGTTTGTTGGTGCATTCACTCCACTGTAGAGTTTGTGTATCCAGCCTCCACAGCCAACACAGTGATACTTAATTTCATTTTACCATATTCTCTACACACTGCTATTGCAGAATTTATATTGTCTTTTGACCAAGAACATTTTCTTTCACGTTTATTAGGCATCTGAAGCCAAATATGATTAGATATTAATAGATGTTAAAAATTATAATGAATTATAAAAGTATGATTATCTAATGCACTACAATACATGTCGGGTAACTCCAAACAGCGTGTTCGGTATTGCCCGAAATCTTTATCGACATTGTTTTAGGTTATAATTAATAAACAAACACCTATATCTCAAAGCTGCTATGCATAGAGGTAGACAACGACTCAGCAATCATAACCCTTGTGAAACTTTTGCAAAATGTTAACATATATTGTCAACTTACCTTAATATAACACACTGCGAAATAATATCGCAACACGTGAAAAAATTTTATTCGCCATAACTTTTACAAATGATTACCTAAGTTTATCAAGGTTGAACTGGGCAAATGTGGCGCACTTAGCTTTCAAACTGAATGGTCGGTGAAACCCAGGCGATGTCAGCATTGGACATAAATGGGTGTTCGGCATTGCCCAATGTTCGCAATTACCCTTCGGTCCCCTATACTCAGAATCGTAACTAGCTTTTCATGTATCCAGTACAAGATTATAATATCGGTCCAGGGCCAGGCCCAAAAAAAGGTGCGATTCCAGCAAAAAAGAAGACTACAAATAGAAAATGTACAGTCTTATTTCGGCCCCAATGTCATTTTTCATCCTAAGCCTTACACGTGCCTAGTTACTGCACTGTATATAGGTACACTCACTACCTTAATTGCTAACAAGTAAAAGTCAGTTTTACAAAGTTTGTTGAAAATGCAACGTTGCCATTGTAAAATAACTTCACACAATCATTAAGTCAAGCGTATTCACATGTGTTCAAATCTTATTACGATGGGTGCTCAAATGGGTGCTAGAATGATTTCTAGCATGGGACCCGATATCTGCATACCTCAAAATCTTGTGATACCCACTGACCTGTAGAAAATAGTGGTTGGTAGCTTGGATGATCCCAGAATAAAACCCTACATTTAACTAAGTAACAATATTTTCTTTGCCTTGCAACCGATGGAAAATGTAGGTCAAACTTGTCTAATTCAATTTTAATTATTTATTCAATATTTGAAGTAAAGGGCTAATTAATTTAATATGTCTTGTGTAAACAACTTTTCAACTACATTCATCTTAAGTTTTCTTTCAAAACAAAAATAAATTAGGAATATCTGCAGCAATTTCTAAGATGTCGTCGGGTAGAGGATTAATTTAAAATTCAATTCAAAGTAAAATCAATGATAATAATGTCGTAATTTCTGTCATCAAAGGTAATTAATATTCTATTATAAATATGCTTGCATAATTTCGCCATGTTGACTGGTAGATGCTTGTTTAAGAACTATTTGTATGCGATTTGATAGAAAAATATTATTTACGAATTACTCAATTTATTGTTTGCAAAATTACTTCTTTCCAAATAGAGAAATAAAACACAAACTTTAAGCAACGCAGGGGGTACCCAGTACGTGCCGAAGATGGTACACCCAAGATGGTCTCTAGGAATTCAAAAGTCGCAGGCAGATAATTAATTTAGACTTGAAATACTTGAAAATAAAATATTTTTAAATATTATGATACAGGTAACTTTTAGCTGCTTATAATACGCATACAGTTCTGCGCAGGGCCAGGGACAGTGATTCACCTTAAAAACACTATCTTAGGTTATTGTTGATAACATTTTATTTATTTATTATAAACCACCTAAAAATAAATTGTATTTTAAAGTGAATTGAAACATGGAAATAGTGCAAACAGAGCAAAAGTAGAAACTCAGAGCGTACTATAAGCAGCTAAAAGTTACTTTTACCTAAAGTACTTTGAACACTAGTAATTAAAAATATGTTACTATCAAGTCGTTACAGAATTTTTTTCGTAAACCGTAAAAGGTATTAAAAAAATGTTCAAGTAAGAGTTGTTTCGTTGAAAAACATCTATTCAAACGTATCAAACACGACATACTTTACCAGAGCCGCAGTAAGGGGCGCGCGGAGGGGGTGACGGCCCGTAGCGCAATAAGGAAAAGGGCGCCGACGAGCTTAACTAAGGGGCGCCACATTGCGAAGGTTAGAACCATTTTTTTTTTGCTCATCACTTGGATTTTGAGAGATGAGGATCTTTTTTTTTTGCTCATCACTTGGATTTTAGGAAGTGAGGACCACCTTTTTTTTACCAAGGGCGCCAAAACACAGTTTTGCCACTAGCGCAAGTTTTCCTTACTGCGGCTCTGTACTTTACCATTTAATAGATCAAAGTTGTTCTTGATATCCTTTACTTAGTTTATTCCCGAAAATTTCAATATTACCGTTTTATTCTTTGGGTAGACTTTGGTCACCAAAATTGTGTAGACAAAACTGATATGTTAATTGTAAATAAGCAAATTCCATTATACACGTTATTTTGTAAACCAATCGGCATATTTGTTTACGATGCAGAAAACTGTAGCTAAATCTTCATTGTACAAATATGTTCTTAGCTATTTACTTTATTTGTGAAAACTACTTATAGTTATTGTACTTGGTACTCTATTTTTGCCGTTATCTTTAATCTGTCGCGGTTTTCAATACACTCGTAGGTGCTGCCGGTAAAAATGTAATAATTTTCGTAAAGAAGACGTGTATCAAGTGGCATTAACCTATCATCAAGTATAATATTTTTCGACGAAGGTTTAAACTCTAAGAGCCGGTTTCTGAAAGCTTAGTTAACTATAATCAAATAGTTAAAAAATGGTTGCTATGGTTACTTATGGGATTGTTATATTGTACTCGAGTTTAACCAAAGGATTAAACTCGGCTAAGCTTTCAGAAACCGACCTTAAGCAATCAAGTTGAAAAATATGTTGACGTATTATTTGAACATTTCTACACGAAACTAATAAAATAAAAGTTATTTGAAACATAAATATATTTATCAAATTATAGAACATTGTTGTCTGATATCGAGTATTAAGTTATTGAGCGATAATATTTTTGCAATATTTTTTCTACTGATAAAAATAACCCAATAGATAAAAATTCGGTGCAAAATAGGATGCATAGATTGTTCCTAATCTTATTTCAAATTGATAGTTTTGTATAAGAAACCAGAGCTTACATCTGGAGATTAAACGCAGCTTTAAAAGTAGACAATCAGTTCTTCAAACACCAAACATTTCTACATTTACTCTTTAGTTAAATTACGTCTATAATTATATACAATTTTTGTCCTATAATTTCGTCTTGACAAGGACAGTATTTTTTCCAAATTTTTAAACAAAATCTCAACACACACTGAAGCTAAAGAAAGGTATTGCACGGCTATCGGGCGTGAATCCTATGGCGATGGGGTTACTGGTTCAAGTTTCTGAACTGGTAGTGACGATGTCACTATGGATCAACGCAATTTAGGCACTTATAAGGCCTGTATAAAACAAACAAGATGAAAAATAATGGAATGCATGCGATATTGCGATAGCATGTGATAGAAACGTTTTCAACTTTGTCCCTATTTCTAAGGCCTTATATATCAGGGATGAAAAACCAATCCTACTTTTTTAGGGGTTTAAAACATGCACTTTCTAACAAAAATAATTTAAAACAGTTTCCAGAAGGTATATTTTTGTAAAAGTGGGCTAAATATACCCTGTTTTACTCAACTTTACACTCAATTCCTGAACTAATGAAAAATATTAGGAGTGTGAAATTTTATATTCGTTAAGCTTGTATTGATAACTTATTATGTGCAAAATTTCACGTTTATCGTACCTTTATTTTCAGAGGTATAAAAAGCCAAACTTTAAAATTTTTTCGAGTTGCAAATTTTTAGGCCAAGTTTGATCCAAATTTTCTTCACGGAAATCGCTCATGAAGATTTGTTTGTTATTTTGTTTAATAGAGCGCAAAAAGTTGTATAAGTTGGCAAAGTTTTGTTTCTCTCAACAAAATATTGCCAGAGATACTGTGTCTCAAAGTTGCCGAAATCGCGGAGTCATACCATAGAAGGCTGCGGTAAGGGGTCAAACAAATTACTAAATCTCAGCAAGTATTACATAGATGAACGTAAAACTTTACCAATGTCCGTTGGGGACATGTGTGAATGTCCATACAAAATTTCATCGAAATCCGTGATGGTCGAGCAGGGACCACCAGACCACTTGATATGGAATGACCCTATTGCTGTTTATTTATATTAGCTCACAACAAAACTTTTCTAGAACCCCAAGTACGTACTTGGCAAATTTTGCAATAAAGATTTTGCAATTAAGAATTTTTTGCTTTAAAACAGGGAATTATTAGCTTCAGGCGCCCGAAAGTCTAAAACCGCCACTGCTTGTGTTAAGAATAAATTAAAAGCACAGCTTTAAAATATTTAATTGCAGATCATGCATTTCATTTAAAGTTTCTGGTAAAATTCAATTAACCTAGTTTTAACAGTAATTTCCATCAGCACGCCCATGTACGTGGGGAAAATTAAAAACTCTCCTTTATATCTAACCAGTCCTGTATACAGTAATGATGCTGAACACAAAAATCCTTATTACACCCATGTGTGTGCGTATGTGTATATAGGTGTGTATATATATATATATATTTGTGTACATGTATATTTGGACGTGTGTGCGGGCAAAGTAGAAAGCCTTTGGAGTGAAACATACACGTATGATCCTGTGTTTCATTTTTAAAAGTCTGCCGTGGTTGTGACAAGGAAACTTTTCCGTAACGTTTGTTCTTCACGTGTGTGAGCCGTTTCTATTCAGATCTTCTTTGTTCAAGTATGAGTAATTTGGAATTTTGTTGAATCATGAAAATGACGTTAGATGGCAGATTTATGAAATGAAAATATGGAACTGTAAAAACTTTATGGAACTACTTGAAATATTGATTTTAGTATGAGAATTATACGCTTTTTGTTTTTATATGTGTTAAATCTAGAATATGTGATTTATTAAAAATTGGAAATGAACCATATATTTTCAGCCAAATACTAAAATAAATTGACTTTGGTTCTTATGGTTATTGATGGTTTGAAGTTCGCATATAGCAAGTTAAACGTATGAAATTGAAAGCATCTTTCTTGGAGAAGTCAAATGGTTTTAAACTTGTTAAAATCTTAAACCACATTGTCTTAGTACACGGAGTTTGAAGACAGACTTATTCATTTAGTTATTTTGTTACATTTTGGAACGAAAGTTTGCAAACGAAAAATTATGTAACGAACTTTAAAGAACAAACAATTCAATGTTAAAACGAAACAACGAACGTCAACAATGAAAAGTATTATTTATATATATATATATATAGGGTGACCAGATTTCAGTGAAGGGTAACCGGGACACAGAGAAAAAAGAAAGCTCCCCATCTCTCAGATCCAAGTGAAGAGCAAAAAAAAGGATCTCACTTCCCAAAACTAAGTGAAGAGCAAAAAAAAAAAGGTCCCCACTTCCCAAATCTAAGTAAAGAGCAAAGGTCCTCACCTCCAAGTGAAGATCAAAATAAGTCTCACTTCAAAAACCGGGACAATCGGGCGTCACGTGAACATTTTTCGGGACACCGGGACGGATAGTCACCCTATATATATATATTCTAATATTTTTCTAGTTTTGAATTTAACCACGAAACTTTAAATAATGCACGATTTTATTAATTTTTAATCCCTAAACTATTTCCTGCAAGACAAATGGAATTAAATACATAATAGCTTGACAACTGAATTTTTAAACATTTTATCAATTTGTTCTAAGGGCTTTGTTACATTTTTAACAATTAATTAAAATGAAAAATAGAGACTATGTTGTGCCCATACAATTTTGTTTGATAGCTTTGATAGGATAACTCAGCGTTCTTCAAACTTTTTGCCTCGCGGACGGGTGAAAATAGGATAAATATTTCGCGGACCGGCTGAAAACAAAGACAAAAATAAAAACCAATATAGATAGTATTTTAATATTATATAGGTATATGTTATACAGTTATACAATTACAATTTTTATCGACATCTACTGCTGCTGCTTCTTTGTTAGAAAATTCTATTTCTCTGTTTGGTTTTTATAATTGACATGGCTGAAAAAATCTTTTCGCACAAATAGGAAGCCGAAAAAATGACTAATAATTTGATAGCTTTATAACTCAAAGATGGATATTTTTTTTCTAGTGATTTGTATAATTGAGACAATGATTGCATTTTATGTCTGGACACAAGAGTGACATCAGAAGATAACTCGATCAGCTTTTCTTTTTCACGAAGCTGAAGTACACATGATTTTATATCTTTCAAGAATGGATTATTATCGTAATCCAGAGGTTACCTTTACGAGCATCCTCATTTACAGAGACATAATTATTAAAATTTTCAGCGAATGCTCTTACGTGTTGACTTGTTGAATATGACTTTCTGGTTGACAATAGCAGCAATCAAAAATTCTTCCAAAGTGGAAACATTTCTATATCTTGCTCTTATAAGCGACTATTCTTACTATCTTCTTCAGAAGAATGAAAAATAGCCGCGAGATGCGTTGTATTGGGGCTAGTAAATATTAAATAAATCATGGTTTGGACAAAAATTAGCTTCTGCGTCGACTAAAAAAAATGTGCTATATATTCGTGAATAGAAGTGTACATCTACATGATTTGGTCAAAATATTTCGCGGACCGGCACCGGTCCGCGGACCACGCGTTGAAGAACACTGGGATAACTTAATATCTTTTAATTTCAGTTCTATCGCACTTACAAACAATTACTAATCAAGAAGAAAAACAAGCATATACAAGGTATCTGAAAAATACATTATACTATAATGTCATATCCAACAGTTCAAATCATTATAGTGTTAGCTACATTCACCAAAACGATTAATTTATTTTATCTTATTCTTATCTTAAGTTTTAGTTAGTAAGGCGTTATACAAAATAAATTTTCAATAAGAAGGGCTCCCTTCCTAATCTCATAATTCTTTATTATGTATCCTAAACCTTATTTTAAAATAATTGCTCTGCACAATTGATATATTTTCAGAATCTTATAATTTCTGCTGAAATGAATTATTATTCAATCCAAAATTTAATTATTTTGTATTTATAGATATGATTAAATTTTTAGCACGAAAACGCAGGGGAGTGATAACCCTTTAATTTTATTAAGGTAAATCTGAATCTTACTGCAGAATAAACAATTAAAATGACTAAAATCTAAATTTATGATACTTGCACAGCCAGAAAAGTGGGAAAAAGTCAAAGCTGCCGAGGGCAAATACTTTGATTAATGTATTCACACATTTTGTTATTGAAATAAATACTCAAAAAACACAAGAAAACAGCGAATTTTAATGCAAACCCCTAATATTATGTATCGATCCCGGATACGTTACTTTACAATCGTATCGTTCATCAACTAGGTAGCGAGCCTGTTCTAATATGAAGTGTGATCTCAAACTGAAATGAGATTCCTGACGAAAGGAGTTCGGGTACTAGGCGTGAGTGTTATTCAGGGTTCATCATTACTGACTGATCAGGCATCTTGTAATTAGTCTGGATCTTAGCTGTTCACGTAAGTTCTTAAAAGTGAAGATTTACACACGTTCAGAAAGACGGTTTAAAATTAATGAATTTGATTTATTAAAAGTAGTATTTACAATTAGTTTAAAA
Organism: Liopterus haemorrhoidalis; assembly: GCA_963971575.1. Lineage (NCBI taxonomy): Eukaryota > Metazoa > Arthropoda > Insecta > Coleoptera > Dytiscidae > Liopterus > Liopterus haemorrhoidalis. The sequence continues at coordinate 16,220,356 of OZ020612.1, read as the reverse complement.
GATTAAAATATAGATATTAAAGTAATGAAAAGGTTAAAACAAATATAATCGGATAGACCACCAGAATGCCGACATAGTGCCTCTAATAATTCAACAACTTTGATCTTTACGCTAACTGGACCAATTACTTTCTGCTCTCGTCTTCAGAGAGACGGGTGTTTTTATAAGGAATTTCTAGGAAAAAGGGTAAAAAGATTGTCAAAGTTATTAGGTAATAACTTTAAACAAAAGTCTCCTTGAACAATAAACTTAACATGACGGGTGGTTTGTGAAAGTTTGTCATTTGTCCGGGCGGACTAACCGATTCGTTACAATTAAAACCAGAATCACAACTAGGTTTTTGGTGCCCTTGGCAAATATATGTATCTTGGCACATTTATCATAGGTGCCAGGGAATAAAAAGGCATTTGATGGCCGGCTTTTACCCTTGGCAATTGCCTCAATGCCAAGGTCTAGTTACGCTGTTAAGAACATTTAATTTCCCTAGATAATCCGAATCTAATTGACTAAATGCTGTTTAAAGTTGAAAGTTGTATTAGATAACGTATTTTACTTTTTATTAAGTTCATTTCACGAAAAAGGCGTTCTTCTATCTCACTTCTATCTCACCTAACTACTTTTAATTTTGTAGTCAACTTTTTTTGTAGTTAACTGATCACTAGATGGAAAAATTACAAAACAAGTTTACTGCAACAGAACTAATATAATAGTACATATTTACAAAGGTACAATTTTGTCAAGATTGGTTAAGGTACAGATTATGTAATCTATCACATTTTCTACTGTCTAGATTAAAGTTATCAAACCAGCGTCTCACTCTATAATATGTTTCATTTTGTTATATAAACAGTTCACTTTGGAACAACAAACTATGCTCTATGTCACCTTACAAAAATGTGTGTAAGAAGATAGGAGCTGTGTGTCCTTGCTTCGGATTGGTTTAGAACGTCATCCCTATTACACTGTTAAAATACTGTTTTAGTCCAAGTGGACAGATGTTCAGTGTCGTACATTGGAAATATATATTATTTATATTATTTTATTTTTTTCGTATATTTAGTTATTATTTATATATTTAGACTTTTATTTATATTCTTGGCGTAGATTTTATGGAGAAAATTCTCCAAGTAATTTGTTTTTACGCAGTTATATATTTTTTAGGTTATCTGGCATATAAATATTTTTTGACACTTGACAATTAACAGATCAAGATAAAGGACTAATATGAGGCCAAAAGACAGCCCAGCTGATTGTGCCCAAAGAAGAAGTTATTGATATAATTTTTAGACCTTCATATATAAATATATTTTTAATTTTTATTTACAATAAATATTTAAATAACAAACTTTAGCTCTGAAGATATATTGTTTGTTTTATTAATTTATTTAAACTTTTAGCCAAATCTCTATTTTTATATATAATACATAATTTTTTAAAATTTATATTTTTTTAAATTTTTCAAATTTCCCATTACACTGAATTTATGTTGTATAAATAACGTAAGTGTATTATCTGCTTTGTTTACTTCAATATCTTATGTACCAACTCCTTTTTTATAATAAAAAAAAAATCACTTGCTAACCCAGTTACTACGCCCATGCCCTAGTTGTAACTTATTTTAAATTTCCCGCTATACTGTATTTGTCCTGTGTAAATCGTACTCGCTTCGCAGCGCTATATACTCTTTTCTAATTTGAAATAGAGTATAGTGTTGAAAAGTTTATCATCATAAAATAATTAGTTATAATATATAAGTCCTAGTATGATATTAAATAACTCTCAAAAATAAAAGATTTATTTTAAAAAATACAACTTTCCGGTCAAATATGACTCATAAATAATGCGACAAGGGTTAAATTCATTTAAGTTTAGGGGTGCTGTAGCTCTGCACTCTTATTTACTAGCCACCAGTGAAATCTGCTAATTTGGCAACGCTGATTGTGTCTTGCATTAACCAAAAGATTTATTTAAAAGTTTTATTTCCTTTAAAACTCTCATTTGCCTTCATTACCAGAAAATATAAGCAAACTTTCGTAGGCCTAACTTACACATCATAAACTTTTAATCATTTGTCATCATTACGAAGTTTTCTACAAAAAAAAAATGACTTCAAACTTTCACCAAAATCTCTTACTCTAAAACTTTCCGTCTTGAAAATCTTTTCTATTCAGAAACTAATCCTTTTCGAACCCTAAATGTTTTGACATAAAGTCAGTGACCTCCTTAGAATCTAATATAAGGTAAAGTGAAGGGTCTTTGTGACAATTAATAGTCAGTCCGCCTTGAGTTGGTGGGTTCGAGAGCCATGACACTTGTAATTCTCCAGTATCAGATTAAATAGTGTTGGCAGGACTTTACTCGAATTTACACCTACCGTCATCAATATTGATGCGAGATACTGGGTCATATTAGACTATTAATCAGATCACTCTCCAAGAATATTAACTGGGTAATGTGATATGATATTGATAAGGGATGATTTGGTTTCGTATTCTTGAGAAAAGGAAATTAACGATCTTTTCTTTTGTTTTAGGTAAATATCTAACTTCCTCTGATGAGCTGTGAATTCTAAATGGACTCTCTCTAAAACGGTTTGTAATTATTTGTTTTATTTTATTTGGAAATTATTGTGACAGACATATATAAATAGTATGAAGTTAACTAAGATGACCAGAATTTGGAAATACCTGAGAAGGACCCTCGTCAAATGATACCACAAAGAAAGTGAAGAAAAAAATAAATAGTGTTTTATAACAAACATATAATACAAGCTAAATTTCACGAGGATGACGAGCGGTAGGCGCGGTTTGTTATCATCCGAATGTAATATTGACTAATATGTGACTGAAATACAATATTTTATCTAAAACTATACAGTTTTATCATCAAGATATTAGTAAATTTAATTTAAAAACAAATTCTGAGCGGCAGTTGTAAAACTTTAGAACTTCACTACGTCTACCGGAAATTACTATCGAACGTAATGCAATGTAGAACAGGTTTGAAATACTATTATTTATTGTTTTATTTATTCTAACACTTGTAGGCATCAAGTAGTTCATTCACGATATCTCTGTAATTTTCAGCTCTCACATTTCCAAGAAAATTATATCAGCTTCATTTAGCATACTGTCAAATACATCATCTTTCATTATTTCTCTTATTTGTGGACCCATAAATATGCCCTCTTTAATTTTTGCTTCACTAATTCTCGGAAATTTTTGTTTTAGATACAAAAACCCTCTTCCGTTTCCATCCATTACTTTACCGGAATTCTTCATTTATCCCAATTTAATATGTGAAGGTGGGAAAAATACGTTTTTGGGATTGACCAGTGGTTTACTTCTAACTTTTTTTATTCCAAGAGTTAGTGCCTGACGTAGGGGCCACTCCTTCTGTATAGTGAATTACTTAGAACTCAAAAAGTAACCAGTCTCGAGTCACCACAATAATAATGAATTAATTAATAATGAACACAATCTATTTTGAAGCATACTTTTAGATCTGATAATCAAGAATAAATTTTAACCACTTGTGTAGCGTCACCGCAGATACATGAATTGACGCAATACAAAAATTTTGCATATTCCAAAATATAAATTTGCCTGTTACAGAAAATCTATGGGCGATAGAAAAATTCACTTTTCAGATTTGTGTTAATCGAATCAAAATACATCAAAAATGTTTGTTTTTGGGTTGTAGACCAAGTTTGACCTCCGTAAGTCATAGTGGGGCTAACGCAGCTGTCAAAAGCGTTTCTTTTTATTGCGGCTGATAAGTTCGAATGAAATATATCTTTTAAGGCCCAGAATTTCTTCCACCCTTGAGCTACTCTTCTTTTTACTTCCTTTCCTTGTCTGTTGTTGAAAGACAGTAGTTGCCCGAGGTATATTATTTCTTCTGCATAATCCAAACTATTTCCATGTATGCTGATGTTCACCTTTTGTCCATTTGTCATGACTTAAGTTTTGTTTTTGTTCATTTTTAATCCTGTTTTCTCACATTGGACGTTAAGTGAATTGATCATTTCCTCTAGTTCTTCAGCAGATTTGGAAAGGAGAATTTTATTATCCGGAAACCGAAGATTTGTGAGCTTCTTTCCATTTATTGCAATACCTTTGTTTCCCCACTCCAACTCGCGGAAGATATCTTCAAGTACACAAGTAAATAAGTTTGGAGATAAAGGATCACCTTGTCGCACACCCCGCCGTAGTTTGAAAATAGTGTGTTTATCAGTGTAATTACTGGACCTAAATATGTAAAAGATTTTACTTATTATGTAGAAATACCTTACTATCTATTTTTATATCATGTTTTATATTTATTTTTCGATGACCATGTGTTTTTTATTATTTTTTTATGTTTATTTGCATATTTTTTCTTCTAAGTATTTCGTGGGCAAGCTTTAGGTTAAACTGTAACTTTTTCCATTTTACATAAATACTACTACGTCAGCGGTATAAATCTATTATTTGTATAGTCTATTATTTGTATTTTTCCAGGTTTTTATGTAGGTGCAAAGTCAAATATCTTTGATATGTTATTTTTACAAAATATAACGTCATTTAAATAAAAATAGTGAAGTGACTGATATTGTAGTTTAATTACAATTCACCCTCTTCACAGTTTCTGAGAATTATATTACGTTTTCGATTCGTTAAAGTTTTCCTGAAATAATTATTTCAAAAATTCTTCGAATCTCTGAATTCTTTATAAAAGACGTTTTTTATTCTTTGTAGATTCTGCGTACTGCTAATAACGTTTGTAATATTATTAAAAATAAAATTATTATATAGCGCACAAAGGTCTTTGTAGCTAATGAATAGTGTTTTGAGTCATGTTTTCTAATGAAAGATCTCACTCTCTCTGTCATAAATGTAAGATGCCTTGTGGTTATATAGTTTTGTCGCATTCCCTCCATTGCCTTGGTTTTCTGTTAATTAGATGACTTTATTTTTATTCAGTGTTAACCTAATCTGATGCTTCCATCTGTCTATCGTGGCATTATGAGTCATGATGAAACCCGGGTTTTATTATAGATCACTACCGAGCAAAGTATGGGAATTATGCAAGTAGCACATTGTACACAGTTCTGACAAAGGAATTTCTGGAACTATGTCTTCTGAAGACAAATGACTGGATTAGAAAGATGATCGGTGCGTCAAACTTTGAAACGCACATATTCAAATTAAAATGGTATTGAGAAGCCACATGTTCAGTTAAATGCATGTCAAGAAAATGGCTGCTGGCAGCGAAAAATCTACTGGAACCAAAAAAACGGTGGAAAGACGACCTATCTGCTGTGCTGGGCAGTTTTAGATGAAAGTATCAACTGACCCCTAATTTTTTCCAAATTGATTTGTGTGTGGTTGTATTGATCAGTTGGCAAATGCTGCTAGCAAATTGCACCCATCTTACATACAGATTTTTTATACCTAAAACATCAGCTGAGATATGACGTACCGACCCTTTTAAGATGGCTACGGTACTCTTTTATTCGTCGTTCATCCAAAACCGTATCATGCAATTGCTAAAAAATTACTTCTCAGGGACAATTTTTGGATGTTCTGAACGTGGATAAAATTCAAGGCTGTTACGACCACGTATAAATACAGCGGTTAATTTGTTTTTACTGTTGAAAATTAAAAAGCAGAATTCCCATAAACTTGTACCAACTTGGAATGAATTTTTGTTGACGATAAACATTACTATTATCACTTACGATGTTCAATTTTTTTCCTTTTACAAAATACACAAAACTAGTATATTTTAGTTAGATGTATATAATAAACTATTTGACAGAATGCTTTGCTGTTTCGTGTTACTTATGACAGATGTACAACTCAAAACCAAAGTATTATTGCCGCCAAAAATACCAATTGTGGTCGAGAGCGAGAACTTATTGGGCAACCCGCGTATATCTGGTCAATAGTTGAATTGCCAGCTTGGAACCCAACTTTGGATTTGCCTTTGTTAACAGTAGGGTTTCTATTTGTCGAGTAGTATTCGGGACAGAATTTTCTAGGTCATACTGTGAACACATATTGTCTTTGTAATTAATACTACTAATTCCGTTTTAATTCCGCTGTACTGACCGGTGCTTTGTATTTTCTATTTTGTGTCATGGAAAGGAGACTTACACTTTTAAACAAGAACACAATATAAAACATAGGGTTTTCTACGAGAATGTCCATTAACGCTGAAGATCCTATGTATCATATTTATAAGGTTACAGATAAAGAGTTTTTAGGACAAGGAATGAGTACTTATTCTTGCTATTCAGATAAGAAAGCTGCAATATCTTGACCACATCATGAGATGGAAAAATGTGAACCACAGCAATTTATCATGCTGGAAAACGAATAATATATTGGACAAACAAATTTAAGCACGACGTAAGCATCAAGGCAAGAAAATCTAGTAAAATTTAGGAAAATTAAAGATGTTTATTAAGAATTATTTTAAGCTGTAAAACCCAAAGTGAGATGAGCCTTTATGATTTTCCAATCTCTAAAAAGGGAAAGCATTAAATTAGAAGAATATTTCTGTTTTTATTTGCGAATTGGTCAAGACAGTCCTAGTTTCCAGGCTTGTGGTAGTCCATTTTATTTTATTTTTTTAAATTGGTGAGTTAAGGGGTTCTCCAACAACTTGGTTATTAGCACCTCGGGACATTAGATTGCATTATTTTACATTTGATACATATTTGTTTAGTTACATTTACAGGTTTTACAATAATTCGTGATACATTTGTGGTTATATTTTATGATATATGTTAAATTTTATCGAATAAGTTGATTTCTTTTAAGATTTTGATGATCTTAGTTTCATTTTGGTTTGACAGAATTTCATATGGGTCTGTTGGTAGTTGTTTGGAACTTCTTTTCATATGGTATTGAAGGCATTCTATAATAATATGCCTTACTGTTAGTCTGGTGTTGCAGGCCTGGCAGTTTGGGGGTCTTCTCTTGGAACAGATGTTTATGGGTTAATAGAGTGTGTCCGATTCTTATCCTGGCTTATTTGTTCTCTTCTGGTAATGTTGTTTTGGGATTTAATTCTGTGTATGTAGATGCGAGTGTTGTTCCATGTTTCTTTTGTTTTGTTTTTGTAGTGGATTTTTGTGTCGTATGTTTAAGGTGGATAGGAATAGATTTCTCGGTTTATTGCTTCTTTTACCGCTATGTCTGTTGTCTCATATCCTGGGATGTTTCGGTGCGATGGAACCCATTAGATTGTGACTTCTTTCCCCTATTATATTGAGTGATGTAGATTGTTCTGGATTTTTTTTTTTTTTTTGATTATGGTGTTTCTGGTGAATGTTTGCTGTATGTTGGTGATGGTACTTCTCTCTGTATTGGCCTGGATGGAGTCTTATGTATTTTGCCGCCTGTAGAATAGCAAATGCTTCAGCAGTAAAAATGCTTGTTTGATCTGGTAGGTGGAATTTTTAAATTTCATTTTCTGTAACTAGCGCGGCACCGGTACTACCTTGAATTTTGGTCCCGTCAGAAAAGATGACAATATGATTATTGTATTTTGCGATTATTTTATTGTAGGATTGTAGGAAGACCATGGGATGGGTTTCTTTCTTATTGTATTGGGTTAGAGATAGGTTGATGTTCGGCTGTTGGAGACGCCAAGGTGGTATTTCGTTGGTTTTGTGGGGTCAAGTGGTGGAAGATTTCGTTCATATTACAGAGGCGTTCTTGGAGAGTCCCTTTTCTTGCCAAATTTTAAGTATGAGTTCATATATTCTTTCCTATACTCTTTCACCACAAATCGTTAAAACTTGTGCGGGGGTTTATTTAGTAGAGTTTTCGACAATTCTTTATACAGTGTCTTGCCGAAAATTCTTCCAGTACAGTATGCATAAAAATGGCCTTCATAGTGTGAAAGTTACTGTGGACAAGTTACAGAATAGACTCCCTGATCATCGTCACCATAACTGTTCCAGTATTTATATTAGTGCATGTATAGCACCAGATTCCACTGATTTTTTTTTCAAATTTCTAGTAATATTTTATGTTTTTTCATGTAGCAGTTCCCTATCTTCTTAAATAGATGTTTGAAATATATATAAAAATAATGTAAAAATAGATACAAATCATCGTAATGTTTGATGTTAATCGATCAAAAGAGTATTATTGATCATAATTTTATATTAAGTACAATATAATCACAATACAAATATGTAAAACACGATATGTAAAAATGTTTAAAAAATATAAATAACAACTGTACTAATGGGAATTTCATTGTGGCAAAATAGTTTATTCTTTTTTAGTACAAAAATAGAAATGCATTTAAATGCTTGACGTTTTAGCTCTGAATTAAAATTAATTGCGTTTGATTTTAACATTTACAAGAGACCAAATAAAATAAAAAATTAGCAATATATGTGGTACAAAGAGAATTTAAATTTAAATTTCAGGTTTAGTTTTTTATTTATAGAATAAATCTGAAATAAATAGTTTTAGCAAGCTCTTATTTAAATCGGTCTTAAAAGTCATTAAATTGAATTATATTAGACTTAGAGTACTACTTAAATTTATATATTACACTGTAAATTTTAAAATGCTACTATTACCATGTACCTGTCCATATTTGGATTAAATGAATAAATAAATAGGATGACAATTTTTTTTTTACAATTTTTATAATATAATTACGGCAAAGTATACATAGACAATTTGTGAAACCTTCGTAACATAATGTATCATTTTCATGGTATTGTCAAAGACGCGACAGGGGTGAGAGGCGTGGTGATATACTTCCAAGTTCGAATTTCATGGTGGGGTTGGAGGCGTGATAAGTGCGCGTTTTCGGTTTTGACAACATTTGTATCTAACCCAAATCTAATCTAAAAGTTTATACAAGTGTTTGGAGTAAACGGTTATTCAATTTCATTAAATATGTCTTCAAACCGAAGGAGACGTCTAGCTCTTTTTTATGCATATTTAGACTTATTGCGATATGAAGAAAAGCGATGGTGGGTACGTCCCATATATACATAGAAACAGAAGGCAACAGGGAGATTATTTTAACTTGTTGCAAGAAATGAGACACAAAAAACACAGTCAGTTACTTCAATTACAAGAAAAGAATTTAATTCACAATCTTTTTTACTTGACATCACAATTTAGAATGAAGATTCTGTTGGCCCCTGCTTGGGGTGTATTATCAGTATACCCACTGCATGACATTTCAGCAGACCAGATATTTGAAACCGAATCCATAATAATACACTTTATTACTGCCGACAACATAGTAAAAGTCGCTACTTCGCTACATCAATTTACGTTTTTTTTTTTTTTATGAAATAATGTAGGTGTCTCGCCATTCCGAAAAAATATATTTGTTTCTATGTATTCGACGGCGCGGCCAGCGCTAGAGTTGAAATTTCTGAACTTGCGACACCGCGCTTGTAACGCCGCACCTACAACACCATGGTATGGGTTTTTTCAAAATAGAGCGATCCTATTGGTTGAATTTCTTGTTCCACGCTTCCAACACCAGAATGAAAATGATACATCAGGCGCGTGAAAGTAATATATCGAAACGTATATATTATTTTCACGGTACTACACAAGCAGTGTTCGCAAAATGTCTATATTTATGAAACAATTTTTGTTCGCTAATATAATTTAAAGTACTGTTTCTCAACCACTGCTCCATGGACACCTGCCGGTTCGCAGCTAATTATCTAATAGTCATAATAGCCGTAAAATAATTTATGACTAGTAGTACTTGTGCACAAAATTATAAATTTTTATTTGTAGGTATTAGTAATTATTATTATTATAATATGTAAGTATTATTATAATTATGTAAGTAAATTTGCAGTTTTACAATTAATTATACTGGTAAAATAAAAGATTCACCGGTCCGCGTAAAAAATATATTTTTCCTGGTTCGTGGTAAGATTAAGGTTGAGAATTACTCATCTAGAGCACCTTCATCTAGGGTTTTTCAGATTTTAAACTAGTCTCTCTGGAATATAGGGCGAGAGCATAACTTTCGCCAGTTGACACATGAGTGGCGGTATAACGGTTTCTTGGTCATGCCTACGAAACCCTAAATAGACCAATTAGTGAGATATGAAAAACTCAGATAACAGAGACCATATGGTCATCTTTATCATACACAATTCCAGAAATTTGTCAGGATTGTTTGTAACTAAGTGAAAGTAAAAGCAAATGGCAAAAAAGTCTTATGGAAATTTTTAAAAAAATTAATTGGTAGCCTCAACTACTAGAGCTATTGGCCACCAGGTTACAATATAAATTACACGGGTAATATGTATACATTTCAATTATCCAGAGAAGTCCAGTCCAAGATCATATGACTGAAGTAATAATTAACGCACTGATGTGTTTCTCTCTCACTCACATTGGCAAAATAGTAAGAGAAATACAAATGAAGCATGTTAAAATTTTTTGTTTATCTGTAAGATATAATTACTATAAACGTACTTACATAATTCGAATTATTACATAATTCGAATATGACCTTGACTGGACTACAATAGATAATCGAACTGTACACATAAATTTGTACAAATATATGTTATTTCAAGTTATATTTTTGATGTGATGCTGGTATCCTTAAGGTATTGAATGACTCTGGCTTCTGTGTCGGTGTTGTTGGCTAGCAGATCCTTTAGGGTGCTGGTAGAGAGTTGTTTGCACTTTGTGTTTGGTACTCTTGGCAGTCTATAAAGATAAAGAATTTAAGACATATTATTAATAGAATTAGTTGAAGGCACTCATTCAAACATTTTGAAAAGGGAAAAATTATATATAACTTGGTTATATATTTCGGTATATCGGACCACCTTTAGAATACAAAGTATAACAAATGTCTGTAATATATTCAATATGATCGGAAAAAGTCGTCTAACAGGCCTTCAAATTTATTTTTATAATTTTTGTGTTGGTAATATTGTTTTTGATGATTATCATGTTTGACAGTTTAAACTCATAACCTAACTTGCGCAAAATGATAATGAAATGAAATAGAAAAAAAACAGGAGTATTTACTTTAGTTGCTTGTGATCATAATATGTGTTTTTTAATTATATAATAAATATATGTTGAATATATCAGGGCTTCGAACCGTTATTTTTTTCGTTTCGGTTTTCGTTCCGGTTCAATTAAAAAAATATATATCGGTTCGGTTCCGGTTTTCGTTCCGACAAAAATAACGGTTTTTTTTCGGTTTTCGGTTTTCGGTTCAGTTCCGGTTCGAAGCCCTGGAATATATGATCAATTCATCGAAAAAAAAAATATATTTTGTAAATATTTGAGAGGAATGCCGAGGGGATCGGAAAGCCAAAAAAGCAGTGATCAATAAAAGTTGACAGACTACACTTATTAAATAAATATCATACTTGGTCTATTAATAATATTTAAATTTTCCATTCAGAAATGATTTGTTCAATGTACGGTGATTCTAAACTGGTGGCATTGTTATGTTAGTGTGAGTTTGTTTTGTCATTAAACTAGATGGTGGGTACTAGATGAATTGACCATTTTAATATAATCTGAAACTCTGACAAGAAACGTCTTTTGAAAATAAATTGATTCTGGACAGTGAAACTGCCAATGTAATTAAATTAAAAAATAGCATGGATTATATCGAAGTTACTTTTTTCTATGTGAATTATGTGTGCAACTTTAATAAATAGCAAAAGCAGAAAAACTTACTAAAAATAGAACTTACGAAATTCCTGACATTTCACTCCACGGTTCTAAATTAATTACATTTAACTCGACCACTAAAAGACCAATAACAAAACAAACTGTCCTAAACTCGTATCTGACATTATTAAATTCTCACACGTGCGCACTAAAACTATCGGATAGTTGGATATCGTTAGTACACGTGTTGATAAGCGATCAGTCCCTCCATACGTGTTCAGGAAATACGCCATTAGAACATTCCTTCAGGTAATATTATCAACAGCAGGACCGAGTCATGGAATATGCAATAACGTTCACCGATTGTTCATTGCGGCATCCCAAACGTTCCGTCGCGTCTCGGAATTCCACCAGATGAGCATTCGCCGTGGTGAATTAAAGACCAAAAATGCGGCCAAGAATTTCACTCGAAGAATTCTGCATATCCATTCCTCCTACAGGATCCTCTAGATGACTTCTAACCTTATCCCTATCTCTCTCCTTCTCATGAATGAAGTATACGCCAGTTCAACGCCTCTAGAATCTTTTATTACATTACCATCGATATTTCTGTCGTGTCATTTATTTTCTGAATTAATTTTAAATATTTCGAGGTTGGTATTTCTTCATTGCTCTTGATTGCTGGAATATTATGGAAGATGTTTAATAATGCTTGATATTAAAATGCTCAATTTTATAATGACAGATCCTATTTCCAAGAAATGAGATTTTTTAAAATAGGAATGAAATTAAATTCTAATGACATTCATCAGGTTCCGCTCTTCAAGTTAACGGAGAACTGAATGCAGTACACCTGAGATTTTTCGACCTTTTCTTTCGTTGAGAATATTAACGGATAACATTTTCAAGCCTGAACTTTCTATTTACAAAAATAGAACTACAAATATGAAAAGACTTTCTCTGACATCGCGTTGAAGTCGGTTGCCTAAGGAGCACAGGAATGCAAGTTCAAGTCCCGTAAAACACTTCCAATTTTTCTTCGTCCTTATGTGCAGTCACCTTAGCGGTCAGTTCAGCCTACAGTATTTAATTGTTTTGATGAGCCCCTGTTTACACAGGGATAATAAAATGATTGAATGTTCCGATAACTACGCATATTTTGTAATATGTTACTAGATCTGATAATTTTGGTAACTTTTGTGGTGTAAACGGACTTTGACATATCCATGTGAAACAATACTATGATAATATTGTTTATGTATTATAAAAATACAACATAAAAAATGAACTTGCCATGTTAGATACGAATTACAAACTACAACAAATAATAGTTTTCATATAGTGCTGTGGGTTTAGGAATGGGGAACTCACCTTCTGTGCTCTATGCACTACCTACATGTTGAAAACTATTATTTTTGTTATAAAATAATATGGTTGATATGAAATAAAATCTTCCCTTGCTTCGTGGTGGGATGGAAGACGAAACTCAAATTTCGAAATTTTCTTTTCCGATATTGTGTACTCTCGTGATGGGAACCTATTATCATAATAAGGCTTATTGCATTTTAACAAGCGTCCACTGACCTCGCAGCTTAGATTCGAGGAGAAGACACACACCCTGGCGATGTGCAGTACCGGAAAATGTGCCAAACTAGTACGCCGAAGTTAACAGTTAACGGAGAAATACTAATTTATGTATCCTGCCAATCAGAGAAGCGCAAGCGAGCATGGTTCCTTTCTAAAGGAGGCCTTGAAACCATCCAAAAATTAGTAAGACGAGCTTTATCTTAAAACCTGGAAGTAGTATTCTATTCTTTGACAAAAGATCCGTCATATTTGATCCCGTTTTTCTGTTCTTTGAGATAATATATATTTTTCTTAGTTATATTATGTTTACCCTCAGTAGTATTATTATGAAATGCAAAACTCCTGGATACAATAAGATCTTGGATAACGCTCAAAATACGTTTGTAGAATTGAGAGCGCTAAACGAAATATAACTAAACGGTATTATTTTAATATTACGTAAATAAGGCTAAATCTCTACAGTTTAGAGCTCTGTTTCTACGAGTTGATGCTGAATTGGAAAGATTTGTTTCGATATTTTTGCTTATGAATTCTGAGTTGGTAAAATCGTGTCATAACGAAAACGCGTTGAACGAGATATCCAACGTTCTTCAGGAAAAAATTATTTTTGGATTTACGCCTCCCTTTATCCGCGTAATTATTGTTGTTCAGTGGCTGCTATCATCCTTGACTATTTGACACTTATTTATAGGTCGTTTCTCCATTGCTTTATTAAATAATAACTTAAGTAGCTAAGTAATTAACTAAGTAACTTCTACGTAAACTACTATTTACATAGAATCCTGCGTATCGTTTGAACTGAAGTAGTAACCAACCAAGATCCACAAGATAAAATCAAAGTAAGATCCTATGATGTAGTCTGGTGCTTACGTCGAAAGATACTGCACTTGATGATAATGGCATGCCATTTGGCACACGTGTTCCTTATAAAAATTAAATCATTTTGACCCGCAGCACCTATTTGTGAATCGAGGCAAATTCAAGATGGCGGCGAAACTAGCGCGCTAATTACGATAATGATAACTGATTCTTATGATACAGCAAAATACCTAAATACATATTTGTACAATGGACCTTTAGCTACAATTTGCCGCATCGTACGCGTATTTCCGTTACTTAGTTTACAAGATACCGTCCATAATTCATTCTCAGACGCAAAAAAAGTGATTTCCGAAATGGTTAACGAATTTCGTATGACATGGCTTGTTTTCTATTACTTTAATGCCGTAGATTACGAATCTGTTATCAAAATGGCGAAAATTTAAAATTTTGATAGATTTTTTTCCCAAATTCGAGACATGTTGATATTCTCTATCACTGCAAATATGCGTATATTAATATTTTGTTTCAATTCTTCCTAAATCTGTAGGGCATATCCTTGGCTACAAGAATATGTGCGGAATTTTTCTCTGCAGGGCGCCAAAATTAAGGTAGAGGCCGAAATGTGTAAAATCTCAACTTCGTATTATTTTGACACTCTTTATATCGTTTTCGACCAAATCGGACCTGTAAATTATATAAATTAAATAAAAAATGCCATATGACTTATTATTATTCGGATTTTGCCCGAAATGAAATAAAAAAAAATTACATATCCGGCCGGAACGGCTGTAAATTATGACATTTAAGTAAGATACTCCATGCATATACGGAATTCATCAATTTGCTTAGGTTTGTTCGCAGCACCAGGTCTCAAATGAAGCCGCTTTCGAAATAACGCTCGAAAATCGAATTTTGCTATTTACATCAAATTTGTTGAGTTGTATATCAATTTCGGCTATATTGAAGTCGTAGATTTCGAAAATTTAGTTAATTTAAAGATTTGCTACATATAAGATTGTATTTTACCCGAAAAAAAATAATTACATGTATTATTTACATAGCAGTGAGATTCATTACACGACAGTGAAGTGTCTCTCCATCCAAAAGAGTAGTATATAGCAGTTCTGACAAAATAGTATAGATTACTACACACTTAATACAATTCTATTGGTGGCCGAAAACTATTCTTTCGAAAATGTTTAAAATATTCTCTAATATTTTTACCAGTTATTAGGACAACATTTTAATGTGTTGATAGTTCCTTTATGTTTGCAAATAATACTGACTTCCAGTCCTACCTTACAAAATAATTTATATTTGTTTACAAATCAAAGTCGAAAGCCTCACTAATTGGGTGGGCCTATGTAAAGATAAAATTCTAGTGAGATAGAGTATGTCCATTCAAGCCATCAATTGTACTGATTATTGCCGTTATTAATTTTAATTTAGGTTTATTTTAAATTTTTAAAGGGGTAAAATATTTCAAAATTATATTTTTAAAAACTACGCCTATGAAAACGCCAAGTCAAGTTCAGGGGCTAATTACGTCCGTTCCCTAATAATTAAAAATTAGGTATTATTTCTTAAATTAAAGTTTATTTAAAATGTTTCTTCAATTAATTATGCAAAATAATGTTTCACACCAGGTTTCGACTTCGATTCAGACTAGTGTTGAATAAGAATTCATGGAATATCTACATTTTGTATAGAATTAAGTAGTAGAGGAAGTCAGTATTATTGGCACATATAGAGGATATATCAACACATTAAAATGTTGTCCTGATAACTGGTAAAAATATTTTAACCATTTTCGAAAGAATAATTTTCGGCCATCATTAGAATCGTATTAAGTGTGTAGTAATCTATATTATTTTGTCAGAACTGCTATTTACTACTCTTTTGGATGGAGAGACACTTCACTGCCGTGTAATGAATCTCATTGCTATGTAAAGAATACATGTAATTATTTTTTCGGGCAAAATAAAATCTTTTGTGTAGCAAATCTTTAAATTAACTTCATTTTCGAAATCTGCGACTTCAATATACCCGAAATTGATATACAACTCAACAAATTTGATGTAAATAACAAAATTCGATTTTCGAGCGTTATTTCGAAAGCGGCTTCATTTGAGACCAGGTACTGCGAACAAACCTAAGCAAATTGATGCATTCCGTATATGCATGGAGTATCTTACTTAAATGTCATAATTTACAGCCGTTCCGGCTGGATATATATTTTTTTTTATTTCATTTCGGGCAAAATCCGAATAATAACAAGTCATATGCCATTTTTTATTTGATTTTTGTAATTTACAGGTCCATTTTGGTCGAAAACGATATAAAGAGTGTCAAAATAATACGAAGTTGAGATTTTACACATTTCGGCCGCTACCTTAATTTTGGCGCCCCGCAGAGAAAACTTCCGCACATATTCTTGGAGCCAAGGATATGCCCTACAGATTTAGGAAGAATTGAAACAAAATATTAATATACGCATATTTGCAGTGATAGAGAATATCAACATGTCTCGAATTTGGGAAAAAATCTATCAAAATTTTAAATTTTCGCCATTTTGATAACAGATTCGTAATCTACGGCATTAAATTAATAGAAAACGAGC
The DNA here is from genome assembly GCA_963971575.1 of Liopterus haemorrhoidalis. Lineage (NCBI taxonomy): Eukaryota > Metazoa > Arthropoda > Insecta > Coleoptera > Dytiscidae > Liopterus > Liopterus haemorrhoidalis. Next base: position 16,203,685 of record OZ020612.1, on the reverse strand, counting down.
CATATCATACGAAATTCGTTAGCCATTTCGGAAATCACTTTTTTGCGTCTGAGAATGAATTATGGACGATATCTTGTAAACTAAGTAACGGAAATTCGCGTACGACGCGGCAAATTGTAGCTAAAGGTCCATTGTACAAATATGTATTTAGCTATTTTGCTGTATCATAAGAATTAGTTATCGTTATCGTAATTGGCGCGCTAGTTTCGCCGCCATCTTGAATTTGCCTCGATTCACAAATAAGTGCTGCGGGTCAAAATGATTTAATTTTTATAAGGAACACGTGTGCCAAATGGCATTCCATTATCATTAAGTGCAGTATCAACGTAAAATATGGTGCGTAGGCACTAGACTAATGAGAAAATGAGCGTAAGAAAATGACGTTGGATAAGTCATACTTTCAGAAAGGATACTAATGACATAGACAGGGTGACACTGGATTGAAATCCTTAAGGAAGTCGGAAACGTGGCAGACCAATAAATACTTGTCATCAACTTACCTTGAAAGAAGGCAAAGGATGTAACATTTCTTGGTAGGAACTCAAATAACTAACTCGAGATAGACCTAAATGGCGAAATTTTATTGAAGCCCCATGCTTCTCTTAGGAACGGTAGGATTACATATACACATGCATGCGTAAGTATTTGCATCTTTTTCACTTCTTGGTCGGTGAAGGTCCATATCTCCCAGGTGTACATAATTATTGGTAGTATGCTCTGATCAAAAAGCCATTTTAATTACTGTGGTATTGACGATTTGAATATGTTTGTGTGTAGTAATATCCATATAATATACCTGAGTATCAGTAGAATACTTAACGTTAACTGTATCACAACCTTGGAATAGAAATTAAAGTAAAATAAAGAAGTAAAGAAAAGTAACCACAAACTTTACGTAAACTATATTATTTTTGTATTTCCTTCAGTTTGTTTGATGGCAGAACTGTTGATACAAAATAATTGACAATGAGCACGTTCACAAACAATGAGTTTATGAAATGTTGACATTTTACAAATAAACCGCATCAAAATCAATAAGTCCTATCCGTTATTACGGGGAATAATGCCTTCGATAACTGCACAATATACATTACAATTCAGTCGATATTAAAGGTGAATAGCTCTTTCACTTTTGTGGTTTTCAGTAAAAAAAAATCGTTTGAAATATACGTTTGTTGAATGTATGGATATGCATTAATATGAGCAATGTAAATTGGAATTATATCAAATGTTTTTTGATTGGAATTATTTTACAAACTGAATTTTTATCCGGTATTTTCAAATACTGAAAATGTATGCCCTAATTTTTAAAACACATTTTCAAAAAGAGATTTAGTGTTTTATGCTAAACTAAAATTAATTTAACATATACAACTCATGCAGAATTTATACGATGTGTCTTTTCACGAAATGAGAAGCATCAGAGTACAGTTAAAGCATGCAGTTTCCCATATATTCCAACTATGCCTGCGAGCACAGTGTAGTATACGTAGGTGTAACATTGACAAACGATGTGCTGGTTGTATTTGCTTTATGCGTCCTGATCAGTGGATCCCAATCTGTGGTACATAGTTAGACAAAAATTAGTAGTTCCTAATCGTTAGACTTCTACTTCTTCTATGCCGTCTCCCTTTAAAGGTTGGCAATAATAATAGTTTCGATTTTGGATTAGATTTTGTCTTTTGTTACAACAACTTGGAATATATATAATTTAGCTCTGCAAGCCCAGTTGGCCAATGGCTTGGTTTATGATTTTCCTCCATCCTTTTTTATCCGTTGTCTTCTCCTTCCAGTTGCTGATGTTGCATTCATTTATGTCCTTTAAAACTTCTCCCTTCCATCTCGCTCTTGGCCTACCTCGTCTCATTTTGCCTCCTATGGTACTTTCTAATATCTTCCTTGGTGTTCTATTACTGTCCATTCATATTATGTGCCCCATCCATCTAAGTCTGTTACTTTTCACTATTCCTACTATGTTCGGCTCTTTGTATAACTCTTTTAATTCGCTATTTGTTCGCCTTTCCTATCCGTTCTGAGTAATTTTTCCTCCAAATATTTTTCTAAGGACTTTCCTTTCCCACACTTTTATTCTTGTTAGTTCTTTTTACTCACCATCCATATCTCACTTGCGTACACTACTAACGGTCTTATTAAACAACTTGGAATATATCTACTAAATGTTTATTCGAACCTCTCCAAGTACTCACAAATATTCGTCAACCACGAAGTTCTTCTATGACTCAAGTTTCTGTTGCCTTAAATTTTTCCCTGAATTATAAATTGTTACAGTTCAAACTTCTTTCCTCTTATTGTAAGTCCCAGGCACTCTATTTTCACATTTGATGGTGAGTAACAGTTCTATAGATATTTGCATTTCAGCTGAACCTCTTTATTTTTACTGTATCTGTCTTTATTATGTCGATAATTCCACATTTTGGCTTCCTTACGCTTCTTTTTAGTGTTTGGAATAAGGATCTATATTTGCAAACCATATAGGGTAAAGACTCACTTAATTAAGAGTTCTTTCATTTTTACAAACGCCTCTCTTGCTTTCTCTATACGTGTTCTAATTTCTTGTTTAGACTATTAACAAGAAATTAGAACATATCTATTGTTTCCAAGGTATTTGCAATGAAATATTTTTGCGATTTGCTGATCATGTAGGTTTGGATCTCTGGAATTTATTTGGTCTTCTTAAAATTTAATCGGAGACCAAAGTAGTTTATTTTATTTACGTACGGTATAAATCAGTTTTATAAATTCCTGGACGTAATTTTCAAGGACAACCGCAACCTTAGGATATAAATATGAGGAAGCCAAAGTGATTACGTTACAAGGTATCACATTTTCAAAAAAACTGACTACACAAACTATAAATAGTTAGTTAGTTAAAATTTTTGGCGCACAGCAACAAAGGCTATTTGCGTTTAAGGCAGCCCATTTAAATGACTACACTACATATTAAAAACAATAAATTAAACAATCAATAAATAAATAAAATCAATAAAATTACGCATACTCAATAAAAGAAATCTTGAACAGTCTGTTCGAAAATTTGAACAGACTCAGGGTGATAGTAAGATGCCAATTACCATCGAATATCACAGTTTAGAAATAGAACACATTAAAATAAGGTGCAAGACTTCACATATAAAACAGTAAGTTCGATTCTCTCAGGAAGAGTATCAGTCTGTCCATGAGTACTCTGTCGTCACCTATAGCACAGACCTAGCCTTTCCCTGACATCCTCGAACTGTACACATTCAGTTAAAAAATGTAACACAGACAAATCCGTGTTGCACGTCTCACAGATAGGGGACTTTTCACCTCGAAATATAACTGTGTTTAACAGCTCTTCAAGTTTAAAGGTGGAGCAAAGCATGTGTCTTCTCCTGGTAGTAAATTGATAAGAATATCCAATAAAGTAATGTGTAATTTAATACAGCAATCTTAGTAAAACCGTTTGTTTCTCGAAATGAATGCCACTTTTGCTTTGACCCTTTCATATTATAATGTTATTACCAGATTGAGTGCTATGGGCAATTATACTTCTCTTAGAATGTGGTAGAACTGTACTAGAAAGAAATGTGTAGTTTCATTCAGTGTGCTAAACTATCAAATCTGAGGCCCACATTTGTACCTCGATGGTCTAAAACCTACCTGAGGGCTTAGGTATACATCTTATACCGCTAATGGCTAAACAAGCGTGGGCCACATATATACCACATAGACTCAACCTGTTAATTGTCTTGTCATTTAAGATTATGTCAGCAACCTCACAATTCTATAGAGGTTTTCTAAAGATAGTAAAATTTTAAACTTTTCTGTTAAACTCTATTCTACTTTAAACCCTTAGAGCTCTCTTATCTATACTTTCAAGAGCATCGAGAGATCAGTGGATTTATGTAGATACCAATATACGTAATTATATAAAAATTGAGACGTTATACCCATTACTACCTCAAATTAGTTTTTCTTATCCTCAGAACCCTATATTTCTATATTTGTGATAAATATAAATCCTCCACGGATCTTATTAAAATTCTGCATAACAGAGTGTCAATTTTATTCTCTTCTTTAGTGTAAAATAAATTTATTGAAGCACTAACTTCAACATGCGCACGAGTTAAAATCGAATAAAGCAAATAAATTCAAAATCGTCCATTTACTTAATACGCCATCTTTGATGAGTGACACTTTAAACAGTCGAACGAGCTTCGGTTCTGTGTACCTCAGATAAGGGTCCCAGCATCACTAGAATATACCAAACACAATGTATAGATATAGTGCAGTTTCACAGTCTAAGATCACACATAATTCTTTCGCACCGTTGTTTAGAATGTATCATCATGTTTAGGGGAGTCTGCTTTCCACCCAGATTGTCACACGCCTAGGGATATTTTGACCCGATGTGGTTTAGTCTAGTTCACTAAGCAATTTCTATGCGCATGGTTGGTATGACTGTAGCTATAAGATAGGATTTAATCTGAAAACCTGTTTATGTTCTTTACTTGATATATTGTTGTTAAGTTAAAGTGGTTTGTTGCTTCAACAATTGAGCGAGGCATGGCCAACTAAGATAAACGACACTTTTTTTGTTAAATGGGGTTATTTATTAGATAGCATTTCAATAGTGTCAGGTTATCGGAAAACTATTAATTCTTTGCGAAAATATACTGATAGATTTATCTTTCTTAGATTTATAACAATGCAACACAAAAATAAAAGATAAGTCTGGTATTTTTGGTAATTTTGATGGTTGAGGATTAACGGAAATGGGATAGTGTCTTTGATGTTCTTCACAACAAAAATATATAGTAGTAGCACGACCGAAACAAGACAGGGGCAGAAGAGATGTATTTCTACAATAAAATAAAAATAATGTATAACCATTGTTTGTTAATTTTTTAGCTCTTTGAATGCCTTGATCTTTCCGACTGATGGAACAATTTCGCTTTTTTTTTTGGAGTCGGGGAACCACGATGCCTCCACTTTTTCGACTATTCCATGGTATTTGGCGTATAATAATAGACCACATCACCAGATTTTAGCTAATAACTATCTAGTACCGAATGATAAGACATCGAATGAGTTTGTTATCCGCAGCAAACGCGGCACCCATCTTTACGTATAGTTTCCGCATTTCCTGTTCCACGGTTAAAATAAAATGTACGTATTCTCTCGTTTTTCCAACTATTTGTGCTACCTTTGACAACTTGAGTCGTCGATCATTTAAAACGAGATTGTGGAAACTGTTAACAATTTTAGGTGTTGTAGACTTTGTTGTAGGTTTTCGAACTATCGCTGCGGCAATCATACTTAAGACTAGTTCTGTCTCTCTTGAACTCACTCCCCAATTACAAATGGTTGCATACGAAAGGACATCCTCACCTAATACATAAACCATATCGATATGGATTTCCTTTGTCGAAGTCTTGTTGTAATAGATACTGAAAACTGCTTGATAGTTTCTTTTTTTCTGCCTATGACAAGTTATCTGAAAATCTGGTTTTGGGCATATGAATTTGTGCGATTTTTTATGTGATTATTTATTATTATTATCTTTATTATTGTTATACATCATTTTCTTATAAAGATGGATGTCTACTGAGTCTCTGAACGAATCCTTGGCTCTAAGAGACATAGGCTCTTCTCTACCGTGTGAAGTATAAAACATATAAATATATAGACAAGTAATCATCCATCTTTAGCTGGGTAAGCTATTCCTAAGACAGCTGTTTTTTATATGCTGATAATATTGTGCTTTCCGGTTAACTGTTTAATGTACTCTATGCAGTGGCATACGCAGAAAAATATTTCGGGGGGGGGGTTATTTTTCACAACATTGGAATTTATACGTATTGGAAATGTGAGAATATTGAAATGCGGTAATTATAATTTTAGTTCTTTTCGAATTTTCGGAAGAGGGGGGAATTATCCCCTTTATCTCCCCCTGCGTATGTCACTGACTCTATGCAACTATTTATTCCAATAAGTTAAAATTTCAAGTACTGAGTGGCGAAAACTTAACTTTACAATTTATTTTGACCGACATTTTGGTTTGCTTCAATTAGGACAATGTATGTATATATGAATTTGGTCAGAAGGTGAAATTGTATCTTATTTCTTAGAAGACGCTGATCCGTTGCCCCTGTAACTGTGAATGGTGACCATTACCGTGACATGATCGAGAATTTTCTGTCATATCAGTTTAATGAACCAGTTTATAATAGATCACTCTATTGATATATAAATATGATTTGACGAAATGCCGTCCCGTTGTTTTGATATTAGTTACACATCAAATGTTGTAAAAGACGCAATAATATAATTTTTAGAATACCAACAAATTTATATATAAGAAAAAAAAAAAAATAAATAAATAAAAAATAAAGAAACATAAAATAAGACGCAATAAATGATGATAGGCCATAAAAAACAGCTGTGGCCGCCACAGGACCGACCGCTATAACAAAGTAGGTACTTGTTTAATTTATGCTGCTTTATCAAAAAATGTCTGAAATAAAAGTTGTAAGTTATTGCTTTCATAGCAACTTTTGTTAAATAAATTTTTCCGACATATTTCTCTGTTGTGAAATATTCGCAAAAATCTTAAAACCGACACGAGTAAACTCCCATTTCTAGTTAACAGATTTTTACCAAAAATTGATCAACTCGTGCCATTGGTGTCAAAAGCTTAAATATGAAGTTTCATAAAAATCCTTTTAGCCGAATTTGCTCTGTACGGACAGACAGACGACAGACGGACGGACGGACAGACGAACAGACAGATAGACAGACCGACAGACATCATGCTAAAAATAGTCAAAACGTTATGTAGGGACATCAGTTCGTGGATATCCATCGAAATTTCGAAATGTCAAAATCGTTATGAACACAATACCTCCCTTATATATGTTGGCGGTCGGTAAAAATATAGATTTTGATGAACATAAACAGAAAAATGCTAGAGTTTGCAGTTGGGCTTTTTTATCCTCTGGGTAAAATACTTTCAATATTATTATTATGTTATTAATTATTTGTTTATTCTATTCCAGAAAGATATTTAAGTGATTCAATGACATAAATGTCATTATAATTCCTATACACAACCAAAAGCATAGACATTAAACCTATAAAAACAATAAATTATGAAGCACTATTCGTCATATATAGTAAAATATTTTATAAAATCTTAACTCTCGTAGTTTTTTTATCATTGCGAATAGATTAATAGTTGTAAAAAGTTTTGAAATAATATCTGTAAGAATGTAATTTCACTGCAAAACTAGAAAATATACTATAACATTATATTGGTAAACATCAATGTTGTACCTCCAGTTTTGACATTAGGCGAATGATTTTAGCTTAGATTATCTATACATATTGTTTCAACAAGATAGTGCCACTTGTCACAGAACACAAACCACAATCGAAATTTTTAAGAGAATGTTTCCAGAGTGATTAATCTGTAGAAACAGTGTCATCAATTGACTGCTAAGTTCTCCTGATTTAACCACTCTAGACATTTTCTGTAGGATTATCTTAAAGTACATGCCTGTTCCAACAAACCAACATCTATTGAACGACTAAAAAACAATATTCGTTCAGCATCAGGTATACGAGTACAAAATCCATTTTGTTTTACTTTATTCATATTTGTGTTTTTATTTTTATCTTATGTAAGGAAATTCTATAAGATCGTTAATATTAAAACAGGATAAATCGCAAAAATAGTGAAAAATTACAAATCCTTCTATCTGCATGGGTCAGAAGGTTAAATCCAATTCAAATAAGGCAGTTCTCAAGATTTATATCGCTAGAAACTTTCAGAAGGACTAGTCCTTTTCGTATAAGCTGTTTTAAAGTATCAGCTTCTTTCTTTCTGCTGTCATAGTGTTTGGGATAACTCGAAATGTTTAGAAAGGAAAAAAGGATATCGATTAGGAAAAGGAAAAAGTTTGTACTTGTAAACGAAACGAGATAAGCTTTTTTCAACGTTTCAGATAATTATTTTCTGAAGTTTTTACAATTTTGTACAAAAACTTTCTCGCAAAGTTTATTAGAAAGATTAAAAACTGTTAAAAATATATTTTACTGGTAAAATTTTGTTCAAAAATTTTTATAACTTTACGCTATCAGATTTCAAGAATATTTAAGTACAGTATGACACCGGATAATGTTTAGGAGTTTTTTCAAAGATTTTCAACACTATACGCTATAGTGCTAAACCCGGTTATTTTAACATTACGTACAATCTTTTAATACATAACGGGAAATATTTAAATTTTTAAAATTGTGGTCTAAATCAGTGTTTTTTATACCTTCGACAGTTGCGGATCATTTTCAGAATTCCACACTAACCGCGGACCACCAACTTCAAGAAAAACTTTATTTTGCATAAAGGCCCATTATTAATACTCATGAAATTTTGTGTGCGTGGACCACCAAGAACTGCACCGCGGACCACCTGTTGAGAAACACTGGTCTTAATAACACTACGCTAACAATACTCTACTTCTATCTACGTTATAAACATTAAACTGTCAAACTTAATTTTATATTCTACAAAAACATTAAAAATGTTTATTATACTAAGTAATACCCAATGAGAATTTTAACTATTTTTAGAAATAAATTAAAGCAATTTAAAAAGTTCTTACCACTAATATGTACCTACGATGACTTATATTCCATAATAACAAGACTTTAAAATCAATTTGTAGATAAGAATAGCTCTCCATCACATAACAGTATTTCTGAGTGCGATAAAAAAAAATTGCGCAGGCGGATAATAAAATAAAGTTCACTTTTTTTAACCAAATCACTGTGTAAATTTTTATGAAATATTGTCACATTTGTAATCCTAGGTCAGGATTACGACATCTAGACGTGACGGTCAGCTGTCTGATTAAAAACTATTCGTCAGCGTTTGACGTATGTGGCCTGATTACGAAATACAGACACTGCATTTTCGTAATGAGGAAATATTTGTCATGACGTATGAATATTGGAACTGGGTTAAACTTTCGTTACAAAAAGGCTGGATGAAACAGAATATGGAAGCACGCTGCACGTATTAGTCCACAAGGTGACGACCAAGACACTGACGCCAGATTCTTGTATCGAGGGTGAAGCCAAGCAAGCAGTCACCATGTGAGTGGAAGAAGACTTTTCCAGGCTCCTCGACTCCCGGATGGGTAGCCCCCGCTTCGGAGATAGGTCCAAGCCGATCCTGGCCAACACGAGGTGGACCGAAGACTTCCCCAACTCCATGGACCAATTCAAACATTATTATGAAAATTTAATAAATGTTTAATAAATTTGTTATGTTGAAACCAGGAGTTGTGTCTCAATCAAACCACCCACGTGGCAATATTACTTTTTCAGTGTTAAAATTAACACTACCTTAAGTCTTTATTTTCTAACACTATAATATAACCAGTATATAGGTTAGTGTAAATTTCACACTAAATTTAATTACAAAAGAAATGTAAATAATTAACCCAAAAAGCGAGGGCCTTCATTGTACACTAAAAGTTCATTTTTTAGTGCACCATGAAGTCCCCTTAACACTACTTTTTTAGAGTATAGGACCAATATAATGGACTTATCGAGCGCAGTTCGAAATAGCTTATTTTTTGGTAAAGAATACTTTCTGTCTAAGGGATAGTTTTGAAGCCTTGAGTAACGGCATCTTGGCTAACCTAGGGCTCGCCCAATATCTCGGTTAATTAGCATTACACTAAATATTTATTGAAATTCCCGCTTATGTGATTCTTACCAAACCCTATTATTTGGTAGTTTAGTAGGTAGTTTTGTGACTGCTTAAACTGTGAGATTGTGTTAATTCCTAGTACATATGTACCTTATGTTTTGACGTTTTATTGTCTAAATCAGAGAGGGGCAATGGTAAATTAAGCCCAACGGGTCACTGATTTTGGACGGCCCACCATGAGTATTCTAAACGAAAATGAAGATCGATATACTTTTTTTTTGCATCCGCGCTAAATATCCATTTAATTGTGTTGTTTTGAAACTTCCGTCGAACCTTCAACTAGAAATTGTTAATCTGAAATGTGAGATGTTAAAAACCAAATATGAAGAAGAGGTTAACAAGTAAAATTAGGTTGTAGTTTTACATCAATATTTAACAGTACCTACAGCAGTTTGCATCTAAGTTGCAAGTTTTCAGTTAGATGTTCATTCCATGCTCGACAGTTGTACGCGTAACTTCATATAGCACCTGCAAGTATGTAAAATATAGTTGGAGAGTGCCCTAATTCTATTTTATAGTGCGTCCTGTGTCCTCTAAAACTAGCGTGTTCGCGCAACTCGTACTCATCCCTAGCGGCCACGTTAGGTGCAAAAAAAAAAACTGTATTTCTGCAAAAATATATTTTATAGTCGTTATTCGGCTCACAAAGTCTCAGATAATTTACTATCCGTCAATAAGATAGCCGACCCTTAATCTAAATAAATAACAAAAAATTGTATAATTGTCCTTTCGAAAAAGGACATTTGATCTACCAGTGTCCCGGTTTGACTCAAAGTGCAAAGTAAGATGCAAAATGTCTTAACTTTTAGCTACAGTTAAAACCAGGACCTGCTTTCTCAATAAACGGGACCAAGTGCAAATAAGTTGTTGGGGCCCAAAAACAATATCTCAACAATAAAAAAATTGATGTGAAGTGTGAATTTTCACACATTGCAGGGTTTTGCAGGTATATAATAAGTGAAGGCGGCATGCTGAGTGTGTAGGACAAATTTTGCTTTGTAGTAACCACGGCAAAATGAATGATCTTTTTAAAACAATTTATCGTCTGTTAATCTCAGAGCTTTAAAAACAAATTTTATGTTAAAATATTTTTTTGTTAATTTTAATTCGAATACCTAATATCATTATTTAGGTTTCTAAATAAGTGCAGTATTTTTTTTATATAACCGCCCTCTGGCTTCGTATAAATGACACAGAATGAAAATATAATTCCAATTGGTTATTAAATTTACGCTCTTGAAAATTAAATTCAAAATGTGCTAAAATATAACTAGAATTTTAACAAATTAATTTAAACATAATAAATATAAAAAAAAAAAAACAAAAAATAAAATTGACTCTACAAGGCAGGAACGAACCTGTGTAGTGAGTAACGATCCTGCGTTGTTGTCGAGCAACTGAGCCACTAGACCACCAAATGCTTATCAACTTAGTGTGTTATAAGAGTATAACATGTATGCATCGTCAAACAAAAAACACAAAAAATGCGTTATTTTCCGAAAACATAATCTGATCAAAAATTCCTGTTGTACTATTCCGGTTCACACCAATACACATTACTTAGAATTTTTTCACATTTTTAGTTTAAACCATCTGGGCTACAGGGTGTGGGACAAAAATTTTTTTGCACAATTTTAGCAAAAATCGCCTCAAAATAATTTATTTTGCAAAAATTAAATTTTGATCGTTAATCCACGTACTAAGGGCTTTCATTTGATATCCTACTCAGAATTTTAAAAAAATATTTTTTTTTTCGATGAGCACATATTTGTTTATATTTTTAGGGGGATATGTTTTTTAGATGTTTTAGTATTTTTCCTATGTGCGGGTCAAAAAGTTGTACAAGCATGCCAATTTTCAACTCTCTAGGTTTAGCCGTTTGGCTACAATTTTTACCGAACAGACAGACAGACAGACAGACAGACAGACAGACGACAAAATGACGGTATAAGGGTTTTTTGGTCATACCTACAAAACCCTAAAAAGTCAAACATCTTTTCTTATAGAAAAATAAAGAAAATATAATAAAATAAGTACATCAATTGTAAAACAAAAAAAAATCATAAGTCAATCTCGAAAACCTGGGGAGCATAAAATCGCTCTCAAACAGTTGGTAAACGGAAGGCGACAATCGATATTCGAAAGGCCTAATTTAGAAAGACGTGTGCCCTATTCTATTCAATTTTTCACTTGTCTTTTCTATTCTTCTTTCTTCTTGTTTTTTTTTTGTTTTTTCTCCTTTTTCTGGGATCTGCATACCTTGGATTAAAGCCCCTTATACAGCCCGGAGCCAGTCGGCGTTACACCATCCGATATGCGATACGGCCAGCCCTGATCGAAATATTATTAAATTTCTATCTTCATTTTTCTTTTCCACAATAAAGTATTTCCATAAGAGAAAAATAAACCATTAGAACGTCTCAATTTTTCAAAAAAACTTAGATAATACTCCTATTACTTTTTGCTGATGTTGATAAAATGCATTTTCTTGACATTATTTTCTGTAAAAAACTCTTTCTTATTCCATACTTCACTCACTTTTTACTGTCGCAATCTTAAAGAACTTTTAATTTTTTGCTTTTGTGGCTTTAGTCTCGTCTGGAATTGGCAAGATTTCAAACGAATACAAATAATAAAAGTAAGTGTACTAACGTTTGCAAGTTTTAAAGTTTTTAACGAATACCTGAGATCGTGATCTAGTTCTTAAAGAAGTTTTAGTACGCGTTTCGGTGTCTAGAGGGCCACAGCAAGTTTATTTAATATGAAACAATGTTACAACTCTACAATAAAATATGCATTGCGAAGTCAGAATTTCCTATAAAAGAGAAAAACAAATAGAGCAAATGGTACGTAGTTTTTACATATTGAATAATATTAGTTCATTTATACATAAGTTGGACGAAAGAGTAGTGAAAGATATTTTTACTAAATCTAAACAAAATAAAATAAAATGACTTTTTTATCACATTACTTTAACTGGGACTTCGTAAATATGCCTGGAATATACTGTGGTCTAATTGACACTATGCATTGCTCAATCATGGCCTCCAATGAGAAATCCAATGAAAACAAAGATCATCAGCACAAAAAAACTTAGATTAAAACCAAATAAATTCAAATAAACTAATTCATATATTATTCAGTTTTAAATTATTTTCAATGACATAACATATATAAGTAATATCAGTTCGAATACCATTCATCTTCATCAGTCAAATAATTCTTAAATTAATATTACATTAAAAAAATATATAAAATTGCATTTAAATTCTTTCCACTTAAAAATCCGCTATCCGCTGTTGAAAGTTTTAATACGTCAAAATTGAAGCAATTCCCCTAAAACCCAGCGGAAAACCCGAAGGCAGTATTCGTCCACGGTCGCTGAAAACTCCGAATTACAACATTGAACTAAGCCAACGAGTGAAGGAAGATACCGATCTGACAGAATATAAACAAAAGTTTCTAGATATTTTGGAAAACTAACACTGGAGCAGCAGTAATAGTGGGAGAAGAAGAACACCAATACCACCTCCCATCAGCAACAAGTGTCTTCACAGCGGAAACATACAGCATACTACAGGTCACCAGTAATATCTTGAATAACATAAATAATAAATTTATAATCATAACAGACTCATTAAGTGCCGTTGAATCCCTACAACAAATGTATTCCAAAAACAAACTGATCCAGAAAATTCAGGATAACATCCATGAAAACCTCAGCACAGGAAAATACTTGACCATCCTGTGGGTGCCATCCCACTGTGAGATACAAGGAAATAAAAACTGATAAAGCAGCAAAATCAGCGACAAATCTACATATAACAAACATTAAAGTACCTCACAGCGACATTAAGAATGAAATAGGTAGAACGGTGCTAGAAGAAATAAAGAACAACAAACTACCAGGAGTAAAAGAGATTCAATAAAAGGAAACAACAAATAACGGTTACCAGATTGTGTTTTGGTCATACTTTAGCAATCCATAAATATATACTGGATAAATCCGACCCCACCAAATGCAACTTATGTAACACCCAACTAAGCGATAAACATCTCCTGATTGTATGCCCAAAGTACTCAAGAGAACGACATTAATAAATATCCACCAACATTGAAGGAAGCCGTCTCCAACAACATGAAAATAACGAAACGGATATTACAGTTCAGAGAAGAAACTGATCTCGCCCCACAGATATTAAGCAAATAAAATATCAATATATATACTTATTAGATTAATTTATGTATATTATTTAATGTAATTATAATGTACAGGGACACCTTTGTAGTGGATGTACCTCAAATTGTCTAAATAAAAATAAATAAAAAACGATGGCAAATAGAGACAACACTGTACGGAATTCCGTCTGTCTGTAAATACAAGTTCCAATGCGGAATTTAAATTCTTAAATTCAAATAATTCCTCAAAGTACGATTTTGGGATAATAATGAATACGGACTTTTGTTCAGAATAAGTTACCATTTTAGAATACATGAAAATATAAAGGATTTGGTACATATTTCTATACTTACATGCACGTTTACCAATTCTTTTCAGCTTCGGATGCTTTGTCATTTTAAATTTTGGCAAAAGTACTCAGTCATTAGAGGATAATTAAAAAGTTTCGTTAAAATATAAAAATAAAACCTATAAAACCAGTAAAAATCTCTAAACACCAGATTTGGGAGCTAAGTTCCTCCTCAAAGGTTGGCGGCCCTTGCGGGTCAATCATATTTTGCATGATTTTTTCGTACATTTCAACACGAATAGTCTCCTTTAGTTGCTCAATTGTCTACAGTTTATTGGCGTAGACTTTGCTCTAAACGTAGGTCCATACAACATTTAACGCGATTTAATCTTGGCGACTAAAAACTATTCCCCGATTTATTTATAAAAAAAATGTTGCCAATTTATAGTAACACTCATTGTACGACAGGCAGCGCCCCTTTGTTGGAACCACATATTAGTAGGACTTTATTATTATTTATTTAGTTGAATCATGTAGCGGTAGTGCTCTTCATCGAGTGCTACATTTTTCATGGTGCCTTCGACAAATATGTCCCGATAAATATAACTCTCCAGGTTATATACCGTACACCATAAACACTCTGTGTAAACGTGGATGTAAAGGTTGTTGGTGTATCAATTTTGGGTCCTTCAGTGCCTAGAAATATCTATTCTGCTTGTTCTTAGCCATTGACGGCACAATATGCTTTTTCTATTATGAAGATCTAAAGCGAAATATCAGGATCATGGACATTCTGTAAAATCTTGCTGTCGAACGTATGACAACGCAAATTGTTTCTGGATTTAATTGATTTTTATACGGGATTAATATTTTAAAAAGAAATATCTACAAATGTATAAATCGGTAGATGTCTTTTAGCGTATGGTTGGTTAGGACACATTCTTCTAAATGCTCCTAGCAAAGTGTATCGCCATGCACTAGCAAACATCCCATAGGGCAGAAGTAGACGAAGATGATCTAGGAATATCTAGCGTCGATCAGAGATAAATTCATGGAGCTTGTGATGGTACAGTCACTGGTACCCCATTTAATTTTTTTTATTTTTTCATTTTTATCATTTATTACGCATTCCAAGTCTTAAAAGAAACAGATCATCTTAAGTGTGTTTCTTATACCTCTAGTTTCCGCTAGTACCTACGATCAGATGTGCGGTATTTCAGGGGTGTCGGATTTCTCAAAGGGATACACACAAAAACTATATAAGTAGCCGTCATAAAACATTGACCGCAAATGGTGACATTTTACATCTGTTCACCGATTAATATATATTGTGTTTATTTTAAATATGTCTAGTGTTTAACATAAAATTCTAAGAAACCATTTTTCAAATGTGTCAAATAGTCATTAATAGGTCTGAGTTGAAAAAAATTACTAACCATGTCTGGGATCCTGGATTATGTACAGGTTTTTATGAAAATTGGAGAGAGAGAAGACAAGTTCTTTGTCTAGAGTTTGGGGTATATAATCTTGAAGTTTGAGAACAGAAGAGGCAGTTGGATTTAGATACTAACTGCTGATAGGTAAAATCTTGACTTCTTTCGAGTAACCACTCGTAATAACCACAAAAGTAATTTCTCTGTGGATTCGAGGTTGGAACATCGCTCGCTGGACAGCGACGCCTGTTCTCAGACACTTTGGAATTGTTGGATGAGCGGCCAGTACGTTTCGCGTATCCGCAACGCCCGTGTTTAACCCATTAACTCAAGTAATTTCTCTGTGGATTCGAGGTTGGAACATCGCTAGCTGGACAGCGACGCCTGTTCTCAGACACTTTGGAATTGTTGGGTGAGCGGTCACTACGTTTGTGTAGTCACGCCGCCCGTGTGCGTCTTCGTCGACACTTGGACGGGTGATTATAATTAACCCCGCCATGGGAGTTTATACGGGGCCCTGCGCCTCACAACCGTATGGGCCCGCGACGCTTGACTGGTTCTCTACGATTCACAACCGTAGAAACCAACACACACACCGAAGGGTTAACAGACCCAACAAAACTGTATTGGCGGGTAGCAGACTCGTTCGTCGAATCTCACCCAAGACACCATTATGCGCATTCAGCAGCGGTTAGGTGATACAGCAACACATTAGAGATTGCAAATTACTAGGTATAAGATCCTAGACAGCACTAGTGAGCTTAACAATGGTATGGCATGATATGGACCGCATGCTTAGTTTGAAAGTATAGATTTGATAGTAATGTTGGAGTAGAAATTTACGTTATCACTATAAATGTGCTAATCTGGATTTACCTTACAGCCATCACAATCAGACGCATTAATAAACATGTTTGTACTATTTCTGAATGACTAGACCGTTAATAAACTATTTGATTGAAATGTGTCCCAGCGTTTCTTTGTAGACATAGCTTCCCGCTCCAAGAACGAATCGACTTAATAATCCTAAAAAACACAACGTAGGGCAAGACGAATAAAATGGCCAGTACATAAATTCCCCAACCGTCACAAGCTCTCAAAACCAAACAATCACAGACTAGCCGATTTAGATGAGAACGTTTTATTAACAGCCTATGATCATTAAAAAGCAGTCCACATCACCCTGTGAATTACAAGGCTTGACAATGTTGATGATGTTCATCTCCTGCGTATAGTGTCTGCTTGGAGTGTTCAAATCTATTGACACAGTCTCCCGTTCGACTTTTTATGCTATATTTAGATATTTGTCCATATGCAGAGCACGTTTAGGCTACGGTTTATCTGACACAGTTTCACACGTTCTTAAAATTCTTTCACAAACAGCAATACTGTGTTCTTGGATGGTTGGTGTTTGCGATCCAAAATTTCATACAATTTTCTTAAGGTCACTGTAGACTTGATTTGATAAAATATTTGCACAAAAACAGCGTGTTGTTGAATTGTTCAGCGTTCCATTATAAATTCACAACGTGTGCTCAACTCAACTATAAAATGCTGACTGATAGAAAATAATTCAAACCAAAATGGTTCATTCATCTATTTTTCGCCCACTGTACTAAATATATAGAACGAGACTTGTCGTTCCATTTTTACGATTTATTGGTAAGTTCTGCTTGGTAGGTACTGGTAAAGATTCTTATTCTTGTAGCTTTTACTATTTACTATTATCAAGGCATTTCAATGGATACTGCTATCCTGAACATAGACCGCTACGTTCACAGATTAGGAATGTCGATGGGTACCCGGGTACCCGCTATCAGACCCGTTAAGATTGTATCTGGTTCCGATTTCGATTAGCCGCTACACTTTATTTACCAATTACCCGTTAATTTGCGGGTAGCGGATAGTTAACGGGTAAATTTATGTTTATTTATGAGTATTTTGTTGTAAAAATGTTTTCCATCCTTTCTCATGATACAATTTTTGTGACTGATTAAAATGGCTGCCAAACTGTAACCCTGTGCTCAATTCAATTGCAGAATATGCCAAACAAAAATGGCAGCCTAAATAGATTGTTCGCCTATATTTCGCCCACCCTGTAAAACTTATTAAGATTAATTAAGATGAACTTTCAGTTTCAGGTCATTTGTAATAAAGATGAATTTCATCTTCATCCCAAATAATCAGGAAAATTAAACACACAATACAACAAGAAAGACAAAGCAGTATTATTAAGATAATATTTAAACAAAGACATATACTTAATAATATTATATACTAATATACAAACAAATGCTTATTAAAGAACTTTACATTGTTGTCTTTTAGCAGTACAACATCTAATATTAAAAGTGAGGTGCAATGGGATGTCTTTCTCTCTTATGCCAGAGCCAGCGTTCATGAGATACACTTGTATTATTCCCCGCAGTTTATTACGAAATAAATTGTGTCAGAAACTTTGTAATATTTGAGAAAGGAATATTATTTCATCTTACTCAAGTTCTTCTTTCGCTAGATAAAACACAGAGTAGATACTTATTCTGTTAATATTTTGTCTGTTATATACTTGTCACAAAATATAATACGGTAATTTATTTGTACCAAGTAGGAACAAAAATAAACCTTATATATTAGACAAAGAACTTTTTACGTGATAATAAGTACTCTTTTCTGCAATTTATGCCAGATTAATACGAAAAATGTCGAGAAAGAATATGTTACACTATAAGAGGAAATATAGGGTATTCGGAAGAAATTTTAAGGGCGTATAGTAGTGGCAAAATAGAATAAACTTAATCAGCATGGATCGGCACCAACCGTTTTAGTCCATTTACGTTAAAATTATAGTTACGCAATAATTATTAATCAAAATCAGGTAACCGAACAATATCACTCCCCAAGCCATCAAGGAAAAAATAATCTGAATGGAATGTCTTTTACAAACTAATTGTTGACAATCCTGTCCTAGTTGTTCTAACATTTCGGCTTTCATTGACCATATGTTTATTATTATAAAATTATGCTTTATATTATGCAATTATATAGTTTCATATCATAATCGCCAAACACTTCTGTGTTGAGTGGTATTGCACGAGAAGAGTTACATTTTCATCTAAAAAACTTGTCAACGTTAGATCATATGATATTATCACGTAACTTTAATTTTAACGTAAATAGACTATATGAGCTTTTTACAATATTGCACTATCTATGCAACAAAATATAATTTTGTGCCGACCTTGAAAAGGAAGCTAAATTTTTTAATAAATTCTCTTCATTTACGACCGAAATTTGCAACTTTTTAGAAAATGTTTGTTGCGTTAACGCAACCTCAGCGTAGCGCAGAGGTTATGAATTTCCTAATACAAAATAGCTATTTATGCACCAAGGGTGTTACTAAGATGATTACGCCCAGAGAGCGACGTAATTTAGACCGAGGGATGGATGTCGCTCGATGGGCGTATTCATCAACGTCTGATGGGCAGATGTTTTTAAATAGCTCCAAACAACATCTACTTAAGAGGCAAGACGTTTCACTGCCCCTCGTACCTACCCTAGTACCAAAATCAACTGTGAAAAAGAAGTCATCATCCTGGAAAACCAATGTTAAATAACAAAATTCAGTTGCACCTACAAAGAAATCATTAACCCGATTTTTCATTAAAACTATTTTTGAAAAGAATGTTCAACTAATTATTTATTAATTACCCTACATTTCTAAAAATTTACCGCCCCAAAATCCTACCGACTGCGCCAGATAAATTTATTAATTTAACACTTGAGTTAGCAATAATACAGAACAAAATAACGATATGACTATAGTTATGCACAATGAAATACGAACTGTAGTTTGAATGTTACATTGGAATTTATAATACGAAAGAAAATGATTACCTGACATTAATTAAATTATTACTAAACAATAAAAGGAAGTGATCAGCGCGATAAATGCTGATTTGGGGTTTTGTGACACTGTAACTTGTATATTATATTTTTACACATGTAAGCTATGTACTATTACAGAATTTACAGCATCTTTGACGATTTTCTTAATTCTTTTCAGTGTTGTTGTCGGTATTACTATAAATTATTGCTGGTGCTAAACTGCTGGTGGAAGCTTTGCCTGGAAAAGCCAGATTTTGTATTCCTAATCAGTGTCGTAACTAGGTAGGTACAGAGACACGAGATTCAGTGCGAAAGAAGGTTGGAAAATTTTCAATGAGGCCTAAGTCCGTAGATTTATTTACTTATTTTTTATTCCTCAGATTCCTTTTTTGTGTAGAGAACTGACACGCTCGGATACGCAGTCTGGTGGTCAAATATTGTACTAGGCGCTCTAGTACTGTTTGAACTTATTACATATTTTCTAGTGTTGAATTTTTTAGAATGTCGATAGAAGTTGTGAAAAACTATAAATGTAGAACAAATTGTAGTGTTTTTGGCCAAAAGTAGGCATCTTATTTTTTTTTTTTTTTTTAAAGAAATAATGGAGGGAAAGTTAATATTAAGTCCAGATTGGAATAGATTTGGTTATGGACAGGAGGAAGGCATGATAATATATTTTGAGTTAAAAAGTAACCGATACTATGCGAGTTTATTCGCTACATTTTTCGCAGAAAAACAAAACTGCACTAATATGTTTGCACCTGCAAGTTGCATATTTAAATTTTAGCTGCTTCTGTCCAACTAAAACTATTTTTATTTCATGAGGCAATGAACATAATGCACTTGTTTACAAACAGTATCCATATATTGTAAATTCAGAATACAGACACTCAGATGTACCACATAAAATTACGTGCCCGGCATTTAACACCTGCTCAACTACTAATTACACTTAAATAAATTTACTGAAATTAAACTTTAAATACTTCATATTGACTTCATCTGTTGCAAGGCCTTGAAAATGCTGGGATTTATAATCCGTTCTACTAAAAAATTTCAGTCTATTGCTGCCTCTAAGTCACTGTATTTTTTCTTTGTATTTAGTCATTTAAACTTTGCATCTGTTGTATGGAATGCTAATTATCTTCAGTACATCAGTCAATTAGAAAGAATTTAAAAATAAGCTCTTAAATATTTTTGCTACAAATCCTGTACAGAATATGTAAACTATGATGCGGCATGTCTTTTCTTTAACATGTTACATTTGAGCGATCGTCGCTCGCTTACAGACATGCTGACCTTATATCATATAAAGTTGTAACAAATAATATTTTTCTAATGAATTATTATCATTAATAACATTTCGAATTCCGAGATGCAATACCCGTGGTACGGTACTTTTTCATCAACCCTTGTCAAACACCAAATCATTCGATAATTCAGTAATAAATAGACTTTGCACCTCTTATAATAATAATTTTTCAGCTATTGACATTTTTAACGTAAACTTAATTCAATTTAAACGCCTTTGTATTAACAAATTCAAGCACATACGTTCTGGCTGATAGTACATTTTTTCCATTTTATCCGTTCTATACTTCTATACTTAATATTCATTTCATTATTCTGTTGTATATTTATATATTAATATGTTATAATTTGTTATCACCTTTTATGTAAATGTGTAAAAAATTTGATAGCGAACACTTCACTGGGTTTGTCCTGTTTGTGTTCCAAACTATGTAAAATAAAATAAAATAAAATAATTTGATACCCACCTTCTGTTATATACCTCGATACATGTGTAGCGCTTAAAATTTCGCAAATATTTACTCGCATTTTCATAAAATAAAAATATACTGTGCTTAAATTAACCTGTTCGCTATTAGCATACTGACAGCTGAATACTAGACATGACAGCCATATTGCCTTGTACCACAGCGCCACCACCGGTTGTTAGTTAGTTGAAATTTTTGGCGCACAGCAACAAAGGCTATTTGCACCGCCGCCACCGGTAACGTCACTTCTCAATATCCTTTTTTTACTCAACCCTAGGCCAAAAGCTAGAACCTTGCACAGAGTACATGAAAAGCTAATTACGGCTCTGCTGCTAATGTGCCATTCTCAGTTTCTTGTTGTATTATGGCCCGGCCTATATATGATTTTAATTTTAATTCTGGAATTGGTTTGTTTTTGTTCACAAGACGAGGAAGTTACCATCTTTTACTACAACACTGTCCATTGTTTTTATAAACAACGGGCACCATCATTTCTACCACTAATTTTGATTCTGTAATTCACAGTTCCACTGTAATGCAAATCTACACCTTATAAAAGAATTATATATTAATCATATTTGGTTGAGGTACTGATATAGCCTTTCTCTCCGTTCGGTTATAACGTTTTGTAAATGTAATTGTTTCTCTATTGCGCATCTCACAACTAATCGCACGCTGTTTTATTTTAGAATTTTTACAATAGGTTTTTTACTTCGCCACTAATAACACTAAAAACACGGGCTTTGCATCTTATTATAAAGAAATTTCGCATCTTTCCAAAAATTGTAGGTTTTAGGTCCGGTCTTTCCACCTTCAAGTAAACCTCTAGGTAATCTATCCGACAGATAAGGTAATATGGAACTTCATCTGCTGAATAAATGACAATACCAATCAGTGAATTCAATACGTCAGTCTCATTATCCGTTAAATAACTATCCGATAGATAAATTGATATTGAAGGCTGACATTTATTCAGCACAGAAAGTATCACATAACCTGAACTGTCAGAGAGTTACTTAGAGGTTTATCTGAAGGTGAAAAGACTGGGCCTTAATGGAAAATCTGATAGGCATGTTCAACTCCCTCTTTTAAGTGCGCTGGTTTATCAATTGGAGTTGACTATTAGTCGATTTAATTTAGTATTTTTTACAACCAAGAGATATGTAGAACACTTATTGTAAAAATTCTAAATTAAAATACATAATTTTGACACCGCTTATCATATTGTTTCATGGTTTCATGGTTAATTTGCAGATGCATGGCGATGAAGCTTTTTTTATTCATTTTGGTCAGTACTATATGCTGCTAAAATTTTCGAGCACCCTATGCGTATAGTGAAATTAAAGCGTATATTATGTTGCGCACTTTTGCTTTCATGTTGTACTTTTAAGGCTCTTACTGGATATATTACGTTGATGATCAAATTAGAAAATCGTTTCACTTCGGCTATTTGCATATGTGTTTATCAGCTTTTCCCTTTACCTCTCTATCCTCTTTACATTTGCTAATCCTATTATCTCAGGTGAGTAACTGTGAATCATTGAACGACCAACATTGGAGTTAACATGGTTTTCCGATTTCTCTCACCTTATTTTTTGCTTTGAGTGCATTGGAAACAAACTTTAGAACATTGATCATTGTCATCACCATTGATGTTAGAACCCGGAGTGGGCCTTTCCTTATATTAGAATCCTCATCTTAGTTCTATCCTAAATTGAACAACCGTTCGCCAGTTCCTCACACCTAGCTTCCTTATGTCTTGTAAAAACCATCATTCCTAGGTAACGCAGTTGTAAGGACCGTGCTCGTGCACGGTTTGTGATTCGAATCCCGGCCAGAACATGGATTTTTGTATTTGTGTTTATCACGTCTTCTTCATTAAAATAAACAAAATGAAAAGTTAACAACAAAACGTATAATAAATTTATCACTGCTCCCAAGTTGAATTGTATCACCGGATATGTTGTAGACCTAGATTTTCGCTTTTTTTGGAAGAGTGACCGTGTCTAATTTAGTAACGTTACGATACTGATTAGCACTATAGCTTTCCTCTTGTTAGCAAGTTTCATTGACATTATTTTCGCTGGTTTCTTGGAACTTATCATTCTTTTTATGTGAACAGTCTATCGCAGTCGGGCGATATTTTTTTGTTGAATTTTTTTCTGACGGGGATATATATAGTTATAAATTATAACGTCTTCTTCAAAGGTGACCTTCCTGTACAGGTTCGTCAATCCTTCTCAGTAGTTTCCGCTCCAATTATTTTTAGTTGTTCCTTATGTCTTTTACTCTGTTATCAAGTCTGAAAAGCATGTGCTAGAATAGGTTCTATTTCCTTTTATATAATACATTTGATTTTTCGTGATAAAACATACGCTGAAAATACAATTAATTTAAGCTATATTGGCTATGTTATTTTAATAGCAAATAATGATAAAGAACTACAACTTATGATAACAGAAATAAATGAAACAGGAAAAAAATAAGAGTTTGTAAACTGGGTGCAATTATATCCATCAATGGTGAAGACAGAAGATGAAAGATGAAAGAAGGTGAAAGAATTCTGCAACCTCGGTAGTGCAATAACAGCAGATGGAGGACCTTCGAGGAACGTGAACAACAGAATATTCAAAGCTCAACAAGCGTTCGGCTTGTTGAAAGAAGTCTGGATATCCAATAATATCAGTTGCAACACTAAGGTCTGCATATTTAAAACCAACGTAAAATCTGTTGTGATGTATGTCTGTGAAACTTGCAAAGTCAGTAATGAAATAACTCATAAACTCCAAGTTTTTATTAACAAATGTCTGCGCAGAACTTTTCGCATTACTTGGTCAGATCATATTTCCAATACTCATCTTTGGGAATCGACAGCACAAAAACTTATCCACTTGGAAATCCAGATTGGAAAGTCGAACTGGATTGGGCATACGCTTCGGAAGGCAGTAAATGTCATCTCCAAAATGACGTTAGAGTGAAATTCTCAGGGAAGTCGTCGCAGAGGTCGTTCTCTGTCCACATGGAGGAGACATAAAGAACTTGATGACCACGAAACTACCGACCGCCAGGTGAAGAGGCTTGCTCTTCACAAAATCCGATGGCGCGAGTCCGGAAAGACCCTATAATCCAGCGAGGAGATCAAGGACACAATATATCATCATCATTGACGCGACAGCCCGAGGTGAGCCTAGGCTTCCTCTTTCCAGGTTTCATGACCATGTTTTCAATCTATGTACATTCAGAAGTAATAGGGTCAGTATTACGTCCCTTTTTTAGCGTACATAGAAAAAAAGGCACCTACAGTTTATAGCCGGTTACGAACGGCTAAGCAGAACCTTTAATTTGTATAAATATTTTTTATACAAATTATTTGACTTAAGTAGGAATTAAACTTACGTCCGTGCTTTAACGTTTGCAGCTACAGGCCTGCGATATCAAAGATTTCAGGAAATGGATGCAATAATCGGAATCTGTAGAGAAGTAAAGGGGGATCCTGAGACTACTTGGAGACGATCACTACTAAATGAATTGCAATAAACCAATAAAACCTGGAGTGAATTGGTTCTATTGGTTAGGAATAAGATTAGATAGCTGCTTTTAGTGGAGACATTAAACTCCTCAGAGGAGTATACTGTACTAAAGTTTGCAAATCTTGCATACTGAATACCTAAATCCCCTAAAAATTAATAATACTGAAATCCCAAGATCAGAAAAAATAATTCCAGGACGGTAAAAAAAAATACCTTAATGTTTTTTCGTTAACTTGAAAAGTAAACATTTATGGAAATCAATAATAATTTTCAGCAAATATGCAATGTACCTAAAACATAATGTTAAAGTTTTAGCTGCAATTTTGTAGCTTTTAATAATAATAATACTAACTTAACTACAGCTAGTTGCAAGGTATTAACAAGTATTTGATAATAAATACTTTACAATTATTATTGCAACAATTTCTTTTTTCAATTTGTGATGGTGTAATACTAGCTTACGACTAACGATGATTTTCGAACTACTGATGATTTGAACTAAATAGTTCCCCTGGTTCATACGAGGTCTTAAACCTGCCAGAAAAGCTCCAGTAAATGTAAAAAACTTAACCTCGAACTTGCAAAAAATGGCTTTGTTTGATAAAATAAACAAAATTATTCTTCTTTCGTTTTTATTTTTATTTAGTTCTTTATGTCGTTTAATATTTTAGTTTTTCCTTCTATAGTTGCGGACACCGTTATTTTAGACGTTTGCCATTGCTGATAGTACTAGGCTAGAATAGTACAATATAATGAGTAATAGTATCAAAAAGATATAATACTTCATTAGGCATATAAAATTCTTTCGGACATTACAGAAACTGCTCAATGATCTGTTTCCTTCTCCATCAATCACAAGAGTGATGAATGCTTTCTATAGTTGTTGCTTATTTTGCTGCTTGATCTGCTGTTTCATTACATTATTAGAATATCCTCATTTTCGTGCATTCCTGATCTTTTGTATTCGTGAAAATATAATGTCTGTTCCAGTAAAAGTGCTTATTTCAAATGAAAATTATTTTTTACGTTTTATTTAACTTTGTTGCACATAAATTTCAATATCTGATGATTAAAGCTTCCAGAAAAGTTATTAAATTATAAATAAAAATTTTATACATTTTTCAATTTTAAAGAAATATATTCACACATAAATTTTATATTTACGATGTTTTACATCAACTCAATATCAATTTAAAATATTGAAATCACATGTAAATTTTTCATTTCGTAATTTACAGCTTTATTTTATAAACACCTCTATCCGTTCTCCTTTTCATGCCATGAATCAAATGAGACCAAGTGAAAACCGACGGCGTCTCGGCGCTAGGCGTCTGTCCTCGTAATCCGTTCTGCAACGTACCGACCTCATTTGAAATAGCATATATAAAATCAGAATTTTTCCATGTCCACACAATAAATGTACGTGCACATTCAAACACAATTATTAAGACACTATTCTTGTTTCGTTTTTAGGAAAATAAATCTTTATTCAGTAATGATAAAATGTTTCAAATATGAACATATACTAAACGTTCGCTGATGATCAAATTAGAAAATCGTTTCACTTCGGCTATTTGCATTGGTGTTTATCAACCTTTCCCTTTACCTCTCTATTCTCGTTACATTCGCTAATCCTTTTATCTCAGGTGAGCACTTTTGAATCATTGAACGACCGACGTTGGAGCCAACATGGTTTTCCGATTTTCTCTATTAGAATAGCTATTGGAATTTAAATTACTTTATCATGGTCACGGTACATAGAGCAATGGGGGTTGTTTTAAATTAGGGGATCAGGGTGAATATAGGTAAAAATAAAAGGGTAAGCTCTAGTCGTAACCTGCTGATAGTATGACATACTTTTGGAAACGATGAAACAATGAAAAATTATTATTTCTGTCTTTTAAAAATAGTAATCACTTTGGGGTAGTGAACCGTATTTTGTTACATAACAGATAACATGTATAAATAGAACTTTATGTATAGAATAATTGACATGCCAAGGTTCGTCTTCTTCTCTTGTCTCATCAGTTCTCAACGTTGGATATCATCATGGCAGTCTGCAACTTGCTTGCTGCCGTCCGAAATTGTGTGGAAAATTTTGCCTCTACTTGAAAGTACGACTTGAAAGTGAAATATTTTTAATTTTGTTCTGCTCCAGTTAAAGGTAGCTTAATAGTAAGATTGCGAAAGTGTTTAAATCAAAATGGAAGCCATTTTGCATAATTTATCTTCAAATCTTTACAGAGAATTCAATTTTTTGCAAACCGTAAATGATATTAAAAATCGGTAGTAGGTTGTGTTACGGGACACATATGCTAGGGTTTACGTGATTAGGCCCGCGTGGTCCTGCTGTACTGTATTTCTCTCTATTTTCGGCTTTGCGGCGTCAGCTCTCATTCGTGTTCTGTAAACCCTGCATTTTTTCGCATTGGTGTTGGCACATTATTGGAATCTTCGGGATCCCTTCTATTTTATTTTGATCGTTGAATCATTTTCTGCTTGGCTTTTCGACGAGTATATGCCAACGTTATGAAATATTTAATTTTTTTCAACTGCGATCCTAAGTTTCGCAACCAATACTGTATCGAAAGTATAATCGAAAGATTTGGATGTAAGCTTTCATTTGAAACCAACTTTGATGTCGCAGCGCTTCGAAATTCAGAGTTATACCGATTTCAAGTGTGCACAGTGCAGTGGAAGATCCCGAAAACGCCATCATATCCCTTCTCTACTTATCGTGACGCTCAAGATTGCTAACAAGTCTTTTTCCCTTCAACTATCGAATGACATTAGGTTGTTTTAATTCCCGTTAATAATATAAAAATATTAGACTGAACTCGCTGCACACTTTTTCGTAACGTTGAATTTTCCGTACTGCAGACCTATTACTGGTCTGATTGTAAAGACGTATTTACGTCAAAATATTTTTAGGAGCAAGAACCAAAATATTCAACAAAATATACGTTTTCATTTATAAAATCAAAGTTGTTCTTGATATCCTATACTTCCGGTTTGTACCGGATAGTTTAAATACTACCATTCGATTTTTTGTATATATTTTAGTCATCAAAATTGTTGACACAACTTGCTCACATATAGCTTTTTCGAGAAAAATCATGTTCTCTTTAACTTGATACACTTTACAAATGATGAGATCTGTTCAGAAAATAACCGAACATTTTGAATAACGCGCCAACGGGGATATTTCGTGATATGCGATTGGCAGCATTGCGTTGCGCATAACCTCCTCTGCAATTACATGTTCTTGAATTGTTGATATCTCGTTTAGTTTTCGTGATATTGTTATTTGAGTGCAACGGGTTTAAGTGTTAGTGACGATTTTCTGGAGTAACGATGCAACGTAATATTTTGCGTGAAACTCAAATTTTTTCAAAAAAAAAAACCTCAAAAAAATTTTTTTGGGAAAACTTTCACCGAAACGTTTCAGCTTTTGAAACAAGCATATGGAGATGATGCTCTGGGTCGTACGCAATGTTACGAATGGTTTTCACGATATAAAAGTGGTCGTCAGTCAATTAAAGATGATCGTCGACCAAAGAGGACTTCGACTTCAACTCATGACTCCCACGTTCAAAAAATTAACGACGCCTGGTGCGTTCAAATCGCCGATTGACTGAGATATTGAAAAAGAGGTTAGCATTTCAACTGGGTCATAGCATAAAATTTTGACTGAAACGTTGCACTCAAATAACAATATCACGAAAACTAAACGAGATATCAACAGTTCACGAACATGTGGTTACAGAGAAGGTTATACGCACCGTATGCTGCCAACCGCATATCACTAAATATTCCGTTAGCGCGTAATTTCAAATGTTGTGTTATTTTCTGAACAGACCTCGTATATTGATATAAAATTTAAAAAAAAGTTATTGTCCCGAATAAGTCAAGTGAAATCATATATTTTTAAGTGCACCCCTACATAAATTTTCGGGTACGCCACTGAGAATGAATATATTTGAATGCTTGTTTTAGCGCCCCTCTCAGCAGGTTCTGTGCCCTTCTCGCCTTTGCCTTTCGCCGCTGCTGATATTTATACGTATTATATAAAAGTAATAGACAATTGTTCGTGTCGTCAACTGTTTCTTATAAAAAATCAACTATATAACTTATGTTTCAACAATATTAAATTTATTTTGATGTATTTAATATTCATTTTCATATGATACATTATTTTACTTTGTAATATAGTACATAAAACAAGATAATAACATATCATCGTGAGTTAATGCAATAGTTCTCCAAGTTAACTAACCAGAGTTATTAATTTGTTTCCCTTTCCTCTCCATCCCACCTCTGCCACCGTTCTGTCAGTACGATGCGGTGTCTATGAATGCACATATATCAAATGATTGTTATGTTTTGAACTTTGCGAGTCGAAGCTTAATTGAAGTTTGCTTTCCTAATAATGCTACAACTAGATTATTCCATTTGCCTTTAAATGGATTTTATTAAAATCATTTTACATTTAAATTTACTTTGAGTTTGAAAAATAAACAAGAATGGATATGTGTTTAGTTTCATTTAAATTTTCAACCTTTTTGCAACCATTTAATTAACTAATTTAACTTTATTATTTTAAATGTTAATATAAAAAATTGATGTAAAGTGGGAACTATTACACATTTCAGGGTTTCATAGATATTTAGTAAGTAGAAAAAGTCAATTGATGGTTCTAATGTTATAATTCAGGAGACTTTAAAAGTCAATTGATCGACAGAGAACCGATAAACAAATACATAACTTTTTCACACAGTTCTATGTAAAATTCAATAATGTCTGTGAGCTTCTGGTACCCAACGTACGTCTTGTCTTGTCTAAGCCTAGGGTAAAGTACCGGGCTGTTAGCCCTCAACTCGTGTCTTGAGTATTGCAACATAAGAAGTTGGAATATTACGAGTGACCTGTACTGCATGTCTACGGTACTTGTCAATTGTGATATATTATAAATATGATATTTGTCCACAGTCGAGCGAATCAAGTTATGAAATTAGGAGTTTTTCAACCGTCAGTCAAGAAGCATTGCGGTCTGCGATGTTTCCAGATGTTGGCTGGATCGTTGTTGACGGACGATGCTATAGTACGGTTGGGGTGCTTTTGAGCAAACTGGAAGAACTTCTCGAAGAATTCGCTAACGCGAATGAAGTCTTCCACGCTTGGCACTACCAAATCGTGACTGATGTCGACGTTGCCTACAAACCAACCAACGCCTGCGGCCTGACGTAAACATTTGTTCTGGAACATCTTCAATCGCTTGATGTGAGCGGTGCTGGAGTAAGCCTGGACACTGGATGCGTACGTCAGGATGGACTGGATCACCGAGGTGTAAATCCTGGTCTTATTAAAGGTTCTTAGGCAGCTCTTTCTATGAAAAATAGAAGAGAGCATGCCCATAGATTTCTTTGCTTTGGATATGGAGTCAAGAACAGGCTCCTTCGAGACCAGTTTGGGGTCGAAAGTGAGCCCAAGATACTTGACCTTTTTACACCAGGGAATGTCTTCGCCAAAAAACCTAACCGCACTCAACGGAAATCTATACTTTCTGGTGAAAAACATTCCCTTGGATTTGGCCCCATTCACAGCGACCCACCAACGAGTGCAACATTTCTCAAGATTCGAGCAGGTTTGCTGGAGTCGTTGAGAGATTATCAACGTACGTCCGTAGTTTTTATCTTCATTAATTACTTGTAAATATATTTATAGAAACGTGTACCACAACAGCTCTGACTAGAGCGTGTGAAAGAAGACAATAGGATCGCTTATTTTTTATGATCTCCTAGATTAAACCAAACTTTTTTTCGGTGGACGTCGGTCAGGTAAATCATTTCCCTCGCGTAAAACATTCAAATCAATATACTCATTTCAAATTTTTTCAGATTTTTAAATCAGGCTGGAACGCTGGACTTTTGTCCGCGTCTTATGGGGGACGCAAATGAGCGATAATCATTATCTGTTAATGTGACCACCTGTGTAACTTTATCATCTGCTTAAGTTGAATAATTTTTGGTGATCATTCGCACCAGCCTAAGGTGGTCACTTTGGCTCGGTTTTACTGTATGTACCTATTTATTTTTCGGTCGAGTCGGTTTTTCGTCTCAAATCTTTTTCCAATATGTGCGTCAATATAGTGTATATGCATATCAAATTTTCACTTTCTGGGCATAGCCAACTGGCCATAATTTCTACCGTATAGGTAGATAGACAGACACACGTATGAGTGACGTTTTCGGTCATTTTTACGAAACCCTAAAAATGACATAAAGAACCAAATGAAAATTAAAACAAAAGAAGAATAGAATTCAAAATGGCAAAAAAAAAAAACGAACCACAAATTAAGAACAAGTAAAGTCAATGTTATAACATGGATAACACTTGATAGTACAAAACGTCAAACTGATATATTATACCAATTTGCGTATAGGACATAAAAAAATCTAATATAAATATATCTCAGGAAAAACATGGCAATCATTGTGTGACACAAAAGTCTGATAAATATGAACCACATTTGGACAAGGCTGAGCCAATAAGTCACAATTTCTACCATACAGACAAATAGATAGACCGACAGAACAGTGACGATATAAGGGTTTCTTAGTCATACCTACAAAACCCTAAAAACAAAAACAAAATCTATCAAACAGTTATTAACATTACAATTTTATTTAAATCAAAACGTCTAATTTAAGCTTTTTATTCTTCTAAATCCATTCACAATACCAGATTCTAGAAACAGAAGGATCCGAACACGCGCGGTTTATTATCTAACGACATGAAAGGATGTTGCCGTTATTTATAGGTTCACAGTCGTTGTCATAAGTCATATGGAAAAGTTAGCAGATACCATTTCAAGTAAACATGGATTCAGGCAAACTCCTATAGGACGATGAAAAGGTTCATAGACCACGTGAAAAGCAACCTAAAGCTCTGTAAATCCATAATTGGAAGGACAAAGCGAGAAACAGAGTAATTTCGGAAATTTGATGATGCTAGAATTTGGAAAGGTCTATAATGTCGCAGATGATGAATAAAGTTTTATGACGACCTTATTATGATTTATTTAAACCTGGTATTTTTTCATGAGGTCTCGTAAAAATTAAGTAACATTTACGTCCTCATTGTAGCTTTTCGCAATCAACAAAAAATGAACAAGCTGAACACTAAGAATATTTTATAGAAATTATTTTACTTCATATGTAAATTTCCAATTGCTCTTAAATTGCTAACATTGTTAGCTGTACCAACAGAATTTATTTTAGTACAAAGAGAAAATGAAAAACATATTTCAATATCTTATAGCAACCGTTAGACAAAAAGTTTTAATATTTGTATTAAATTATATTTTCATAGAGAAATTTCATTAAGTTTAACAATTGTAAACATACTGCAACTATTATTTTAGAAAATTGCAATGCAGCGTTCAGCTCAAACTATATTAACTTAAAGTATTCTATTAATGTATTATTTCTGATATTATCAAGATGGCGCACAATGTAATTGTCTCTAAATAACAGTGTACCATTAAAGCGATCACAGACATTGCTCTTTTTCCCCCATTGTACCTGTTGGTTAGAACTTGGTTATTTAATCAGCATCATGGCGAGGAAGCCAAAAGAGGAACATCGGAAATGGGTATTGGAAATAAATATTCAAAAAACAGAATATCTAGTTGTGGGTTAGCAGAAAAGAGACCTGAAAGTAGATGAGATCATTAACTACTCATACTCATATAAATACTTAGACGTGACTCTATCAAACAGGTGGAAGGACGACAATAATATAAGTAATAGAACATGGGAAACGTACCAGTTAAATTTAGTGTAGTGGAATGACAATATAAGAAATAGGGCCAGAACGACTGTCTATAAGACCTAAGTATCTGCACATATTCAGAAACATTGGACTTCACAAAGAGAAATAAATGTCGATTGAACGCCGTGAAGTACTTTTAGAGAAGGAGTAGTATCTCCAAAGTAAAGCACGTTAAATCAATCTAAAATTTATCAATATCGTTTATTCAAATACTAAATGTATATTTCAATTGTTATGATGACTATTGATTAAGGCTGACCATGGCTTTCGAAATGTATATCAAGTTATTTTTTCTAAACAATATTAAAGGTAATATTCAGTGTTTCATTTATAAGAGTACAAAAGTCAATTTAAGCTTTGATAAAACATGTATAGTGATACCATACTAACAACTGTATACCTTGTAAATTCCATCTTAGACATATTAGGGAACACACGTTTCTTATGATTTGTTCATTTCTAACATATGCAAGATAATCTATGGCCCAATAAATAATAATAATGATAAATTTATTTACCCAGTAAGAAATACAGTACAACATTCATCTTACTTATATAATACAGTAAATAAACAATGAATAAATTCACCATTGACAAAAATAATTAAACTATGTTAGAGTTGATCATGTTGTTTAACACGCAACCAATCCAGTAATTTGGTTTAGTTTTAATCTTCTCTAGTTCAGTATCTTCAAAATATTATTTTGATTCAGTTGTTGGAAATACTTTTTAGACCAAACCTTGATATTGTAAGTGTCCTTATTATTTGTTTGCAAATATTCTTGAAAATTATTAAATATCTTTGGTACATGATATAAGAAACAACGCTGACCAATTGTTTTAAAAGTTTTATGCGGAGCTGCTTTATCTTTGTTCCTCGCTGAGTATTTATGATCTTATATTGTTATTATATTCCCATAATTATTTGCGTAAGCCAGAATATTCCGGATATATAATTGTGATAAACTAAAAATGTTTGTATTTCTTTATTGTAATTCAGTAGGGTAGTGTCTGCTTTTTTTAAACATGATTTTTAGTACAGTGTTTCGCACAGTTCTGATTTGATTTAAATGGACATCTGCAGCACCACCCCAGGCAATTAACCCGTACATTAAAGACAAGAGAAGAGCTAAAACTGATACAAAATATGTAATGGCGTAACTTCCTTCAATCTTTTAAAAATATAGAATGTTTTCCTTATATTCAATATTAATTTATTTGTGTGCGTTCCATCTCATATTATTGTCGAACATAACACCTAAGTATTTTATTTTATCTACTTTTTTAATTTTTATTTCGCAAAGCACAGTTTTCTTCAGAACAAGTATTATTATTATCTATTTATTATACAATTATTATATTCACTCTGGTAATAGATTCGTCTGTGCTAAAGAAGGCTATGAAGCCGAGCAAGAAGCTGGATTCCTGATGTACGGGAGACGATGAAGGCAAAAAAATAAAAAGAATAAATAAACCAAACATTTAATATATATTAATTATCTAAAATACCAATTTCATTTTTTACAATTCTGTACATTATTCTGTAGATTAAAATTTGTTATTTTTCTTCAAATATTGATTATTTTTATGAACAACATTTAGCTTATTTTGTTGTAAACTATTCTTTATTGAGTATTTTAATTGACAGAATACAATAAACGTACAAAAGAAACCATACGCTGTTTATTTTCATACATTTTTTATATCCCTAGACTTTTC
This sequence comes from Liopterus haemorrhoidalis, assembly GCA_963971575.1. Taxonomy (NCBI): domain Eukaryota; kingdom Metazoa; phylum Arthropoda; class Insecta; order Coleoptera; family Dytiscidae; genus Liopterus; species Liopterus haemorrhoidalis. Next base: position 16,169,260 of record OZ020612.1, on the reverse strand, counting down.
CGATGTGTGTATTTAATTATAATAAATAGCAATAACAAGTTCCCAAAGGTAATAAATACAGGTCCCTGTGAGTCGTATGTAATCGCAGAGCCATGGAGCTCATAATTAGATAAATTAAATCAAAAAAGCAGTGTGTTTAACAAATATTAATTAGAGCAATAAATCTGATCATCAGACTAATTTTATTCGTTGCTTTTCTCAACTGTTCTATTCCGTAACAGGTAAAACAGCTACATAAACCGAAAAATCTATGCAATCCCAGCCTTAAGCAGTCAGTAAATTCAATTTTTTTTCTTTTATTGTTACAAAATGAACAAAATTGTTGAAAATATTGCACTGCAGAAACCACTGGACAGAATTTATTTTACTTCTAAGGTTAGTTTTAGAGTCTCATTTGTTACATCATCGGTATTAACTTAATCCTTTAAAGCAATTATTTCCGTTGTCCGTTCACTGCATATTCAGCCAGTATTCTTCGCATTGCAGTAGTAATCCATTGGCTCGCTGCCAAAATTCGTTCGAATATTGAACGTGCAGAGGTCCACGTTTTACTGCTCTTGTAGTCTCCATGCATCCACAGTCTGGCCTATGGAGTTCATAAAATAGAGAGATCATAAAAACTTGCTATCTGTATGTGACATCTGGTATGATGTATATTTGATAAAATGAGAAATACAAAATTTAAACTGTTTCTGGTAGCAGATGTACGGTAACATGCAAGGACGAGAATGAAATAAGAAGACGATTATTTCCAGTCAGCTGACTGGTATATTTTGAACCTGTGAAGTTTCCAGTATAAACCTTAAACAACTATTTATTAACACCGGTATTACAAGCTACTGTTGTACCGGTGTTGATTAACATTTGTACGAGGAAAATTATGAAAACCTCGACCCGATAGTGAAAGGCTGTATATTTATTTTAGAATTATTTTTTAATATAATCTTCCGGAATACAACATTCATTGATGCTGATTCTTTATTTTTCTTAAAATAAGAGTTGATTTCTACACATCATTTTAAAAAATTGATTGTCACCAAGACTTTTTTAAGATTTGGGAATTAACAAAAGTCTATTTACAGTGCATATTCCTCTCTCTTAGATAACATTATCTTGATGAAAAATTATTATTATTTTTCTTTTCTTTGATAAACTCGGTCTTTTTTCCACGCCATATATTTTAATTTTTTGTCCGGATCATCCAATAATTAATCAACTATCCCCTGAGTATGCTTTAAATGTAAGTTATAATCTTTCTTGCAGACAAATTAGACTTTGTCCTTAGTGTCCGATTTTTTGTTTTTGACGGGTAAACTTAACTTTCACCGATGATTCCAAATAAACGAATAAAATGCGTCGTATCCTTCATTAACTTTTTTGATTTCTATTACCAAATAGGAGGTACAGCTATTAGCACTTTCGACAATAAGGTGTCGATATCTTGGTGTAACTTTGGACAGCAGGTTAATACATGATGAACATATTGATGCAGTAGTTAAAAAAAATACAGAATGTTTTCTTATACATTTATGCCGCAGTTTCCAGAATCCACTATTTGTTATGACGCTTTATAAACCGTTGGTTAGAAACCAGCTTGAATTTGCTACCGATTGTTGGTTGCTTTGTTTATAGTAACAGAATTTAAGCTGTACAAAATAATTTTAACTTATTTTATGAATAAAAATTGTTCTGCTTTACATGTTAATACACAGCAACTTGAAAAACGACGTAAAACAATAGTCAGAATTCTTGTACATGATTATGAATGGTTTGGTAGATTATTCAGAATTAGTTAAGACAATTTCGTTACGGGTACCTATCTATTGTATAGGACATTTTTAACTTTTTTCTGTAGCAACCACTCGGATCTCGGACTTATTGTCCGAGGTGTACTCCAGTATAAGTAGTCTATAGTTTGCACAATACTACTCTGATCTTCCTGATTTTCCAGATGTATTCAGCATAGGGTGACTAGACGTACTCTTTCTTAGAGTATTATACTCTTTTTTGAGTAATATCCCCTATACTCTTACTTTTTATAAAAAAAAACTGAAGATACTCTTTTTGCTCGTCGCTGTTTTCTAGGGGAATTTTTTTTTCTTCTAGTTTGGGAGCGACCTTTTGTTGCTCATCACTTCTATTTTGGAAGTGCGAACTTTATTTTTTGCTCATCATCTCTATTTTGGGAGTGAGGACTTTTTTTTGCTCATCACTTTTATTTTGGGTGTGAGGACCTCTCCTTTTTTTGCTCATCACTTGTATGTTTAGAGTTAGGATCTTTTTTTTGTATACTCTTTTTCTGTAAAAAAAATCTGGTCAGCCTAATTCAGCACAACTCTTGTATGTTTTATTATAAGTATAGTATAATTTTATTTTGTTTTTATTCACCTTTTTTATGAATTTTTAATAATAAATTAAGCTTGTACTTATGCTTACGATGATAATTTGATTTTGTATAGTATATAGTGGTCATAACTCTACTGGGACATTCGTCCTGTTTGAATGGCCTAATAAATAAAATGAAAATAAAATAAATAAATAAAATAGTCAACTTACACTCCAGAAATTTCCAATAACTTTTAATACCTAATTCTTCGATTAAGCTATGAATTGTTCATTCATATTAGATAGGTCTACAGATCTACAGCCTAAGCAATATCAGATCTTTAACCAGCGATCCTCTTAAACAGTAGTTCTTAATCGGGATGCCATGGCACCTTATTGTGCCGTAGACCGTAAGCATACGTAAGAAGTGCCGCGAACGTTGCAAAGTTAGTAAACATCTTACTTTGCTGAATCAAGCAATTCAACATGTCTTTCAATTTAAAAAAAAAAATATTTTGAAAAACAAAAAATGCTGAAATGTTAAAAATATACACTTACCGACAAAAAAATTACAGTCTTACGATTATATTTTAAAGGCGGACCAGTCAGAAAATAAAACAAAATTTATTAACTTCGCTTACGTTTCGATTTAATCGAACAACTATAATCAACTTTAATAAAAAATAAAAAAAATCAGCTGTGGCCACCACAGGACCGCCGTCATAAAGTACTTGTATAAAATACATTCTGGCAACAGAGTAGAAATAGCTTGGCCTAATATTTTCTAACAGAGATATTATTTATCATGACCATGGAAACGTTACATATAAGTATGAAAAAATTTAGACTTGGAAAAAATTTCGAAAAATTTTACAACATTTTTTCGTTTTATCAAAAAATGTCTCAAATAAAAGTTGTTAGTTATTGCTTTTATAGCAATTTTGTTCGAAATATTTTTCTGTTGTGAAATATTCGCAAAAATCCCAAAATAAATGGGAATAAATGTGTCTATTCCCATTAATAATATTTTTAAACAATTCTGTTACTTATCTTATTTATTAATTTTTAATGACTATATTCCCTAATGAGCTTTATCAGTGATAGCCATCTTGATTTGTAGATACGTGATTTTTACAAGAGGCATTGCATTTTTTCTGGCGTGTTTAGTTATTATTAAGTGATAAAAGTGCAAGGTGTAAGCGGTAAAAATGTGGCATAGTGCGGACTTTGGTGTTTGGACTGCATGGAGATCAAAACTGGAATGATTGCAAAGGTATTTCTAGAAATTTTTGTTAATTTTGTAATGCAAGTCATTGTTAAGTACACGTGTACACGTGTACAAGTACAGTGAGTATCTCTTGATTCTAGCAGCACAGTAGAAATAACTTGGCCAAATATTTTCTAACAGAGATATTATTTATCATAACCATGGAAACGTTACATGTAAGTAGGAATAAATAGATACAAAAAATTTCAATTTTTTTTCGAAATTTTTCGTTTTATCAAAAAACGTCTCAAATAAAAGTTATTAGTTATTGTATTTATAGCAACTTTTGTAAAATAAATTTTTTCTAAATATTTTTCTGTTGTGAAATATTCGCAAAAATCTTAAAATCGACACGAGTAAACTCCCATTTTTAGTCTACCGATTTTTACCAAAAGTTGATCAACTTGTGCCATTGATGGCAGAAGCTTAAATATGAAGTTTCATAAAAATCCTTTCAGCCGAATTTGCTCTGCACGTGTACACAGACAGACGGACAGACGGACAGACAGACAGACAGACAGACAGACAGACAGACAGACAGACAGACGGACAGACCGACAGACAGACAGACGGACAGACAGACCAACAGACATCATGCTAAAAATAGTCAAAACGTTATGTAGGGACCTCAATTCGTGGTATGATCACAATACCTCCCTTATATATGTTGGCGGTCGGTAATTATTTAACAGTTTTCATAAGAGACTATATGAATCTATGTGAGAAAAAGAGTGTTCTGAAGGCATCTGGAGTTTTTTTAAACCTTGACTCATTTCTGCACAATATGGTGTTCTAATCTGCATCTGGTCAGTCCTAAGGATTGCCAGTGAACTGCAGTCTTTCAATTCAATGATTTGCGAGCAAAGCCGAGTTACAGGCCTTCTGGATGCAAGAACTTGTTACCTTATCTATCATTGAACAGTCAGTGGGAGCTTCTATGAGATGCCGTGCGCTTAAAGTTGAGGGCAAGTCACGATCGTGCAGATCAACTAGGATAAGGAATCGGCCGTGTCGAGCGCTTGTGGCTCGTGGTTAACTTGAACCAGGGTTTTCTGTATAGGGAGCAGTCCGCTGATGACGCTTTAAAGTGTAATTAATAATGTTTTTTACTACATCCAAAACGCCAGCGAAATTCAAATACTGCCATCTTCATGTAACTAATCTCGTGCAATGTTTTTGGGTCACAATATAATTTTCTTGCACAATAAAACACTTGCACAATACACCATATTTTAAAAATCCGTAAGATGAATCATTAATGCCCGAAATTTGATTTAACATCGAGTTATTTGTGTTAAAATACCTCTGCTTAATATGTGATATCGTATAGTCTTTGTTCAAGTGGGCATTATTTATTGTTATAGTTAGCAACATAACATGTTTGTTTATGTGATATAGTCGGATTGCTGATAGGTGACTGTTACATGTATGTATCAAATAGTGAATTCATATAATAATCTAGTTACCATTTTTCTGCGATTTTAAAATTGTTTCTTGTTATTTGTCTTAGCTCTCAGTTGTCTGTTAATAATATTAATTAATAGAGCTTGCGGACAATTATTAATTTTACAAACTTTAGTTTTAAATCTGCTGGAATATTTTAATTCCGAAAAAGAGAACAATGGGCCACTTATTTCTCTATCTTGTGTCCATCAAAGAGTAGCAGCTGCCTTGAAGATTTCGCAATCAACAATTCGTAGAATTATAAAATGTAATAAATCTGAACTTCTCACTAACAAAATCACGAGAAAACGAAATTAAAATCTGAACCAGTTTATTTTATTGATGTATTAGCACAAACGTATGGTCATCAAGTACTAAGATTACCTCCTTATCACTGCCAGTTTAACCCCATTGAACTAATTTGGGGTATAACAAAAAATTATTATGATAGACATATTGGTCAAAATGGATATAGTGATAACGAAGTTTTGAAAATGTGGCAAGTAGCCTGTGATCAAATTAGTTGTGAAATTTGGGCAAATACTGTTAAAAAAATCGAAAATTTAATAAATAAATGATGGGAAAGGGAAAGGATTGTTGATGATATTAATCCAATAATAATAAATACAAGAAATGACAACGATAGTTCAGATGACGAGGATATCATGCATTACAGTGACTTATTTTTTTTTTAAATAAAAATAAACATTTAAATATAACTTGTAGCAATATATTATATGAATAAATATATTTTTACTTAATATTTTATTACTTTGTACTTAGGGGAAACATAAAAATTTAAATTAATTAAACAACAAATTATAATCTAAAAATTACGTATGAGTATAAGTGTTTCCTTATTTATAATTATTACCTTAAAATTAATAATTATGTTTCTTTGAGTACTGCTGTGAATTTATTTTCATGCTCAAATTAGTAAAGATATCTACGAGTCGTGCCGTTTCTTTCTAATGCTTTGTTTTTTATTAAAATAATTTGGAAGGTTAGTTGTCAACTTGCGTTACTATACGTTACTATGGGTATGCAAATAATTATAATGATATAGACAGAGAAAGCATATAGTATTGTATATCGATACTTGTAGCAACGAACAGTCACCTATCAGCAATCCGACTATACTTAATATGTGGTATCGTATAGTCTTTGTTCAAGTGGGCATTATTTATTGTTATAGCCTATTTAGTTAGCAACAGAACATGTTTGTTTATGTGATACTTACAGTTTTCTATAAAAATTGTTAAATGCTTTATTATTATTATTTATTCGTATTTATTCGTGTTCATATAAATCGATACAAAAAAGAGAGCATACAGAACTAAGTACATGCAATACATGGAAAATCACAGAAAAAATATAAGAATATAGCAAAACATATATGTAAATAGCTTACTTACTTACTTAATCGTAAGCCTTTTGGTGTAAGGCGTTGTTGGAGTAGAGTCACGGTACCTCTTCTGGTGCTCTTTTCCATATTTCTCTCTAGGCTTTCCTATTTGAGGTGCTGGTTTTGACATCCGTCCATCTGACTTCTCGTCTCTCTGTCGCTTGTCTCACTTCGTCCTTCCAGGTCTTAATTGATATGTAAATAGCAAGAAGACTAAAACAGCAATAAATGAAAACAAAGAGTTAACTTATATAGAATAAATTGTACTCATTAGGAGAACCGATTAGGGTTTTGAAAGAATCGAGACATGGGACTTGGGCAACTTGGGCAACTGTAGAGGCAGACAATTTCATTATAGAAATAAACGGTTGGTCAGAAAATTAGCACGCACGTTCTTTCTGTATTTCTCATGCTTACGTTTGTACTTATAGGCACGAAGATGTGCGTCAGTATTCATATTCATTAGTGAAATTATATCGAATGTGAAACAGGTTGGTAAACATACAGTACACAGTTATCAGCTTTAATAACTTTTAAAGTATAATCGTAAGATTGTTCTTTTTTGTCGGCGAATGCACATAAACCAAAAACAAGTCGTCTTTTATTGAATTTTACAAGGTTTTTGTCAGATTTTGGTCACAAATTAGCCTCTTTTTTGTGAAAAAATTGAGTGATGTGTAATATAATTGCAATAACAAATCCAACTTAGAAATACTTATTATTTTAGCACGTACGTAAAGTAATTTTATTTTTAATTACGTTTCTTTTTGTTACAGGTGAGGCCAGTCTTTCAGTTGCATATAAAGCTGTTCAATTTGGCAGTAAGTGTGTCCATTTTCATTTAACATAATATGTTAATAATTCGTATTATAAAAACACGTTTTTGTATATACACACACAACTAAATTTTAATTAAAACATAAAATTCAGCCTCTAAAATGTCTTATCTCCATTGTTTGACCCGTGGTTGTTCTATTCTCTAGTGACCATCCCATTTAAACTTGTCGGAAATTTTCTCCGCTAACTAAAATCGTCACGATGTTTGGTTGAACTTATCACAATTTTTACGTAACTTTTTAACGCTGTTGTTATCTTTTCATGTTTTATTTTGACAGCATTTTCATTTAATTTGTATCGTTAAAATGCTAGTGCTTTGTTCGTTATTTTGTAGAGAGATTTTAATAAAAGTTTTTATCGTTTATTGTTTTACATCAAACATACAATTAACAAAAGAATTAGTTTTAATATTAATAAAATTATATGCAATTTTAAACAGTGATGTTAGAAAAGTAATGAGACTGCAAAATACAACAAAGAAAGACGTAGTAGCAAAGAGTCAGGTATATTAGTGGAAGCTCTGTCGGATAACCTAGAAACAAGTGTTAAAGTAATACAGTTCCTAAAAGACACTAATTTGCTCAACAAAATAGAAATAATATAGTACCTTAATTTAATACAGGATGCGGCAGAGGAAACGCATGTTTTTCAAATAACAATAATACAGTAGAAGTAGTTTTCAAGTTAAACAAAATTAAATTACACAGAATTAATGCTTGTACAATTCAGTTTTAGTTGACAATTTCTGAAGTACCTCTTAAAAATAACATCTGACAAGTGACCTTTCTTCTGTATGCACTTTCGCAACCTTGATTTAAAATTACGCATTGTTTTTTCAACATTTCTCCCTCCACATTAGCGATTTCCAGGCGAATAGAATATTTCAGTTCCTGGATGTTACCAGGTTTGTTTATGTAGACTTTTGCTCTTATACCCCCACAAAAAATAATCGCACATGGATAAGTCAGGTGAGCGAGGCAGCCAATGGATATCACCAAAACAGGAGTTAACAAAAGGTCACACACGTCACTTGTCGGATGTTAGTTTTGAGAAGTAATTCAGAAATTGATCACCTAAAATTAGTCTCCGCATAAATTTTGTTCGAATTTGTGCGCAACGCATTTAATTAAAAACTTGATAAAGTATATAAAATCACAAACTAAAACAATTGTTTAAGGATTTAAGACGAAATTCGTTTGGATCGCTTAAATCGCTTAGTGAAAAATGTTTCCAATTTAAAGAGACGCACATAATACAAAAATATCAGGTCAATTACTTATTTTGATCAAAAACAATGTATTGTGAATTATATTTTTTACTAAAAAAAAGTTTGAAAATAAACTTTTTCTACTTTTGCTAATTTCGTAAAAATATCCTAAAGAGACCTAGATACCATACCTACATAAACATAACTCCGAAACATGAAAATGAAAAATCACTAAGTTTGCAATAAGTACATTGTTATGATAGTTTGAATATATATAAAAATATTTATAATAATAATTCAGAAAACAATGGGTTAAGGTAGTTTAGAGAGGAGGGAAACTACAATGGTAAATAAAATTAAGAAGTTGGCCACGTGTAAAGAAAGCTTGAGGAACACTGGCCTAGTTGACATAGATTATGTAGATGATATCTGTGTTTTGTCACACACCTACACAGACTTACAAAATCTACTAGACCCAAGACAAAAACAACACGTATTAACAAAAAGGAGACAGGTCAACAAATAAAATTCAACGTATTAAAAATAGTTGAAAAATTTTGTTATCTTGAATTAATTAATACTACCCACAGGAATTCGAGGAAGAGACAGACAGTAGTATAATTAAAGCGGACAAACTCCGGGTCGCTCAAAGATCTATGGAGGGAGCGATGATTGGCGTTACATTTTTGGATCGAACAATATGGATCAGGCAGCAAACAAAAGTTTGCGACGTATGTGGATTCATTTCACGTCTGATATGGCAATGGGCAGGTCATGTTGTTAGAACCAATGATGGTATATGGACTAGAAAATAAACCGTATCAGGCGTTCTACCCGGTGGACGGATATCAAGAGACTGGTTGGCAAATGACTTCAAGTACCATAGCACAGAGAGAAGTAGAGATGCAAAGGGGAGGCCTATTTTCAGCTGTCTACGTCAATAACTGATAAATAATGATGATGATGCTAATTAAAGCCCGCCAAGCTTTATAAGATATAGATATTACTCGGGCAAGAAAGCGAAAATACATTTGCTTAGCTCAAATTTAAAATTTATTCTCTTATATTCGGCTCGAAGAACACACTCACTATCTAGAAGAAATTAAAAACGCTCATTAAAAGATGTTTGCGTTGAATCCCTATATTCTGGATCCTAGCAAACTCAAATAAGAAAGCACCAACCAAACCTGTTACACTATTATCAATAATTTTTCGCGTTACATAGAATTAAATCTATGCATGTTTTGTACTCCTAGTACAAGTAGTCTTAAATCTAAATTTGGTGAGAAATAAAAAGGTTTTATGTAAATTATTGTGAAATACTTCACAAAAACCGTAGTTTTCCTATCATATTATATAAAACCGTTCAAATATTATATTAAATCAAAAAACTCCTTCCTGGTCAAGGGTAAAAGAAATCCGATCGCCATTTGAAAATCTGATTACGAAGCTGGAATTGGACTACGTCAGTCCGACAATAAAACTTATCGTCTTGAAGACATTGGCCTGTCCTAGAAGATTACCATGCCTGTGTAAGGCGACAGGACGGAAGCTCGTTAAGTCAGATGCACACTGACGCATTTTTCAACAGGACAAGATAAAAGAATTGAAAAATGTCACGAAACAAATTTTCAACAATAGATGACATTCGTAGTTTTTTATCTGGGACGTGATGGTTAAACAGATTTAAGAGGGAGATTGTGAATAATGGATAGAAGTTTGTAAAAAACCGCAACTAATTTCGTGACATTAATTTAAATAGAGCTACCGGGTTTAATATATTACTGGGTTAGTGGTGAAAAGTTTATTTCCTTGACTTTAATGCCTTTATTGCATTCAGTTAATACGGATTTCTGTTGTTTCCTTGTTATTATTTTCAACTGAAATAATGATTCTTTAAGCACAATACTCACAGAAAGAGACTGAATTAACCTGTTTCTAACTGTGTCTACCAGATGTTCCCAACCGCCCACCCCCCTCATTTTGGAATTAAGTGGAATTGAATTTTGATAATGTTAAATGAGTTAAGAGTTCCTGTTTCTTCTTTCAGGAGCAGAGAACTTCTAAGAAAGATCTTCATCTGATCCTTTTTTAGGGTTTTGTAGGTATGACCACCAAAAAACTCTTATAACGTCACTCATGTGTCTGTCTGTCTGTACGGTAGAAATTCTAGCCAAACGGTTGAACATAGAAAGTTGAAATTTGGCATACTTGTACAACTTTTTGACCCACATATAGGAAAACTATAGAGTTCAAAAAAATACAGCGCGGGATAAATATAAACAGATATGTATATAATGGAAAAATAATTATTTTTTAAAAATTTTGAGTGGGTTATCATGAAACCTCTTAATGCGTGGATGCACAAATTTTTATTTTTGAAAAAACATTTTTTTTATGGGGTTTTTGACAATATTATGGCAAAAAAAATTTGTCTCTCACCCTATCTCCCAGAGGGGTTGAACTAAAAATCTGAAAAAAATCTCAATAATGTGCATTGATGGAAACCGGAATAATTCAACAGGAAATTTTGATCAAATTGGTTTTTCGCAAAATATTGACTTTTTGTCATCGAAAAAAAAAAAAAATTCTTTTAAAATTTATTGTGTGGTATCAAAAGAAAGTTCTTAAGACGTAGATAAAGGAACGGGAAGTCGTTTTTTAGTTTTAATTATTTTAATAAGATTTTTTCCAAAAATTTTCCTAGAGGAAAAAAAAAATTTTATTATAGGTAGAGAAGAAACACGTAAATTTATTTTGCATATATTGACTAGGAAAATAAATAAATAACTGTCCGGTAGCTGGGATTCCATTTCTAGTAGAGAATCTGCTAGTTTTTCATATTGTCGCAATACAAACAATGTCTCTGTTGGCGTTATGCTCTTGCGTGACAAATGATCGCCCGCAGTGTTGCCAGGTCTGGATTTGAATGATATTGCTGCGATTATTCAAAAAAAAAAAAATGCGTTAAAATATATATTATGGTATAATTAGTGAAATATGACCACCAAATTAGAGGGATTCTAGTGTAATTAATACACTGTAGAAAAAATCTAACTGCAACATTTGTGTCGTGCCTATTGTGTTATGTAGTGACAGGCATCCATCGTTTGGCCTTCAAATAATCATCATTCACTGACTAAATACCTACAAAACTCTGAAATGTTTGGAAATCACACATCACCTCAATTTTTTTTATATTTGTTGAAATTTTTTGCACTTAAATTTTTTTGTTTAATGTTATGTAGGACAGTGGTGCGCAAACTATTTTCATTTCCGACCCCCCATTTTGTGTAAAATTTTGTCGCGACCCCTGGATCAACAATAGACGTTTTTTAATCGTAAACGTTCATCGGTGATTAGGTATTAATACAGACAATTGTTTTCGTAAAAAAATATAATTCTATTTTTATAAAGAATAAAATTTCATTTCACTATTTTAATGGTACCTGATACTTGTTGAAGAAAAGCCTTATATTTTTTATTGTCATATACGTTTCTGTGAATTTGGCGACCCCGAAAAATTTTCTCGCGACCCCTATAGAGGTCCCGACCCACGGTTTGCGCACCACTGATGTAGGACATTAAATACTTAAATAGTGTATGGAAAATATTTTCGGAAGTTGTACAAAAAAACAATACATGTACCAAAATGGTCCTATACTAACGAAAATCATGAAATAACAAATTTTGGTACATTTATTTTTATGTTAAGAAAATTTTTAGAAAAATATACCTTTTTAGAAAAATATGTGACTCCATATGAAAAGAGACTAAAATATAGAAATTAATATTAACGTAACCGTTCTGAAATATAAAGAATTATTTTTAATATTTAATGTATATTTAATGTATTTTATTGGTGGTTATTTAATTTTTCATATTTGTTTTAGAAAAATCTTATATGATATTATGAAATATTAATTTAAGTTAACCAGAGAGTATTTTGAAGTTCAAATATAGTTCCATCACTATAAAAAAATGCTATATCTGGAAACCCTCTCATGATGAATCTGTGATCTGCGTGTAAATTTTTGATAAGAATATATCATATGACATGTGGAACATGTGAACTACGAGTAGTACAGTGACATAACCAACACTGTACTTTATAGACTTAAATCTTTTTGAGGATCTCTTCCCGAAGGATCCATTCAAACGCGTCTCTCTTTACTTCTCTTGACACGTACGATCGTCGGTTTAGAGATTTGAAAAATTGCTGAACGCACTCTGAGAATCCCAGAAAACTGTTCAGTCCTTTCAGGTCGAATAGCACCGTTGCGAGATTAAGAGGAAGGTTTCCTATGCCTCTAAGTGCCTCGGTGAATAAGAGATACCAATGACGTTGAGGACACTTTTATAATGTCCGTAGAAAGCCGGGTGCATTTGTGCTTTCGCGTTGGGTAATTCTTCAAGATATAAAATGATTTGTGATTGCGAGTAATGGAGTGTAGAAGGTCCACGATTCTAAAGGGAGGTTATTTAGTTGTCTTATTCGCCACGCAAGTCTTACTATCTATTTTCTTTTTCTTCCTTGTTCGCGTGAAATAAGTGAAATTACTGTGGTTAAAGCTCTTTGCGATATTTGTGAATTGCGCGTTTTGAAAGCTTTCATGAAAAATACATTTCATACGTGTTCATGCATCGTACAAGCGGGTTTTTCGATGGGCATGATTGTTTTATTCTGCATATGTTGTATGCTGGGGGAAAATTGCGATTTTTGCTTTTATGTTTTTAACTTTTCAGCGTTTATTACAAATTGCCAGGTACATCGCTATCTACCTCGAGTAATCTCATCAAATAGTTAAAAACTCACCTGCAAATATGTGTATCGTCAAATACATTTATAAACACTTTAAATTTTCGCATTTCACCTTTTTTATAGTGGAATGAGGTTGTTTCATATTTTTAATATTATTTTTGAATGAGATCTGTTGCCGTGGATCCATGGGAAGACGGGTGCGTATAGAACACAAGGACGTGGGTTCGAATACGTGAAAGGTCGTTCCACGGAATTCTCATCTTCATATATTGTACGATCAGCTCTTCGGTCGAGTCATTCTTAAGTATATATACTTAAAATAGGTAACAGGTAATAGGTAACAGGTATATATACTTAAAATATGTACCTGTTTATATAGGACAGGTTAAAAATTCACACTAACTGTATACTATATACTTACTATATCACGCTAAAAATATGTTAGCTAATAAGTAATATTATTCTGTAAATGATTTCTTAAATAATGTGTTGTAAAACCTATTCTTTTTTGCGACAACTTGCATCTTTTGAAGTTTAATAAATGTTTATTATTATTATTGTTATAACCACATGGCATACCTATCTATGGCTGGAGGTTTAAAAATGGAGAACGTACCCTTTTTGTCCTTATACGCTATCTTGGTAACATTGGTAACCTACTATTACCGACCGTCAACATATATAAGGGAGGTATTGTGATACCGATTTTGACATTTCGAGATTTCGATGGATCTCCACGAATTGAGGTCCCTACATAACGTTATGACTATTTTTTGCATGATGTCTGTTGGTCTGCCTGTCCGTCCGTCTGTCTGTCCGTCTGTCCGTCTGTCTGTCCGTCTGTCTGTGTACACGTGCATAGCAAATTCGGCTGAAAGGATTTTTATGAAACTTCATATTTAAGGTTCTGCCATCAATGGCACAAGTTGATCAACTTTTGGGAAAAATCGGTGAACTAAAAATGGAAGTTTACTCGTGTCTATTTTAAGATTTTTGTGAATATTTCACAACAAAAAATATTTCTAAAAAATTTATTGAACAAAAGTTGCTATAAAAGCAATAATTAATAGCTTTTATTTGAGACGTTTTTTGATATAACGAAAAATTTCGAATAATTTTTGTAAAATTTTTCGAAATTTTTTCATACTTATATGTAACGTTTCCATGGTCATGACAAAATATCTCTGTTAGAAAATATTAGGCCAAGTTATTTCTACTCTGCTGCTAGAATGTATTTTATATAAGTACTTTATGATGGCGGTCGGTCCTGTGGTGGACACAGCTGATTTTTAAATATTGGAGCAGGCTTTTGCTAAACAAAATGATCAAAAGCTTCAATCAAATGGTTAAAGTTACTAGATTTGAAAAACTAGTTCCACCTAAACCAAAGATACTGACTATCTGCTAGTAAAATAGTAAAGCAGAATAATGCTAATGAACTAGAATAATAAAAACAAATAAACATTTGCAACTTGTCATTTGCAAACAAAATTTTTGTTGATAAAATTTGTGTTGGAAAAGTGAACTAATGAAGATTGATGAGGCAGTACATATTGCCTTCTAAAATTTATTACCGACCAAATCTAGGATAGGGTATGAACTTGTCTATGATTTATTTGTCATTATATCATTATTTTCCTGGAAATGTGACACTATTAAGTTCCGTAATTAAGGATGACCAAATAAACAATTATTTAGATTCATTTACATCTCTCGTAGGCAAGCATGTATGATGTACTAACATTACTGTTAATGGTAAAAGATATTATTTCAAAGCATTTAGACAGAATCTTTAGCTAGACTTACTCAAAAGGTATAATTGTACAACATGTACAATTTTCCTTTCTGTGAGAAATTATATTATTGCACTAAATTTCCCTCTGCTGTCAAGGTTTTAAGTGTTCTAATTTTATTTTCTGGTAAATATGTTGAGAGAATAATGACAGAGTTGTCGTGTGAAGGGTGATCATTTAATTCGGGTTAAATTAATTATGACATGAGTCTTTTTCCTGTCATGGGTTGTATAGTTTGTCCGGTGACCGTTCGACCTTCTATGTCATGTGGGTAGCATACAGTATAGCGAATGTTCCGTGACTACGAGGAAAACTCCCCGTAAAGTTAGGGTTGAACTCGTAGTTGTCATGTGCTTGCCTGCTGGCTCGCGTATCATCAAAGCAAGCTGCGGGCTTGCCGTCACATGTTCTGCAATCCGCTCTTCATTTATCACATTGTTTCGTCTGTCCGTCCGCCGGAGCTGCTTATCGTGAACGTTTCATCTTAATTCATCATTGTTCCGCGAGTGCGGCGCCACTATCTCGTTCATTTGTTACACTCAACTCTTAAATTCGACCAACAGACGTGAACGTTACAATTTCCATTGAATTATGTTCATGTAAATATTTTAATGGAATGGAAGATGTATTGACGTTTGTTTAACTGTCTGCAACTGATGATGGAAATTTATTTTTTGATTGATGTCTGTTTTATTCAATTACGGATTTTGAGATACAGTTGAATTGATTTCACATTTATTTATGAATATCTCTGTCAGGTGAATATTTATAACAGATAGCGAGCTCTCGGATTTCATATACTTCTGATTTAGATTTTCATATATGTTTTTTATCTCAATAATTCATAGATTTCATGAGTTTCTCCCAAACATAAATAGCTAAAGAAAACTGATAAAGGTTTAATCGAAATAGTTGTATAATATTTCTCAGTTTTTCTTTAATTGTTATTTTATTATGTTCATCTGTTATTTTCTTTTGATGGACTTAACTTTAGCCAACATTTATGTATAGTTGTTTCGTCCTCGGAATTTTCAATGATTGTGGCAGCCTAGAATAGAGTTTCATTTTCGAAGATTAATAATTTGGCTGCCTGTAACACACATTTTTTCGTCACTATGTATATTTTTATTTTATAAATTAGGAATAAAAATTAGTGAAATGGAAACAGAAATATTGCCACCCTTTAAAATTTGCTGAGCTGAGAATTTGCTGAAACCGGTTATCTTAAATACGCCGCTAGATTCGCAGAAGAATTTAAAATTTTATAACGTGTAACACAGGGCTTTATATTGTCTCTGCTACCTTAAAACTTGTATTCGACAGCAATCTTTAGAAAAGTTCTTCAGGACATGGAGCTGCAAGCGTAATCGCAAACAGCAAGACAAATTAATTCAAGGCGCAAATAGCCATTGTTGCCGTGCGTAAAATATTTTAACTAATTAAGACGATTAATATCATTAGACATGCCGACAATATAGTCCTCCTTGTGCAGCTTATTTATTATTATTATTTTTATTTTTGTTTCTAGTAAATTAAGTTAAAACTGAATTTGGTCGATTAAATTTAAATCGGTCCTATCGAAAAGGGATCATTTACAATTTTTTCACAAAATGTCATGTTGGCATGTTCGGCTTCTTGAAAGATCTGGAGACTCATTACGCATGAATAATCTAAACAACTAAATACAGCTATATAACTGGAAGGCGTGTGACAGTCTTTTCGAAAACTGATCATTTCGACGAGACCTCTTTTCGCACTGACTGTCCATAGCACTAGCTATGATTACATGCCAGAAGAATACGAAACTCTCATTGTATATTCCCTGAGAAAAGAAAAAATCTCGTTGCATACAATACACCATGAGGATATAAGGTTGGTTTCAAATAAAAGAGGCAGACATTTTTCACGAAAAGGACGTTACCTGCAACTAGCATGGGTGCAAATTTTAGGAACTGTTGTAAGACGTCGTTATATCGATAATGTTATTGGAGAAGATACGTTCAATCTTTTGAAACCAAAGCACCCGCCACACTGCCAGCCTACGCTGCCAGCCTACGCTGGGAAAGTGCAAATATTAAAAAATATTTATAAAAAAGTGCACTGGGAATTTTTACACATTTCAGAGTTTTATAGGTATTTAGTAAGTGTGGTGCCCACCCCTAGCCTAAGTAAGGTTAGGAAGCCGACGGTCACACAAAATGGTTTTCGTGGAGGAGACTACGAAGGACCACCAGTAGAAGGCTGGAATACAAAAAGATAGTGATGTGACACGGAGACGCACCGAGTTGAGCTACCTGGGGATAACACGGACGACCTTGAGAAAAGGAAGAGAATATAAACTCTTCTGCTCCTAGGGGCTACTCTAGAAGACTAACACAAGGGAATGGTAGCCCTAGCTGGGATGTAGATGGGTAAAATCCTAGACTCACAAGTAATGGCTTTGGAGGATCCAAGCCTAGAAAATTTCGCGATGTATTTGAAGCCCCTAACCAAGCGACGAACAATGCGGTAGACGTTGCTCAACTCGATGTATGTACCACATAAAGAAAATACATTACCAGAAAAAATATAATACAAATCAAATAAATTAATGAAATAAGGAAATAGTAATATTATTAAACAAATACAGTTACTTAATTTAAATTCATGTAAACAGCACATGTGATCAATAGACCAGCGTATGCGAACCAAATTATGCAAGTTATGGCGTTGATGCGATAACTTGCAGATAGAAATTGCTGTTAAAAATATTAATTTAACAATGACATTGAATTAATGTAAAATTGGAATATTTACAGTAGATGTTTTCCGTCATAAATATATAGAATATTTAACTTTACGCTACGTGGTACTGGTGTCCCAAAAAACAGGTTCCTGGGTCCTCGGATGGTTTCTTCAACTAGTTGTTGACACACAAAAATTAAATGATGACAGCAAGAGGGCGTAAGATCACTTAAACCACGATAGAGACACGTAAATTAACTTTGAAACTGTTTCGAAAAATCGACAAGCAAATTGTAATGTGAAGAGAAGTTATAGAATGTGTTAATGAAGAATAATATTGAAACCGACATGTAGCACTTCTCAAAAAACATTCAAAATGAAAAAAGTTTGGGGCAACATTTTTTTTCCTATTTTTATTTGGCAAAAAAAAAATGTGTAAAACAAAAGAATTAAACTACTATTCGTTATTTAATAACCGTTGAAATAACGAACATTGTAAATTGCAAAATCAATTTGCTCGTTTTTCAGTAGACCTTTATCTAACAATGAACAGGCTTTGCTGAAATAGTTTTGGCATATTTTATATTTAATTATCTGCATTTTATGTTCTCAAGTTACTTTCACTGTTTCCCTTCTTAAATTTGTGAAAACATACATAACTATTGTTTATTACGTCTACATCAAAATTTACATTTCAACCAAGAATAAACACTAATTTCTCAGAAATTTCCATCTAATAAACATATTTTTGATAAATATACGTATGTTAAAAGCTACTTAAAACACAGTATGCGTTGTAATATGAAATTCCCTTTCTTGTAAGTTAGGTTGTAGGGGAAAACTTAGCCATTCTACCGTGATAAACTGAAGTGGTCGACTTGTGCATCATTTAAACGCAGAATGGATTTCATTTCAATGAACACTGAAGCATGCAAGGTACATTTTAATAGGTATCCACAGCAGTTGTTATTCTTGTCACGAACGTAAATAGAGTGGAGTTCGCAACCAAAGCTCCTTGTTTAACGTTCAGAACTCACAATGAGCAACTTAAATCACTGCTGATTAAAATATTCAGCTTTCTTAACTACTTGTTTACCTGAGTATTTATTGACTTACATTTGTTTATTGTGGTTAACAATAGCAAATTATATATTTACTGTTAAACTTGTGTTGTTTATTATTGCAACAGTAAGTACTACTTCTATAGTTTACTCTAGACCAGTATTTTACAAACCTATTCATCGGTTAGGTTATGAAATGTTAATCGGCGATTCCCAATTCATAAACAGTTTAGATTCATAAACATGTGATAAAATGCTGTGAAGATTTTCTATGAAAGAATAACAAACATTAGTGATGAGGACCGTCGGGCAGACCAAATGCTGCGGCAACCATCGTGGACACAGTAAGGATTGAGAAAATAATTCAAGAGGATCGAAAAATATTGTTGCAATATTAAAACGAAAAAGAACAATTCAAATAAAGAGGCCATGCTTCTGTAGCACGATAATACGACATCACACACCGCACGTCATACACTGCACCTTTTCAGTTTTTTTCAAGACAAATATTATCTATATTTATCGTATAATTAGTCAATTCTAAAAAATGTTGTGAAATGTGAATTTTGTAAATTTTGTGTTTAATAAGTGAAAATAATTTGTGGGTACATATCAAACATCATAAATTTCGACAACTTTTGAAAGAATAATTCACTTCTTCCATCTAAAAACTTATCCAGTCAGTCAGATAAATACTGCAAGCAGGTGTAAGAAATTCGATAACTTTCTAAATAATTATGAGATCAAAAATTCTTCTTGCCCTATTCCATCTCACAGTAATGTGCATTAGTCATATTTTATTCAGATTTTTAGATTAACCTCCCTGCTTTCTAAAGTGTGGGACAAGAGTTTTTTTTACCAGCTTTTTCGCAAAAATCTTAAAACTAAAGACATTTTAAAAATCTAATTTTTGTTCTTTAATCTACGTCTACTAGTTTTCTTTTGGCACCAAACAATATATATATACATTTTTAAATAATATTTTTTTTTTCAACGACACAAAAAAATTGATATTTTTTGAAAAATTTGTCTGACCCAAAGTTTCGGTTGAACTATTGCGCTTCTCATCCATGCATGTTATTGATATTTTTAGATCAGCCCCTTTGGAAAATAGGGTGGGTACTTTATATTAAAGATGGTAGAAATTCAAACAGGTGATGTAAATAAACATTTTTATCTTGAGGTCCTGAAGCCATAACGTGGATTTATACGGAAGAATCTACGTGATGGCTGGAAAAATTTACGAATATTGGATCACGATAACGCACTAGCTCACACTTTCATTAGGGATTGGCAGTTTTTGGTGAAAAACTAATTCCAACATACTCATTTTTAGGGTTTTGTAGGTATGACCAAAAAACCCTTAGACCGTCATTTTGTCGTCTGTCTTACTGTCTGTTTGTCTGTCTGTCTGTTCGGTAAAAATTGTAGCCAAACGGCTAAACCTACAGAGTTGAAATTTGGCATTCTTATACAACTCTTTGACCCGCACATAGGAAAAATACTAAAACATCTAAAAAACATATCCCTCTAAAAATATAATCAAATATATGCTCATCGAAATAAAAATATTTTTTTTAAATTCTGTGCAGGGTATCAAATGAGCCCTTAGTACATGGATTAACAATCAAAAAATTTTGCAAAAAAAAATTATTTTGTGGCGTTTTTTGTCAAAATCATGCAAAACAAATGTTGTCCCACACCCTGTAGCCCAGATGGTTTAAACTAAAAATATGAAAAAAATCAATGTTTCAATGTATACGAAATCAAAGGGGCGACGCTTGTGACTTAAAACAACCAATGGAAGCCATAGGCGCAATTTTCAAAATCTTAATGAACCTTACTATATAAAAAAAATACTGCACATATTTAGAAACCTAAATAATGGTATTAGGCACTCGAATTAAAATTAACAAAAAAATATTTTAACATAAAATTTGTTTGGCATCCCAAATAATCATCATTCACTTACTAAATACCTGCGAAACCCTGAAATGTGTGAAAATGCACACTTCACATCATCTTTTTTTTAATTGTTGTGAAATATTTTTTGTTAATATTTCTCAATTTAAATTAGAACTTTAGAATATTAAACGAAAATGTGGATACAAACTCAAACTAAACTTTCAGTTTATTTGTCTATATTTGTATAGGTAATTCTTTCAACTTTTTATATTTGACTTATTTATAAAAATGTATATTGTACGTACGTGGCGAAATATAGGAATATATTTCTGTTTTGTTGCCCTAATAAATGAAAAATAATAAAATAGAATAAAATAAAATACTCATCAAACTTGGCCAAGTCTCATTGTTGTTCCATTTGTTAAGATTTGTTGATTAAAACTGAACACTTCGTCAAAAGGACGTCGTTGAACAATTGAAAAGATAAAAAAATCAGAAACTGATCTAAACGCAATTCTAAAAAGTGTTTACTGGCGGACAGATCGTTGCAGAAGTGCAGTATTCCGAAGTTCAAAATTTAAATGTAAACTAAGGTCTTATTAACAAAGTTTTACGATGTTAGTCTTTAGCCTTTTCTATCAAACCTCTTATATTCTGCAATGGTAATCGATTTTAACACGTCTGTAACTTATTAGATTAATTTGATAAAACTTTATGTGGGGTTCAGTCCCTCTGGCCCCAACTGGTCACTGCTAAATTTATCCATATCAAAACTAAAATTTTAGAAAAATAAACCAGAATTCTACGTCAAGAATGCTGCAATAAAAGAAATGGACTAATGAGAATATCCAGAGGAGGAGTAGTCCAGTTGTACGAAGCATTTTCTATTGTATTTCTTCCCACCAAACTTCATTTTCAAGTCTTCTGTAATCTACAAACTCACTAGTAAATAAGTTTTCACCTTCATATGAAACCTATTTTCTAAAGAAATCTGATACAGTGAAAATGAGTTTTAACATAAAAAGACTCAACACATACAGTTTTGAATTTCATGAAATGAAAGCACTATTCATAAATACATTCAGTACTTGTATTTTCTTTGTGCACATTCGCATTCCGTTCGTGTTTACTTTGCAATTATAGCACCAAACGATCTAGCCATATCTTTGCAGCCACGACACCGAGCTACATGCTTGCCTTAGCTTCTTATCCGAATCCCTGAGCGGAAACTAATTTCATAATTCACTTGTGCACATGGCGCATTTTAAAGATCCACTTTTATGAACGTATAACGTAGCATTTATAAGTATGAGAGAATTTCTAAATCAATAAAATTATACATAACTGGAATGCTAGTTACCATATTTCGCTGTGTATGCAGTTTTCAAAATGTTTGACGTCCTAAAATTCACGTTCTAAAGTCGGATTGCTGATAGGTGACTGTTACATGTATGTATCAAGTAGTGCATTCATATAATAATCTATTTTTTAATCTGTTACCATTTTTCAGCGATTTTAAAATTGTTTTTTACCGACCGTCAACATATGTAAGGGAGGTATTGTGATCATACCGATTTTGACATTTCGAGATTTCGATGGATCTCCACGAATTGAGGTCCCTATATAACATTTTGACTATTTTTAGCATGATGTCTGTCGGTCTGTCTGTCCGTCCGTCTGTCTGTCTGTCTGTCTGTCTGTCTGTCTGTCCGTCCGTCTGTCCGTCTGTCTGTCTGTCTGTCCGTCTGTCCGTCTGTGTACACGTGTAGAGCAAATTCGGCTTAAAGGATTTTTATGAAACTTCATATTTAAGCTTCTGCTATCAATGGTACGAGTTGATCAACTTTTGGTAAAAATCGGTTGACTAAAAATGGGAGTTTACTCGTGTCGATTTTAAGATTTTTGTGAATATTTCACAATAAAAAATATTTCGAAAAAAAATGAACAAAAGTTGCTATAAAAGCAATAACTAATAACTTTTATTTCAGACTTTTTTTGATAAAACGAAAAATTTCGAATAATTTCTGTAAAATTTTTCGAATTTTTTCATACTTATATGTAACGTTTCCATGGTCATGACAAATAATATCTCTGTTAGAAAATATTAAGCCAAGTTATTTATACTCTGCTTCTAGAATGTATTTTATATACGTACTTTACGATGGCGGTCGGTCCTGTGGTGGCCACAGCTGATTTTTGTTATTTGTCTTAGCTGTCAGTGTCTGTTAATAATATTAATTAATAGACCTTGCGGCCAATTATTAAATTCACAAACTTTAATTTTAAATCTGCTGGAATATTTTAATTCCAAAAAAAGTGAACAATGGGCCACTTATTTCTCTATCTGGTGTCCATCAAAGAATAGCAGCTGCCTTAAAGATTTCTGAATCAACAATTCGTAGAATTATAAAATGTAATAAATCTGAACTTCTCACTAACAAAATCACTAGAAAACGAAGGAAATTAAAATCTGAACCAGTTTATTTTATTGATACATTGGCACAAACGTATGGTCATGAAGTACTAAGATTACATTCTTATCACTGCCAGTTTAACCGCATTGAACTAATTTGGGGTATAACAAAAAATTATTATGATAGACATATTGGTCAAAACGGATAAGTTTTGAAAATGTGGCAAGTAGCCTGTGATCAAATTAGTTGTGAAACTTGGGCAAATACTGTTAAAAAAATCGAAAATTTAATAAATGAATGGTGGGAAAGGGAAAGGATTGTTGATGGTATTAATCCAATAATAATAAATACAAGAAATGACAGCGATAGTTCAAATGACGACGATATCATGCATTACCGTGACTATTTAAAAAAAAATAAATAAAAATAAACATTTTAATACAACTTGTAGCAATATATTATATGAATAAATATATTTTTACTTAATATTTCATTACTTTGTACTTAGGGGAAACATTAAATTAAACAACAAATTATAATCCAAAATTTAAGTATGAGTATAAATATTTCCTTATTTATAATTATTATCTTAAAATTAATAATTTTGTTTGTTTGAGTACTGCTGTAAATATATTTTCGTGCTCTAATTAGTAAAGATATCTACGAATCATGCCGTTTCTTTCTAATGCTTTTTTTTAATTAAAATAATATGGAAGGTTAGTTGTCAACTTGCGTCACTATACGTCACTATGGGTATGCAAATAATTATAATGATATAGACAGAGAAAGCATATATTATTTAATATCAATACTTGTAGCAACGAACAGTCACCTATCAGCAATCCGAATATATGAGCAAAATATTATATGGCCAGAAGTATTTATTTATAATAATAGACTGAGCACAAAATATCGTATAGGGGAATGTTGAAGGGAGAATATGAAGATGAATGATCTGCTGGATGGAGAAAATGTTTCGGAGTTCATATAAAAATACAGGGAACATATTTTTTTAGAAAAATAAAAGACCAATCTGGAAAATTTTCATACAAATAAAGAAACAGTTTGTATTTTATTTATACGAGGTGTGAAAATTAAGTAACCGGATTGATTTATTTATTTATTTATTTTATTCGAATAGAATTACAATTGAATATTGTCTCCCTCAAAATAACACCCTTGGGAAGCCACACAGCGGTGGAGACGGTTCTTCCAATCCTCATCCTCAGTGCTGGAAGTCGGATACTGGAATATCTTTCAGTTGGTTACGGACGTTTGAATGTTTTCGAGTGTCCCAAAATGACGTCCATTGAGGTGATTTTTCAATCTTGGGAAGAGAAAAAGTCACAAGGACTCAAGTCAGGTGAATAAAAATGCTGAGGAGCCACAGGAATGTTTTTACTGGCCAAAAACACGTTTATTGAAATTACTGTGTGACAAGGCGCATTGGCTCATCCCCCATTCATTGGTCAAAACCTGACGACTGTCAACCAACGATATGAACGCATATTCCGGATCCAGATTCCGGATTCTGTCAACATTTTCATCGGTTCTTGAAGAAGAAGGCCTTCCGGTGCGTGACTCATCTTCAATCAACTTTCTTCTTTCTGAATATGCCTTAAACCACCAAAAAACCTGGGTCCTTCACAGAACACTGTCCGTTGGCCTGCTGAAGTTTTGCAAAAGTTTCCGTTGTACTGTGCCCAAGTCTGACGCAAAACCTGATAGCATACCGTTACTCGAAATGAATGTCACTCATTTTTAGAACGCACTAGAAAAAACTATTTCACGAATAAAATCGCTACGGACAACAAAATTACTCTAGCGAGTTCAAACTCGTACTAAAGGCACATCACATGTTCATCTGCCACACCTCCAAGTGCTGCATCCCAAATGTTGCCAGATCAAACGCTATCTTTTCAGACCGGTTACTTAATTTACACACCTCGTACATTATTTCATATATTATTCCGAGCAGCAGTGCTATAATAACAAAAATTAAGAAACGTAGATTTACAATTAAATTCAACTTAAAACTAAAATTCTAATCATATCTATCAGAGAACAATGAACTAATATGTCTCGGTGACATAAGTGACATATTGTGGCTTTAAAAGAGTTTATGCTTGGGGCAGACATAGTTTCTTCCGGGAGAGAGTCCACAAGTCGATGCCACGATTAATAACGAATAACTGCTTCGGCTGTCGTTTATACTTTTCGTGCTTCAATTTAAGATGGTAACCACGCAGCCTCTTGTTGGTGTTGTGGAGGTATAGTGATGACATATCGGTGGAGAATTTGTTCCTTTTAATCCTATACATTTAAATTGAGTCTCCACGTTTTCGGTGGTCTATCAAAGGTTGAATGTCGAGCATTCTTAAGCGCGCTGCATACGGCATAAGGCGGAGACCTCTTGGCAGTCTAGTAGCGCGTCTCAGAACCCCCTCTAAGTTGAATGTCCTTTTGTAAGTAGGGTGACCAAACTACGAATGCAAATTCAAGAAGGGGACGAATATAAGATAGGTAGATTGTGGGAAACAAGGTAGGAGTTAAGTGAGGGAACGATTTGAAAATCAGATACAGAATTTTATTTGCCTCATTTACAATCGTGACTTGCAGTGGCCAGTGTAGGGTAATTGACACAGTAATACCAAGATCTACTACACATTCGAGGTGATGGATTGCGTGTCTGACGATGCCATACGTGTATCTTGGGTTGGTGGGCCCTAAGTGCAGTATATTTCATTTCGAAGAGTTTAATTGTAGGAGCCACCAACTACAGTTGAACCATGTTGTTGTGGTCCTGTTTGAACATGAATAAATCAGATGCCGCGCCTCTAATTGTGGTAGTGCGCGCAGGTTCTATAATACAAGTTTTACTGGAGTAAAGGAAACATGTTTCTCTTCTTCTGTTTTTGCCTTACTTTTGATATCATCATTGACTCACACCTGGTTGCTATTCGAAATATAGTTCTGTGAATGTAATGCCAAACCATATTCTCTGGTTAGGGATTCAGAAGATCCTTCATCTTACAGGATCTCTTCTTCTTTCAACTTTCCCCTATAGAATAATCTATAGAAGCATTTCTCAACCGGGGGGTCGCGGCCCACTAGGGAGTCGTGAAAGCTTCGTTAGGGGGCCGCGAAGTCAAACAAGATCGAAACATGAAAATATAATAGAAATGCGCTCAATCTTGCAAGATATAAATTTCATCCATATTTATAAATATCATACATTTATATTCAGAAAAATATACCTTTCATAACATAATAAATATTTATATCTAATATACTTATTTTGACACGTTGTTCCAAACGTTTAAGCGGAACTAATTTTAATTTTCTTAAGTTGTCACTAGGTAACTTTATAATGAGTAAAGTGGGCTTTTGCTTTACAACATGATCAACAGCTTCATTCAATCGATAAATATTACTAGCTTTGAAAATCTTGTTCCGCTTAAACTAAAGAAACAGACTACGAATAAAATACATTAAGGTCAAATAAAGTATATGTGTCAGTTGATGTGCTTATATGACGATGCTTTGCATTGGACGTACTTCAAGTACTTTCAAGATTTTCTTTAAAGTAGGTATGATTTGAAAGTGCAATATTTTTTACTATATATATTTTTTTATGGTCCGAGCTACATATAACTCAAGAGTAAGGATACAAAACTGTTTAAATCAAAATGGAAGGCATTTTGAACACTTGTAAATAAAAATACTTCACTTTCAAGCCATTATGGGGAATATAATCGTCATATAAAAAATCACAATTTTTTGTCAACCATAAGATATTCAAATATTGTTTAAGTAAAAGTTGTTTCTTTTCAAAAGCACTATCCAAAAATACCCAATATGACGTACGTTCCCATTTAAAATTTCGAAGTCGTCCTTGGTATCCTGTACTTATTTGGTAATCAACATTTTTTTTCCCCACTTTCTCACATGTCGCCTTTTCGAGAAAAATTGTGTTCCCTCTATCTTGATACACCATATATATATTAAAGGGGGGTCGCAGACTATATTTATATAATTTCGTGTGATTCCATGCCAAAAAAGGTTGATAAACACTATATCTATAAGATATAGTTTTATAATCGTTTCTAATCACATTTCCAAGATATTCTAGTTTCCTTTTATTTAATATCTGCATTATGTTACATTAGCAACTCATTCTTCGGGTGACTTGCAAAGCTTCAAATGTTTCTATCTTTTCAGTAGCTCTTATTTTATTTTATGTTTTTTAGACGTGGCATTTTACTATGCGTCTCTTGATATTTAGGTCGTGAAAATATATGTGTAGAAAGAA
The DNA here is from genome assembly GCA_963971575.1 of Liopterus haemorrhoidalis. NCBI lineage: Eukaryota > Metazoa > Arthropoda > Insecta > Coleoptera > Dytiscidae > Liopterus > Liopterus haemorrhoidalis. Next base: position 16,141,805 of record OZ020612.1, on the reverse strand, counting down.
ATGTGACTAATTCTTGTTCCTGTTTCAAGATTTACTTCTCAGTTTACTCAAGTTTGAAAGTTATTTAAAATCAGTTTCTCGAAGCACTCAAATTTGTCAAAATTATTACGAGTGTCTGGAACATTCGTTGTATTATTGAATGATTCACTTAGTTCTCAAAAATATAAACCAGTGTTTCTAAGTTTGACGTGACCTATAAAGATAGTTTGATAGTGTTTATAAATTACTCTGAACTTTTAAAGATATCACAGTGCATACATCTTGAGTGTTAACTTAAATAAATGATCGTTTTTGTTATTTATTGGAATTTTGCCAAGTCAACCAGCAGTTTCTTACGATAACACGCTTGAGATGATTCTAAGATGATTTGCCACGATGGCCGACAAACGAGCACAACGTTTTAAAAATATTAACGATTGGCAGGTTTAGCTCTTATTTTATTAATATCTGTAATAACACAAATTAGTTTACCTTATAAATTAAGAGGAATGAAATTATCAATTCTAAAAAGAATGCGACGAAAGGGAAGGTTGCAAGGGAAGGTCTTTAATTTGAAAACGGGTACGCATTAGATCTTTTTACATTTTTTCTCTCTATTAAGAACTTGTTGTACTCATTAGTTTGCCTCTCATTACTTGTGTAATACTCAGGTATGAGTACAGTGCAGGATTAACCGCAGGGAGGAAACCACCATCACACGCCTCCGTATAGGCCACTGTTGGTGGACCCATGGACACCTCCTTCGAGGTGAAGAGTCCCCTATCTGTGAGACGTGTAACACAGATTTGTCTGTGTTACACTTTTTAACTGAGTGTATACAGTTCGAGGATGTCAGGGAGAGGTTAGGCCTGTGCTATGACCTGTCAGTTGCTCTATGTGACGACAGGGTACTCATGGATAGGCTGATACTCTTCCTGAGAGAATCGAACTTATTGTTTTATGTGTGAAGTCTTGCACCTAATTTTAATGTGTTTCTAGTTATTGACTGTGATATTCGATGGTAATTGTCCCCTTTACAGCCTCTTACCATCACCCTGAGTCTGTTCGAACAGACTTTTTATATTATTTATTTGTGTTTGTCAATGCAAGATTTCTTTTATTGAGTATGCGTATTTTTAATGATTTTATTTATTTATTTATTGTCTAATATATTGTTTTTAATATATAGTCTAGTCATTTAGATGGGCTGCGTTAGGCGCAAATAGCCTTTGTTGCTGTGCGCCAAAAAAAAATTAACTTTGAGTACAGTGCTCGTATATTTTATTTTGGTTACTTCCTAATTTACCATTGATTTACACTATATTGCTGTATACTGACCAATTATGCTGTATAGAAGTGAAATATGGGGCTGGAAAGAGTACGAAAAAGTGGAGCAATTATAGTACAAATACATCCGATGGGTACTTGGTGATAAAAGAACTCCAATTTACATTCTGTTAGAGGAAGCAAACAGATTTCATTTAAGCACCGAGGTAGAAAAACGGGCCATGAACTGTGAAGACAGAACCAGAAGAACACCATGGAAAGAATTAGTGCATGAATGTTGGGTAGAGATAAGGAGTGTAATATATGTGATCAGAGTGATCTAAGAAAATAATGAATTTTGCAGAATTGAGGGATCACCCTGGTAACATAAATAAAATAGAGTGTATTATTATTTCTAAATAAATAACAGTCAATAATAAAAGGTTTTTCTTTGGAATGACTGGAAAACACACGCACAGTACAGCATAAATTGGCGACGAGGATGGGATATAAATTGTACTAATTCTTTCAATAAAATTAAAGAAATTTTAAAATCGCCAAATATTTTAGTACATTTCGATCCGAACTTAGCAATTAAGCTGACAGTTGATGCATCAAGTTTCGGGATAGGAGCGATTTTATCGCATATTTATGAAACTGAATCTAGACCGATAGCTTACGCGTCGCGAGTATTAAATAGAGGCGAAAGAAATTTTTCCCAAATAGAAAAAGAAGCGCTCGCAATTAAATATGGAGTAGAAAAATTTTACCAATATTTATTTGGCCAAAAATTTATTCTAGAGACAGATCATAAGCCACTTGTTACAATTTTTGGTCCTAAAAAAGGAATACCTGTTATAGCTGCAAATCGTTTGCAACGCTGGGCCTCATTTCTAAGTTCGTTTGATTTCGAAATAAAATATGTAAAAACAGATAAAAATAATTCAGACTGGTTATCCAGATCAGCAACAAATTGTAAAGATGCTACAGGCAAAGAAAAAAATTCTGTAATTAATAGAAATTTTATCAGTGAAATTAATGCTAATTTAAATTTTAAAAAAATTAAATTTGAAACTCAAAAGAGTAAAATATTAAATAAAGTTATGCATTACACACGTAACGGTTGGCCAAACAAATTAAAATCAAAAGAATTGCATCCATATTTTATAAAACGAAACGAAATAACCATTGAAAATAATTGTTTGTTCCGGGGGATTAAAATAATTGTACCAGAGACACTGCAAGCAAACGTTTTAAATGAACTTCACTCCTGCCACGCAGGAATCGTGAAAATGAAGTCAATAGCGCGCTCTTATTTTTGGTGGCCCTCGCTAGATAAACAAATAGAACAAATTGTCCAAAATTGTGAAGCATGTAAATTTCATAGACAAACGCCTCAAAAGGCAGAATTAATTACTTGGAAATTTCCAGAAAAGCCTTGGGTACGATTACATTTAGACTTTTTCACAATTTTAAATAAAAATTTCTTGGTAGTAGTAGATGCCATGTCTAAATGGATAGAATGCTTTGAAATGAATAATATTACTACTGAGAAAACTATAGAAAAACTACGAGAAATATTTGCTAGATTTGGACTGCCAGAAATTTTGGTCTCAGACAATGCTAAAACATTTGTTTCTCAAGAGTTTAAAACCTTTTGTAATTTAAACGGAATTCAACATAAAACAGGTGCACCATACCACCCAGAAACAAATGGTTTAGCAGAAAATGCTGTTAAGTTAATAAAAAATGCAATAAAAAAAATTAGATTCAACAATAAGCATGACACCATCATGACTATCGTAAACAGATTTTTGTTTCAATATAGAAATACTGAGCATGCAACAACGGAAAATACGCCAGCAAAATTATTATTAAATAGATATGTAAAAACAAAATTTGATTTACTTCGTGAAAACGTTAAAAATATTGTTAACAAAAATCAAAAGAGACAAATTGATAATTACAAGGGAAAAAGAAATTTAACATTTTTATTAAACGAACCAGTATTAGTTAAAGATTATAGAGCACTTAACAAAACATCATGGATTAATGCTAAAATAACAAAAATCTTAGGTAAAAGAACATTTATTGTAAAAACCGAAGAAGGGGAGGAATGGAAGCGACATTTGAATCAGATGCTTAAAGCAAATATAAATAATAAAATAAATCCAAATGACTCATTTATTCCTCGATCTTCTTTAGGAAAAGAAATAGAAATTCGTGAAATCACAGAGGATAATGTAAATAATTTAATTAAAGAAAATGTTAATGTTGAAAAACCAACTCCGAAATATGAGTTGCGAAGCAGGACAATAATGTAATCAATGTAATCAATAATGTGACTATTACAGCTATGAATGTTAATTTAAGTTAGAGTAATAAATTTTTGTTTTGTAAGAAAGGAAGGAATGATGTAATATATGTGATCAGAGTGATCTAAGAAAATAATGAATTTTGCAGAATTGAGGGATCACCCTGGTAACATAAATAAAATAGAGTGTATTATTATTTCTAAATAAATAACAGTCAATAATAAAAGGTTTTTCTTTGGAATGACTGGAAAACACACGCACAGTACAGCACAAGGAGAAAAGAAGAAAGAAATAGAACAAGAAAGAAATGGGAAGAACAAAGACAGAAATATTACCAACAAAAAGGATACTCAACTGTAGAAACAGAAAATCATAGGCAGAAAGGGTACATGATAAAAGAGGCAATTATTATAAGAAATAAAGATATCCCGGTGCAAATTAAAAGGGAGAAAATACTTAACTCTTCTTATAACCCCAGATACAAATTTCTTCAGACAAACGACCTTCCGTATTGCCTTGTAGAAAACAAAAAAAAACTGCAAATCATAGCTAGATTTCGCGTCGGAAATGGAGAGAGGGGTAACAATAACTGGCTGAAAAGAGAGGATAGAACATGCAGAATGTGCCACAACGCAGCAGAGAAGATTGAACACTTATGTAGGGACTGTGAAGAAGAACTTAGTAATACGAAATGATCTCTGCATATTCTAAGTGATGTTTACCCGGATGTTTAGTGGATGAAAAGAGTGAAGAACAGAAGGACAAAAATACATCCACTTTGAAATGCCCTTGTATAATTTTAGTATAATTTTAGTATGTTTATGTTAAAATTAATTATTGACAATCAAGTATAGTTTAAAACTTTCCAAAATGTAAATTGTATTGAAATTTTAATACCGCAAGGTAAAAATAAAGAGCTTAGTACTACCACTAGGTTATTTATTTTTACATATTATTATTTTATATATATATATATATATATATATATATATATATATATATATATATATATATATATATTATTACATATTACTATTACATATTATTATTACATTGATTTAGACAGGACCAAAGATTTGTAGATAATAACAGAAAGCATATACCGATGACATAAGGTAAGAACATGTACCAACTAAAAGAATAATTCGTGGAACTCGACATTGAATCAAAGACAATGGGCATCCGGATAATGACCACAAGATAAAATGTATGTTATCAACCATCAAAGTCGGAACAAGAACAACGCGGACTAGGTTAACTTGTTAGCTTCAACATTCAAAAATGCATATAATTTTGAAGTAGTGAAAAAGTTTGTCTATTTGGGGTCACTTATAACCAGCAATATATCGAGTGAAATAAAATGTCAAATCCTACTTTAAAAAAAGCTATTTTAGTCTTATTGAACGTTTTATATTAAATATAATACAAGACCGTATAAAAGACAATAATATGGCTCATTTAACATATGCTTCTAAGACTTGAACACGGAGCAAAAGAGATGGGCAGCAAATGAAAATATCTTAGCGGAAAATACTGAGAAAGATTTACGGACCTATACGCTAGCGGAGAAGACGTAACCGAACTTTAACTTTATAAAATACTAGCTGGTATGTTAATTGTGTCGACCAACCTTTATCTCTCCCTCTGTGCCACTGCACTGTCTACAGCCCTGTGGATAATTCGCTAAATATGTGCATACCAGATGATCTGTCTGAGTGTTTTTTTAGCTTGTTTATAAAAATTATGAAATTTTAACGCATATAAAAGAGGCTAAAGTCTGCGTTAAAATTTTCTCAACATGTTGGTACAACCCAGACTTTTGTAGAACAATTAGGTATATAATTCTAAGCGTACAATTTTTTCTCTTTCTTTCAATTATTCCTCATGTTATAAGATTTTCTTAATTTTTCTGATTTTTAATAATTTAAAAATATAAGGAACCCTAAAGTATGTTTTCCAATTAACGTAGACGTAGAACGTAGAAATAAAACGTAGAATGTAAAACGTAGATTTTGTTGCTCTGGTTTTCAATAAACTTAGAATCTTTTCCATAAAACTCTTTAAGTTAACCTGTTTATAAAAGAAGTTTTTTAAAAAGTGTCGAATAACATGTATTCGTCAAATAATATGGACGATGATTTAGCAATTCTAGTAATTTTTATTTTTAGTGTTATGCTAATTATTCGCAAACAACGTCTTAAACATAGAATATTTAAAGCACGATGGAAGTTTGGAACAATTTTTCCACAATGGTACGCCAGGTACGGCACAATGGTGTCAGCCGCCCGTGTGCAAAAATACAAAAGACCGGTTTTTCTAGAATCGGACCGAATGTCGCCGTGCACAAGCTTTCATAAGATCGACCCCAAATTCAGCCCATTAGCTACGTCGTCTGTGTGCAGCGCACACGCTGTGGCCCTGTACGCCGAAAACTTTCCACAGTTAGTTTATCTATTATATATTAAACAATATATATATTCATTATTAAACAAGAATCTAACCATGATAATTATTTATTTCTCCTATTTCAATACCGTGAACCCAACAAATGTTCTATCATTCTTTCCGACTTCATTCTTCAGACGTAGAATTCTACGTCTACATCAATTGGAAACCATCCTGAAGAGTTTAATCATTATAAACTTTTGCTGGTTTTTAATCATTTAAAAAAAAAATTGATCCCTTAGAGTAGTTAACAGGTCCATTTTCTCATAAAATATGCCATGATCATGCTGGTGTAGCGTGATTTTTTTTTAAGTGGTGCTGCCTTTCTTTAATTGTGGAGTACTACATATATGTATATATTTACATACACACAAACAACATAATTTATATAATACTATAGATTTAAAGCAAGCCTGTGGCCGTACGTGCTAAAATGTTTGTACTTATTGTTTGTCTGTTACCCCCTTGGTAAGGGTAAGGGTAAGGACGAGGGTTCAGCTCCTGCATATATAAAAAAAATTGTGCAAAAATTATTTACACATATTACAAGTTCTACTTAGCCATTCGCAATCGGCTATAATTTGTAAGTATTTTTCTATGTATGCTGAAAAATGAACCTAATACTCACCATATTACACTCCTGAATGTACACAGATTGAAAATATTGTCACAAAGCCTGGAAATAGGAGGTTGATGATGATGGTAGATTCTGAGAATAAAATGTGACACAACACATAAAATTCTGTCGACTGCGATAACATAAAAAAATACGTTCCAGGATCCCATTAAAGGATCAAATGATATATTAATAGTAGAATAATTTATAATACATAAAATAAAGATACAGGAGAGTTCTGCGAATCAACCCCACAACGTGACAATCTCATATAAGTTGTGAATTAATAAAAGTTTGTGTTACATTATGTATGTAGATCTACTTTTAAATACACTCTTAAAAAACCAGCGAAATTTATTTACAAAAAGAAAATAGGCAGGCCAAAATTTAGGTGAAAGGATGGTGTTTGACAAGATGTAAGAAAGCTAAACTTGAGAAACAGGTGGACAGTTGCGCAGTATCAAATGCAAAATGGCGGAGAATTTTTACGGAGGCCAAGAACTATGCTGGTCACTAGTGCGAATGATGATGACGATGAGACTAAAGATTTGGGGTAGTACTTTATTTTTAAGACTGTGAGGTATTATAGATTTTGTTTTCTTAAGTTCCATGTTTCCGAGAGATATATACGTAATAACTTATAATATAACGCAGGAACTTAATATGAAACAAAGAAAAATGGCGTTAACAGCTAGCAAGGGTATGAACGTGTGTTCAACTCCTGCCTATGTAACATATTTAGTAAAAATGTTTATACAAATTATAGGTGCCGCTTAGTCGTTCGCGACCAGATATAAACTGTAGGTGCCTTTCTGTTTACCCGAAAAAATTGACGTAATACTGACCAAATTACTTCCGAATGTACATGGATTGAAAATATGATCATGAAACCGGGAAACATGAGGCCTAGACCAACCTCGGGATGTCGCTCCAATCATGATGATATACGTAAGAACGAATTAAAGTTTGGACTGATCGTAGTATTTTTAAACGGAAATGGTTCGAAGAAAATGACAAATATGGAGTAAAATGAATTAACAACATATATTCTGTTTTTTTCTTTGTTGAATCAAATTTACCTGATTTACGTATACTACTAGCAAGAACAAGGAGCGACTTTAGAAAAAAATTCCTTTGAAAACCGTCATTATTTACGTCTAATGTACTTAATGTACTGTATCCTTGTGTCTTGTTATAAATAAATATAATGTAATAATTTATTTTGCACATAATTCCTTGGAAAGATAAATAATGTACTTAATATATAAATCTATTACTGTAATTATTTCCAGTGCAAATATTTTCTATTACAATAAATTCTTCTCTACGACATTCAATTTGTGAAGAGCAGTGAAGCAAGTAGTTCTCTCAACTTAAAATATGATTTACTATTTTCCGCATAGCCATAAATAGTTGCAGGTTTAAAAATGATCAACAAAGCGGAAGTAATATAGCAAAATAACGGTATATTTTGACGGATATAAAGCATTCTTCCGCTTCACGTTAAGAGGTGATTTAACAAACAGGAAAATCGTTAACAAACTAGGAAGCGGTCAATAACTGACAATGTGAAGCCCTTTGGAAGAATTCGCATTTGAGGTTAATACCTTCAGACTTTCATAAAAATTAATGTTCATACATTCACTTTTAGATATATTAATTCAATAATTTTCTTGCAGATAATTCTTATTATGGAGTGTTATAGATGATGTGATTTTTGCTAGCTTCTTGTAGTTTTTAGTGCAATATAGCTGAATAAAATGCTGGCTATTGGTTTATATATTCAAGGATTTCTGCAGCTGACGTTGCTTTATTCTGTATTGTCCGTCTCAAAACAATGTCTTTCTTCTTTGCCTCTAATAACCCCTTATTAGAGGCTTTATTCTGCAATATTATATATTCTAACTGTTTTTATCAATACGTTTGACATGTTTTCTGACGTGTATTCTACCGTACTAGTCTCTTTGTGCTATATAATCAGCGATATCTTCCTCTACACCTTTTCTATTTTCGTTTTCCTCATTTTTTTTTGTCTAGACGTGTATTCCTATGACATCTCCAATAATTCAAATTTGTTACCAATAATTTGGTCTTATATTTTGGTTACATACAACTACATACAAGATTAACAACTATTGTTATAAATTGTAGACAAATATAAAATTCGGAAGTTCCAGAAACTGCTCAACAATCTGTTTTCAGAGAACAAAAGAGTGATAAACGTTTGCATTTACTTCGAATTTTTATACCGAGGGTTGTAAGGATGCGATAGCGTGGACGATATGTTACCACTGGTTGTTTGATTAAGACTATGAGATTGGGTCACGTACCTGGTTCCGGGTCCAATGACCGGATTAAAGTTGTTTGGCACATGTATATGTGATAATGATATATTTGTCAAAAGATTAGTGACCTGAGAATACGGAAGACTATTTTTGATGACAGGTAGCCAGAGTTTAGGAAACTGTACGCTGGTTTGGCTCAGAACATCTCTTAGAGTTTTCGATCAATGCATATTAATTCAATTTTTATTTTAACTAATTTTCTTCATACGTTAAGGATTTAGCATTGGGAATGTTGATTTTCCCAAGCGTGTTCGGCCAATTTACCAACTATAAGTTTCAGCCTGGTGAACTTTTATCTTTTGCTCATTTCCCTCACCTGCAAAGGTCTGCAAGTCTCACCAATGTAATGATTCCCGCACTGACAAAAAATAAGACCTCAAGGGATAAGAATAAGACCGTATATATATTGTACAATTCTAGCCTAGTACTATCAGCAATTGCAAGCGTCCAAAGTAAAGTCTCGATAGAAGATATTTCGAGTTACAGTGGAAAACAGAATGAATATATTCGGTTTTTCATACAAAAGAACAAATGTCTCTGAAACTATATCGCATTTTTTTACATTATAAATTAAATACCTCAATAAATAAAATAATAATAACATAGAAATAAAGGTAATAAGTTTAAATATATTAATACGTAATAGCAAGAAATTCACATCATAACTACTGAGAAAATCCGAAATATTTGTGTAACAAATTCTGCTTCCAAATTAAAACAAAACCACTTTCGTTCCCAAGAACACAATTCGTCTAAAGATTAAGGAACGATTTAATCGATTATTTGACGTAACTTTCGGCCAAAATGTTGTCGGTTACAACACAAGCATTCAAAAACATTCTTAACTTGAAAACTAACCTAATGGAAGGAATAAATCTTGTATCTTTTTAAATTCTAGCCAAAATTGCCACTGTACGTGAACAATTTAAGGCATCTTAGAGGTTAAATTGAGTCGTCCAGATGTGCACGTATTGTTCAGAGTTTCATGTACCAATGGATACAGGTCACAAAAACTATGTGATAAACTGTGTCGCATATATTTGGAAGAAAATTAAAGATAACTAGTTTCGCGTGCGAACTCTTCAATTACTCTATCACAGCATTAGAATATAAAACCCAATCGCCTCCTAAAACAAGTAAAGGTCATCTAAACCTCAATCAACCATTAACGAGGATATAAATCTCCGTTCACAATCAGTTGTAGAGATAGTTTTAAGAATTGACCTCGATGGGAGGACTTAAGGTAATAGATAGTATAGATGTCACACTGCTCCATTTACCTCCATCCAATAATGCATTTTTTGGAACCTTCAACTAGTCAGGATAAAGTACGTCGATTAGGTAGATATATGGACGGTCAGAACAATGGTTTTTATCCTTTCTTTCAAATGAGGATGTCAATAAAAGACGAATGATGGATTGTGTGCTGAGTAATTATAAAAAGAATTGGGAAATCGTTAAAAAACTTTAACGTTTTGTGCAAGTTTTCTCGACTAGTATAAGTTTTTACAATGTTATTTCTTTTTAAAACACTTTCAGAGATCAAGGAAATTTCTATTGCTATTTTATTATTAATTCTACTGCGCCGGATTGTTCCTAGCTAAATCATAGGTTAAATGTAAAGGCCATAATAATGAAGATATTCGATCATTGTACTTAAAGCAGAGTATCACAGAGGAAAGATAAAGCAGATTACAGTGGCTAGGATACATGATAAGCATGAAACAGAACAGAACGACAAAGACGATCTGATGAAGGAGATCGGACATTCTTCGACCAGATATACTTGCAAATGTTGGTGATATCAACTGACAGAGAATATTAAAAGTATTGGCCTGCAAGATAACTAGAATTACATGAAACAGCAGAGATTATTCGTAATGTTATATAGAGAGTTCAGAAAGTCCGTCCGTAGTGATTTTCAAGATATTTCAACTGAAGTTAGCGTCACGTATAACTTCGGCTATATTCATCCATTTGAAATTATGTACTACATTAATAAAATAAATATTCTATTTATTTTTATACTTAATATACTTATTTTACTAATATAAATACCTAATAATATACTAATAAATAATTTAAACTACAGACTATTTCAAATGTTTAAGTTGTCACTAGCTAACTTTATAATGAGTAAATGGGCTTTTACTAAGCAAAATGATCAATTAAAAGCTTCATTTAATCGATAAAAATTACTAGGTTTGAAAATCTAGTTCCGCATTAACAAAAGAAACAGACTATAAGTAGACTATATCAAGGCCAAATAAATTGTATGTGTCGGTTAATGGGTTCGCGTTGGAGGCACTTATTTTCAAGTTGTGCTTTGAAGTAGGTACGATTTGAAAGTACAATATTTGTTATTATATATTTTTTTAATTGCTCTCCGAACTACAGGTAGCTCAAGAGTAAGGATGCGAATGTGTTTAAATGAAAATGGAAGACACTTTGAACATTTGTAAATAAAAATACTTTACTTTCAAGTCGTTATAGGGACTATAATCGTCATTTAAAAATATCACAGTTTTTTGTCAACCGTAAAATATATTAAAAACATTTTTAAGGAAAAGTTGTTGAAAAGCTCTGTCCAAAGATATTCAATATGACATATGTTCCTATATAAAAATTCGAAATTGTGCTTGATGTCCTGTAATTCTGCTTTTTTTCCGGAAAATTTCAATACCATTCAATAATATGGATAAATTTTAGTTCAAAATTGACGTGTGAGTGACGTGTGAGCAACGTCGTCTTTTCGAAAAAACTCGTGTTCCCATCCATGTTATCTTCATATATATAGGAAATTATTTGGGAAAAAGAAGAGAAGCGAATATTAATTTCCTATGATAGTGCCTCAACAGAAGATCAAAAATTCTCCGTGCTGGTTATATATATATATATATATATATATATAGAAGAAATATGGTTCTTGACGAAAAATGATATGAGGAGAAATAATAGTTCTTATTTACTCGTCAAATTATATTAAAAAAATATTATTACAAAATAATAATTTTACGAGACGTTTCTACTGGGACATCCAGTCATCTTCAGTCTATAAATAAAAAATATACAATTTTACAAATTTTATAAATCAGTCTTCAAAAAAAATACAAATAAAATGTGAAAAACACTTAAAAATCACGTTAAAAAAACATTAAAGAATTATAGATGATTAAAACAAAGCATTAAAATAATAAATAATAATAAATAAATGAATAAAAGTTAAAAAATGTAAAAAAAAATTAAAATGGCGCCTAGCACCATTTTGTGAGAAAAATAATTTTTTTTATATAAATTACCATTAGAAAAGATTACAAACAAGTACAAAGAGTCACAGAAAAATTATATGACATACAAACTGTGTGACAAAAAGGAAGGAAGTGTTCTTAACTGGACAGACTTACCTAAAGTTAAAAAACCAAAACTAATTAAAAACTTCTAAACATATTTTAGCAGCTAGACCACTATGTGTGCGTAGAAGTGCGACATGTTGTATCAGAGCAGGCAAGCCCGTTACTGACATAACACCTAGACAGTCAGACGTCACAATGCTGATAAGCTAAAGACTAAAGGTTTGTTCGTTTGTGTTGCACCAGACTTGTCCAGGACAAGAGCAGCTGACGTCACTATATAAGATAGCATTGGTGGGGGAAGCTGTGGTGTAGTTCAGTGTAGGTTGGGCAACACAAACGAACAGACCTCAAATGTAACAAGAAAAAAGACAAACAGCTGATGTCTAAGAAATCAGTTTAAAATATGCTTTATTTAACCCGACCGTGTCTGTTTTCTTGTTAACACATTTGTCTTTAGAGGAATGGATGTGTAGCATCTCTGAGATCATCCTTTTTTTGAAAGTGGCTTTCTTTATCAAGAATTTTGACATTCTCATAATTAAAAATGTGGCCTGTCGTATTAGTGTGTACCGCTAAAGCTGTGCAATTGGGTTTAATATATATATTGCAATTTTAATATATATATATATATATATATAAGGAGAAATAAAAATTCTTATTTACTCGTCTTATTTACATTCAACTATATATATATAGGGGAGCCGCAGACAATATTTATATAATTTGGGGGGTCCCAGGCCATAAAAGGTTGAGAAGCACTGTTCTAAGATATTTCAACTTCATATTTCAACTTGAGCTGAAATATTGTTGATACATATTAATATTCGTATCTCACTTATTACTGACTCAATAGTAAAGAGTTCATAATAAAAATTGTTAATCAAGAAAACAAACGTTCTTTGTTGTATATATTTCTTTCAATTAGATGAATATTTGCGTTACGCTTGGAGCCAACTTTAATTGAAATATCTTGAAAGTTATTGTAGAAGAACTTGTAGAAGTACTGTAATAGGCATGTAGACATTAATGCAGACTTTTCCGTTACCGGTACTTAGTAATCCATACACTAACTGAGACATGACCGTTGATTTTTTTTTTTTTTTTGCTTTTCATTGTTTTGAAATGAACTTAGACACTACCCTTAGTAGAGTCTGTCAAGCACAGATAGACAGAAATTTCGAAATCCAAGACTAAAAAGCTTCTCATAAAAAAATCGGAGTATATGGTTCCCTCAGACGCGGATACGATAAGCGAATCTATTCAAAAATGTCTTTTGTAGTATTTGGGTTCACAGCAGTAATTTGATGAAATTTTTCAAGGTTTTTAAACCAACGTCTCTTGTAAATACGATCATCATTATCGTAAATGTATCGTCCCAAATAAATTGTGACTTCATGCACGATTCAGTCCTAGTTTTCGTTTTTGTCTTTTATATCTGCTCTTTTGAACTATTTTAGGTAGGTTTAAACTTGTGTACTCTTTTGACCATTCTTTTGTTGGACAAATGTTGTAAATATTAAAGACACCTGAATCGCTATTTAATTACAGATACAATATCTGCAATAGCATATCTCGCTTGTATTTCATACGTATTTGCCTTGCATTTGATAATTCCTGAATTAGACTATGTATGTGTTGGAGTATTTTACGTTCAAAATACCGAGCAGATTTTTTTTAGTCTTTATCTACGTTCAGGATTCTGATCCGTGTGTTATCACTGATTTTATAAGCGTTTTATAGTTTTGCACTTTGGTGTTTCTATTCAGGAGATTTAAATAGGTTCACAAGGCTGTAGTAGCACATATTACGAAGATAAATCGTCCTTATAATCTCCTCGCTATTGTTATTGAACCTATTGATGAGTGTTGTTATCTTCTTCCTCTGGACACTGTCAGTTAGTTGATTTTTGGCATCACTCACCTCTGTCATATATCTTGATTTGTTAGCACTTGTCATATTTTCGGTTAACTGAACCCTTCAAATCTTGCGCGGTCTTCTCCCTGATCAATGAATATTGGATTATAGGGTTACATACATATTTTGTCATATTTTTCACAACAAACCGCGTCAAAATAATAAGTTAATTAAAAATATTTTTCGTCTGTTAATCTTCCATCCTTTTATTATATTTACGAAATGCCAAAACAATCAGTTGTATATTCCATATGTAGGCCTGTAGTCTCCAATTCAGAATGTCACCACGCTGTAAATTTAATGAACCCCCAAACAATTTAATAATTTATCAGAACTGAAAAGAGGTTAATAAGAAAATAAAAAGAGGAATAAAGAAACAAAGTATCCAATATTGTAAACCTGTCACGCACACTAGAAAACACGCAAGGAACTGCGCACAAAGACAAACGTGTATCACCCAACCTCTTCACCTTCGCAAAGTTACTATATGTGTAATGAAAAGTGTTGATAAATCTCTCATTTCTACCCGAGTAAATAAAACATAGCCCCAATCGATTTCTCGAATGGAGCAACATACATAATTCAAGTTGAAACCAACAAACTGACCGAAGAATAAAAGAAGATAACATAAATATTTATACAAGACGAGAAAACTTGCAAATATCTATTGCAATCGGGCGGAGTGCAAGTGAATATGCAACTTGTGAATTTACAATGTTAACAACTTGTATAAGGTTCACGCTAGATGTTTGAACAGTTAGAAGATGTGATTTCAGCGGAGTTTCTGGCTGAATTTTTCTTTTTCTACAGAAGGGGTGTACAGAGTCTAGAACTACAGTTATATCTATTACTATCTGACGTGCTCATACTTTGAATGGTTTTAGTTAAATACAATTTGGTTGATAAGTGATTATAATAATTTATAATACAGTCAAGAGTTTTTATGATAATTGAGATATTTTAAGTGTATAGCCAGTGCTACTCATAGCCAAGGCCGCAGTAACCCTGCGTGCATCGCACCCGGGCGGTAGATTTTAGGGGAGGCAAATTTTTATTTTTAGAGCTAAACATTCATTAAATATAATTTTTTGCACATCTGTGTTTGAAATATTCGGCAGTATTTCCAGTGATTGTGCAGTGCATTTTCGATTTTCAAGAGTTGAATGCGAGCCACATGGGGCTCTTTGGCAAGCTTCCATCTTTCAAAATTCGAGAATTAATTTTTTCTTGCGACTTTTAAACCCGCGCCCTTTTTTAAGGACGGCAATATGATTGCACCCGCCAGCGGGTACACTTGCGGCGACCCTGATCATAGTCCCATTTTTTAAATCTACATCGAACAAAAAATAATCTTTTCTTCAAACTAAATCGAATATTACAAGTGTATAGGAAGCGCTTCCCATGGCCCTTCAAATATTCATTTTATTGAACACAAAAGAAATGTTTCTATATTGTAAACAATTTTTTTTTTTGTATACATTCTTGATCTAAAGTAAATAATAGTGTCCCCCCGTAGCTCACAAAATATTCATTTTTTTCTTATTATAAAAAATTTTGTTCTTACACGATTTTGCTGTTTTTAACAATAAGGGAGATATTTCAACAGACTAGTTTTAGAGTGTCTGCCACCTTAGAGTAACGGGGGCGGCGTAACTCCCCAAATATTCATCTAATTGGAAAAAAATTATATAACAAATAATATGTGTTTTCTTATTATAAACAATTTTTGTTACATAGATTTTTCTATTATGTCAATAAGAGGAGATATTTTAAGTTTTTTATTTAACAGTTTTAACCCCCTCAGAAAGAAAATTTTGTGATACCACATAGCATGAGTTCGAATTTTGGTTCTACTTTATCATCATACCAAATTTCGTTAAAATATGCCTAACCTAGCGTGCATCTCGGACAAACAGACAGACAGAGAGACGGACGGACAGATAGATGGACAGACAGATAATAAAAATAATAATAATAATCTCTTTATTTATACATAATAAAAACAAATATACAAAAATAAATACAAAAAAGTACAGTGAAGTTCAAAAGAAAAACAATAAAGAGCAATCGCACCCTAAAATGAAAATTCAAATATAAGGGCGTACACCACAAATACCGTTAGGCATGTGCGCGGTATCTACAATAAATTAAAGTTTAATTAGTAATTAGTCTATTGACTAATGATTAAATTTAAGTATTAGTTTTTATAATATTAACAAACTATGCAATTTAAAAACAAAATAAAAAAAAAATTGTTGAAATGAACAAATATTTAATTTACATTTGAAATTTTAGATTTTATTCGCTGTATTTCATTTATTTTATTTTGTTCTAGATGTAAAATCCAATTTTTAGCAACTTTTATTATATTTCTACCCACTGGCGTTAAATTATTTTCTGTTAAGTATTTCTTGAAACTATTGTAAATTTTCGGTATAAAATAAATGAAACTTCTTTGACCAATTGAATTTATTGATTTATAAAACAATTATTGGCCAGCATTTCTAGTATTGTACTCATGAGATATTAGTTGAATGGGTAGTTGCATTTTATGAATGCATTTTAATAAAGTTAAAAGATACAATTGACTAATATTCATTAATTTTTTTTTCTAAATATAATTTCTTAGTAGAGTAAAAAAATTGATGTGAAGTGTGAATTTTCACACATTTCAGGGTTTTGCAGGTATTTAGTAAGTGAATGATGATTATTTGGGATGCCAAAACAAATTTTATGTCAAAATATTTTTTTATGAATTTTAATTCGAATGCCTATTACCATTATTTAAGTTTCTAAAGATGTGCAGTATTTTTTTTATATATCAAGGTTCATTAATATTTTGAAAATTGCGCCTATGGCTTCCATTGGTTGTTTTTAGTCATAGCTCCTCCCCTTTGATTTCGTGTACATTCTGTACACGAAACTCATTCGTGTACACTGGTTATTAAATTTACGCTTTTAAAAATTAAATGCAACAATTGCCAAAATATAACTAGAATTTTGAAAAAATAACTTAAACAATATAAAAATGCAAAAAAAAAATAAAAAATAATATTGTCTCCTCTCGTAGGATTCGAACTTAATTTCTCGGGCAGAATGCAAGTATCTTAGCCACTGCACCAAAAAACACGTTACTGTTTAGCGTCTATATAACTATAACATTATTAGCAAAAAAACACAAAAAATGCTTTTTGTTCCAAAAACATAATCTGATAATAGTACAAATTCCTGTTGTACTATTCCGGTTCACACCAATGTACATTACAGAATTTTTTCAGATTTTTAGTTTAAACCATCTGGGCTACAGGGTGTGGGACAAAATTTTTTTTGCACAATTTTGGCAAAAATCGCTTCAAAATAATTTATTTTGCAAAAATTTAAATTGGATCGTTAATCCACGTACCAAGGGCTTTCATTTGATACCCTACTCAGAATTTAAAAAAAATATTTTTTTTGTTCGTTGAGCACATATTTGTTTATATTTTTAGGGGGATATGTTTTTTAGATATTTTAGTATTTTTCCTATGTGCGGGTCAAAGAGTTGTATAAGCATGCCAAATTTCAACTCTCAAGGTTTAGCCGTTTGGCTACAATTTTTACCGAACAGACAGACAGACAGACAGACAGACAGACAGACAGACAGACAGACAGACAGACAGACAGACCGACAGACAGACAGACAGACAGACAGACAGACATACATACGACAAAATGACGGTATAAGGGTTTTTTGGTCATACTTACAAAACCCTAAAAATGGTTTCTGATATAGTTTTAATAATCTTATTTTGAGTCGTATGGACGGACAAACAGACATTTTTTATGGGTATGGTCTTCACTTGACAGGCATAGAAACCAAATACGACGACGGAAAAATTAAAAAAAGTAAGTCTCCAGTTTATTAATATAGATAGTTAAAAACCTAATAGAAATTTTAAAATTAAGGTTTGAATTTTCCATAACACAAGTTTTTTCTGTTGTGGTTTAAATTTTCATTCAAATGTTCGTTTTATAGTCGTATGAAAATTAAGATGTGTTTGCTTCTCTAGAAGCGAGATTAACGATTAACTATGTTATTTTGATACGATTTGGGCAAAATAAATGTGGAATGAGTTGTTAATTTAACATTCTAAAACATAAAATAAAAATGTGGTAATGCACATTGATGTAAACGGAAATAGTGCACTCGGAATTTTAGATGCGAAAAGTTTTTGTTTCTCTTTTTTTTTTCATTTTCAAACTTTTACCTATTCACATACGCCATTTTCTGTCCGACACAATCCGTTGAAAAAATTACAATGAAATGAAAAAAACTATATATATTTATTATAGATCAATAATTATTTCTGAATAAATTCAGAGCTTAGCTCTGATTTGCTATGATTAAGCGGGAATTTATATATGTACATGTCTTGGCGGACGTCAAAAACGGACGTCGCGGACCGTAGTTACGTCATACCCACTATAAGGTCTAAAATGAAAATTCTTAATACTTTATTAAACGTCAAAATATTTTTTTTTTAAATTGTTTATTTTGATTACACCAAAAATGTTATCCTGTTGTAAATAACTACGAAATCCTGAACTGTGAGAATATTTACACTTCATTCATCAATATTTTTATTTCATGTTGTATAACTGTGTAATTGTATCCTAATAAAATTAATTTTGTTTCAGGTGGGTTCAAAATCATTTGAAGAAATGTTGAATTAAATATATATATATCAGTAAGTTGTCATAATAATTATTTTTTACACGACTATATAGATATACGTTCATTACAGGCGCGTCAGTGATTTGTAAATGTAGCACTTTCCCCACTCCTATTTATTACACATCGCTGACATGTTACGTAATGGGCTCATTATGTAATAGGTTGGGCCCATTACATAACAGGTTCAAACAGCAATGTCCGACCATTGGTAGGAAACGTAATAAATATGTTGAAAACATATGTTAAATTATTGTTAGTGTGTAAAAGAAACCGGATAAAAATTAAATAATATAGTTTTTTTTTTAATATTTTTGACTTAGCTACTTAGGCCATTATCCAGTAGATACATATTTTTTAATTTTTTGACCAACACAATTTTTGAACAACACAAATATCCATGCTATAACCGGGATTCGAACCGAGCCCCCATGGCCTAGAAATCAGTGCAACGCAACACTAACCACTACGCCACGGTGACCGGTAATAATATACTTAAATTTGTTGAATTTTGTAAATATATTTTTTGATAAAGTTCGTCTTGGTCAGTCAGTTAATCAGTTAACGTAAGTATTGTTATATTAACTGAATTTACATTCCGTATAACACGTACTACTAGTATACTATTGCTTTGGTGCTCAGCAACGATGGCTCTTTGTATTTTTTTAAATAAATCATGATGGCATTATCGGTCTAAATCTAATATTGAAATTGACTCGGTTTCGGCTCGTGTGGTACATTTCATCCTCGTGAAATATAGCCCGCGTTAAATCCTTGTTAAATAAAATGATAATATGATATACAGGGTGTTCAGTGCCAGTCCTGGGTAACCGCCATGACCAGGCTTTTTTAATTTATTTTTATTTTCGAATTAAATTTCTTCCAAATATAATCAGTCAATAAATTTTAAAAACAGAAGCGAATGAACCAATGGGCTTTAACACAGTATTATCGTTTTTCACATTGACATTTGACATACAACATTACAACCGTGAAAGCCACCTGAGAGCCGCTTTTAGCCGCCCCCGTAATACAGCCGCCCACGTGCATTCCCCGCTTTTACCCTCCGACAGAGCCGGCCCTGCTGGTGTTTTTTGGAACTGTTTAAGCATTACTAACTTCTTTATTATAAGAGATACGGTTGAGGTTAAATTAAAAAAGATTAAGTATTTTACTGTACAAACAAAAATATTAAATTGGAAAAACTACTACTACTGAGTTATTTAAAATATATATTGTTTTTAATGAAATATTCTGTTTTTTTTTTAGTCTATTTTTCTTTAATTAATAATTAGGGCCCTATGAGTCTAAACCAAATATTAAGCCTTGGTTAAATAAGCATATCCTAAGTAAAACAAGTAATCTCCATGTTTCATAGCCACCTATTTTATTAAGATGATCTAAATGTTAAAAATCAAATCTTAATAACTTTTAATTACTTTTATTTACAGTTGATGAGATAATGGGATTCGGACCAGTTTCGATTTAATATAAATCTTCATCAAAGCTACAAAGATAAACGAATTAGTAACAAAGTAGGATTACATGTATCTATATACATGTATAATTTAATTAAAACATATTACTGAGAACACAGCAAATTTAGCAACTTCTACGTCATTTCATAGTTATCGTGAAAGAACTTTATTTACCAGGTCTACAAGTATGACATGCGGATTTTTTTTTAAATAAAACTCATAAAACTCAAAAGAACAGTAAAAGTTTATTTATTCAAAGTATGCTCCATTAGAAGTTATACATTTTCCCCCTCTTTCAGGCAATTTGTGAATACCTCGCCAATAGAACACTTCCCCTTTCCCATCAAACCATTCATCTAGCCATTCTTTAACATTTTCATATGAACAAAAGTTCTGCTCGGCAAGTGCGTGACCCATCGATGCGAACAAGTGGTAATCTGAAGGGGCCAAGTCTGGTGAGTAAGCGGCATGGGGTAGCACTTCCCACTTGAGTGTCTCCAATGTGTTGCAAACTGCTTTTGCCTTATGTGCGTTTTCGTGAAGAAAGATTACCTTGTGCTGTCTTCTTTCATATTCTGGTCGTTTTATGAGCAGCGAATGGTTCAATTCGATCAGTTGTTGTTGGTATCGTTGGGTATTAACTGTTTCACCAGGTTTTAACAATTCATAATAGACCACACCCTTTTGGTCCCACCAAGTACAGAGCATTGTCTTTTTGCCAAAGCGATTCGGTCTTGCAGTTGATGGTGGATAGTGAGCCTGGGTTCACCCATGATTTTTTGCGTTTGGGATTTTCAAAATAAATCCATTTTTCATCGCGAGTAATGATACGATGCAAAAAAGATTTTCTTTTGTATCGTGCAAGCAAAATTGTTTTTGCGTTTTTCCATCTGCCTCTCATTCAATGCATGTGAACCCATCTGCCGACTTTCTGGATCTTACCCATCTCTCGTAGGCGATTAGAAACAGCTTGTTGACTAACGCCTAACTGCTCTACTAGTTGTTTTTGTGATTGACTATCGTCTTCCTGTAGCAATGTTTCCAGTTTTGTATCTTCATATTTTTTTCGAGGTTTTCTATGTTATTTGTCTGTAAGATCAAAGTCACCACTTTTGAAACGCCGAAACCATCGTTCACACGTTTCTTGCGATGGAGCATATTCACCATAAGATTCTCGAAGCAGTCGGTATGATTTACTAGCAGTTTTTTTTTCAAATGAAAACAAAACAGTAGTACTGTCTGCGAATGCTTTTTATTTGGCACAAAATTTGACATTTTTAACACAGTAAAACAAAACTATATGATCACTTTTCAAATTATAACCTATACATTTGACACTTAATGATAACTTAACAAAACGCCGTATGTGTTGAAACTTTGAACTATACACTCTGTTGGCGCGGCAAGTTTGAAAAAAATCCGCATTTCATACTTGTAGACCTGGTATATAGATCAGGGAACTCCAAACAACGCCCACGGGACAAATCCGGCCCGTAACAAGAGATCATCCGGCCCGTAAACATATTTTTTTAAGTTTACTTGCATAAAAATAGCAATTTAAAATAATCAGAAAATCGCAAAACAAAACATAACTATAACTAAATAATATCTGATTCGTAAAATAATTATTTTTATTAATAATCACAATAATTATTATTAAGCTTGCTTTGAAATCAAGTCCTAAGAGCCCAGTTGAATTCAAGTTGCCCGGCCCGCCATTTATTTAAGAAATTTTGATGTGGCTCTTTTTTGGAAAGTTGGAGACCCCTGATATAGATCATATAATCAGTATGGATACAATGCCAAGTTCAGTTTCTCTAATGCAAATTTTCTCTAGTTTTTCAATGTTCGAATGTAAATTTAACTTTTGAGCCGCAGCTCTTTAAATTAACACGTTGTAAACTGTTTATTGTTATGCTGTAAGTTATGTTTCTATACATTGTTTTAAAGTTCTACGTACCGTTCAAAGCAAGTTAGAAATTAATGTGTTACGAAGAGTCTTACAACTGTGTGGCTTTAAACCAACACATGGCTTCGTAAAATATTTTTTATGTGTTATTGTTTTTATAATTCTGTTGTCTTAGATTTTAACTAACTAAACCTAACCTAATTACCTAAATTGATCATATTTACTGTCCGTTTTTGTAATTTTGAGCAGGGTTTCTTAATGATGACATTATGTTAGGTTATGTAAAGGCATACGATAACTACGGTGTCACTGATAGACTGAGATAGCCATGTCTCATTAAAACATCTCATTAGCTATAAGTTTAGAAAATTATCCACAATCCACAACTAACAACGTATTAAATTTAGAGGTGTGAACGGTTTCACATCTTACCATATGGCAAACTCTAGTGACAGTAAACAGAGTACAAGCTACAGTTTATAAGCCATTGATTTAAGAGCTCTGAATGCGGCTTTACATTTACTCCTCCGAAGTAAAATGCAGACTATAGATACCTACAAAACCCTAAAATGCGTGAGAATTTATACTACACATTCTGTACTATCCAGGTTTTTTGCAATTTGTTTTTAGGAATTTCTCTTGAAATAAATATTTGTACTTTTACTTCCAAAATTGAAGAAAAATATTTCATTTAACAAATTTATCTGAAGTTATTTTTATAGCTTCTCCGTAAGAGATAGGTTCACTTAGTCAATCAGTGCAATTCCAATTGAAGTGAAAACACTTGGATCTACAAACAACGTAAAAATTGTTGAACTTTATTTACCAGGTCTACAAGTATGACATGCGGATTTTTTTTTAAATAAAACTCATAAAACTCAAAAGAACAGTAAAAGTTTATTTATTCAAAGTATGCTCCATTAGAAGTTATACATTTTCCCCCTCTTTCAGGCAATTTGTGAATACCTCGCCAATAGAACACTTCCCCTTTCCCATCAAACCATTCATCTAGCCATTCTTTAACATTTTCATATGAACAAAAGTTCTGCTCGGCAAGTGCGTGACCCATCGATGCGAACAAGTGGTAATCTGAAGGGGCCAAGTCTGGTGAGTAAGCGGCATGGGGTAGCACTTCCCACTTGAGTGTCTCCAATGTGTTGCAAACTGCTTTTGCCTTATGTGCGTTTTCGTGAAGAAAGATTACCTTGTGCTGTCTTCTTTCATATTCTGGTCGTTTTATGAGCAGCGAATGGTTCAATTCGATCAGTTGTTGTTGGTATCGTTGGGTATTAACTGTTTCACCAGGTTTTAACAATTCATAATAGACCACACCCTTTTGGTCCCACCAAGTACAGAGCATTGTCTTTTTGCCAAAGCGATTCGGTCTTGCAGTTGATGGTGGATAGTGAGCCTGGGTTCACCCATGATTTTTTGCGTTTGGGATTTTCAAAATAAATCCATTTTTCATCGCGAGTAATGATACGATGCAAAAAAGATTTTCTTTTGTATCGTGCAAGCAAAATTGTTTTTGCGTTTTTCCATCTGCCTCTCATTCAATGCATGTGAACCCATCTGCCGACTTTCTGGATCTTACCCATCTCTCGTAGGCGATTAGAAACAGCTTGTTGACTAACGCCTAACTGCTCTACTAGTTGTTTTTGTGATTGACTATCGTCTTCCTGTAGCAATGTTTCCAGTTTTGTATCTTCATATTTTTTTCGAGGTTTTCTATGTTATTTGTCTGTAAGATCAAAGTCACCACTTTTGAAACGCCGAAACCATCGTTCACACGTTTCTTGCGATGGAGCATATTCACCATAAGATTCTCGAAGCAGTCGGTATGATTTACTAGCAGTTTTTTTTTCAAATGAAAACAAAACAGTAGTACTGTCTGCGAATGCTTTTTATTTGGCACAAAATTTGACATTTTTAACACAGTAAAACAAAACTATATGATCACTTTTCAAATTATAACCTATACATTTGACACTTAATGATAACTTAACAAAACGCCGTATGTGTTGAAACTTTGAACTATACACTCTGTTGGCGCGGCAAGTTTGAAAAAAATCCGCATTTCATACTTGTAGACCTGGTATATAGATCAGGGAACTCCAAACAACGCCCACGGGACAAATCCGGCCCGTAACAAGAGATCATCCGGCCCGTAAACATATTTTTTTAAGTTTACTTGCATAAAAATAGCAATTTAAAATAATCAGAAAATCGCAAAACAAAACATAACTATAACTAAATAATATCTGATTCGTAAAATAATTATTTTTATTAATAATCACAATAATTATTATTAAGCTTGCTTTGAAATCAAGTCCTAAGAGCCCAGTTGAATTCAAGTTGCCCGGCCCGCCATTTATTTAAGAAATTTTGATGTGGCTCTTTTTTGGAAAGTTGGAGACCCCTGATATAGATCATATAATCAGTATGGATACAATGCCAAGTTCAGTTTCTCTAA
Source organism: Liopterus haemorrhoidalis (assembly GCA_963971575.1). Taxonomy (NCBI): domain Eukaryota; kingdom Metazoa; phylum Arthropoda; class Insecta; order Coleoptera; family Dytiscidae; genus Liopterus; species Liopterus haemorrhoidalis. Next base: position 16,117,001 of record OZ020612.1, on the reverse strand, counting down.
TGCAAATTTTCTCTAGTTTTTCAATGTTCGAATGTAAATTTAACTTTTGAGCCGCAGCTCTTTAAATTAACACGTTGTAAACTGTTTATTGTTATGCTGTAAGTTATGTTTCTATACATTGTTTTAAAGTTCTACGTACCGTTCAAAGCAAGTTAGAAATTAATGTGTTACGAAGAGTCTTACAACTGTGTGGCTTTAAACCAACACATGGCTTCGTAAAATATTTTTTATGTGTTATTGTTTTTATAATTCTGTTGTCTTAGATTTTAACTAACTAAACCTAACCTAATTACCTAAATTGATCATATTTACTGTCCGTTTTTGTAATTTTGAGCAGGGTTTCTTAATGATGACATTATGTTAGGTTATGTAAAGGCATACGATAACTACGGTGTCACTGATAGACTGAGATAGCCATGTCTCATTAAAACATCTCATTAGCTATAAGTTTAGAAAATTATCCACAATCCACAACTAACAACGTATTAAATTTAGAGGTGTGAACGGTTTCACATCTTACCATATGGCAAACTCTAGTGACAGTAAACAGAGTACAAGCTACAGTTTATAAGCCATTGATTTAAGAGCTCTGAATGCGGCTTTACATTTACTCCTCCGAAGTAAAATGCAGACTATAGATACCTACAAAACCCTAAAATGCGTGAGAATTTATACTACACATTCTGTACTATCCAGGTTTTTTGCAATTTGTTTTTAGGAATTTCTCTTGAAATAAATATTTGTACTTTTACTTCCAAAATTGAAGAAAAATATTTCATTTAACAAATTTATCTGAAGTTATTTTTATAGCTTCTCCGTAAGAGATAGGTTCACTTAGTCAATCAGTGCAATTCCAATTGAAGTGAAAACACTTGGATCTACAAACAACGTAAAAATCTTCCAAATTACTGGGACAATTGAAAGACGCTAACCTAACCTCACAACGAGTAGAAAAACACGACGATCACTAATCCACTTTTGACCTAAATGCAATTGCCATGTAAGCTGAGTAGAACCTATTATCCAGCAATGGTATAAACGAAGTACGGACAAGAATAGACAGGCGAGAAGGAAAAAGAGAAGTGAAACACGTGCGAAAAAGATCGCTTTCATAGAGTTTTCACAAATCATTGGGACTTCCTAAGGATTATCTTTCGGCTCGGGGATTAGAACTTATGAAGTGTGTTTGGGAAAATATAGCTGTCAAATGAGGTAGGTAAGAAGTATGTGGAGGGATTTGGGCCATGAATATATGGGCAGAAATGCCGCTGGTCTGACTGTAATGGCGTTCATGTGTAAAGGTTAAAGTACGCACTCAATGGAAATGATATGAATTTCAAAAACTTCTCTTGAATTTATCTCACGATATATTGACTGGACACTTTTTTTAATAAATATATACTAAGAAAATCTATATTTGAAATAGTTAAAAGAGATAACTGAAAAAAATTAAGGTGAATTGTGAATTTCGTAGGTATCTGTTAAATGAAATTTTTCATTTGTTAATTTAAATATAACTGCGAATAACCCCCAGTGGTTACTAGTTTCTTATACAAAACTAACAATCTGAAATAAATTTAATATCCATCTATACATCAAATTTTGCACCGAATTTTTATCTATCTAATATGATAGTTTTAATTGTAGAAACATTTATTGTAAAAATATTATCGCTCAATAACTTAAAAATAGACATCAGCGATATTGTTCTGAATTTTTTAAATATATGTGTGGGTTTCAAATATCTTTTATATTTATATAGTTTAGTGTAGAAATGTTCAAATAATACGTCAATTTTTTTTTCGACTTGATTACTAAGTTTACTAAGATTAAAAAGCCTTCGTCGAAAAATATTATACTTGATGATAATTGAATGCCACTTAGTACACGTATTCTGCACGAAAAATAAATCATTTTTACCCGTAACACCAATTTTGAAAACCGCGGCAGATTCGAGGTGGTGGCAAAAATAGACTACCAAGTACAATAACTATAAGTAGTTTTCACAATAGATCAAAATAGGTCGACATTTCAACATATTTGTAGAATGAAGCTTTAGGTACAATTTGCCGCATCGTAAGTAAATATGTGTCGATTGGTTTACAAGATGGCGTCTGTAATGCAATTTGCTTATTTACAATGACATAACAATTTCTACAATATTCTACAATTAAATCTACTATTTCTACAATAACAAATATCCTATTAGATAGATAAAAATTCGCTGCAAATTTTGATACATAGATTGGTACTAATTTTATTTCCGGTTATTAGTTTTGTATAAGAAACTATTGAGAACTATAGGGTTGTGCGCCGCCTTAAGGACTGCCATTTTATGCCTCAAGTGTTAAATTAAATTAAAAAGAAAAGGGTTATATCTTTATTTCTGGGGTATGAACCTAATAGCTTAATTAGCTTATTTTTTTATTAATTACATTTTAGTAGATTATGTACAAAGTTTTTTGATACTTTAGCAAATAGTTTAATTCTAATAAATGTAATTACTAAAATAATTTAATAAGTTTATTTTAGGCTCTAATTAATTATTTGGGGTAATTAATTATTAATAAAGGTAAAATTTTACATAATTTATTCAATCAAAATAATTCTTTTAATCAGGCACATCATGTTTTTAACTTTATATTAACAAAAATTAATTTTATTTTTAAATTGAATTAAATTTGAATTAATTAATTATTTTTTATAAAATTAAAAAACTAAGGTTAACAGGTTGGTAATTTTCTAAATTTGGGGTTCCACAAAATATCCCGGAGTTCGTTAACAAGCCGATTAATTTATTTATTTTCTCCGGTGGCCAATTTTTTGACAACTTTTAAACAGACAGCTCTGGATAGCTCTCTTAGATTTCGAACACAGTTCGTATTTGGCGAGCTACTATCTGAGAGGTTTGGGAGCACGTGTCGACTAGAGATGGGAATTTCGGCTCAGTTTGCGGAATCGGATCAGCGGAGTTCATTTAGTTTGCTGAGCCGGCTCAACGATCCGGCTCAGTGATCCGGCTCAGTGATCCGGCTAAGTAAACAAGTTTTCGAGACACAGATCGGTCAGTTGTCGGTCGTTCGTTCAATACGGTTGTTGGTTTACAATACGTAGGTAAAACGTCGCTCAGTCGGCTCTTGGATTATATGAACAAGTTAAATAAATAAAGTTCTATAGCAGTGTATATATCGAAAAATCTATAGAAGAATCTAACATTTTTTCCGGCTTAATAGTAAACAAACAATTCACTTTATGGCGATGTTTATTGCCCTTATAAATCGGACATCTGGAATTTGGGCAATATTTTTGAATATTTTTAAATAGTTTGGTTGTAAGAAAGTACAGACTAAGCCTATTAGTTTCAAATAGACTGCCCTACAAATTGATGACAAAATATACTTTATAATAATACATTACAAGCCGAGTTCTCGCGAAGTTCAACATGACATCGATCCAGATCCGGATCAATCCGGTCACTGCTCACAATCGCCCGATCAATCGTATCCTTGAAACTTGACACTATGCAGTGAGCCGTGGCCCGGCTCATTTCAATTTGGTGAACCGTGTCACTTCGGTCAGAGGACTGTGCCGGCTCAGCGAACCGGTTCGTTTATGAACGACCCATCTCTAGTGTCGACTAGCGAGCACGTTGAGAGAAATTAGCTCTCAGAGAGTAACTCGCTGCTTTCCGCGAGGTACTCTCAGAGGTGTGTCTATTGGCGAGTAACTGTTATCGAGAGGTTTTCACCACTATTTACTCTCAAGTGGACGAGCACCTTAAACCACAAAATTGCCTAGCAATGCAATGCGTTTTAATGAGTTTTAGCTTACGTCTAGTTTTAAGACTTTTATGCAACCGTGCATTAGTATTTTTACATTTATTAAACCTCAAATCTCAGGGTATACGTTTTAAACCAATGTGTATGAACGACATAAGCATTTGAAAGCATGGGACAATTTGTGTACCAACTAGGATTTGCATTCCCGGGATCCAGAATCACGTACAAAATAATAATCCTAAAATCCTGGGATCACAAGAAATATAATCCCGGGATTTCAGGATTGGAAAGAATTTTTTTTAACTAATAAAAAAAAAAAAAATTAGAATAATAATAATAAACATTTATGGAAGGCACTAAAAATTTGGGACAACATGCTTGAAAGAGTTTTTTCCATTTTTAACCATGACATTTATAATCCGTCACATTGACGGGTTCCGTAAATCTAGTGTTAAAACAGCAACTTAATTACTTCATAAATCTTGCATATATAAATTAAACCTAATCAACCCGCTCTTACCTAGGTTCTTATTAGAATTTATATCAAAACTAAATTATCCGAAAAGGTCAAGGACGTACCGTGCTTCGCCCCAGTTACAGTTATTACGATTTTATCTGTATCTAAAAATAAAAACATTCTGGTAAATATCTCTATATCTTTGCCTATTTTGCATTGATTAATATCTGTCACCAACTCACAATTTATGCAAACAAACTGTTATATTTATCGTGGTGCCACTGGAACCCCAACGTTTCCATTTGTCCATTTATAAATCAAAGGTAAATGGAAACGATTAAAGTAAAAGCACATTTATTCGAGGAAAATTATTTCGATAATTTATTTTCTGTAATTTTTATAAATGCTTTCAAAATTTATCAATATGAATTGTTACGTATTATTTAAATATTAAAATTAATACAACTAAATAAAATATTAATTAAAATATTACTAATAAAAATAGTCTGTGGTGGTATAGATACGTTGATGACATATTATGTTGTTGGACGGGTACGGACAGGCAGTTATCCCTTTTCTTCCAATATCTTAACAAAATAAATTCTAAAATACAGTTTACATTAGAAGTAGAACAAAATAGTAAAATAAATTTTCTCGATCTCATTATAACCCGGAATAAACATAATTTTTCCTTCAATATATACAAAAAACAAACTGCTACAGATACCATAATTCCGGCTTTTTCTTCTCATCCTTAAGCAAAAGTTTTTGAATAAGTAATACCTAAATATCTTTACGACCAAGTCTCAACAATTATAACTCCATATCAGCATGGCTTTGTACCACGAAAATCAACTGTCACAAATCTTATGACTTTAACAAATTATGTTTCTTTAAATCTTGATGCTGGCATACAGACCGATGTTATTTATTTAGATATGAGTAAGGCGTTTGACAAGGTTCTTCATAATGAAATCCTAAGGAAACTATTTGCGAGTAGCTTTTTTTCGCAAACTTGTCAATTATTTGCCTCGTATCTGGATGGCAGGCAACAGTACGTTGACTATGATGGTGCTAAATCAGGTTGCTACTTGAGACCCAGTGGTGTGCCACAATGATCAAATCTTGGACCATTATTATTATTTCTTTTGACGATAAACAACATTCCAAGTATGATCGAAGGTTGCTATGGTCTTCTGTATGCAGATGACATAAAAGTTTATAAGTGCGTACGAACTACAGCTGACTGCAAATCTATTCAAAAATCCTTAGATTATATCTGCGAGCACAGCTCCACACTCGGACTTGAGCTTAATCCAGCCAAATGCAAAGTTATGTCATGTACTAGAACTCGGTATAAAATCACTTTCCCATATTCTATAAAAGACAGGCAGTTAGAACGAGTGGACACCATAAAGGATTTAGGGGTTTACTTTGATTCTGGGCTGACATTTTATTATCACATTCAAAGTACTGTTGCGCAATGCTCAAAGAATCTTGGCTTTGTACTAAGAACAGCTTCGGAATTTAAAAATGCTAAAACATATACATATAACTCTTTTTAATACAATTATAAGGCCTAAATTAGAATATGCCGCTATAATATGGTCCTTACGAAAATAAGTATATCAAATTATTAGAAAGAGTACAAAATAAATTCTTACGGGCTGTGACATATAAATTGACAGGAACCTATCCGAAGTACATGCCATCTAGCATATTATTAGATAAGTATGGAGTACTGTCTCTCGAAAAAGGTCGAGTTATTAGCAGTGTTGTTATGTTATTTGAAATATGGCATGGAGGTGTAGACTGTGTAGATATCTTGGGAGAAATTGGCATCAAAGTACCAGTACCTGGTATGCGAAAAAGATATGTTTTATTTGCAGAAAAAAAGGTAAACACTGTCCACGGTAAAATGAGTCCTTTACCCCTCGGTAAAGGACAAATGGTGACCTCATATAATAATATTCTTAGTGAAAACTCTGACATTGATTTATTCAATATAAGTTTACCAGCATTTAGGGCGATGATTACTAGATTATAGAATCCTTTAATTAATTAAATATATGTATAAATATTATGTGTTTCTTATTATGGCTCTATTTATATGTAAATATATGGTTGTTGTCTTATGTTAAATGTTCACATATTTTTATAAAAATATTGTAAATTTTATTTTATTTTATTGTATTGTATTATAATACTCTAGCTTATATACGGGCATATAAAGGACGTTTTAACGTCTGTTCTGCCCCTGTAATTAAATAAATTAATAAATAAATAATACCAAATTATCGGCACTACATTGTTACATACACAAATTAATTGGGATATCTATGTCTGAAGCCGATTATGATAAGGAACTTAATATAATTTTGCAAATAGCTCAATTTAATGGTTTGAGCCCCACAGTTGTACATGATATCCTTAAGAAAAAGAAAAAGAAACTCCTTCTTAATAAATTTTATAACAATGAACTTTCTAAACCGGTAAAACTATATAGAAAAATTCAATTTTTTGATCGTAACAGCATTAAAATACCTAACGTTTTAAAAATCATGAAGTTACAGCCGCATTTCATAATCAGTTCACTCTTAAAAATATTTTTACATAGATAAAAGCGAACGTAATTTCAACATACGAATAAGAGAGTACATTAGAGCGTGGATATTGGACCATAGTGATAAGTCTAATGTAGCAAAACATATGCTTAAACATAAACATACTTTTAGTTTTGACAACATTAAAATTTTACATGTACAGCCGAAAGGATTAAAATTGGATTTCTTAGAGGTATTTGAAAATAAGAAAGCGATTTCTAAGTCTAGAAATCTCACGAATGAACAAGTTTAGTTTAGATGGTCGCTTCTTCTTAATACTTTTTAATCCTCTCTCTCATATAATTTTACTTTGTAGGTAGGGTTTTCCTAACTATAGCCACATTTGTTTCAATAACCTCTCCTCTCTCATAGTTTGTAATTTTTCTATTTATATAAATGCTTTACTGTAAACCCTTTGTATTTCTGAAGATGACCTCATAAGACGAAATAATATCAAATAAACTTGTTTTATTCTTTAAAACTATCGAGTGTTTTATTCTTTTCCTGTTTAAATAAAAGATTGTCGTGATCAATTAATCAATGCGGACACCGTTATTTTGGACGTTTGCCATTGCCGATAGTGCTAGGCTAGAATAGTACAATATAATAACTATCAGTATCAAAAAGATATCTATTAATTATATTATTAGTAATATTTTTAATTAAACAAATTGTAAGAAATTACAAACAATTTTTAGAAACTCTATTTTTTTCTTTTTAAAATAAAAAAACCCGCAATTTTTCCAGCTACGATTCTCATGCGGCTTTGGAACCGACAGTTCTCGATCTTAGTCTCAGTACGTGTGTGCAACAAATTCCATGTTATTCCACCCTTTATACTGGTCACTTTGCGCATAACTGAATCTGGAACAATGTTAGAAACAAGCGGAAACTGTCACCACGTACTGTCGTATAGCCCTGTCTGACGTGAATATCGACAAAGAAGTTTTCAACGACCCCTATGCAAAACACGTTAGGAAACATCAACATATTTTCTAGGTGTGAATTTATCTAGGTTTCCCATATTTTGTGAGCTTTAATTATTAATACATAACCAGTGCGATTCTGAAAGCTGGCGTAAAGTTACGTAGAAATAACGTTCACCACTATTACGATCGAATATCAAATTGGTATTTCCTGGCAATTGATAATTCAATTTTTCAGTTAGTTATTTTATTTACAATCAGTTATTCCATACCACATTTATGATTATTATAAAAAATATCTAAATAAATTATTGAATATGATGAGGAAGTAATGGGATTCGGACTGGTGAGAAATTAAAATTAAAACAATATTTTAACTTCGCTAACGTTTCGATTTAATATGAAATCTTCATCAGAGCTAGATTAAAAAGTCACAGAAGAAAATAAATTTTATATATCTGCGAGATATTGCGAGATATTCTGTGGGATTCCGAAAGATGACCAGGTCACGATAAGAGTTAACGTTAAGTCACGCTGGTTTTCATCGAATTGGGATTCTGAACGAAAGTTTCCTTGCACATTAACGTTGAAAGTTTGAGTGACTTGACGCCAGCTGAATTGCAGCGTTGAAAGATAACTTGCATTAAAATTGATGTATTCTAACCTCTAAAACTCTAGATTCGGAGTCTAGACACTCTAGATTCGAAATATAATAAATAAATCATAAATCCTATTAAATAGCACATTTGTCTGTATATTCCACTACAGATTACGTAAAAAAAAAGTAGTTGGCATTAAAATTCTTTATAAAAATTTATTTTAATGACTTGCCGAATAAAATCACGTTGTACAAAAATTATAAAAATCACTTAAGAAAATAAACTGGGGTGTGGTGGTGATATTACAAAAAAATTAAAAATTATTTGAGAAAGAGAGAAGTAAAAAATCAAAAAATAAGCAGTGGGGCGTTGTAAATTTTCCAAAAATCACTTGAATGGAGAGCAGAAGTATAAAAAAAAAAACGTAGGGGAAGCCGGAGCATAACGGGTACCTTAAGGCATATGTTTAACAAAATCTTAAGGAATATCGTAAAAAAAAAATCGAAATACTTTTATTCGTAAGATGATTTATTGTTTAATTATTACAGACAATTTATATATCTGACTAATTTATTTTTTTGTGACTTTTTAACCTAGCTCTGATGAAGATTTCATATTAAATCGAAACGTTAGCGAAGTTAAAATATTGTTTTAATTTTAATTTCCGACTCCCATCCCATTAGTCCGAATCCCATTACTTCCTCATCATAAATAAATTATGTTTAAATAATTTATAAACCCCCTTGTTATAAATCCGATTATTTTCAGAATGTTTACCTCCCATCTTCAAGTAGGCGAAGCTGGGACATAACGGGCTCCCTGGGTATAACGGGCTCCCATCTTTTTGGCTGTTAAAGCATGCCGCCATGTCTGGATGCATTCCAATCACGTTCAATATTTCGCTAGTGTCTTCCGAGAGTGGTTGTATGACTGAGAGCTGGCGTTTACGTTTTGTAAATTGGTGAAATGTGTTTTTTGCTGTGTTGATATATTTTTCACACATATACAGACGTTGATTGCTCCAGTGCAGAGCATGTGGCAAATGCGCACATTGTTCTTGCGCTGGAGAAGATAATAACGATGAGGAATGCACTCATGTGTGTTCATTCTGCGGCGGATTTTAGCTGATTGTCCATTGTACCCCGTACGTGCTCATTCTGCCCCGTCTGTAATAATTAAACAATAAATCATCTTACGAATAAAAGTATTTCGACTTTTTTTTACGATATTCCTTAAGATTTTGTTAAACATAATCCTTAAGGTGCTCGTTATGCTCCGGCTTCCCCTACGTTTTCTTTTTATACTTCTGCCCTCCATTCAAGTGATTTTTGGAAAATTTACAACGGCCCACTGCTTATTTTTTGATTTTTTACCTCTCTCTTCCTCAAATAATTTTTAAATTTTTTGCAATATCCCCACCACACCCCAGTTTATTTTCTGAATTTTACCTCCCCCGTACCTAAGTGATTTTTATAATTTTTGCACAACGTGATTTTATTTGGCAAGTCATTAAAATAAATTTTTATAAAGAATTTTAGTGCCAACTACTTTTTTATGTAATCTGTAGTGGAATATACAGACAAATGTGCTATTTAATAGGATTTATGTAATTTTAATTATATTTCGAATCTAGAGTGTCTAGACTCCGAATCTAGAGTTTAAGAGATTAGAATACGTCAATTTTAACAGTCACAAATTTTAAGTCACTCAAACTTTCAACGTTAATGTGCACGGAAACTTTCGTTCAGAATCCCAATTCGATAAAAACCAGCGTGACTTAACGTTAACTCTTATCGTGACCTGTTCATCTTTCGGAATCCCACAGAATATCTCGCAATAACTGGTCAGAATTATATCGCAAAGAAGATAGGAATAAGAATAAGTGCTGTGTTCATCTGACCCTCATGCCGGGTTTACATTGGTAGAGTAAAAGAGCTAGTAACTAACGCAAGTAACTAGGAACTAGTTACTATCCCTGTGTAAACAGTTGACAATGTGACCAGTGGAGTACTAGCTTCTAGTAATTGGGCTAGGATAGCAGCTAACTCGTCGACGTATTTACTAGCTACTGTCTTTTCCCCCACTACGCAAAATTGATTCATTTCAAATTGGCGGCAAGCGGTAACCTGTCATAACAAATAGAAAAAAACCCATATCAGGTAAGTTACAATTTATGTACATAAATTGCGTAACATTGATTTATTAATTGATGATTTTTGAAATCATCTGTGAAATAACTGCCTTTGATACACGAAAAAGATGTTGTAGACTACAATAACTATTTCCTGTGGCTAGGAAATTAAGCGTTAATTCCAATTTTATTTTTGATGGAATCGCATCCCTTATTAGTGTATCAGTTCGTTGTATTAATGGACTAACTAAATTTAATAGTCTATTAAAATCATCTGGTGTCATTCTTAAACACAGTCTGTACTCTTTTTGATCTTCCACGGCTAATTCACGAAATAGAAGGACTGATGTGCCATGGGTAGTTCTTCTATCAATCCATTTTTTAACCCATTTTCATTTAGGCTTATATTCTGTACCGCTTACTTCGATAAGACAATCAATTATTTCCTCCACAAGAAATGATGTAATTCAAAATACCATTTTTTTAATGGCATCATGCCAGCGATGATGTATATCCACATTCAACTATTTTTTGCAAAAAGATAATTTCACTACTAAATCACAGTGAAGATGTCAAATGTATTTTGACATTTACTATCCAGAAAATAAGATATGTATGTCAAATGAGTATGAACACCTACTATCCTGAAAATAAGATAGTAGAGTAAAGCGCGTAGTACTTGCGCTAGTTACTAGCTCTTTTACTCTACCAATGTAAACCTGGCATCAGCATGATTCTAGCAGCTAACTTTCAACTAATACTACCACAAATAACTGACCAAATGGTATGGATATAGTGAACGATTACTTTATAGTGTTTTGAAACTTAAATTTTCCCATCTAATGCTGCCGTTTCATGAAAACTATTATTGGAACTAGAACAGTCTAGGTTTCGTCTAGATAGACAAAACCTCTCAACGTGAACTTTCCTTGAGGTAAGTTTACTTTAACCGCATTATATGAATAAAGGCTATTGTGTGAAGTGGGATCACCACTAACCTGGCTTACACCATGTATCTTCAACATCTCCATAATCTATTTAGTCTCGTTGTTGACTGTCAAGTCAGCAGCTCACATGGCTACCATGTGCTGAAAACCAATTATTAAACTTAATTGGTTTTACTAGTTACATAGTGCATGTTGCTTTTGTGTAGCATATGCAAGAACAGGGCTTGTCCTCTTAATATATGTGTCGGTACTAACACCATCTTACACTGAACTGAGGAAGCATTTACATAAAGGTTTACAAGGTTTTACTAAGTGAACTTCAGCCTTCTTGATAATTTCAGTTATGGCGAGTTACAGACTATAAGTATGATTGAGTGGAAATGCTTTGGTTATGTTTAAGGTAATTCTATTAACAAAAGTGCAGGAATATGTTAATTGGGGTACATTACATGCATATAAACAGCTAATTCCTACTATCCTCGATAATAAAATAAAATAATACGGATTTGCTAAGCATCCGGAAAGTGAAAACATCCTAAAGACAATCATCTCATAGTGAAACATTTTGAAAAACTTTTCCCTTGACTAAGGACTTCCATTTTTTCATGTCTTGTTCAATACGAACGGCTACTTCTAGTCATTTAAATTGTTCTTTATGGCATTAAACCAGCGTTGCGGAATCCTTCTCCGATTTATCAACTTTTCCCTGGGCTATGGACTTTTCTAAAATCTCAAATCTTAAACTGAAATATCCTAAGAATTGTAAAATGAAAGCAGTGGTGTGTTGCTAGAAATTCAACAACAGACCTGCTAGAAAAAATAAATTAATAAATAATTAAAAAATTGTGTAATAAAATCTGCTTGAATTATTATGATTTAAATACCTGTAATTTTATGTAATATTTAATAATTAGTATGTGTATCAACCAGCAGGAAATATTTTTAACAGCCGGCTCGGAAAATTCAAGCTTGTCAACCGGATACGCGAACCAATTTCACACACGATACGATATATAGTATTTGCCCGAATTTAACGCCATATTTTTTTACCAATTATTTTTTGTGAAAGAATTGGCTAGCCGTAAATTCAAGTACTAGCCCAAATATAACGCGATAATTTTCAATTATTTTCTGTAAAAAATCCAGAATTACTGTTATGCTTGCCGTTACTGCTGAAGGACAGAAGCTTCGACCTTATGACATATTGAAACGTAAAGCAATGCCCAAAGAAAAACTGTATCCAGGAATCAATTTTCGGGCCCAAAAAAATGGTTGAATTGCAACTTACGAAAAGAGTACAACAATTGGGTTTTAGCGGGAAATCACCCATTGAAATCTTTAGGAAAAATTAAGAAATCCTCAGTCTCACTTTTAGGAGAATGGACTAGGACCGACAGAAGATCGAACCTAAATCGAAAATAGTGAAAGGTTTTAAGAAATACTGCATTTTCAATAATTTAAATCAGTCTGAAGATGACTTTTTTTATTTACAAAACATGCTTCGGCTTCTAGGCCATTAGATGACATTTTGTGGGAGACTGAAAGCGTGAACAAGCATACTGACGATACCGATACGATTTTCGGATTATTTTTCTTTTCTAAATATCGTCAAAAAATTTCGGTGTCGCCTTAAATTCGGGGTCGCGTTATATTCGGGCTAATACGATACCTATATGACTATTCATTGCACACTAGATGCATTCACGGGTAAAAAATCTCAGACAGCTAATAGTACGATGCAGGAGCATATTATTCGTTCTAAACAACAAACATCCAGAATCGCAATCGTAATCGAAAAAGCAATAAATGAAATACAGATTATATTTCAAATAAATGAATAGTTATTTCTTACTATTCTGATCAATATAAAATACTGCCTTATAATTTTATGAAAGAAATTAGTATGTTTGATTTTTTTACTTAAAAGAGGATTTACGCCATCAGTGAAAGATATTAGAACAATGACGCCTAATTCAAGTATATTTACTTGTGATAGTATATTTTTGTAAATACAGCATACTGCCACCTACTTAATATTATTACAAAATCAAGTATGTATTTAAGTTTTACACCCTTTGTTACTAGTTTGCTTATTAACACAAAATGCAAAGCTTTAAGAATAAAGAATATCACAAGACAGTCTGACATAATCAAATATGGCTGAATGCCTAATCGGCATGTGATCGTTTAATGTCAATACAGCCAATAGCAGTAAAACAAAAATCTGAATTTTAACTTAATAATAGTTAAAACTAGTCAAAACTCTTGATAAACAAAATTATAATTTTATATTATAGTTGAAGGTAATGGGATTCGGACCAGTCAGAAAATAAAACAAATTTATTAACTTCGCTTACGTTTCAATGACCGGACAATATGATGTGTTTTTTATTAATTTTAAATTGTTATTTTATATCGTGACTATTAACTATGCTCTGATGAAGATTTAAATTAAATCGAAACGTAAACGAAAATAAATTTGTTTTATTTTCTGACTGGTCCGAATCCCATTACCTTCAACTATAATTACTAACTTACGGACGTTACTCATCTAATCAAGATTATAATTATTGTTTTTCAATAATATAGATGTTTTTTTATTTTTATTAATTTATGTACTTCAGCTACGGGGCTATTAGCACTTAAGTACAATATAGATGTTTATCATACATAGTATTAACAAAAACATTCAAATTCGTGTATTAATTCAATGAAAATAATTCATACTTAGAAATAATAATTTTTAAGTTATTATACTAACTTAGTGACGTAATTCCTCTAATATTGTGGATCAATATAACAAAAATAAAATAAAGATTGAGTCATGTGGTTTCAACAGGGCCGCTCTATCTATCTTATAGCTGTTTTACAACAGAACTTGCTCGAGAAATATTACTTGGACAAATAATATCAAATCAAACAATAGTGATAAATAACCAACATATAAGTGACGGTAGAAGATTTTTGTGATATTGTCACGGGGTGGATTCAAGTACGGACATCTTTTCTACAAAATTTATTGATAATAATTTTACATCACAATAAAATTAACTGTCAGAATGGCTGCTGGTGTTGTCTGTTAGTAGCTGATGTAAGTCCCGTTCTTGCCTCGGCTTCTCCTGGATCGGTCGAACCAGCCCAAGTATCCGCAGGAGGCGAACACGTGGAGAAGCCCTGTAAATGGCACTCACATCTCGGGTTGGTGACTTAAACAGCTGGGCTGGTCCTTGGGTAGCGTGCTCACAAAAAATATCGAAAGAATAACTACTGAATAACTGACTACTTCAATGACTGACTCAATGAATCACTGACTACTGACGACTCTATTCCCTAAGACCATTTTATAACTTTTAACCAGGACACTATAACGTCAGGCCCTACCTCAATTGTTTTGGAAACATTATTCATTTGTGTAATTGTTGGCCGCAATTAAAGACCATAGTCGGCACAATTGAATAATGTTTATCAACACATTAGAAAGTAGTTCAAAACTTATGTTAACAAACACGCAACACTCTGCACATTCTTTAATACCCAAAACCGCAAGTCAGCAACCGCGACCTACACCGCCTAAAAGCCGCTCCAGGAATTGGGACCTTAGAATACAATTATGTCATAATTGTGACAATATGTCTACGATATCCTTAAAAATGGAAACTGCGGATACTGAATTTACATAATTGTACAATATAGACAATCGTCATTTTGGAGAGCACTGTACAAAATTTTATTCTTTTTATTTCATTATTCAAGTGCAATAATTTGTGTCATAACACGAAAAAAATTTCAATGAAATAAAACATACCTTGTAATCAGACTGTACAATTTCGATATTCCATCAATTTCAGGTACAAATTATCCATCGATTCAGTGCCACGTGCAGTGGAAACAACACTGAGACATCCACACAAAACTTGGTGTATATTTTTAACATATCATGACCCAATTTGAGTCTATCGAATACGCCATATATTGAATTGTATATGTCCCTGCAAGCCAAAATACCGTTGACATCAAATCGATTATTTAATTAACTAGCTATTCGAATTCTGTCAATGTCAGACCACACTTGATCTGAGAGTGGGAACAATGAAATCCATTCCCGCGTGTTGACACGCGAGATGCCCTGGCGGCCGCGGGTAACTGAGGGTTTTACCACGGTCAAATATCTCTCAGATATTCAAGTATTTATGACTCAATATAACCGGTAACAATTACTGGCTTTACTATTGAATGGGAACTTTAATTATCTGCTACTTTAATGACAGTTGCAACAAATGTTGCTTGATGGAACATATTTTAATTATTTGGTAGTGCTTCGCTATTTCAGGATATTTGGAATTGATGTGTTTTATATCTAATCAGTGGGCGACTGTAGCGCAGTTGGTTTCCTATGCATGAAGTACCATGTTCAGCTGCCGGACGAACATTTTTCAAATAGTTTCCCAGTCGTTCTTCCTGGAGAAAAAAGTGGTTCAGAATCCGTCTACATCTTCGGTATCCGTCTACATGCAACACGCACTACACAGGTGTATGTGGAGAAATCGTCACTCTCAGTACTGACTAAAAGGACTAGAGTGAGTGGTATATAATCAACAAAATGGTGCGACGCCATCTTATTATTGGTAATTCTATTAAGATTTACAACAAATATAGTTCGAAATTGTTTTAATATGTAATGAAAGAATGTTTGCTCATAGTCTCGGTGAAGAATAACTCTCGACACGATTTTGTATCTTGCAGTGTGGCCTTAGCTGGTACAGTGTGAATTTCAGAGAGCGCTCGGTACGTCTAGTGCGTTTTTGGTTATTTTTATGATTTTGAACAATCTCATTGAAAATTCTGCCCAAATCTTGCTGACCAAATTTATGGAGTGAAGTGCAATAATAAATGCTGAGGCTTATTCGAGATCTGCATCGTGTTTTTGCTGCTCAAGCTCAACTTGACAAATTTCATTTCAACGTTTTGCTACATTCACCATACAGTTCCAACCTTGCGTCAAGTGGTTATCATTTAATGCGCCATGGGACTTTCTTCTTGGTAGATTCAATTTCAATTCAATTCAATTCAATTCAATTTATTGCCTTTAATAACAATACATATACTTTTTACATTAATACATAATTTGTTCAATACAATAATAGCTAATAAACTAAGCGCATTGAACTAGTCAATATGCTTGTATCTTATTAGCTGTCTATTTTATAATATATATATATATATAAATTTGCACACATAATTTTGTAATAATATACTTTATTTAATAATATAACAATTAATAAACAATTAATAAATAAAAAGGGATGAGAATATCCGCGTTAATCAAATTTTGATCCAACAACTTTATAAATGATGTTCGATTATGTCTTTTAATAATATTTTATTATCCAATACAAACATTTTCATTTCCCTGTTGAATTTGTTTAAATTCTCTATATTTCTGATTTTCGTAGGTAGTTTGTTATAGACTTTAGGTCCTGTATTGCGAAACTTTTTTGCCCTGCTTTACTACTAAATTTTAATATTTTAAACTGCTTACTACTCATTAACCTTGTTTGATAACCATGATCAATAATATTGGTCGGTTTTTTATGCATTCTTTTCATTATTTTTATAATGTACAGAGTTCTCATATCAGGTAAATTTAGGTCTTGGTATAATTGATTGGTTGAGAATAAGATTTTTTTCTTATAAATTATTTTTAAGATTCTGTTTTGTAATATTTGTACAGGTTGTATGTATTTTATATACAGACTACCCCAAGCAATTATTCCATAATTAATTATAGATTCCACTAATGCTATATGGATTGTTTTTAAAATTTTTAAAGGAAATATGTCACATATTTTATAAAATTTGTAAGTTAAACTTCTGTCTTGACTTGGTAAATGACGACGAAATGAATACAAGTAGCTGAACTCAAGAGCGAATGTTTTTATTCAATATCCAATAAATCACCAAAAATATGATACATCAAATATATATATTTTTTTGCTATTTTAAATGTCACATTTTCTCTCATGTTACATTATTAGCCAACGTCTACACTGATTAATAATAAAATTAACAAATTTGTAGAGAAGTGTGGATGAATTGTGTGCACCTAAGCGGAAATCGATGGTACAGATATTGGAATTCAGTGGAAAAATCATAATTTTAGGAACAAGAAGCCTTATTAGTATAAATGAATAGTCGCAACTTTTTTTTTCATTATTTTCACCACATACTCCGATATGGAGCGATAAGTAAAATAAGTCAAATATGCGTTGGAGAATGGTGCGCATGGATGGGGTAATAGTGCGCAAAACGAAGTAGATAATCAGAGACTATCTAGACAACATTTTATTCAGTCATATTGACAAATTGTTAGTAGGTACTTCGCAATTGCATCTTTTATAAGAAAGTGGCATCTGAAACAGTAAAAACAAAATTATTCTTTGTCGTATAAACGCGTGTGGAGCAACTGTGCGCATTTCAAAAACATGGACACCCAACTACCCTATGAATACATATACAACAGACATGCAGATAACCAAAAAAGTAATAAATAAAAATTATTAAACTATAGGTCAATTAACGGATAAAAAAATAATAATACAATAAAATATAAAAATACAATACGTAAAAATTTCATCGAAATACCAGTGGCCGCCTACAGATGACTGCACAGTGAAACACTTACTGTGTGCTGATTGAGCAAAATTACATGTGTTTTTGCTAACGTATTACGTATTACGGAACTAAAAGGATTGTTATTATCGAATAATAAATATACCAGTAAAATTAAAAAATTATTGTTCTTACTTCACCCATTTTAACCTTTTGGCATAATATATAAACCCTTTTTGCGCTACCTGCCTTACTGGGGCTCTAGACTCAGGGCTTACGTTTATAGGTCATTAATAGATTTAAGAAAACAAATTTATAAAAATCTCCTAATATGTGAAAACCTGTTATAATTATGTACTATAAATAGTAACAATGAAATAATTATTGTATACAATGTCCATACATTTATAATAAATATGAATACGACCCTAAAATATGAATCCTACCTAAAAATTTTCAAATTAGTTCACATATTTTTCGGTACAGTATACGTACTCTTATATTGCTGGTCTGCGAATGGTTATTTGATTTTTCACCGATCCACGATGGAAAAAGGTTAAAAAACACCGCACTAGCGAATCTGATATACTGTTTAGCTAATCTATCGTGAAAGATCAGTCTTTAAGGTGCATATAGGGAGAGTATTACAACTGACAGATATAGCTACAGAGAACAATCAAAGAGACAAGTGTCAGTTCACATTCTAACACTAGTATCTTGATTAGTTAAACTTAAATACCACCCATCACAATCGGACATCAAAATTGTAGAAACGTTGCCGCTTGCTTTATGTGAGAATTTCACTGGCCAATCATTATGTCTACTTGTCTATTGGCCAGAATATCCCCGTCCTGCGTTCTTTTGTATTTTTTCAAACTCATGCTGTTTCAAGCAGAAAATATTGTAATTAATAACATCGCCTCACATACTAAGTAATAATACAGCGATATTCTCCAGTTAAATAAATACAATAATATGTGTTGGCACTTGATAGTATGTTTATGTCTGCGAAAGAATATAGTTCGTCGTCACTTAGAATTCCTACTAGTAATTTCATGCGACTTCACACCCTGTCACGACATATATGTTGAATTGTACCTATACAAGCAAACCTGTATATACTTGACTACACTCCTATGTGCGTAGCTGAAATTGCAGAGCTATTTTATAAATCTTGTGGAACACCACACAAAATCTCGTGCTAAACAATTTTGCCACGGCACACCACTTGAAAGCACTGGTTATGGAGATACTAGACCTCATACAGCTTAACGATTAACTCCTCGTTAGAGGCTATATCAACACATTATTATTAAACCACTTCAGAATAAAATGTCCTGTTCCAAACTCGTTTTTAGCGTTACACATCTCTTGTCAGTCCTCTCAGACATTTGCATTAATACCATCTCGACATCTACCTAAAACAATTACCCGATGTAAGTGATAAGTGAATATCGGTTACCGCCAGTTCCTCTTCTATCGTCCCTTCACTCTCGTGTCTCCGCCAGCAGCCATATACCAGAAGCAAGGGTCTATCGGTGCTGGCGGTGGTTGATGCATTGGTTAGCTGCAGTGTAATTTAGTTTCCGGTTAAACAAATTGAGATGTTGCAAGCTGTTTCCGTTCCTATCACTAATACTACTCTGCTACAAGTATGTTTAATTACAACAGGATCACTGCTCAGTAATTACTCTTAATAATTATGGACTGAATATAATATTTTGTTTAATTAAAAATACATTGGGTTACTGGAAATTTTAGTAGAAAATTGTTATAGAAAGTTTGCCACTAGAAATATTAAAATAACACGATCATCATCATCCGACAGCCGTTGAAGTTCACTACTAAACAAAGGCCTCTCTTTTTACTCCTTGATTCAACTGTTACATTTTCTGTCCAGCTCTTATAGGAAACCTTCTATTTACGACTGTCCCGAGTCTCCATTCCATTATTTTCTTATTCCATCAGTCATCATCAAGTCTAGTTTGATCTTGATCTTTTGATTGATCTTTTCAACGGGGTAAAACTTTAGTTGCTCTCAAATCTATGTGTCGGTTTTATTTGCTGGTCTTGCTACACTAAGCATCGTTCTTTCTATGTCTCTATGGCAATTGCATACTCTTCATTTTTTAGTTGAGTTTTACTTTAAAGTCGTTTTTTATTTTTCCGTAAGTGAAATTTGGAATAACACGCTAAATAATAGTACTTTACTTAACAGGCATATAATGGAGGCCTTATTTCACGAGAATGAAGTTTACTACCCAAACTGTAGGCAAGAGTTGTAATCATCCGAGTGTAATGTAACCATTATATGTGAGTCAAATACAATATAGTGGTACCTCAACTTATGAACCTATCGACATACAGACTTTTCGAGACACAAACTGTTTACATATCCCATTTTGACCTCTAGATACGAAACAAGACTCGAGATACGAACCGTGATGCTTTTGTTTTAAAATGAACTAAAGCCTGTTTTACATTATACTTTTTTTAGCTTCTTTCCCTTGTACTAGAAACAGGCAACTACTACAGGCAACAAATCGTAAACTTCTTAACCACAAAACCGGCCACGAAAAAAATTATTTTTTTACAATTTAATACAAGATTATTTTCATACTAATTATGTAAAAGCAATGATTTCACAAATAAAAATTAATGGGTAATGGTATAAAAATGCATATTTATAGTGTAAAAATACTGCTTCCCAATCTTTTCCACTTCTTCTTTCATTTAGTTGAGAATAGTTTGTTTTGTTTATTGGATCTTTTTATTTTTGAATCTGGAAGCTCTAATGAAAATTGGTTTTCAAGATACATGCTTTTCAAGATATGAATCGATGTCAGGAACGAATTAAGTTCGTAAGTCAAGGGAACACTGTATTTTATTTACTATATAGTTTTATCATTAGAAAAATCATCATCATTGGCCCGACAGCCTGAGTTGAGACTAGGCCTCCTGTTTCTAGGTTTCATGACCATGTTTTCAATCTATGTACATTCAGAAGTAATATAGTCAGTATTACGTCCATTTTTTAGCGTACGCAGAAAATAAGAATTAGAAAAATAGTAAATTTAATTTAAAAACAGAAATTCTGATCATCAATTATAAAATTATAGAACTAATGTCATCATGGCCAGCGAACCATCATTTGATTTAAATCTACAACAATGTTTAATATATTATTATTTATTGTTTTTTTTTTATCCTAACTTATAAATTATATTCTATTATAAAGATGGGCTGTGTTGTGGAAGCATTTCTAGGATCGGTCGAAACGTCACGGTTGGCTGAATTAATTTAAATATTTTCATTGTACTTCAAGGTACTTATTTTAAAATATATACTCCATATACTAGGTTCCAAGACTTGCAAGCGGAATCAAGTATGAAACCCTAAAGGTCCGCCCGTTGGTTGCTTAGATTATTTATGACAGGAATAAGGGTGTGAATTAAAGATTGCACTTTACTTAATCTATGTTTAATGTTTAGTTAAGATTGAAGTTGATAATTACTCTGGAACTTACAATTAAATGCTGGCTACGAAATCCCATGAGAGACACTTCACAAAAACCTCACAATCACCGTACACCACATGACCCGTTTAACACCTCACAATTGCGCTATCGAGGTTCATACAATACATTCAAACTGTCCTCAACACTTCCAGACTACTTCTGGTTCACTACACGCTACCGGGTTTCTCAACCAAAAATATTTGAGAGGTTCCTCCGACTCCGGTGAAGGTTTACTCACGACTCTCTGTCTCTCACAAGATTTTCCGAGCCCTTTTTTTAAAACTAATAATTTGATCTCTGAATCCCATTTTTTGTGGTTGTAAAAATAATCAGCTCTCCGATTAATATCAAAAACCTTTTAACTTATCTTGAAGACTCATATTTCTATTCCCAATAATTCATAAACCCAAATAATTAATTTTGACTCTAATTACATACGAAGTCCATATCATTGAAAATATATGGCAATATTTTAAACAAATCATATAATATACGATCGTAAATTCTACCCTTGTCTCTCAACATTTAACTAAAAAAATATATGATAGCTCAACTAATCTTTGAGGATGTTTATCTTAAAATAGATTAGTTTTTATATTTAAATAATTTGAATATTTTTAATTAATTGAATAATTTTATTTTAAATAATAATGAAATTTTATTTTTTAAATTACCGCTCCCACATTGTGAGGCGCAAATAGTCTTTGATACTGAGAGCCAAAGATGTCAAGTAATTTATTTAAAAATTTTTTTTGAGTGTATAAAAAGTTCATTATTCATGGCTGAGCAGGCATGCGCGTCCCATTATACACTTCGTGCAATATGAGTATCATTTTGGAATTACAGTTGGACACATAATGCATTTATTATCTGATGTTCGTAGATAATCACATTTATTACACATGTAGATTATTATCATACTCATATCTATGTTTTTGATACGCTGCCCAACCGATCAATTCTGTTATGGTTTCCCAGTGTTTGATTGTCACGACTGTTGGCTATCATACAATTTAATTATCCAGATATTATACAACAACCTATAAAATCGAACACATGCTTTGTATTAATGCATATTTTATGAAACGAATAACTCAGAATGACTAGATGTTTAAAGCATAATTGAGATATAATTTAAATGGTGTCAGTGTGACATTGGCGTATAAATTGGCTTTAATTTTAGTTCTCTGAGAGTAATTTTTTCATAATGGTACTTTAAATATAATAATAATAATTCGAGTCATAATGGCGTTTTAATTATAATAATAATAATTCGAGTCGTTCCAGAACTGACCTAATTTCCACGACTCCATATTTCCAGGGAATATGATGCAGCTACGTGAATCCCATTCATGAAGATACTGCCAAGAAAATTTTGCACAACAATCCAAATATGTAAATCAGTTTTGACCGTTAAACTCATCACAATGCTTGAACTCACCAGACTTGTTCTACCTCCATGCGACATTTTATCCCGTTCAGTCAGTATGCACCCAAGGAAACCTATTTCAAGTCAGATACTGATGTCAAGCAGAGACTAATTGAATATTACCTACAGCCGTGTTTTTATCAAAGTATAAGGCTAGTATGCAGCGGCGCATGGGTGCAAAGCTATAAGTTTTCTTCATAAAAAATAAGATATAACATTAGATTTCTTATTTAAAAACCACACCTCCTATAATTTTTTACGGTAATCGTGATGAAGCTATTCTTCTCTTTCTTGTTTACCTCCCTTTATTCTATTTATCAGTTTAAACAAAAAATCAGACATTGTTTCATTGACGTACTTAATACAAGGTGTCTCAAAAGAAATTTTATATTTAGTGGATCGATTAAAAAAAAAGTAAGCCGTATATAGAAAAAATGTTTATTAATTATTAAAATACACTTTTTGGGGATTTATTTCTTAAAAATAATATCGTCTAAATGTAGACCCTCGCGTTCTCGGCACTCATTTAATCGAACAGTAAAATTACTTATGACGTGTCGGCAGGTGGACTCAGGGATGGCTGCCATTTCGTGACGGATATTTTCTTTCAAATGCGCCAGTGAAGTCGGTTTATTGGCGTAAACTTTAGATTTAAGATAACCCCATAGGAAAAAGTCCATAGGGGTTAAATCTGGACTGCGTGGAGGCCAATTAATGTCACCTCTCCGGGAGATCAATTTGCCTGAGAAAATTTCACGAACACGTGGCAGAGACATATTGGACGTGTGTGAAGTTGCTCCGTCCTGTTGGAACCATGTTCTTTGGTTATAGCCAGGAAAGTTTTGCAGTTCAGGTACCAAGAAGTTGTCTAACATCTCCACATAACGCTCTGAATTCACTGTAACTGCACGCCCCCTTTCGTCTTCAAAAAAGTAAGGGCCGATAATTCCTCGCGCCGACATCGCAGCCCATACGGTCAGTTTAGGCGAATGTAGGGGTTTCTGATGTTTGCGTTTCGGATTCGTTGCACTCCAGTAGCGGCAGTTCTGCTTATTTACGTGGCCATTAAGATGAAAATGAGCTTCATCCGAAAACAAAATGTTGGTAAACGTTGAAAATCGCTCAATCACCTGATTTACGAAATTAAGCCTCTGACTGGCATCTTGGGGCTTTAATTCTTGCACCAATTGAATTTTGTAGGGGTGCAGCTTTAGGTCTTTGTGCATAATGCGATGTAATGATGATCTATGCACATTTAAAGCACTTGCGCGCTTCCGAATTGAAAGGTTCGGGTCGTCACGAACAGACTGATTAACATTCTCCACGTTTTCTACCGTTCTTGATGACCTAGGTCGCCCGGATTTTGATTTATCCAGCGTTGTACCAGTCTCTTCAAACTTTTTAACCCAATGTCGAATGAGAGGAATGCTTGGCGCATCATTTAAGTGGCGAAAACCTCGAATACTGCAGAATTTTCTACGCGCTACAGTCGCCGAATCACCGTTTTTTGTAAAACTCTCGCACGCATAACGCGCGGTCTGCTCCCGAGAAACGCTCCATAGCGACTGAATTCCCAAGAGCCAGGCTACCGATTGACATAACCCCCGCGCCCCTCGGATACGTTGCGTTCACGCAGTAAGCTAAATAAATATAAAATTTCTTTTGAGACACCTTGTATATTGTCACGTCAGTAGTTAGATGGAAATGCAACTCCTGGTTTTAACAATATAATTTAATAAATAATTATAAAATTTACAGTGTTATTGTATGATTGAATTTGTCTATGGGAGTTGGGGAAGTCTTCAGTCCACACCGTGTTTGCTGAAATCGGCTCACATGGTACTGCTGTTTGGTTCACCAGATTTATTGGTATATTGAGTCGTTCTCTTGGTCGTCACATTGTCGAGTAGAACCTAGCCAGGAGTTGGCTAGGTTCTTCTGTTCGGATTCAGTACAACATCCATTTACTTATACCACTGATTGACCTAGTTCTGATATTCATTCGTCATGATAAATATTACAAATTGACAAAATATAATAAAATAATTACGAAAATGCAGCGTATGCATTACACAATCAGGTTACATATGGTAGACGCTGATAAATAGTTTTGTAATCAAACAGCTGAACGTCACAATGTCTAGGTGTCGCAATTCTGACCTAGGATTACCTTTGTGACAATATAATATACACGCATAATACGAAGGCTACCTTTTAAGTTTTTACAAAAACTAAGAAAGAAAAAATATTGTTTGGAATAAACTGTTTTATTGCTTTTCAAAATATTCGCCTTTAAGATTTATACACTTTTGCATGCGTTCAAACTAATTCTCGAAACATTTTGCTATCTCAAAAATATGATTTTCAACAGCTTCTGGAGGTGATGAAAATCGCTGTCCACGCATTTTTTTTTAACATTGGGGAATAAAAAAAGTCTTTAGGAGAAAAATCAGGTGATTACGGACAATGAGACATTAATTTGATGTTTTTTTCCTTCAAATAATCAATTGTTTGACGTGCTGTGTGGGAGCTAGCATTGTCATGATGAAGAATGATTGTCATGATGAAGTTTTTGGTTGTTTTTCCTGATTTTGTCGATTACTTCTGGCAAACATATTGTTGTATACCATTCAGTATTTACTGTTCTCTGATCCTCTAAAGCAGTGTTTCTCAACAGGTGGTCCGCAGAAAAATTTTAGCGGTCTGCGAAAGTTTTTGTATGTGTTTTTTGCGAATTTTTTGTTATTTCTTATGCATATTTTTTATGTAAATAATTTATATTATAGTTTATTTTCTGTAAACATTCTGCGATTTTTTACTAATAAAATAAATGTATTTAGTAGCACATTAAATATATTTGTTTTCTTGCAAAAAAAGAACCAACAATGATAATTAGTGGCCCGCGTTAGAAAATTATATCTTACTGGTCTGCGGTGCGTTTTTGGTTTAGAAACACTGCTCTAAAGGAATGGATGCGACATATCCAGTACAACCAAAGAAACAGACGATCATATGCTTAGAAGTGCTTCTTGACGAACAACTTTTGTGGGTTACGGTTCATCTTGGAAGACCCAAACAGTGGATTGTTGCTTAGTTTCTGGTTCATATGAATAAATCCAAGTTTCGTCGCCGATGTTTTATACGGATTTTGCAGTGCCTAGGTTGATTTTTTTTAGCATTCTCTTACACCAATCAACACGAACCTTTTTTTGAGCTTCAGTCAAATCATACGAAATCCGTCGGGACCCGATATTTTACACAGCTAAATGTTCATGCAAAATCGAATGTATTGCAGTCTGCGATATGCCAAAGGATACCTCTATCTCACATTTTGCGCATAGCATCGATGTTTTTTTGAAGCACAACCAATTTTGGTTGACCTTCACGAGATTCATCACAAATGGACGCACGACCACGATGAAATTTTGCAAACCAATTGTAAATAGTCTTTTCTGATAGTGCTTCATTACCAAAAGTTGAACGAAGCGAATCTATGCATTGTTGTTGAGTTAGGCCTTTACTAAAATCGTAAAAAATCCTCCAACGAAAACCTTCACGAGTAATTTTTCCAAATCCATTTTTTCACAAACTTTTTTTTTATATGCTCACTGTCAACAAACTACTGGGTAAATTTATAAGCTGTCATTGATTTCACAATATCAAATGTCAAATTTTACGAATGTAGTAATGACATTTCAATATTGCCATCTGGTGGTCGGTTGTAAAAACATAAAAGGTAACCTTCGTATTAGCTTGTTCCGATATAAATGTAGGTTATTAATCACAATTTTAAATGACTATAACATTGTCTCTAATAAACATATAAATTCAATATAAGAACCCTCCGTTTCTATGTACTTCTGTCAACGAGTTGCAAGTTTGCTTATGCGAGTTACTGAAAATTTTGGGTTTCTGGAAGCAATAGCGGATTGGCAAAAATTTCTATTTTTGGAAAGTTGGACTAATTTGGTTCCATAGGGCCAAGAGCTTGTCTCATTGGATTAAGGACTTGTCCCATTGATCTTATTGGGACCGGCCCACCGAGAAATTGCCCGGGGTCCCGGCGAGCCATTGCGCGACGGTCTGGAGTACGTAAAGTCAGAAAAGTTCTTTTCTGCAGCACCCTGGTTAGCATATATTTTATTCTTGACGAAAATTTTTAAGAAGTGATAATTAGTTGGAGACAAGTCAGATTAATATGGCTGCTGAAAAGGATATTGCTGACTTCAATACTTCCAGAACCCCAGAATTTTGAGCAACTTGCATAAACAAAATCTCAACTCGTTGCCAGAAGTGCATAAAAGCAGAGAGTTCTTATTTCGGATTTATGTTTATTAGAAACAAAGTTTTAGTCACATCAAGTTTAGATTAAATAACATTTATTTGAAAACAAATGAATACAAATAATGTAATGAATACATAGAATAATTTACACCAAGAATAAAGCTGTAATAAAATTTTCTTTAATCATATACTTGGCTAATCATGGCTTTCGTCCCTTTACGACCGAGGAACAAATATACAATCGAAACAAGAGAACCTACTTGTATTCTTGTTTCCATTGTTAAACTAGCTCAATAACCATTTGGTGATAAAAGTAATGCTATCTAATGCATTTCAATGATGGCCAATGAAATTTATCTATCCAATCAGAACTTAACTCTTACTAGATAAGACAATGCATTCTAAATGAACTGCATTAAAATTCACGGTCTTCTCATGATTGCTGTTGGCAGGTTTATAATCTCGATAGTCACAATGGTGCATTAGTTTCAAATCCAATTTCATTGTATGTATACGTATTCAGTAAATAACATTGACAAAAGATATACAAAGCAGTATTTTAATCTGGATCCTATATTCTAGATTAAATAAATCTTACTCTCTGTCCAAAAATAGTTGATACGTTTAAAGTTTAAATATAGTCCCAAATTAGTTGTCATATTTGTAAAAAAAAGAAATATGGTATATAGAAAATCTTAATCAAAGCAAAAACATATTTATAACGTTAACATTAAATTTAAACAATAATAAGACATTTTCGTTAATATTGAGGCAGTGTTTGGCAGCCGAAACAGTGGCGGAACTACCATACCGCCAGGGGGCCGAAGCTTTGAGGGGCCCGAAAATTTTGAGAAAATTAGTCGATTTTTATACTTGTAAAAAATTTGTAAAAAAGCACTTTGATCATCGGTTTCGCACAGATCATCGGTTTCATAACGGGGATGATTTTTTTAGAGTAACTGTATTTAATGCAGTACTCGATATTGTTATCAATCAAATTGATAATAGATTCAGAGGGATGAATGACGTTGTAAATTTGTTTTTATTCATGTCACCTCGAAATTTAATCAACTTGGATGAAACAGAAATTTTTAGTTCTGCCGAAATCTTACAAAAAAATACAAAGGTGATATTTCGCCCAATTTTTCCGTTACAAATGATAATGTTAGCTTCGATGAGAAAGAATTTGCCGAACTTTTAATAATTAAATATACCTCCCTGTCGGTCAGTTTTCCAGACGTAGTTAGTGCAATTTTATTATTTTTAACACTTCCTATCACTGTGGCAACGGTAGAGCGTTATTTTTCTAAATTAAAAATAATAAAAAACTATCTAGGAAATTCTACTGGAGAAGAACGCCTATATAATTTATCGTTGTCGAGCATTGAGGCAGAAATTGCTCAAGAAATGGGCATTAAAGACTTAAATAGAGATTTTGCTAATTTAAAATCCAGAAAGAAAGATTTAACATTATATTGATTTATTTATTTATATCTAGTTTTGTTTTGTCTATGTTTAATTTGTTTGATATTATTGTTTTTCTTTTATATTCATAATAAAATATGTATTATAAAGTAAAATGATTCTTTGTGTAAGAAGAATCCAAGGTTAAATTTTTTCAAAATTATGGGACGCTAGATACGAAAAGAAAAAGGTTGGGGGGGGGCTGATCTAATTTTTTTGCGGGTGGGGGGCAAAATTTGTAGTTCCGCCACTGAGCCGAAATTGCTTTAAGACTGCATATTGCTATTTCAAAGCTTATTTTTTAAGCAATTGTTTGAAGATTTTGTAAAAATTGTAAAAAATTGTAAAAAAGATTTTACGTTCCCCAAATATTTTTGTTTTTGCATTTAAAAACGATTTAAACGTTTAAATAGTAAATAAGACACTTGATTAAATTCCACAAAATATTTTATTAGAATTTGATATATATTTCGGATATTTAAACGTTGTTTCTCCGAAGTGGCTTCCTCACAATCCAAAACTTTTCCTAACCTAACCTAACCAGACACTTTTACAAGTAGCTTCAGACTATGATTTTTTAAAATCTGTAGCATTTACTTCAAAATTAACCTCTTCTCTGAAGATTTAATGCAGTGAAGTATAGTTGGCCAACCAGGGTAGCGTAGTGGTAACACACGTTCTCTGCATTGCTAAGTTTTCGGGTTCGAATCTTATTCCCGTGCTCGAAGAGCTAAGTATCAAAAAAGTATGAGTACCATTATTCAGAAGCTATTACATTGATGACTAGTTGCTACTTCTAGGTGTGGAAGGGAAAGTAACCGCCTAAAGAGCACTTGGATGCGCGCCTTGAAGATAACCAGATTAAATTCGCAAGTTGGTGGAACAGTAAACGAGGTCATTCACTCCACCAGAAATCGATCTCGGTGGAAAAATGTTGTGACTAGGACGGTCACCGCATCCCTTCCGGGGAATTTGGGTTAAAAAAAAGAAGAACCCTATAAAATAACCAAGGTGTTTCGATATATTTCAGTTTTGTGAAGTGTTTCATCGTAGGAAAAGTTTGGGGAAAGCTACTTTACATGTTGATGATAATTCATATTGTAAAAACTGAGTAGCATTGAAAAATCCAAAATTCAGGTACATTTAAATCGGGACTCTAGTTAAATAACTCAAACAAAAATTATTTATAATAAAAAAAAAGTAGTGAAACTGACAACAATTTTGGGATTGAGGGAGTATTAACTAAACATTTGTTCATTTCAAATTTTTTACATCCAGGTCAATATTTTTAGTACTGCGAATAAAAAAAAGTACGTTTACTGCAGTTTACACAACGGAGTCTTATTTTCGAGACAATATATATTTAATTCCCTTGTCTATTTCCCGTGCACTCTCGCTTCAAGAGTTTTCTCTATTTGCTTTGTAGTTTTTCATTTGAATACAATTTATAGTGCTCTTGAAATGCGCTTCCTATTCTCTCGTACGTAGCAGAGTGAACAGGACGCCAGAATAATGTGAAAGTGTAATTGTATTTTTAAAACATCAACGTCTAGAAGTTTAAAACTTACATATTTATGTGTATTTGCATAACAATTCAAGAGGGGAAAGATTATTAACAAGAAAAACATAATCGAAACAACGAACTATGTTCTAAAATGATATTAGATAAAATGATAGACACTTAATAGGAAAAAGAATAGCCAAGATAAGGTATATGGATCAGTTGAAAACTTGAAAGAACTTGAAATTGAAGTGGGAAAACTGTGACAGAACAGGAAAGACTAAAATCAAAGACCTGGAAATTATTGTATGGATCCAGAAAGTATTGTATTTGTGTTTTAAGGTATTTAATCAGCTTCTGGACTACGGTTTTGTTATCTTATGGAAAATATTCTACTCCCAATTAAGCTCTCATTTGAGCTCTCTTCACTTACAAACCTTGTGAAACGTCGATACCAACCCTCAAAAATTGTAGACAGTAATCATAATCCCAACGTCGTGTCCGACTACGGGAGTCACAAACAAATTATAATAATAATACGAGCATATGCATATAAAAACAAATATATACATATGCACCCATACACATATATAAGATGTTCTAGAGCAGCGTTTCTCAACCGGGGGGCCGTGAAGGCTTCGTCGGGGGGCCGCGAAGTCATACAAGATCAAAACATGATAATATAATAGCAATGCGCTCAATCTTGCAAGATATAAATTTTATTCATATTTATAAATACGAGTCTTATATTTATATTCAGAAAAATATACCTTTCATAAGATAAATAAAATAAATATTTTATTTATTATTCTATCTAATTACTTATTTTGACAACTAATTTAAGCTACAGGCTATTTCAAACGTTTAAGCGGAACTAAATGGAGTACTAATTTTCTAAAGTTGTCACTAGCTAACTTTATAATGAGTAAATTGGGCTTTTGCTAAACAAACTGATTAAAAGCAATCAAAATCCAAATTGTATTTTGAAGTAGGTACGACTTAAAAGTGCAATATTTTTTATTATATTTTTTTATTACCCTCCGAGCTACAGATAACTCAAGAGCAAGGATGTGAATGTGTTTAAATCAAAATATAAGGCACTTTGAACATTTGTAAATAAAAATACTTTACTTTCGAGTCGTTGTAGGGAATATAATCGTCATATATATTATAGTTTTTTGTCAACCGTAAGAGATACTGAAAAAATGTTTAAGTAAAAGTTGTTTCTTTTCATATAACAATTCGAAACTTTAATATTAGTCTTTAATATCCTGTGCTTCCGGAAAATTTCAATACTACCATTTAAAGTTTGTATAAATTTTAGTTCAAAATTTTTCCCAACTTGCTCACATGTTGGTTTTTCCAGAAAAATTGTGTTCCCTCTATCTTGATACACCATATATATATGTGTATATATAGGCCCCCCTATATGTATATATAGGGGGGCCGCAGACAATATTGATATAATTTCGGGGGGTCAATTCTAACCATAAAACTGTTTCGACATATATTGCACTGAAAGGCTCCTTCTTCCGTCGATATCCTATTCTTCCTGACAACTGCTTTAGCCCTCACGGCTTGCTGGCGACTTTGTTCGTATACAGCAGGCATGCATCATGAATTGTTTTCCTCCAGCAGTTGCGGTTAGTTGCTAGAGTTTTTCAGTTGTTATTCAGCAAGTTTTTAGTTTTTATGCTGTTTTGGAGAACATCCTTATAGCGCTTTCGGGGAGCACCAATATTCCGTTGACCTTTTTGCAGCTCACGGTATACCAGCTGTTTAGGTCTGTCATTGGACATAAGTACAACGTGGCCTATCCATCACAGTTGATTTCTGACTAGGAGTGATTATATACTGCACGCCTGAGGTTCGTTTTGATTCGCAAAATAGTGCGTTATATTATTTATTTATTGTGGGCAGTAATCACTCACGATAACTCACGAATTTGTTACGACAACTCGTTAGTGAAAAAATAAGGGGCAAGGATACTATTAACATCGATTTTTAAAATGTTATTGATTATCTCTTAGGAGGCTCATAGAAGTAATACATAATATTTTTCCTTTCCAATATATTCCCTCTTAACCCTTTCACATTTCTCAGATCTTTGATTAAATTTATTTATTCCTCAAAATAGGCTGAAATTGCGTCTTCAACTTCTTCATACCTCGTAAATTTCTTCCCTCTAAGCTTTTTTGTAGGTTTGGGAATAAATGATAGTCTCCAACGGAGCCTGCGGTTAAAGTTCGGTAGCAACAGTCGTGAAAAGCAGTCACCGTAACATTGTTCTTATGCACAGACGCATTGTCGTGCAAAAACAGTATCCCTTTGCTCCATTTTCCTTACCTTTTCTGTTTCACAGCTTCTTTTGACTGTTTCAGCAGATCAGCGTAGTACTGTCCAGTTATTTGGACACCCTTATCTTAATAATCGATCAGCAGAATACTTCCGTATACCAAAATAACAGTAGCCATAATTTTCCTAGCCGATTGCTAATTCTTCAATGATGAACTCAATTTGGTTCAAATCTTCATCTTTATCGTCTCTGCAGGGGTTTAAATACTGTCGTTTCTGAAGCACGCGTAATCATTTTCAGCACCCTTCTTGCACTTGCTTTTGACATCCCTAGATACTGAAGTATATTTAGAATGGCTATAAATTATACTCCAACCATTTCTATCAGTTGCCTAGTTTCAAACGGACATCCTCCAATACAAATTTTTCAACTTTTTCAATACTCTCACAGAAAGCGGCCTCAGTGGGCCGTTGCAGACAAGGTTCGTCTTCAATCGACTTTTTTCCTGGCTTGAAAATGCTGTGCCACTTGTAAACGGTGGATTTTCCACGACAACAGTTCCCGCAACAGTTCCCCCTGTCATCTTTTGACAAAAATTGATGCAGGAGTTTTTGTTTTATTTTTTGAGGAAGTTTATGACGGTCCGAAACTCATTTTGTCCATAGTCGCGGTATTCTTCACGTTTTTACTTACCCATTCGACGATACTCACACACTAAGGACTCAATCTTGTTGAAAGTTGATATAGATACTAATAAGGAGCCACACAATCGAACTATGTGCTAGTGTGGGCATCCCTTCTAATAACCCTCCATTCTGCGAACTTTTTGACCAACCTCCTAAGTTGTTCTCAAAGGAAACAATTTGACATAAATAAATTCATCTATGTACTATATATCCGACTTTCGATAATATTTGTGCAACTTAAATCAAAAATTTCTGTCTGATTACAAATTCAAACAATGTGCGACAATTTCGGGAATTCTGTGAAGCCAATAGTTTATTTAATCCAATTTTTTCAAAAATGTCTCATAAAAATGATATGACTACTATTTTATGGCTATTTACCACGAAAATCACCAATTTATCTTCCATAAATTTCCTATAAAATTAAAATCGTTTTTATATTTAAATTTCCATAAAATATCAAACACGAAAAAAATCTAAACATCAAAATATAAGAAATATTCCTTGCTTCGAGGGATATTTGAAAAATATTGGTTGATGTAACTGTCAAAGTATTCAACGGGAACATTCAAGGCATTTCCTATCACAAAACAATATTTATGTGATAGTTTTTTTATGTTTTATATCTTCGATCAGACAAGGCAATTTCATTGTCATAGCATTATGTTCGTTTTACATAATTACGTCATATATTTTCATCATGTATTTGACACGTTACACGGTTAAATATAGTGCATATACTTGTTTAGATACGGTAGTTGCACAGTGTAACTCAGACTTTCTGTATTAATATTATTCGTATACTGTCATAAACAGAATAACAAGGAGATAATTTTTTACTTTTCGACATCTGGTCGTTTGTTGTTCTATTCTGATTGATTAGTTAACCATTGCTTTCAATATAGTAAGAAAAACGAATGAAAATCTAGTTAAATAAAATATTTAACGAGTCTTATACAACATACACAGTGTTCATACACGTAAAATCAGCAGAAGATAAACTGTACACTTATCGTAAAGATCAGAGGAGATATGGCCTACAAAACTGGAACTTCGGGAGGTTACACAACGTCACACAAGCATTTCATTCGAAACTAAGCAGAAGGTATACACTACAGCCCTAGACTGCCTAGACAAGCTTATAATTTGACTGTGTGACATTTAGTTCGTAGCTTTTAAAGACGATACGATTGATACACAGGATCATTTGGGAACAGACGAATTCATTGAAAGGATGCTGTTTTCAAATGGTAGAAGAGATAATAAAAATGGTAACTGATCTAAAAGTGATTCCAAAAAGTGTCCACAAAGTGTGAAGATTCCGGCAGCGGTCTGTAGCTCAATAAAGTGTTTCGGAGGTGCTTACTTAAATGTAAAATAATTTCTTATTTTTGACGTTAATATTTTTCGGTGTTACCTCGATGTTATGATTTAATGACAAACAGCATCATCAACTATATCAGCCATCGCCAGCTGTAAGCCAAGTGTTCTTTCCAAGCCGCTTTGTTATTCGCTCATGCCATCCAGTTATATCCTGCAGGCCTTTTGATGCCACTACCTATGGATGTGGCTATGCTTATTCAACCCTGGTTTCCACTTTATTAATTTTTGGGTCCAACGATAATCGTTAGTTCTGCTAATGTGTTCTGCCCAGCTCCACTTTAGTTCACATATTTTTGTGGCAACAGTCACTTTTGATGTACTACGGAGCCACTCGATTGTCTCTTTGTCTAGCAGAGTAATGATTACCATACATCTTTCCATGGCTCTTTGTGTTATCTACAACTTGTTGCTGATGTTTTTATTAAAAGCTCATGTTTAAGTATCGTAGGTAAGCAGTGGCAGGACACACTGACCAAAAGTTTTGGGTACTTCGGAATTAAAAACATATTTCATCTTAATTAAGAAAAAAGTAGATCTTTCCTTCAAATTTTTTATTTTTATACTAGATGTACATTTCGTTCACCACGTGAACATTATCAATAGACTCAACCCTTCAATTTCAAACCCTTCAATTGCAACATTTATATTTGTATATTTCATCTTACTGAATGCTGCCGATCCCAGTGAAATTTGTCTTTCTAGGTTTCCCATAAAATTTTCTTCTGAGAGACGTTTTTCTTGACCTAGATGAAACAAGTGTACTATTTTCACAGCGCCATTATCTAAAATAACGTTTTCAGGTTCTTGATGTGGTAGTGCTTCATCGGATGTATATTTTGTCTTGTCCATGTTAATCTTAATTGTAGATTTTCATTGTAGCTGTACTAGAATTCCTTGGAGTTCCTCATGGTTTTTCGCAATTAAACAATATCGTCTGCGAATCTTAGATGTTTCAGTTGCTCGTCAACTATTGGAATGACTTTGTCAGACCAGTCGAGTTCTTTGAACATATCTTTAAGTGCAAAAGTGCAAGTGTAGTAATCTTTTGGGAAAAATGTATCACCTTGCCTTACACCTCGTTCCATTTTTACAAGTTCATTCAATATAACTTGGGATGTCGCGTTATTATAGATAAGTTGGGAATATTAACTATCTACCATTCTATTACATTCAATACAGCCCATATTTCTACGTCCAACGCCTTTTCGTAGTTGACGAAAGCCATCCAAAGTGGGAACTGGCATTCGATAAACATAATTTAACATATTAGTATTGACCTCGAACGACGAGAATCTTTATGTTGAAGATAGAGCATTCGTTCGAGTTTGCAAATAAAGCAAAAATTGATTCACTTACATTGTGAATCAATTTTCTATGTTCTTGGAGAAAACAATGTATCATTATACTTGCAAATATTTGTTTCTCATTCTTAAAGCCGGTAATATTAATACCAATGACTATGGTTTGAACACTACGTAAATTGGGTGTTGATGATTCGCAAGAATTATTGAATAAAAATTCATCAGACGCAATTGAAACTCGCGAAACAGCTGGAAGTTGATCAGGAAATAGTTTCGAAACGTTTGCATGAGATGGGAAAAATTCAGAAGTCAAGGAAACGGGAAACAGCATTGACTGCCGGTTCAACACATGTATTTTGTTGATCGCCAGGTAACTTTAGAAGTTTTTTTCCAAAAATTCCAATAGATTTAAGGACCAAAATACAACACCTACGTTATTTGCATCACATGTATCACCTCTCCACTGTTATCATCTGTGTCTTATATTCTGTATCTCGCATAATGCATTAAGAAATACAATTGGGTCTTCGTATTCAAATGATACATAGTCGTGTATTCCTGTTTTTATTGTTGCAGGCTTGCAACCATATTTAATTTTATATTTGAATCTGATTAATAATAAAATTCTCCTATTATTTAACAACATGCAACATACTTGTTATTTTAAAAAAGCAATAACAACTTGCGTTAAAAATTCCTTGTTAATTTATAAATGGTTTCGTATGTCGCTCATGCAACAATGACGTAACTCAAAAATCGCCCTTATTGAGTTAGTGGTATAGAAGGAATCACTTCGAGGTGGACTTTTAACTGGCTAAGGTTCCTAAACGCAACTTCCATAAGTCTCCGCTAGAAAGTTAATTCTATCGTCGTAGCACTCATTGAAGCAATAGTACTTTACAAACTTCAAATGTGTTTCCTGAAAAATTACAAATTTTGAGATATGGCACTCTTGCAATAAATGAGCGATGTATCAGCATACAGGGTATTTTTGTCGGTGTATAACGCGTACTTTTTTAACCAAAAATATCTTTTAAAATGAGCGCTATATACCGGCAAATATGATATGTAAAAAATATTTTCGGTTGTTTGGGCCAGAGCATAAATATTCGCGGAATTTCTCATTTTCGCGGGAAGCCTTCAAATCCCGTCAAATACAGAGTCCTGATTGTATTAGATTATTTAATTACTCTATTGTATTTAATACATATGTTTACTTAATATAAACTAAACATCAAATATAAAGAATCTTCAAAAGCATATGCACCCCCAATTTCATCGATTTTATATTATACGCAAACTGTAGAAATAATTATATTCCATCTTGTTGAATATCTAATAGTAGAGAGTATATTTGAATAATTGAATACAGATTATAAGTAATAACGAAGAGTAATAAAGATGGAAAAAGATCCATTTTAGTAATTGATGATTGTATAGCATGTAAAGCAATGTAGGAAAAATTCAAATTTATTTACATGGAATTTTGTATTTTACGATAAAATTAACATATTTATTGCTAAATATAAATTAGTCAAATTAGCAAAGAATTTATGATACGAAGTAAAAATTAAAATTCAAAATGATATCGATTCTAATACAATATTTGACATAAAATTTCATTTAAAAACTTCGATGATATTCTACTTCTTACGTTTCTTAAGTAATTTTCAACCATCTTAATGATTCTTGTCTAATTAACAGCTGATCGTAATAGTTGATTAATTCAACCATTTTTGAATAGCTATAAAATTACTTTTACATGCTATATTTTCCTGCCAATTTTATCAGAATAATTAGTTACAAGAGCTTGGTTGATATTGGAATTATGAAATTACATCAAGACTAGTACAGCCCAAACAAACATAAAACTCGAGGAGTGTGAAATGACCGAAAGGACGTATGAAATTATCCATACATTAGTTCTATTTATACGTATATGTCGGTTTGTCAACCCATCCACAGATCTCCTACCGCAAGCTCCTAGAGGATACCTTATGTAAGGATCAATGGTGCTGTGTACAGTTAATTGCTTTCCAAACCTTGCGATATGCATTCGTAGAGATTATTTCAAGGAGTTTAGTCAAGTAGCTTGTTCTTATATAATCTCTCACTACGTTGTTGTATTTATTTTCTAACAGTCCTACCGACTGCGCCAAACAAATTAACGATTATTGTTTCATTTATTTATTGGTCTAGTCATCGCTTTTTAACTTGACAATTGTTAAACAATTAAGTAATCGGATCCACGATGGACTTTTTGTGGGATATAGTTCTACTACTACGTCAACGAATTTACGTCATTAACAAAAGTCACTAAAATAATGTATTACGTGTACTACTAGATATTAACAAGATTAATTTTTGTCATGTGGGTTGTCTATATATTTACTTATCATTCGCGGTTAAAATTCTCACTAGCGTGTACACGTTCTACATTGTTTTTGTAACTTTTATTGATGACGTAAATTAGTTGACGTAGTGAAAGAACTAAACCTATTACTCCAAATAAGTGAAAGATGTGCGGAGAAAAATTTTAAAACCCAATCTTTACTGCCTCTACATTAGTTTATATATTAATTGTTCTTGTTAAATGTTTACTCGATACAGTCTGCGATATCCTAGATAGGCGTATCCGTTTCACTACTTGTGATGTTTTACAAATAGGTTAGTTTTATGTGCTTACAGTTGTGTTAGTGATTGTCGGATTGGACTGTACATGCCGGTGTTTATTGTCTATATGACAAATGTGTTTTCCTTATGTTTTTCATAGTCTACGTACAGTAAAAATACATTTATCAAGAAATTTATATTCAATAGTTGATGTAAAATTGTTATAAAAGCATATGTAACTTCTAACTTTATTATTCTCTCACACATGCTTAGCGAAAAGCGGAATATTCTTGGAAAATAAATATAAATGTGCATCTGTAGCTTTTCGTTCTATTTTATGTAGCTTATATTTTATGTTGTCCTATCTAAAAAACAGTAATTTTTTCTAAGCTTCCACATCATTAGGCAATTAGGTTTTGCTACACGTATTCATTGTCTTTTTCTTTCGCAACCTACTTTCTAAGATATAATTCACCTTGTCCACGTGTCTTTGAAACGGTTGACTTTATCAAATAGATGCGCCATTCTTTTCTTACACTTCTCGGCTCATTTAACAACAATTGCCTTTTACATTTATTCATTCAATGCCATCCGTATTTGGTCCATTATCAGAACAATCCAAGTGTGGAGTTAAAGTACATTTGGTGGAGCGTATAGTTGTTTACTCAGAAACAAATGCTAGCTTATTTGTCCCACAAAGATATCTTGCACTTCCGAGATTTCTCGGGTTTACACAATCACTAGCACTTACTAACGTGGACAATGTCTCAGCGTACAATGTTGGTAAAGCGAAGCCGAGACTCAATACTGTAATGCAAACAGTGACCAGAGCTAATTCAACGTCCTCCTGAATCTAGAATCTCATCTAATTCAAGTATTTGTGTACCGAAGTGCTATAGGAAGCCTCTAAACGGAATGAAACGTTTTGAAATTCTAATAGCACACCATCGGAAATATTCAATGAGAAGTCTACTGTTACTGGTGTCGGATCTGAGTTGCCCGGAATTTATTCCGGTGTTTTTAAGTGCTTGCTGCTGCCTTGAATTACTGGCAATTGATTGCGTACGCCGCTGAAATGGAAATCATCTACGACTGATTTATTCTCTTTTTCTTCTCGCCTGCTCTTTCTCTTCTTAAATTTAATAATGCTTAACGCGGAAAATTGGCTCTTGTTTATATTCAGATGTGAGAATAAATTTACAAAGTTTTATTTCCGGCGTTTTATTTTGTACTTGAGTAATTAGTCGCGCACATGATATTTGCATAGCCGGCAATCATAATACATAGTAAATAATCAGTTTACAAAATTTAGATGTCGATATTGTTATGTCGTAACAATAAAATACAGGAGGAATTGGGATGTGATTTTAAATCATGTTAAACTACTTAAATACAGTCCCCGTACTGTATTCCATTACTTCTATTCCACATTTGTTCTTTATTCCAAATTTGAATGAATTGTACTGACTTATTGGCGACTTTGGCTGTCCTACTGAATTGACTCAACCGTACGAATAAGTCTTATTCGATTAATTGTTGTAAATTACTGCTTCAATAATACTGCCCTTTCGTTTGCAGGTTGCACGTCTTATATAGCGGACCTTAAAATGTTCCCTAGATTTCTAGAACTTTCGGGCAACTCAATATTCAAAGTTTGCTGTCCGTTTGAAGGCTACTGTATTCTTTTGTAGGGCCTTACTCATAACAATATTGTTAATGCAACACGTTGTTTCATCATCAATTATAATATTCAATGTTTGGAATAGGGAATAGTTAATGCAAACAACTGGGAATAGCAAATAAATATGACCAAAACAAAATATTTGTTGGAGAAAACGGAGATTTAAAAATAGAGGAAGGAATGGAAATGTAAGCATGTAACGAGTAGAAGTATCTAAGGGCAAAAAGAAATTAGATGGATGATGAAATAAATAAGCGACTGGAGTACTAAATAAAATTTTGAGGTCCAGAAAAAAATAAGAAAAAAAAATACAATATCTGGTCTTACTATATAGTACCATAATAAAAGAAGAATCGTATTACGTTTTATGGTGTCAAGGAGTGGAAAAAAAAGAATAATAAACTGCCACAGATCGATTTTGGAGATGATTAGAGAAACACAAGGTTCGAAATGAACGGAGCCGGGAAATTAAACGTAACAACAAACAGACGAACCAAGAAAATAACTTATCTTGTATTTTAATTTCCAGCGAATAACCAAAAAATCAATTCCATAGCAGTACTACAGAGGATGCCAACGGAAAGATGAAAAAGAGGAAGACTGAAATGATCGTCAGTTGTGGCGACTAAGAACCTGAGGTTGTCGAATAAAACTGGAAAGAAAAATGTTTATCTAGGAACATTCATATACTAACTGGTACTTTAAGTTTTTTGCTACACGATATATATCATTGAGAGAATGTTCTTATAGCCTAACGCCTTCTGTTAACTGCGTAGATTTGGACAGGTTTATTATATCTAGTAGATCGTATGCCATATTTATAAGAATTTAATAAGAGCTATACTCAGTGGTGTGCTGCCAAACTTTTAATAATCGGCTCTCATAAATAAGTTAAATTGCGTTCTTGACTAGTATATCTCGAAATGGTTGTCCGCAGACTGGACCTGACTTCTCTTATGTTCTCTAGCGATGTATCATGATGAAGATTACCTAGTCTAACTGTCAAATATAGTAGGCTATAATTTAAGCAGTTAACAAAAGTTTTCAATGTCGCTAATAATTTGTAAACATGTGTGCATTTCCTGGTTGATGATTCTGTAGATTGCATACAGCAGTTTCAAAAAACAAAGAACCTAGGCCAGCAAACCCCAACCATAAGCAGGGGGCCTATTCTAACATATGCCTGTGATAAATGGAAACTGTTAAATTATGATGTCATCATAGGTTCATTTGAGCAAAAAATATTAAGAAAATGTGCCGATGGACACAACCATTTATCAAGAAGACGGTATAATGTCGAAGTGTATCCTTTGATAATGTAAGCATCACATACTACACAAAGATGAATCATCTTCGATGGTTTCGACACATTAAGGTAATGGTATACGTGGCGCATGCTAAAAGTTAAAACTAAGTGGAAAGCTCAATGTAGGAAAATCAAACTTACG
The DNA here is from genome assembly GCA_963971575.1 of Liopterus haemorrhoidalis. Lineage (NCBI taxonomy): Eukaryota > Metazoa > Arthropoda > Insecta > Coleoptera > Dytiscidae > Liopterus > Liopterus haemorrhoidalis. Next base: position 16,075,347 of record OZ020612.1, on the reverse strand, counting down.
TTGGCAAGGTGAATTGTAGCCAGACACACAGTCGTTGGAACAAGGAACTGGTGGATAGTCGGGCAAAACAAACAGAATATCGACGTATCCTAAATTAAACCAAGGCTAACTCTGGGCTATAGAATCAGTGATTAGGATGATTGTGGGATTTAAAGTGTCTATTTACTACCTATTTAAAATATTTACCCATTAATTTAACCAATGAATTTGTCAAACCTTTTGCAAACCAATTTATTAGAAACCGCAGGACCTCAATTTGGGTTTTACATTTTGCGAAACACTGTCCAAAAATACTATTCACCAACATTTGTTTTATTGTTGTGTGTTCCTCTGCTACTATTGTATATTTCATGTTTTTTCCCATGTGCGTTAATTTTAACGGAATTAAATTTTTTGTGTACCTCTATTACTTATTACTTTCATAAACGACATAAAAACTCACGCTCTTCTAAAAATATGAAACCATTAAATGTTGCTTATTTAACAGAGCAGTAAAACATTCGTTCGAAAAAAATTATATGAAAATGAGAAATGTTGACATCGTTAACACCATTTGTGGACGATATATAATGTACTGTTAATTTTTCTATGGAAAAACAGGGTCTGTTGCAGAATATTCCCTGTTGAATTTGAACAAAAGACAGTTTTTACGCGCTAAATATTATTAAATTTCAACAAGGGAACGTAAAGAACGGACAGAAAGGCAAAGAAATAAATCAGTCCAAGTGAATTATTTCCATTTCAAGGGAGTGCGTAATCAATTCAAAGTAAATCAGAAATTTATTGTTCGTGTATGGAAATTAATTGCGAATATTTTATACGACGCATTTTCACTTTGTGAGCAGTGTGAAAATATTTAATAATATTAATGTAAGCTCTGTAAGGTGATTAACACTTAATCCTTTCAGGACAGAACACAGTTTCACAGAGAAAATTTGTAGGTTTTGTAGGTTTTTCAATAATTGGTGGTTGGGTATCAATATGATTTAAACAAATCCAATATTGATGTCGAGATTTGCGTTTTCTGGTGTTCCTAACGAATTTCCTCCTTTACTGTGTTGAGTGGTGTGCTTTTCGCCTTGTACCATTCGATTTTTCTTCCTTTTAGACTGTCACTATCTTGTTTTATCTTCTTTGGTCTACCGTTGGGTCTCCTATTGGAATTCTGTCTGGGTCCAACTTTGATTTACTTTATTTTTAGGATAACAGTGCATTGTCCTTAATGTTTGCGTTTTTACGGTGATGTCACCCCAGTTTTCATAGTGAGGGGGAGGGTTTTTCAATATGAGGAGGTTTCAAAATGACTATCGAACACAAAAATATGACTTCAAAATGTTTTAGTAGAATAAAAGAGTGAAGAGCAATATTAGTCTATACATGACATGCAAAAAAAATCTATTTAGTTATTTTTTGCCACTAAGTTTGTCATTGAAGTTATGATACAAAATTACCAACCAACGACTGACCTATACATATATGCATTTGGTCGTGGCTGCATTGATTTTCATGTTTTTATTTACAGTTTTTTCTGCCACACATTTTGATTATATTGATCAAATCCACGTAAAACGTTTTTTGATTTATAAACATTTTTGTCTAAAATTACAATTCAAGTATTTTGGAAAGTAAATAATAGTTAAATTAATGTAGCGTAAATAATAATAACCTTGAAAACTTTAAACCAAAATGCTAATTATAATTGAGCCATATTCTGGAAATAACATTCGATGTGTGTACATGAAGCTTCGCATATAAACAAACATATTTTACATAAATAAACAGAAATTCAAATGGATATTATATGTACCGAAATAAAACAATAATACAATTTTCAAGGCATTTATATTCGTAACGTCAGAACACACATGCATATAAGTGGGTAAATCATATTAGTCTGACATAAAAATAGTTTTACGACAGTTGCTATTTCAATCTAATATCGCATTATCTTCATATTTCACGTCACATATCTTAAGAACGCCCTCTTATTCAAGGAACAATTGGATTTATACATTTTCTCAGAGCATTACTTGTAGTGTGCTGCCATCTTCCCCTCAGTTTCGTTGTCTCTTCCCTTTGGATTTAGTGCTAAGTGACTTTCAACAGTTTCCTGTTCTCTAAAGTAATTTGGAACATAATATTCAAGTTCTATATATCATTGGGCATACTATTCTATCTTATGCAACACACCATGTACCAAATCTTAGGTTGCCTGAATTATAATTTCCCCTACATGTGTTTGGATGTTCCCCAAATTATCTATTCACGTTTATTGAAAGTTACGACAGCTTATTAGATATGATTTGAAGAAATTGCCTATTGTACTCCTGCTGAATTAACCTTTTAATGCGAAGAAACCACAAACCACTTCAGAAGTTATTGGATGGTGTATTTAATTGCTGTCTGTAAATTTAAAAAGCGGAACATATAACGGCACGACAAAATATGTGTGGTGACGAGTGGTATGGCCCATATGACCAAATAGTGCGTCCGTACAGCATAGATGTTTAGCCGGCTAACTCGAAGGACTAGTGCCGTATGGAGGATCTTCGGACACTGAGCGAATGGATTGTATGTAAGTAACGGTGCTGGTGGTCGTTCTTGGTGCGCTGCAGCAACTACTAAGATGTTAAGATGTATGTACTTATGTCTGCCTGGCAATAGGTATCACGTAGTTATCTGACAACTGTTCATCGCTTTTAAAAGAATCAGAATAGATGTTGCAGGGAGACTTGAAGCTAATGCTTATCTTTTACTGCAGCTGAAAGGAAGAGCAAAGAACTGCTGAGGTGCTGGGACTCTTTAGAATGTATACCGAAGACCGGTTAATACATGAGGATCTGTGACATTTTAATAGATATAAAAAATATGCAACAAATGTTATGTTTATTGATTTTAGAAAAGCATACGACACAGTTAAAAGATATGAAGTATTTAAGGCTCTTAAACAATTAGGAGTAAGCCATAAGCTAGTAAATTTAGTAAAAATGACCTTACAGTACACAGAAAACAGTGCCAAATTGAACATGAAATTATCTAGTAAGTTTGAGGTGAAGTTGGGGCTGAGACAAGGCGATCCACTTTCGACAATTCTATTTAACTTTTTGCTAGAAAAGACTATAAGAGATGCCCAAATGAATCAGGATTATTGTACCACAAAATGCATCAGTGTTTGGCATTTGCTGATGATATTGTTGTTTTAACAAGAAGTAAAAAACAATAAGAGAAATAGTCCAACGATTAGAAGTAAGAAGTAAGGGTCTCCAGATGAATGAATCCAAAACAAAATATATGACATGGAATGAGCAAGAATTTGTTAGAGGAAGTTTAACGATTAAAACTAACAAAGGAAAAATTTGCAATTTTAAGAAAGTGGATAGATTTACTTATTTGGGAAATGTTATTACGAGAAAACCGGAAATAAATGAAGATATACAAGCAAGACTATTAGCAGGGAATCGATGTTTACAAGGACTAAATAGACTACTAAGGAATAAAAGTATATCAAGAAAATTGAAGTTAAGGCTTTATAAAACAGTTATTCGACCAATAGTGACATATGGAAACGAAGTGTGGACACTGAGAATTGCAGAACAAAGGGCACTTGAGATATGGGAAAGTAAAGTATTGAGGGAAATAAGTAGGCGACATATGGAAAAGACGAACAAATCAAGAACTAAGAGATCAAACTATAAGTTAAAGAGATCAACTGTATAAGAACGCAAACATTATAGCAGTAGTTAAAACACAAAGAATTAGATGGATAGGGCACATAGTAAGAATGCCACAGGATAGGTTACCAAAGAAACTACTAGTCAGCACCATCGGTGGGAAAAAGAGAAGAGGGAGGTCAAGGGAGCGATGGAAAGAAGAAGTGGAAGAGGATTTAAAAAGGATGAACATAACCGGATGAAAAGAGAAAGCGACGGACAAGAGGAAGTGGAACAAAATTACAGAACAAGCCATGGGCCTGCTATGCTTGCAGAGCTAAACTATATATATATATATATATATATATATATATATATATATATATATATATATATATATATATATATATATATATATATATATATATATATATATATATATATATATATATATATATATATATATATATATATATAGGTACTACGACGAATAAAACACTGTCAAAATCTTTGTATCAAATACAATACATGACAATTTTTAACAAGAAAAACGATGTAATACATGAATAAGCAAAGTAGCCATGGGTTACGTGATAGTGGATGCAAGAGTGCAGGCGCCACCCAAAAGATGACTTTATCCGTTGGCCAAACAATATGCACGATAACGTGCATATTATTTTCTTTCATATCGTAAGCTATGAAACCTAAGTAGCGATCTCTACATGGGTTCACAGATGACACAACAGACATTCAACTATATATATGCTCGTTATTTAAATATTTTGTCGTCTTGAATGATTTGTTGTTCTTAAATCTATTTTGTTGTTAGTAAAATTTATTTTGTCAGGCTGAAAAATGATACCTGCTTAAAAGGATGCAAAAGAATGAACCTTTGGTTTTCACTTCTCTTTCTTCTCAGGCTGATGTTACTAGAAGCATCTGTATTATATTTTCTGTTGACATTTGCGCACGAAAACTCAGGAGACAAGCTGAGGCCGCATAAAAGTCTCGTGCTGAAAAAAGTCGGGTTTACTAAAAACTATGCGCATTTATATTATACATTCTAGGGACATTTGCACACGAATGTGTAGGGGACAAGCCGAGGCGATATGAATGTCTCGCGTTGAGTAATTTAAGATTCCACATTTGGAAATACAAGACAAGTCATCACTCAAGTTGCTCGGAACTAGATGAAATTTTCAGTACCTTTTAGAAAGTACTGAAATTTTTATCTAGCTTTAGTTAAGTTGAGTCTAGGTCTAGTTAATAGTTTAGTTGTGCTTACTCTTTCTTTTTGAATATTATCTGGGTTAACATTGGACCTTGCTGATATAAATGATGTGTCTTTATTTTAACGGAAGTATCCAATTAAGTATCAGTTTTCTCAAGAATTTGCTTTACTAACAACTGTCTTTCCGATCTAACACCATTCAGATCGTAAAGAAACGAAAATACCAGCTTTCGTTTCTTGAAGTCAGACTTAGATCAGACTTGGAATGATGACCTAGGAATACCATATTATGCAAGATATTATACAGGAAAATTTGGGGGGAGAATTTGCTCTGGAAGACCAAGGATCCCCTCGGTTACTCATAGGAAAATGGTTCGGCTTGACATTCACAGTAATATTTCAGATAAAAGCGAGAAAGGTGCAGATTGTTATGATGATACCCAGTTTTCAGAATAATAAATTTGATTTACTTGATGGGTCATTCCATATCAAGTGGTTTAATTTTAGAAATTGTCTACGCTCGACCTTCCCTGATTTAACTAAAATTGATGATAATTTCCTGATATTTAAGGTTAAACCAGGTTCTATTTTCATGATTTTGGTTCGACAGCATTTTTGTAGTGCAATATCTCCACATCCAATTGAGTAATCCGGTTGTTAATTTAGCAATACACTAACATATACATCGTTAGTACAAATATTAAGCTTCTCAGCTTGTTCTGAAAATAATGGATCCCAATGTTGGGCTTAAATTTGCAAATGAGGTTTTTTAGTCAACTTTTATTCCTTATCGTGCAGAGGGCAATATATTTTTTTATGTTAATCTTGCTCTTTTCAGCTTCTAAGCATAAAGATAAACTTAAACACACATTTTCAGATTAGCACCATTCATCTCGCGAATTTGGTCTCTTCATTTTTAGGGCACAAATCCACACAGCCTATTGCCGTTCACTTTCCCGTACACAAAAAAGCTTCAGATCATCATTGCATCGTGCCATGTGATCAAACTAACGAAGCAATCGTTCTTAAATAATGTTACTCATCAATTTTTTGATACTTAGCTCTTGGAGTACGGAAGCATTTATCCTATGCGTCATCAAGGGAATCTTCAAGAGCCTTCGATAGCACCACATCTCAAAGGAATTGATTTTTTGTTATTGCCTTGCCCTGACTGTCCACGTTCCAGAGACATAGGCTAGGATGGTAAATACAAGAAGGTTTACTAACCGTTACTTTATTGTCTTGGTAACATCACAGTCTCGCCATATCATCCCCATTGCAGCTTTTCCGATTTCTATACGCTTGCGGAACTCACAACTGCTGCTGTTTTCAATCAATTATCCAAGGTTGATATATCGATCAACAACTTAATATCCAGAAAGTTCTTGTATGTCAGCGAGGTTGTTTTTGGCTCTATCAACAATTCTGACTTTCGTTTTGGTATGATTGATGTGCAGACCAAGTTGTCTGCTCTCTAGAGTAAACTTATTGACCAGTTCTTCTAGTTTTTCTTCTGACTTGGCCAGTAGAACGTTGTCGTCAACTTATCTTAGATTATGGATCTTTCGACCGTTTTTTTTTTTTTTTATCATTTTAATGGCTTTTGCTGCGTTGGCAATTAGCCAGGACAATTCTTATTTTTGAAAAATTCCATGCCTGAACGGGATTCGAACCCGAGACCTTAGCAACGCAGAGCAGATATGTTACCACTACGCTACGCCAGTCGGCTATCTTTCGACCATTAATTAAAACTGCTCAATCGTAGTTCTCTATGACTTGCTTTATCCATATTCGCCATATATTTATGTATAATATATAATTTGTCTGATCCAACTCCAATAGTCATCAGTATGTATATCCTACTAAAGTACATTTCTGATTTAGGATCTCTACATACATCTATTTGTTTCTAATCCATGAATTCGTTTTCTGATCAAAGAATTTGTTTTGCGATATAAAAAAATGCATTCTGATGACAATTTCCAGTAAAATTTAAGCCATTGCTGGATGTCTGTCTGAATTACATTTTTTTTTTTTATCTTATTCCCTGTGGTTATATCTGGTTATTTATTTTATGGACAGTGAAATGGTATTAAATAATTTAAATATAGTTTTACTTATTTTTACTTAGTCTATTGTAGAATTATCAAAATAGAAAATGTTCATTATAAACTGTATCCTCTGGACAATGTAACATACATGAACATATAATAATACATCTTCACGTTATCATGACATAATTATACCTCCCTAGTTAAATACCCTTTTTAATTTAAAGTAATTTAAAACAAGATAGAACAAGTTCTAGACAAAAGCATGTGTTCATGTACATTGAAGCAATAAGTCCTGGGTCTCAGGTGTTCGAGACGCCAGACACTCTGGAGAGAATTGTGAACAAGACTTTGTACGCCCACATGTACCAACCTTCAAATTACGAATTTCCTATTACATTATTGATACGATTCAATTTAAATCAAATTCGAGTGAATGATGTTTCTTGAACCAATATATAATTTCTATTCGTAATTGCATTTTGTTAATGATATTTTGAACTAATTTTATATTTTGTTTCAGGTATGAACTTATTATTGACGATTGGAATATTGGAATTTCTAAATGTAAGTTAAAATTGTATAGTTATTTTAAAGGCGTACTAAGGCGAATAGTGTAATATAGAAGTAACACGAACGTCGAATTACAATTAAGATCCCGGACACGGAAGTCGGTTCGTGCATAGTTTTACTTTATGTTAAAAATAGTTGCTAACTAATGTAGTCTAAAAATTAGCGACAAAAAAATAGTAACGATTGCAAATACGTAATTAGCAGTCTGTTGTAGCATAAAATTAATATATGGGCTTGTGGTTTTCGCATTACAAAGATGCTGGATTCGTTGTACCTTGTAAGGTTCTTAACACTTTATAGCTGACTAGTTTAAAGAGGACTATCAAAAAATGTTTTAAGGTAACATTTTTTTGGAACTGACCACCGCGGTGGTTCACAGTAAGGGCCAACCGCAACGTCTGGCAGTGACTGCTAGCGTATTCCATTTAAACTGCCCGAAACGGTCGACTGCTATACTACTGGGCAAGTATCAATTAGCTGTTAGTTTTGGGAGAGTAAAATCCGCGATATTTTGGATGAAGGGTTTAGATACTATTATAGCGTTTTTATTGGAGGAATAAGAAGGTGATGAAATTATAAACCTGATATCAAGAGTCGGGAAATCGAAGGACTTTTTGTCAACTTGGTAAAAAGGCACTTGTGCAACGATAAAGACTTGTTCCTATAGTTATTCAGGTTTAACCCATCGCAGTGCGATTTTGTTTTGAGTATGGTGAAGGATGATGTGTCACGGAGAGTAATCAATGCAGCGCAAGTTCCAATTGATGTCATCCTTGCAAGTCATCTTTCCCAAGAGCTTTCGCAATCTTCTTCCACATGTTATATTTCGTGTCTTACGACAATGTTTGTTTTCATGATCGTAGAGATCTCGATAATTTCGTGATCGAGATGATGAACATTCATCTTGATCACTGAACCCTTTTCTCGACATTATGAAAGAATCAGTTACAATATCACAAATATTAATAAAATTAAATCAACCAAGGCTTCCTCTTGGTCGTTGACTGCTGGGTACGTGACTGCTTCTAGAGCAGACGACACGCCGCAATCAGGATCTGACCGTCATGACGTCACTGGCGCTGACTGCTGAGCAGTTACAGCGCAATAGTTCCCGTTTAAATTTGAAAAATCAGTTAGACACTAGCAGCCGTTTCTTTCAACTGCCATGGTGGACAGTTCCAGAATAGCAACTTTAACTACTCTAATCGTATAATTAACCGACTGGCGTAAAATTAAGTTTTGTAAAATGCATTTCGGTACGTAATTTGGTTGTCAAGACCAGCACGAGTGTTTTTGGCGCCCCTAGGCAAAAAATAAATCGATGTTTCTAGGCAATAATTCAGTTCTCACACGCAAGACATAACGCAGTAATTCAATGGAGATATAAGAAAAATAGTAAACTATAATTTTTACATGCTATAAATAAGTACATAAAAGTCATAATTTTATGGCCATCCGGAGTCCCTATTCCATGGCGCCCCTAGTGGTCGCCTAGACTCGCCGAATAGTAAAACCGGTTTTGGATAAAGTTCAGATAAACACTACAAGTGAGCTGCTTCACTCTTTGCTGGGTTAACAAACCACAATAATTCTAGCTAATACAAATTAAAACGCGTTTGGATGTTATTGATTTAATACAAATATTGTCTTTTATACAGAGCTTTCATAAATTAATGAAAGACGTTTGAATTTCTCGCTCATTAGATTAATTTTAAAGTGGAAAACTTACAAACACAAATTAATGGAAAGTAATCTCAAATTCCTTGTTTGTTACTCATCTACAATCTAAAATATGCTTCAAAAACTATTTTCTTTTTGTAGATCTGTCAAAACAACCACTTAAAATCATATTATATATATTTGCTATTGTTTACATATGGCTATTATTTGCTTACCAATGAAATATGTACAAAAGAGGCAATAAAAAATCCTTGCTGATAATAAATACACTGATAATTGATAAAAACTCAAAACTGAATATGCAAACGTCAATTGGTACTACAATACGTACGTTTAGGATAAAATGAATCATGTACAGCTAGGTTCACACATTGTTAGATGAGAAAATGAAAATTGCTATCACGACAATATTCAGACGTATTTCTTCAATATATTCAACACTGATAAATTTTAAAAACTATACAATAAATTAAAATATTTAATAGTATTATTGGCAAGTAGTTGGAAAATGTAGCTGGCTTCATTCGTTTATTGTTTTAAGTCCAGGTTAAAGATTGTTAAAATAAACTACCAATGAAGAACAACAAATTGATGAATGAAATGAAATATTTTAATTGATGAATATATTCTCCATACTTTACAGATTTTAATTAACATTATATCTTATTTTATGTCAAAAACTTGGTATATCCATTAGGGTTGTACATCGAAGGCAAAACATCGATGTTGAAAAAACATCGAAGGAAGAACATGTTTCCGATTCATCGATGTTTTATTAATATTAGAAAAAGCTATTTATTTATATTATATAGATTTTACTTAATAATGTAAAGATAAAATACGAAAAAAGTAACATATAATACACAAAAAGCATTTATTAGATTTTTAAATAAAAATATTCTTTTTTTAGTAATTAATTTCACATTAACATTACCCAATATAATAATCCTAATTTGTTTCTACTATTTTTACATTTCTAAAATGAAGTATTGCACTTTATTATAATACTAATATAGTAATCTCAGGGGCGTATTTACCCACTCGGAGGCCCGAGGCGCAACTTCTCTGAGAGGCCCCCCTGAGGGGACCAGATAGGCCCCCCAAGGAGATAGGCCCCCAGCATGCGCCTAGTGGGAAATACGCCCCAGAGTAATCTTAATGTTAATTTTATATTATTTAACATAAAATAACACATTTTTTTTTCACTTTTTTAAGTTGAAATACATATTACATTTTTTTATAACACTAACATAGCAATCCTAATATTAATTTTACACTAACATTACAATATAATAATCCTAATAATAGTTTTATTAATAAATAAATTATAATTATATTTCCCTATACGGTAATTCCAAGGATTGGAGGAATAACAACTGGGAAAGTGTCAACAAGACTCAAAAAGCAACAAGTTTGTTGGCGTCGTTGATCGTTCGTATTGTTTGCAAAAATTAGAAGTTCCTTCTTATTTTTTTCTTATTCTGCTAACTGCTAAGAAGAATAACAACTAACACTATTAGTATTGTTATATCACAATATATGGCGCTTATATTTTGTGTATTAATATTAATAAAAATTTAAATTTTAAGATTCCAGCGCTCTAGCAGTAGTTTCTGAATTTCAAAGTTTAAACATCGACAACGATAGTAGACGTCGATGTTCTATCGATACTATCGCCATCTAACCCTCGATGGTAAAAACAAAATTTTAAAACAAACATCGATGTTTTCGATACATCGATGCTTTTTTCCCATCCTTAATATCCATTTTAACCACTTGCCTCTCATTTATGTACTTTTCTATAACTCAAATGTACGCTTTCATATAAATACCATATATTCTATAAATACAGATTTTATTGACAATTTTACCATTCAGCTATCGCATCGTTTTTATGTGTACAAATTACGATCGCAAATTATATTTCTACATTTAGAATCAAACCTGACACCTCTGGGACGGAGCGATAGTGCACTAGCATATACCCCACAGCGGTTGGCGATAACCAACTTCTATTTCATTTGAGTTCTGTTTGGAATATATAACACTGTATAATTATTATGTTCACCAAACTAAAAATTTAGCAGTATTTCTCAATATTACAAATTGAATTGGGGAAACGGCATTTTTATATATAGGAGGATGTAACTTTCAAAACATGAATTGGTACAGTGCAATTTTGAGATAATAGAGAGATATTGCAAAGTGAAAAAAAGCTGACTTTATTAAAAGAAACCTCTAATAAAGTATCCTGTATTAAAATTTTTGTATTAATGTTTTAAAGAGTGTTATTGCAACGGTGCTCTTGCTTCATACTTTATTTTGACAAATATGCCAAATTGATAGATCGAAATCGTAATGAATATAGAAGTTAACTGCAACTCTTATATGAGTTAACTGCAACAGACTATTTTTTTCCCATACGGCATACTCGCATACGGCACAACCATTCGCAAAAGGGTTTCGTAACACAATTTCTCGGAGAAGAATAACATCGTCCTCGTATTTAAATCGTAAACGTTTTTTATCTTTAGCTTGCATCATTACTCACAAGAAAAGTCACCAATTTTTTGTTCGAATTTACTCCGTTGTTAATTTTGAGGTTACATTGACAGAAGACCTGTCAAAATTAAGGTGCTTTAAATAAAAAATGCTTTGCCGTTATTTAAATTAAATATAGGTTGCCTGTATTTTAATAAAAGAAAGTAATTAAGGATATATCAACTGCGCATGCGCACATGTCAAATAAAGGAAAACTTTATTAAAAGATCAGTAGAACAGAGGTTGCAATAATTCTCTAATAATAAAAGAAAAATTTTATAATCTTGTTTGCAATAAGTTGGGAACGTAATTTTTCGACCTACTTATTTTGAAGGTTCCAAACATTGAATTTAAACATGTCATTAAAGTTTAAATGAACCAAAATATGAAAAATCTATTTTTATTATATATCAATTTGCACAAAATATGCTTTGAATGAACTTGGTGGAAAAATGATGGTGTCAATGGAGTAACAAAGATAACATCTGATTTGCATGAACGTTTATTAACAAAAATATGTTTAGATTACCTCGATATGTTTTGCCGGTCCACAGAATTATTTTTATGTGCAAGTTTATAAAACATATTATGTTAATTTATAAAATACAATCATAATTTTTGTGATCTTTTGAGAATAAGACGTAATAATTTGTTTCTTTTTTAACTAATTGAAATTTGCATATTTGATTTTTTATTTTTTGCTTGTAATCAGTGCAATAAAAAATATAAAACTTTTGCGACACACATTGCTTTGGTCCGCGAATTTTTTCTAGGTCGCAAGGCGGTCCGCCTTGTAAAAAGGTTAAAAAACGCTGGTATATACCGTACCTACTAATGTATTGAACGCGAGCTTCTTCATTCCGAAATCTGGATCTACAATCCCCACGACGACACACTTTGTTTTGGAAACTGTATTAATTGGAAACAAAACGTTTCCCAGTTTTTATTTTGTTGCTCATGAATTTGAGATAATAACAACCTACATATATGTATCTGTGTCCCAAACGGTATTTGAGCACTTTTACACACGCTACGAATCCTGCTCCTGAGATACAGAGGCCAGTCAAATAAATCAAAAATGTTTATTTTAAATATATTGCTATAGTCTAGAGTAGTTCTTTTTTATATTCTCTAACGGGTTTTCCATTCTTGGCGACGTTATCGGCTATAATACACGCTTATCTGTGGCAAGTATTCTACAAATGGTTTTTCATTTTTGTTCCGTGATACCTGATTTTTCTAAATCACACGAGTCTCCGATACTTTTTCCATTTAGTTTCAATGAAATAACAACAAAAAAACATAAAATTTAGTATAGTTTTTTTGGGTTCCTTTACATTTAGGACACTTTTACAACATTTGGTAACACCGCTACCATTTCACATAAGAACAATGCTGCATTCTAAAGATTGAATAGACTATACATCAGATACTAATACACTTCTTAATGTAGCAAAGGTTCCGGATTCAAATCCCGCTAGGGAATTTTTGATATGGGTTGTTATCATATCGTTTTATTCATCTGTTGGAAATAAACAATCTGAAAAGAATAAGAAAGGAAAATCTCACATAATACATTTATCATGGCTACTATTTCGATCGGGTCACCGTGGGATTAGTGTCCCTAAACTTTCACTTCAACTGTGAAGAGGTCTATTCTCGATACAGTAGCAACACGATAGTGATAGGCACTACGGTTCGATGAGTAGGACGTCAAATATGTAAATTAAAACTTTAGTGAATTTTGAATCACATAAAATATATATAAAACAAGTTAAGATTTAAAGGGTGATAATATAAAAGCTGTTAAACGATTTAACTTTGACTAACATCTATACTTCAGATCATAAACTGACCAAGCCATTTTACTGTGTTTTATATTTCACTTGAAATGGTGTCATAAACATTTTTTCGGAAGTAAATGTGCGAGTTACTGTAGAAATTATTACCGTTGAGATTGATAGCGTTTTAATAACATAGACGAACGTGTCGGAAATAAAAAATTGTAGTGAATAAGGGATTCTGTCGTATCGTTCAGATTTTAAGCTCTGAGATTTTTTATCTTGGTTTGCACTTCTCCAAACGAAAACCCTGAACTGTAAATAATATCGTTAATAAAGGGCTAATGAGTTATAAATCAGTAACAGTGCTATATTAATAGGCTTCTTAATTAAATTCGTAGCAAGCACTGGAGATTAATATTTAATTTGGTAGGCTTGTTTTCTTAGACTTACTTAAATCATTTGAAGTATTATTAAATAAGTCTTCCTTTTTCTGCACTCATTAGCAACCAATAGTTGAAACAAATTGTCTTAACCATTAGTTTCTCTTTTATCCAGTGCTGGGTTCACACTAATCGATTTTTTTTCCCTAAAATACTAACTAATTATTAAGGCTGTTAAACAATGAAATAATTTTCATTTATTTGTATTTGTCCGTGCAAGATTTCTTTTATTGAGTATGCGTAATTTTAATGATTTTATTTATTGTCTAATTTATTGTTTTTATTACGTAGCGTAATCAAGATGGGCTGAGTTAGCCAATTTTAACTAACTAACTAACTAACAATTAAATAATTCCTTCTGTTGGTAAGGGAGCGCACAACCATATAGTTCTCATAAATTCCTTGTACAAACTACCAATTGAAATAAAATTTGGAGCAATCTATACATTAAAATTTGTTACGTAATCTATACATCGAAAACTGTTGATAAAATATTGTAAATAAAAAAATCAGCTGTAGCGACAACAGGACCGACCGCCATCACAAAGTACTTGTTTAATTTGTGCTGCTTTATCAAAAAATGTTTCAAATAAATGTTGTTAGTTATTGCTTTAATAGCAACTTTTGTTAAATACATTTTTTATAAATATGTCTCTGTTGTGAAAAACTTAAAACCGACACGAGTAAACTCCCATTTCTAGTTAACCGATTTTTACCAAAAGTTGATCAACTCGTTCCATATCATTAGCCGAATTTGCTCTGCACGTGTACACGGACCGACAGACAGACAGACAGACCGACAGACATCATGCTAAAAATAGTCAAAACGTTATGTAGGGACCTTAATTCGTGGAGATCCATCGAAATCTCGAAATGTCAAAATCGGTATGATCACAATACCTCCCTTATATATGTTGGCGGTCGAAAACCAACTGACCCATATTTACGTACGATGTGAAAAATTGCAACTAAAGCTTCATTCTACAAATATGTTTGTACCTATTTTGTTCTATTGTGAAAACTACTTATAGTTGTTGTATTTGATAGTCTATTTTTGCTGCCATATTGAATCTGCCGCCGTTATCAATATAGGTAATACATACAACAATTGTAATACGCTAAGGATAGAAGTTTAAAGTATATGTTACTTTAAAATATTATAAAATATTTATTTGTGTACCATGGCCAAAAAGTAAATCTTTTTCGGCCGCGCCTGAATTTGAAGGCCGAAGCGCAGCCAAAAACTTGTGCAAAGGTGCACAATATATTTTTAAGGCGACCAAAAGTAATTTTTATTAGAAAAAAATAATTTATCTATTTACATTGCATAATTTATAGTTATTGATCACCTCTTATTAATTAATTATAAATGTTTGACTGTCTGTTGTATCCGTGTAACTATGTAGATCTTGTAACTTAAGAAATGACACAGAGATGGCGCTAGCATCCAGCGTAAAAAAAATAAGCGAATCGGCCTAGACCGAAAAAGATTTATTTTCTGGCCGGTTCTAGATTATAAAAAATAACTGTTTTTGATATAGTCGCCCAAAATAGTATTTAATTTAACAAGCCTTTAATGCAGGAATACTAGTAAAATATAGCCATTACATGCGAATCAAATACAGTATTTTATACACAACCGTATAGTTTTATCATTTAATCAAAAATTTAATTAATATAAAGCACAGAAATTCTGAGCGTCAGTTGTTAATCTTCAGAATCTATGCTATGAAGATGACTACCGAACAATCAGCTGATTGTAACGTACAAAAATGTTTAACATATAATTTATTGTTTTATTTATTCTAACTTATAATCTGTTGGCTTTCCTTAAAAACTGTAAAATAAATAAAATAAATAAAATAATTATTCTATTTATATATGAGCTGTATGAGGCGCAAATAGCCATTGTTGCTGAGTGCCAATTATTTTAACTAACTTACGAAATAAAAAATTGCAGTGTATAAAAACGTTTATCTAAACATATGAATATAATAGTGTTTAATTTGCATACCCTAACTGTTTATTGTACATGTCAAAGTAAAAAAAAAGCATTTATTGAACACAAACCTGTATTGTATTTTGTATATTGTAACAATAAATTATAAAATATATGAAATACATGAACACAGGTGTGTCGTGATATGAATTTTTTCTTGGAGTTTGACCAGGCTTTGAGGGTTGACCGTACTTCTTTTCCATGTGTTCGTGGATCTCTTCGAAAAAACTCATGTTGATGGTTCCGTAGGATGAATCGATTTCAAACATCTAACTCGGTCTTTAGTAATTGGTCATAATACGTCTTAAAATGAAACGTATGCATTACGTAATCAGGTTATATATGCTAGATGCTGACAAATAGTCTTTTAATTTACAATATCCACTGTTATCTATCTTGACATTGCTCCTCGCTTAGTCCGTTTTACTTCATTTATTTTCGAATTCCCTAAAGAATAGATTTTATATATTCGCTTCATAGAAATTCGATCGGCTAGTTTTCACACTGCTGATGTTGAGTCGCAACTATTATTGCTGCGCGCAAAACAAATTAACTAACTTTTTATCTCATGTTGAGTAATAATGTTTGACCTTCATCAAAATATACATTGGTTTAATAATATTTAACCATTACAAAATATGGAGCCACAACATATAAATTTAATGACAGTTTAGAACACCATGGCACCACCGTACAGTGCTTCTATCTTCCTTTCTAGGTTATAAGTTAGTACTTGTTGTGAAGTTATCGAAGTTAAACTGTAAACAGTTTTCATAATAGATTGTGCTAGGTTCGTATTTAACCCGTGTTGATCGATTATATTTCACAGATGGGTTCAATGTAAGTAAATATTTGACCGAAAAAGAATTGGAAAACATTTTAATACATTATAAAGAGGCAGAATTTGGCATAAACGTTTTGATTTGTTGCCAGTGGGCTCTGATTTAATCGGGAGTGATGATTATGAGTCTAAGGATGAAATAATTGAAGATGAAATCAGTGCTGATTCAGAGCAATCAGATACTAATGATTTTCTTGCCGGCAGTGGTAGAAGAAAAATTACATACGAGAACAATAGCTATAAATGTTATCATAATCCATTTTCATAAAAAAAATACACGTAAAAATCTTGATGGTACACCTTGCTATACCAAAAGGTGGAGTTCGTAAAGCGATGACAGAAGTTGATACCTTCTTTTTCTTCTTTAGGCACTATCAGTCAAGTTGACTTTTGGACTCACTCACATACGTAAGTCCTCCATCTTAATCTGTTCATTGCCAGGTCTTGCCATGTGTCCTGTATACCAATACTTGTAAGATCTTCGGTTGGCTTATCTCTCTATTTTGCGAGATCTTCCTACTTGTCGACGGGTATTCAATCTTCCTTCTCATATCTTCCTAACCATTCTGTCCTCCTTCATCCTCATAACTAAAAATGTGTCTTATACATTTTAATCATCTGCCTCTCAGTTCTTGTGTAATACTCGATATTGAGTACAGTTCTCGGATATCCTTGTTCTTATGGATTCTCTATTTACCATTAATTTGAATGGGACAAAGATTCGCCGTAATATTTTATTTTCGAAAACTATGAGGTGTTGTCTATCTCGCTTTATTAACGTCAATTTTTCGAAATCATTCACAAGTATGGGTCGTACTATAAACTTGGTATGACCGGATCTTGGTATTCTTAGATAGGAGTTTCATTTTGAAGGACCAAGTGCAAAATACGATGCATTAACAGCTTTAATTATCTTCTTAATTTCCTTCTGTATCATATTCACCTGATTTATCATCGTGCCCAGGTATTTAAAAATATAAACTCTTTCAAAAGTGTTGTCATTAATCTTTAAGTCGGACGTGTTCTCATAACTGCGGCTATTATAAGATACTTGGTTTTTTCATTACTGATGACGAGTCCTACTTAACCAGCTTCGACATCAATAACATCAGTAAGGAATTACGTCTTCAACCTTATTTGAAATAATATCCAGGTCATCTGTATACCCTAAAATCATGTGGTACCAATTGATCTGTAGACCACGGTGGTTGGTATCTTGGGCTTTTCGTAATATCATCTCCAGCACGAGGTTATACAGCAAAAATGAGGTGGCATCTCCTTGTTTGACTCCAGTATGAATTTCGAAAGGCAGTGACAAACGGATGGATCCCGATACACACACCATAGTCATCTTGATAAGTTTACTAGGAATGCTAAATTCGCCCATGATGTTCCAAAATTTGTCACGTATAATGCTGTCATAGGCTTTTCTGATGTCAATAAAAATATTCTGAACGTTTATTTTTTACACAGATATTTTAGACACCATTACAGAACTCAAGATATTAATCGAAATTCATAACTATTTCATGACGTAATAAGTGCAGTAAATGCAACAGATATATTTGTGGAGAACATGTTTTGTAATGAATCACTTTTGTTTGTTCTGAAATTTTATTTTACGCATAAAACGCTATTTTAATTAGAATTACTAGAATAAAGTTTTTTTTTTCAATAGATTTTTTATATTTCACATGACCTATATTGTCCTGTATGACACACATGATTTATGTTGACATTTAGGGGTTAAAGGCAAATTATATTACCAAATTTCTCGGTCAGCAATATATTTGATCTTAAATTGTCAATAAATTGATTTCTGTCAACACAGTGACAAAAATTAATGTTAATTTATAATAACGGAAGTCCTGTAAGGGTAGAAATGATTAATATTTCAAGAAAAATTCGTGAAAAACAGTAATTAATGACCACACTTGTCACACAAGGAAATATATTCGTCATGAAACCCGAATAAAAATAATCCTACCATTTAAAAACGAGATTCAATGTTTTTATTACACCTCGGAGCGAGATATCAGAATATGAATCACAAATCAGCATATGAGCTAAGAGATTAATTACCATTTCGTTTTTATCAAGTAACATATCGTGGTATTGTTGTCTAGAATATGGTTTTTATCGAGAAATATGTCACATCCATATACATCAGCTTCAGGCAAACAAAAAAACTACATGCATAGGTTTCAGAAAGAATTATGTACTAGTTTTAAATTACATTTTAAATGAACATGATCATAGCAGCATCAAGACATATTAATAATAGGTTTGCCTAAGTGGCGAATAGGGCCGAAAAGATTTTTAATTTTGTTACCTCCAGCATTGTAGTGTATTCTAACGCAGCGTTTGTCAACTGAGGGGTCGCGGCCCCCTGGGGGGCCGTGAAAGCTTAGTCGGGGGGCCGCGAGTCATATAAGATTGAAACATGAAATTATAATAGAAAAACGCTCATATTTGCAAGATATATAAATATATGACATTTATATTCATTAAAATATGCCTTTTAAACATAAATAAAATAAATTATACTTATTTTGACAAGTAATTTAAACTAATTAAAATGGTTCGCGTTGGAGGTACTTCAAGTACTTTCAAGTAGGTACGACTTGGACCTGCAATATTTTTTGTTATGCTCCGAGCTAGTGTTAACTAAAGAGTAAGGATGCGAATGTGTTCAAAATGGAAAGTAACTTGGAACAATGGAACACTTGTAAATAAAAATACTTGCAAGTCATTATAGGTAATCGTAACAGATATTAAAAACATATTTATGTAAAAGTTGTTTCTTTCAAAAGCTTTATACAAATATACCCAACACCATACGTTCACCAACACCAACGCCATACGTTCCTATATAAAGAATCGAAGTTGTCCTTGATATCCTGTACTTCCGGTTTATTCCGAAAATTTAAATACTACCATCCAATTATTTGGGTAAACTCTGGTCACCAAATTTTTTCCCCAACTTGCTCACACATCGTGTTTTGGAGAAAAATCGTGTTTCCTCTATCTTGATACACCTTGTGATCCCTCCCTCTCTCCCTCCCTCTCTGTCTCTCTCTCTCTCTTTCTCTCTCTCTATATTTATATATATATATATAGAGGGGGGCCGCAGATCATATTAACGTTATTTTGGGGGGCCCCACGCCAGAAAAGGTTGAGAAACACTGTTCTAACGGTCCTTTTATTTGTATTCTGACTGAGAATGCAGTACTTCTTACGATTGTTTTTGCTTTAACGTAAATAATAATTGAGATGTTTCGTTATTTATTTGAAACAACCACGCTTCCCAACCGGAAGCTCTCTTTAGAATGAAAAATTATAACCCAGCGTTCCCCAAACTGTGATCCACGACCCGGGACCGGTCCTAAAGAAAAAAATACCGGTCCTCAGAAAATATAATAACCGTTTTATGAAACAAAAATATCAAAAATCTTCTAGCTTGCAAAATCTGTGACTTCATTTCATAAAGTTAAGATACCTCAGTTTTATTTAGCTATTTTATAGTTGAAACGTACGTCTGGTGACAATAAAATAATTTGGGAAGCAAAGAATCTTTTTAATTTTACTTAATAAAGTTATGAATTTTTAAATGATTTTGATCTAACATTGCAATCAAAAAATTCGTGGGCAAAACATAATTAAATAAAAATTAAATGTTCAAAACAGTATAATATTGTAACATGTTCGGGTTCCTCAAACGAAAACGCAGAATTTTGTAGAAGGTAAATTTTATTTATACTTAAAACATTACACAAGTATGCGGAATACTAAGAACACTTTTCGCCCAGAGGCACAAACTATCAGTATCTTGCTTGAACAAGAAACGATATCCGACTGCCTTCATAAAAACATCTCGTTACCAAGTAAACTCGGTTCGATTGTTACAATGTTCCATGTTTTTCTAAAGATTTCTAGATTATTCCATGGTTTCCATGGATATAACTTACCAGAAGTTTCCAGATTATACCACGAAATTCCACCATAGGAGTAGCAGGAGGAAAATCAAAACATATTTGTCAAAATATTTTTATTATTTTATGTTATTTAGTTTCCTTTTATTTATCCCTGATAAATTGAATTTGTAGAGTTATTATTATTACATGTAAATTAGCAGATAATAGAAAACTTTTTGAGCGAGTTTATTAGCTACTCGCTGGCTAATAAAGTCGCCGATAAAGGTGCCGATTACACACAGCTACTAGCTGTATTAACTTGCTTACTAGCTCAATAATTTCGCGTAGAATTGCGTTTATCCAATTGCTGTTTTGTTTTCACTATTTTTATTTAAACAGATTTTGAAACAATAACTTATATTTTTTCTTAATTTTTTCTTATCATGCTATCGTTTGTTATTCACACTTTTTTAAATTTCTTTTTTTTTCGCTTGTGTCTAGTGTCGCTTGTGATTTTATTCCGTTTGTGTCTAATATAAAACTAGTATTAAAATCAAAAACTGTATATTTTAATAATTAATCATATATTAGTTTTGATAGTAATCCTTGCATAACGTCCATAAATTGTCCTTAATAACCATTTTCCCAAAGATAATTAACACGTCCACAAAAAACATGGCGTCTATCTTGTTGTAGACAGAGAGTTCTCGACCGTCGTCATAATAAGCTCATACCTGATAACCTTCCAGAAATGACTTTACAGTAACCACCCTAAAGGCAATCGGTAAACTGGCTAGATAAGCCCTGCTACGAGCCATCTACCAAAGTATCTAACTACCGCAACTTGAACCAAGTTCAACCAACTTCTAAATCGAACATGCCAGCAATATGTGTGCGAAACACTACGTCGTTTACGAGCGTTTATTATATTTTGATGGTCAATTTAAGCATCAAAGTCAATTATAAGTTTTAGTAGTACACACACATCTGTAATGTAAATAATAAATATTAGTAAATCTTAGGTCAGTAATAAAATTAAAGGTTGACTTAAAATTGGGGAATACAATTGCGGGACCCCGATATCCAAGACCGCGGGATCTCGACTGTGTTTTGGGTTCCAAACATTTCAGAATTTAGAATTTAATATTATAGGATTTTCGGAATTACCAAAAAGTATTTTAAATAATACCAAATGATATACAATAATTCTATACATATTGTTCACTAAATTTTTTTTGTTCAATATTAAACAGCTACAAAAAGTAAATAACAATGTTTGATTAAGTATCGGCAAAAAATATTTATATTTTCTTAACTTAAAGAACATAAATCGTTACAAATTGACAATTTTTGTTAGATACAATAATTGCATAATTTTACATTGCGTACGGGAAAACCCTGGAGAAGGCTTACATTTGTTAAAGTATTTAGTATCAGAGCTATGCCAAATACTCAGTAAAATTATTTCAAATACCAAATATCGATCAAAGTATTTGAAATAACAAATACTTTTTAAAAGTATTTGAAATAATGTATTTCAAATAATTT
This sequence comes from Liopterus haemorrhoidalis, assembly GCA_963971575.1. NCBI lineage: Eukaryota > Metazoa > Arthropoda > Insecta > Coleoptera > Dytiscidae > Liopterus > Liopterus haemorrhoidalis. Next base: position 16,053,095 of record OZ020612.1, on the reverse strand, counting down.
AAATGTATTTTAAACAGGACTTCGAACCGGAACTGAATCGAAAACAAAAAAAAAACCTTATTTTTGTCGGAGCGAAAACCGGAGTTGAACTGAAAAAAAATATCGGTCTATTTCGGTTCAGATAATGTTTATGGGAGTGAATATAAAATACATTTTATTTAAGATTATTTGTTAAACTGATGGGTAGAAAATAATTCAATTTTTTTTTAACTGATAAGTTAAAAAAAAATGCGCTTCTATTATTTAGGGGGGGGGTGAACGCCCAGAATCCACCCTGGCAGTGATTATTACAAAATAAGGAATAAATGTTCTTCTAAATTCTAGTAGAAAATAAATTTCTTATACAAATAAAAGCATTTAAAAATTTATCACTCGGAACTGAACCGAAAACCGAAAAAACCGTTATTTTTGCCGGAACGAAAACCGGAGCTGAACCGATATATATATATTTTTTAATTGAACCGGAACAAAAACCGAAACGAAAAAAATAACGGTTCGAAGCCCTGATTTGAAATACTTGAATAATTTGAAATACTAGGAAATCTTGAATTAGATAAGTTCGGACTGATCAGAAATTAAAACAATATTTTAATTTCGCTTACGTTTCGATTTATATATTAAATCTTCATCACAGATTTTACTTAGTTTGTTTTAACTTCTAACCAGTCCGGATCCCATTACTTCCCTATATTATTAGGAAATATTTTAAATACTAGGAAATATTTGAAATAATAAGGAAATATTTGACATAATATATTTCAAATAATTTAAATATATATGAAATACTAGGAAATATTTGAAATACTCAATCTTTGAAATATTAGGATATATTTGAAATACTAGAAAAATATTTGAAATGCTAGAAAATATATGAAATAAGTACTAGGGAAATATTTGAAATATTAACTAAGGAAATATATGAAATACTAGGAAAATGTTTGAAATACTGGCGAAATATTTGAAATACTAGGAAACATTATAATAATTCTATTTCAAATATTAACATTTTCAGACAACAAATTACAATTACAAATACCACGGAGTAAGTATTTGCAAATCCAAATACCAACAGTCTTTATTTTCTATTGAGCAGTGGAAATAAACAGACTTTAGTTGTAGAATTTAGACATATTTCGTTGATGTTATTAGTAAAATTTAACCTACGGTCCATGTGCAACTGCAAATATTTTATACAATATTACCAATCAATATTTGAACCTTGCACATTGACGCTGCTAGTCATACGTGGTCTTCACTTTGTAAACAAGATTGTCTCAGTTTTTGTTTCATTGACATTCACTTTCCATTTGAGTATAAAATTATTGATTTTACCTGCCGTTGTTTCCTATCGATGTATTATGGTGTCGATTTTACATGGTCCAGTTTCGGAAAATCATTAATAAATATTCAAAATAGGATAGGAACTAAGATAGAGCCCTATGGCACTCTAGCAGCAATTTGTCGCGAAGTAGACTTTGTTCTTCGACATATTAATTAATTAATAATAATAAAGTGAAGTTATATATAGCATATTGAATTATCATCAATATCCGCGACGAGGTAACGAAAAATAACATTTTCTGACAATCTGTTTTCCACTCCTATTTCAGCCATGATCAAAAAACGGTTAAAGGGATTCAGAAGATAAATAATCATCTTCTTTGGGCACTGTCAGTCGGGTTGACTTTTAGCTCCACTCATATAAGTCCGCCATCTTGATCTGTTAGTTGTCACGTGTTTACATGTGTCTTATATACCAATTCTTGTTAGGTCTTCGGTTAGCTGAACTCTCCATATTTGGTGAGATCGTCCCATTGGTCAACGGGTATTTAATCTTCCCTCCCATATCTTCTTAACCATTCTGTCCTTTCCACTGTAATCGTCTTACTCTCAGTTCTAGTGTCACACTCGGCCTTAAGTACAGTTCTGAAATATGCTTGTTCTTACGAATTCTCCATTCACCATTAATTTGAATGGGACCAAAAATTCGACGTAATATTTTATTTTCAAAAACTACGAAGTGTTATCGATCTCGCTTTAAAAAATTAATGCCATAGAAAAAAAAAATAAGGATAAACTGAAGAAGAAACTGGAAGAAAATCTGTCGAAACACAACCGTTTAACCAATACTATTTAAAACAAAAATTACATAAGGAAATTGAAAAGAGTTAGTAGCTATGGAACTTGATACTCTAAGAGACTACGATTTACTAACATTAATGACAAGTATAAAAAAGAGATAAATCTATTTGAGAATGGGGGAGTTGATGGGCGTCATCTAGAATTAGCATATAAATATTTGTTGTCTATTCCTCCTACTAGCGTTGAATTAGAGCGGGCTTTATTGGCTGCCGGTTGTATTTGTAATAAACTAAGAAGTCGATTTGGAGATTACATTTTTAATTCTTTGTTATTCCTTCATTCACATTTTCTGAAATCGACTTAATACTGATTATGTGATTTATAAAAATGCCAACGGATGTAATAACTATAATGCTTGGTTCCTGTTGTGTAACTGATCCATGTTTATTTTTTAATGTTTAAGATTGATTATTATATTAATATTGTTTACTTATTTATATCTACTGACTAATAATAGAAGTATATAGGATATTGTTTCTAATGTTTAAGACTGATTTAAAGTAATTATATTACAACTGGTTCCTAATGGTTCCTTAATTTCAATAAATTTTTGAATTAAATATATCGTAGTTACTCTTGTCTAATTTCGAGATAATTCCGGGATCCATGGATAGCGTTTTAAAAATCTAGTCATCTTGGGATCGAAAAAATGGCTCGGGATAATATTCCCTATTATACTTATATGTTAGTTAATTCAAGTTAATTAAAATTTTGAGCGCTATTAGTGTCTAAAGCAGTCTATTTACGTATCTATTATAATAACGTGGTGTCTCAGGAGGAATCTGTCAAACTTCAAGGGTGTATTCCTTCATTAATTTTAAGCAGAGCAAGTTGTATCAACATAGGGTCCAATTCGACAAAGTTACAGAGTTATGACTTATTAGGTGTGTTCGATTTGCATATTTGCAGTTACTGTTTACTGCCGCGTTAAAAAAATCTGTTCGTTTTGTTTCGCAGTAACTGCAAATCTGTTCGATTTGTCGTAATTTACTGCCAGTTTGTGACGCTACTGCGAAAAAGTTACAGCTGCTTCTCTTGCGGATTAAAATCAAAAACTGAGTTGGTACCATAGATAAAGAATAAATGGTTGGTACTTTGTTTTTGACTTTTTGACAGGAATATGGCTAGCATATTTTTTTTGATATTTATACTATATTCTTTGATGGCTAATGTCTTACAAATTCTTTTTTTGAATATCCTGGGACAATAGTTTCTACAAAATTTTTCAGTTTTGCTATACTGGGGCATTTTGTAAACCTCGCAAATACAGTTCATAACTTCAGCATCCGAACTCGAAAAATCTAAATCTGAATCAGATGATTCTGGATTTGATAATATTTCAAGATCAATCAAATATATCTAATAATATTTTTCACCCTTTCGACACTAGGCTGCCCAGATTTTTTTCACAGAAAAAGAGTGTACTAAAAAAAAAAAGGTTACACTCCAAAAAATTCAAATAATGAGCAAAAAACAGAGGTCCTCATTCAAAAATACTAGTGACGAGCAAGAAAAAAAAAGATCGTCACTCCCAAAATAGAAGTGACGAGCAAAAAAAAAAGGTCCTCACTTCTAAACTAGAAGTAATAAAAACAAGTGACCATCAAAAAAGAGTATATTCAGGTTTTTTTTATAAAAAGTAAGAGTATAAAAAATATTACTCAAAAAAGATTATAATACTCTTAAAAAGAGTACGTCTGGTCACCCTATTCGACACACAAGATAATCTTCGAACCAAATCGTAAAAAGATTCTTAACCTGGAAAGTTATCTGACATCTGTCTGACATTTAACATTTACCTCAGACGTACTTCTTATTCTTTACGTATAAACAAATCGAACAGAAAATTAAACTCGCTGTATGTTACCAGTTTTTAGTAGTAAACTGCTAACTGCAGCGTTTTACTGCTAGCGTTTAGCAGTATAACGCGAAGGTGCAAATCGAACATACCTATTGAAAGAAAAATGCGACATTAAACATTAACTGAAATTGCTCATCTTGATCTTGCTTACAAAATTTTAAGTAGTAAGCATGGGATAATACTCCTAAAATTGTTTATAACTTGTTGCGCATTGATTTGACTTATTTCGCTAGATCTGTTGTGGTTAAAATCCAGACGAATTACATCAGAGAATTTTTAATGCAGTTAAAATTCGATTAAATTTTTAAATGTTAGAAAATACGACAAATACTCTATTTGACCATGCACACTTGTATATTCAAGTCATAGGTGATCCTTTAGAACAATTATTGTGATTTATTTAGTAATAAATTCCTTGTTATTTAAATTTATCAAATAAAAAACATTATTTATGAAAAGTTTTACAATTTTCCTTCAGTAAGCAATAACTCCGTATCTGATCTACGCTGTTATAACTTTTTTGCTTGAAATTAGCAATTGCATTCACTATTGAAGTCTGGTAGATTCCTCTTGAGCAGTCTGTTTGGTACCACGATAAACTCTCACTGATAAATAAGAGCAGATTAGATAACAATGCGTTCTACAACGTAACAGATGTGGGTGCATTTACAACGTCTTACAGCAATGGTGGACTTCGTTCTGCAGGCAAGTTAAAATTGAATTAGAAATATTATATCGTTAAGCCGCGGTTCAAATAAGTAACGAGTTATTTTAGAAATAACGAAAAATGCATCATGAGTTTAATTTTCTAGAACACTGCTGCTGGTATAATCAATTCTGTTTCTACTATGGTTAGTCAATCAACTGGACTTTAAACAGAGGCGTAACTTCATTTTTTGAGTCATCATTTTTTATGAACTATGGCTGGAGGTCTAGAAACTACTTTCGCAGAACTTACCTTCTCTGCCCTTATCTGCCTATCTAGATACAGTGGCAAAATTTTAATGAAAAAGGTTCAAATACAACAGAAACGATTTTTTTTTTTAATAAGTCATTATCTAACACTATTGCTTCCCGTTCCCTTCTGGAGTCGATGTCTATAGATTCGTTATTTCATTAAACCTTGCATAAACTGCTCTCATTATCTATAGTTTACGTAAGGGCTGAGGATATGTCTTTTCTTCGGAATTCATTTCACCATTATGTCTTTTTAGGGTTTTGTAGGTACGACCGACAAAAAACCCTTATAACGTCTCTCATTTGTCTGTCTGTCTATATGTATGGTAGAAATTGTAGCCAAACGGCTTAACATAGAAAGTTGAAATTTGGCATGTTTCTACAACTTGACAAAAATACTGAGAAAAATACTGAGAGTTCAAAAAAACACATCACAAGATAAATATAAACAAATATCTATTATAAATCTTAATAAATGGATAACAAGAACATTTTTATTTTTGAAAAATCAATTTATTTTATGGGATTTTTGCCAAAAAAATTTCAAAATTTGTTTGTCCTCCCTCCCTATCTACTAGAGAGAAGTTCTGAAAAAATCTCTATAATGAACATTAATGGGAACCGGAACAGTTCAACAGGAATTTTTGATCAGATTAGTTTTTCGAAAAATGTCGATTTATTTGTTTTGTTAATAAAAAAAATATTAAAAAAAAAAAAATTGTGTGTTATCAAAAGAAAGCTCTTAAGACGTAGATTAAGGAACGAGAGGTAAATTCGTTTTCAAGACGATTTAAGCCAAAAGGCTAAAAACATTCTTCTCCCGCTCCCTTTTATCCAAATGGGTTAAACTAAAATTTTGAAAAAATTATAGATAATGTACATTGATCAAAGCTGGAAACATACGAGAAGAATTTTTGATCAGAATGCGTTGCTGAAAAATATTGCAGTTTTTGTGTTATTTACAAAATTAATATTTTTTTTTAATTCTTGGCTAAATTATGGCTAATAATGTTATGCATTTTTTGTATTTATGGCTAAGATAGTATGTGTATTTTTTAGAAAATAAAAATATAATATAAAGAATTTAACAGCTGAGGACCGAGTTCCATATGTTGACTCTACGCATATGAACATCACACTACACTCTACACTGTTGAGTGCAGTGTATAGTGTTCATTTATTTTATTATACTGTTATTCGTTGTGATCCAACATATTGTTTGAATAGTTTATATTTTTGTTTTTAAGGTATCGAAGGGGAATAAATCATTTGTAGTAATGAAATACTGACAAATCAAACACATTGTTAATAGTCAGAAATGTTTCTGAAATAGACAAAAATTCCATTTATCAATATATTTCTCATTAATCTACTGAACACTTAAATACGAAACAAATGCAATAAAAAACGAAAGGATTTTTTGAAAATTATTTAAATTATGTTTCAATAAAATAAATGGAAACTCTTAGTACTCAAATAACGAATAAAATTATCAACAAACTGTTGATTTAATGTGATTATAGAACAAATATTCCTTAACATCCAATATTATATTTTCTTCTTAACCGGAGGACTAGAAACGGAGAACTTACCTTCTGTGCCCTTATCCGCCTATCTACGTATTGATACGGAGGCAAAAATTTAACGAAAAAGGTTCAATTACAAAAATATATTTGTTTTTGAATAAGACATTGTTTAACACAACGGCTCCCTGTTTCCTCCTGGAGTCGACGACTGTGGATGCTGGCATCAATGCCATTTTTATAGATTCCATATTTCATTAAACCTTACTTTGACTGCTGTCATAATTTATAGTTCACGTAAGGACTGAGAAAATCTTCATTCATTTCAACATTCTGTATTATTTAATTCCTACTGTGATTCTTAGCTTTGAATAAAGTAAATATCTCCATAGGACTATTATTTGTGTAGTACTTTGTTTTCTAGATATGTGGATTATTGGCGATGATTGTTTTACAACCTAAATGGTTTTATCCTTATTGGCAAGTTAAATACAGCAAGAAATGTTACAATTTTGTTTTTTGAGATCCACTACATTTTAAAAAATGTATCTACCATTCACTAAAATATACAGATAACTTAATAAAACACCCCTCTGAGGAGAAGCAAGTAATATAGTGCTTATACCAAATTAAACAAACAAAGATCGTCCTATATTTACCAGAGCTCAGGGAATACCTATCTCCGTAACTAAGCCCAAAAAGATGATAATGTTCATAATAACCTTTTATTTAACCACGTTAGTATTTATCCGAGTGTACCTAATGTCCCAAAGTTCACGCCACTAGTAATGGCGGAGTGGAATGCAAACAGTAACGGACCCAGAAATTTCAAGAAACAAACAATAAAATAAGAACTTAATTATCATAAGGTATAAGATGTAAGAACGAATTTTGCATATAATTTAGGATATTGTTCTAATAATTATATGTTTCTTAGAAGTAAGAAAATTATGATGTTGTGGTTTTTCAGACATTTCAGTATTTTGTAAGGTTAAGTTAGGGTAACCACCGTCCCTTACTATGGCTCTTTATGGAGGCGTCCTGAAAGAACTCTAGGCGGGACGTAGTAAGTTTGTTTTCAGCGCTGATTTATTGGTGCCTATAATCGCTTATTCTCGGTGTTTGTTGATGGCTGTTAGTGCACAAACAGAAAGATTGTTATAGGGTAATCGGCGAATCAGTCCAGTTGCGTCAGTGGAAATGTCTCATGTTTTTGTAACGTCATATTTAGTACGTCTACATAGCATCCATTTAACGAAAGTAATATTCGTACGCTGTTACTTGTATCGTAATGAAATAAAAATTTAAAAATAAGAGCAGAATAGAAATAAATGAACTATTCTAACAGGCTGAAAAGGGCCGATGTGATCCAAAATTATGATCAAAGAAAAGAAAATAGAAATGCGTTTAATTTAACCTAAAAAGCTATGCACTACACACAATATCAAATGGTAATCCATAAGATATCTATAAGAAAATATATAACTAAACACAAAACTGCTAAATAAACAACAAATTAAATAAAAAAAGGTTTTTAGAAATTACTATAAGTTAGATATGTGAACACAAGTGTCAAAACACATCAGAACGTATTATAAAACGTCAAATGTAAACATCGTTTTATAAATCTTCAAAATGACTATCGAACACAAACTAAATACGACTTCAAAAGGTGTTTTAGTAAAATAAAAAAGTAAAGAGCAATATTAGTCTATAATTCACATACAAAATCGATTTAGTTATTGTTTCGCCACTAAGTTTGTCATTGAAGTTATGACGCAAAATGACTAACTGCGTTGATTGAACGACTGATCTATACCGACAATGGTTTATTGAAATTTCTTTATTAAATATAGATCAGGGGTTCTTAAACTTATGTAGTCCGAGGACCCCTCTTGAACAAAATTTTTTTTGCGGACCCCATCCCAACCCTAAGTATTTTACGTCGTTCTTGAGACTTAATTTCTGGTTCAATAATCTCATAGGCACTACGTTGTAATAAATATTGGTAAAAACGTATCGCTGGTTATTTCAATAAATGGTCTTGTGTATTTATAGAGGAACATTTTTATTAGCATATAGAATAAAATATATATATATATAATAATAATAGTAGTAAAAAGAATAAAAAAAGTTACAAATTATAATACGTTAACCTCATACAAATATTTCTTGGTCAAATCTTGGTCAAAATAGATCTTATTATAATATGTTTTCTGTAAATAATTTGAATAAAAATAATTAAATATTTACTAATTATTGTTTAGTTATGTTAATAACTAGTTAGATAACAACAAATACAAAAAGTCTTGACCATGTAGGATTTTTATTAAATGGGTTATTTGAATAAAAGCGAAAAGTTGAGGGATGTAAAGTTAATTTCAAAATTGTTTCGCGGACCTCCAGGTGCCCGCGGACCACACTTTAAGAACCGCTGATATAGATTAAAAATTAATGTTCCTGTACTTACTTGAGGGTCTTATATACCTAATTAAACCTGCTATTTCTGCAGACTAGACGCTGTAAAACAAATTCGCAAGCAAATAAAAAAAAAATAAATAAATATGCGAATAAATAATTTTAAACGTTGGTAATTCGCTGGTAAATCAAAGGTTTTTTATTAATAGCTACACATTAAATCAACAAAATGTCAAAAATGTAACTACTAGTTTTTTGTAAGCTGGAAAATAATGGTATATGTGCCTAAATTTTTTCAAAATTTCAAACATAATAAGTTTCGAAAGTATAGTCTGAATTATTATTTCGTGCGTATTATTCTGGTTCATTTCAATGTGCATTACTACAGTTTTTTTCAATTATTTTAACCGACCACTCTAGATAAGAGCATTATTTTAAATCTGTAAATAAAATCGGAAAAATATTTTTTCAAAAAATAAAACAATATAACTTTCAAAAGCATAATCTGAAATATGATTTCATGCGTATTATTCTGGTTGACTTCAATGTGCATTATTATTTTTTTTTTTTCAGATTTTTTGATCGACCTCTCTAGTTATAAGAGTAGAGGATAAAATGAGTTTGTATAATTTTAGAAAAAATGGTAAAAAATTGCGTCAAATAGAACAATTAAAAAATATAATATTCTTCCATTAATTGAATAGTTAATAAGCTTAATAGTTAATAAGCATAAAAAGCTTAATTTGATACCATACGTAAAATTCATAATCAACTCCTCTGGCTAATAGGGTGTGATACAAATTTTTGGGCAAATTTTTGGCAAAATTTGTCTTTTTTTCGTTTAATCTTTTTTTGTGTATTTATCTATACAACACAGATATACCTTTATAAAAAAAAATCTCGAGAAGTACACGTTTATAGTTTTGAAATCATAGCTCTTTACCAGTAGGGGAGGCCGGGGTATAACGGGCTCCCCTCTTCTTAGCTGTTAAAGCATACCGCCAGGTTTGGGTGCAATCCAATCACGGTCAGTACTTCGCTAGTGTCTTCCGAGAGTTGTTGTATGACTGAGAGCTGGCGTTTACATTTTATAAATTGGTGAAACGTGTTTGCTCATACTGCGCCAAATTTTAGCTGATTGCCCATTATAGCCCGTCCGTGCTCATTTTGCCTCGACTCCGGAGCAAAATGAGCACAAGGAAGCTTTTTTTTATATCGTCATAACTTTTACGTTTGTATTTTTTTACTAGTTTTTTTACTGTCTGTAATAATTAAACTATAAATCATCTTACGAATAAAAGTATTTCGAAATTTTTTATGATATTCCTTAAGATTTTATTATAGATAATCCTTAAGGTGCCCGTTATGCCCCGGCTTACCCTGCTCGGGTAAGAACTGATTTTATTTTCTTCTATGCTAGATAATTTCGAAATCAATCGTTATGGAGTATGGAGACAATTTTTAAAACTAATAGAAGCTTTATCTCATTTTGTTGAACAAAAGCACATTTCGATCGTTAAAATGTGAGCCTGTGACAACTTAAGAAAATAAAAATTCTATTTAGTTCCGCGTAATTAGTTTCTTGTACGCTAGATAACTTCGTAAACAATCATTATGTCTATTCTGTCTTTTTATAAAGCAGTTCGAAATAGTTATATACCAGAGGTGGGCAACCCGCGACTCCGGAGCCGCACGCGGCTCTTTTAGAAAATATTGCGGCTTTTTGAAAATTGGCTGGTTTTTATTTTAATATAATTTATATTTGAATTTTCAACTTTCTGCCTGTACTATACAGGTTTTGTATTCTTCAGGATGTTTTACGGTGCAATTCACGCCCGGTAATTTCCCGAGTTGCTGCATATTCCCTTTTAGAAGAAGTAATTTCTGATGAATGATATACGTGCAGAAACATTTTTACATTTTATTAATTTTCAAAAACATAAGGACAATAACAACGTTATTAATCCTTTTTTTGCACAAACTATTGTTAACATGCTAGAAGCTTTTGGAGAAAGATTTAAAGAGTTTAGAAAATATAAAGCTACACTAGCTTTTTCGACAATTGAAGCAGATATGCAGCAATTATATTTATCACCATTCTCATTGATTAATCAGGTACAATTTGAACTTCAATTATTAGATTTGAAATCCAAAGATTTATAGAATAATATATTCTTAAAATTTAATTCTGAACTGGAAAATTTAGAAAGAGAAAAGTGCATTTTACTTTCCCAGCATAAGTCGAGCGAAATTCACAATCTTCAAAATGTAGATAAAGTTGTTTTCGAAGCTTGGATCCACATATTACTGTGAGCAAGTTTTTTCACATATGTATGTAATTAATAAAGAGTCGGTTAAGAAGTAATCTTACTGACCTGAAACTTGAGTGCTGCCTTAAGTTAAAGATTACTGAATATTCACCAAATATTGAAGTCTTATCGAACACTATGCAGGAGAAATCGTCCCATTAAATAATTATTATATTGTAATATACTGGCAAGTGCAATAGATATCACAAACTAAATGTATAAGTAAATATAAATTTATTTATATATTATATTATATATTAATAACAATTTTTACGTTTTTTTCTTAAATATAGCATATATTTTTTAGGGGCTATTCCATGTTATTGTTTTTGTTTTCAATATAGATTTGGCTCTTTGTCACTGAAAGGTTGCCGACCTCTGTTATATACATAAATGTACACATTTATGAAAAAAATTCAGGTCTTCAAACATCGGTAAATCGATATTTTAAAGGTTTCAAACTTCTTATATATTAATTTGAACAAAGATTTCGGTTTCCATGTCAAAGATAAAACAGAAAATATAAAAAACTAATTATCTATCTGTGCAAAATTTCAAATATCTTGGTTTATATGGTTTGGTCTTAATTTTTTACCATATAGACTGACAGACAGACACATAAGGGTTTCCTAGTTTTACCTACCGTTCATGCATTGTATTCTTTAGTTTAACAATTGTCTGGAATACGTCTCTGCGTGTTAGTACAGTAAGTATTCAGCGCACAGTGTAATCATCTGCGGAACTGACAAAAACATGGACATTATCTCACATTTCGCTCACGGACCAACGCCATATCAAGCCGAGGCATATGGAAAGCGTGTCCCGGAAATATCATGAAAAACGTCAGGGGAAAACTGTAGCTCGCATGTAAGAATGAACGATGAAAAATATGAAACTTTTATTAGGAGAGAACTGACTAGAAAATTTATTTGTGAATTTGACTCCAGATGAATTGTGGTAATATGTGGAAATAGACGCATTTGTTTTGGTTTACTTTAGGAGTTGTGGTTATTTTGAGAATCGTTTTGTTACTGTTATTTTTATTTTTATGCATTCACATGAATTTTCGTAACAGGGTAACTTTTCAACTACACAACGTTTATTGTTGAAATTGAAATCATGAAAATTGTGATATAACCAGTAAGCAAAACATGTAAACCAGACAGGTACTCTGTTGAATTTCTGGTCCGTTTAAATATAATTTTAATCTATGACCGCATTTAAATTAAATGTACATGAAATGTATAGCAAAATACAGAGCAAAAGAAAAAGGAACTTTATTTTTAACATATAACCACCCTTTTTCACTTCAACACAAACAATCAAGTCTTTGGCAGCAAGCGTTAAACCGCTTGTATCTGCTGTTTTTTTTCGCTAAGCAAGGACACGGAAGTGAGTTCAACTCCTGCTTATGTCTAATAAATTGTGTAAAAATATTTATACAAATTACAGGTTCTGCTTACCATTAGGAAACGGCTATAAACTGGAGGCGTCCTGAAAGAACTCTTGGCGGGACTTTGTAAGTTTGTTTTCAACGCTGATTTATTGGTGCCTATAATCGCTTATTCTTCGCGTTTGTTGATGGCGGATGTGTACGCTAAAATGGACGTAATACCTGACCATATTACTCCTGAATGTATATAGATTAAAAACATGGTCATGAAACCTGGAAACAGGAGACCTAGGTTCAACTCGGGCTGTCGCGCCAATGATGATGATGATGATCACCTTTTTTTACTTCCATACAATTCCCTGTGAGAGAGTTGTATTATGTTGGCACTACTTTTTTTAGAAGCCCACGCTTCGTAGTTTTGAGTCAAATGTTTTTCTTGTAGTGGTATTTCGCGTAAGGGTCGAACTGTGGCTTCTTTGATCCTGAGTTTGGGATATCTGCCTCTTGATCTACGTCCATCTCTTACCCTTTCACGATTAACCTTCTCATGTAGTCTCCTGGATAAATGTTCAAAGTATCGAAGGGAGAGTTGGATAATACTTGTCACCAATTTGTTTGTCATGTTTAATTCTTCCAAAACTGAGATTTTTGTACGGAAAACTGTTCGCGATTTGTAAGTAATCATAGGACGCCACGATTTGGTTTTCGGCTGCATACTTGTTGGATATATAAGACAAGCCTTAGGTACATAGTCTGGTGAGGTATTTACTGGGGCAATTATGTATAGAATGTAACGTCAGCCATATTATCGCCTCAAGCCGTAACACAATGCTGCACTCTGTCAACTATTACAGAAACGACATCACCAATACTATCCAATAGCTAGTCTTTTGGCATAGTACTTGCTCATTACGTAGTCCATAAAAATAAATCACTATCACCATCGCTAGTTTCCGACATAAATTGTACAGGTAACATTCTCAGAAGATCCATAATATTTTGTTGCAGCCACATTTTGACAAGACCTAATTATTTGATATGTGGTTGCATAAAGTAGCGAATACTGTGTCGGTAACACCCGCTATGATTATAACAGAATTAATACTTGACAGCATCGTTTTAAAGCAAGAGGTTTGATGATACATTACGATTGAGTTTATGATGTACACATAAACTCTATAATTTAAAGGGCATATAAAATGCTAGGCTTTATATTAAGAATCAGCAAACCATTTAAGTGTGAAAAAACATTATTAACATTATATTACACATCTGTAAGAAGTCACCTAGAATATGCCACTGTCTGTTGGTCACCACAATATATCGTTTACATAAAGCGGCTTGAAAATATACAAATAAAATTTACAAAACACTTCTACAACCGATTTCCAAACAACCATTTAAATTTAATGAGTTTAGAAAAAAGAAGAATATTTTTGGATGTCGCTCTGTTATTCAAAATAAGAAATAATATTGTTGATTGTCCACCACTACTAGATCATTTACGCCTACACATCCCTAATTACATCACGAGAAATAATGACCTTTTTTACTTATCTTTTAACAGAACAAACTCGGCTTTTAACTCACCGCTGAACAGAACAGCTTAAACTTTAACAACATCTCAACAAATGACTTTCCTGATATATTTTTGCTAAATCACACACAGTTTAAAAAATGTATACTAGGACTATTATAACTGCTATTATAGCATTTTACTGTTACTGTAATTTGTATTATATCTAAATGTATTAATTATACTAGTGCCGCACTATAATTGGGCATGTCCTGTTGTGTGGCCAAATTTTGTAATATAAAAAAAATTAAATAAAAACAAAGAGCAAACTTGGCCCTTGACCGGGGCTCCCTCAATCTGGGGGGCCCGCTATCAATGAATGACTAAAAATAAATATTACCACAAAATGTAGAATACATATTTTAATTCAGTGGTTCCTAAACTTTGCAAAATGGAGGACCATTTTTATAAATAAAATATTTTGACAGACTTAATACTTCAGATTGATTCTAGATTATGTTTTGAGACTGATATTAACTAACCAGCACTTTTAAGAAGGAATAAAAGTATATAATTTTATTTTTGTTATTTTACTCCTCTTACAAAAAATTCACTTCAGGCCGTGTGGTAAGCCGTGTGAAATTTCACAAATTTCAAGGTTTTGTAGGTATTTAGTAAGTGATAACCAATTGTGGGTACATATTAACAGTCATGAATATCGATAACTTTTGATACAATAACTACTTGCTTCCATCTAGACTTACAACCGTACTTCAGATACGCTCGCATCATGGCCCAGAGCTAGCTATCCAGTGCTCCAACCAGTCAAATAAATATTGCAAGCACGGTTTTGTAAAAAAAAAAAACTTCCGAAACGGTTATCATGAGAAAAATTCCTGTGGTACCATTCCAATTCAGAATAATGTGCATTACTCAGATTTTTCTCACGCCCAGCAGCCAAAAGACGTTTTTTCATAAAAAAAAAAAAAATTGTTATGCAATATAAGCAATGTGACATTTTCTGTTTTTTTTTGGATTTTTTGTTTAAATATATATATATATATATATATCTTTTTATTTTGTTTTTTTTTTTCTTTTAAATGAATTTTTGTGAGTTTTGATTATTATACAATTAATGGGTTTGGAAAAAATGTATGTATGAAATGTACTTAATTCGAAGCCGAAAGGCATGAATAAAGATTATTACTACTACTACTACTCGGATTTTTTCCAATTTTTTTTTTTTTTTTTTTAGTTCCTCTGGGTTACATGGTGGGGGACAAGATTTTTTTAGCACATTTTTGATTAAAATCGTGTTAAAAGAAAGGAGTTTAAAAACTACATTTCGTTCTTTAATCTACGTCTTAATAGCTTTCTTTTGATACTAAACAATAGATTTTTTTTTTCTCAACTACACAAAATTCAATTCACAAAATTCTATATGTTTCAGAAATTCCTGTTACACTGTTTCGGTTCCCGTCAATATATATTACTGAGAATTTTTCAGATTTCTAGATCAACACTTGCAAATAAGGTGGGGGACAAAAGTTTTTTTTTTACATATATTTAGCGAAAACTCCATGAAAATTTAAAATTTAAAAAAAATTAATCTGTATTATCCATGGATTCCTCCATGGATTAGTCCAATAAAAAAAATAAAAATTTAATTTTTCGTTAAATATATGTTTGTTTATATTTTTCCTGCTATACATAATTTTAAACTCTCTATAGTTTTTCTATATGTATGACAAAGTGTTGTACAATCATCCCAAATTTCAACTCTCTATATTCAGCTATTTGGTCACAATTTCTACCGAACCGCCAGAGCGACGTTACAACGGGTTTTTGGTCATACCTACAAAACAACACTAAAAATGATTGATCAAAACGGTTATAGCTTAAAATATCGACGGTCAGTATGACCATACTATGTACGTTCATAGTGCGATCATTTTGTCACTACTGTTATTAAAGATACCGTAACCGTAGATAAATTTTATTAAAATATTTTCACAGCAACAATTTATAAATTAGCAACGTATGAAAAATTGCATGAACGTATGAACTTCACTATACCTCGTACCAACTATAGAAACAAACTTGCCAAAATAGCAGCCAAAACATATTCATTTTATCCTGTATAATACAATATCCTGCATATAATAAATGAGATATTCAAAGTTAATTTGTTAAAGTTTTCATATTTTCCTTAGTACGACACCAAAGCTCTGTTCTTTCTCATTTTAAAAATTTCAGACGTGCTATAGTTTTTATAAAATAAGAAAAATATGGAAAAAATAATAAGAACTGGTCGTGAATAAAATTAATTAGAGAATGGTTCTTGATATCTCGACCTTATGATTTCCAGAAGTGATTCTCGCATAGAAAATTTATTGATCCAACCAAAAATTCCTTCTTGATGAAATGAATTGGAAAGTTCAATTATCATTTTAATATACTTGAATTCTGAATTCAATATACAGGGTGCATGCTAAGTGATCTCTTATATTTTTCAATTGAGGTCTTTGACACGCAAAATGACTGAACTCATTCCTTTTTGTTTGATTATTCATTTATTAGTAAAAAATGAGAGATTCTTCTGCACGAACAAATTATAATGAACATTGACTATTGGTCGTTAAAATATGTTGTTAAAATTCCTTTATATTCTCTCAATTTTATGCAGTCTCATATGACGACCTGATGGATGGTTTACGGAAGTTGCTTAGAGGGTTTTTGTTGACTCCACAAACTGCTTACAGTTCCCGCATTCAAGCGCCGATCTTCTCCATTTGTGGTCATTGATCTTTTCCAGATCTTTCTGTATGTTGTCCGCTAATTTGCTACGTGATTTTCTTTTGGTCTCAATGATACTAAGATACTGTCATTCTTTTTAGCATTACACTGTTGAGCATCCTCGCTACATGACCAATTCAGCGTATTCTTAAGCTTTTAATGTACCCTACTATTTCAAGTTCATTGAACCGATTAAGTAGTTGGCGAAGATATTTCATGAAACTTGTAGGTAAAATATTCTTTGTTGATGTTCGTCACTCTGTAAAAAAGTCAAAGAACTTTATCCATATGTAAGTATGCCTCAAAAAAAGTATTATTTTTACCCCAGAGGAAAAACATCAGCTATCAATTATTTTAGTTACTAAACGTATGTGTATTATTATTGTTATGTCATAATGAAACCTTAAAATACTGGCATATTGACATTTCATAAAGTTCCGACCTTCCTTTTTTCTACTATTTTTTTGTTTTAAATGATTCGTGTTGCATAAAGAGAGAAATAGTTTTTCTCTGGGGGAATAATTATACTATATTTCTTCTTCTTTGGGCACGCAGTCGAGTCGTCTTTTCGCCTCACTCACATAAGTCCTCCATATTGATCTATTAACTGTCAGTTCTTTTTGTTAATTGTCAGAAAATGTCTAGGTTTGTCTCATGGACGCCTATGGTAGAATTCCGTCGAATATTTGGGAAACTTCTATTAAGTTATATTCATGGAAACCATGGAAAAATCTAGGAAAAATCTTTAGAAAAATATGGAACATTGTAACAATCGAACCGAGTTTACTTGGTAACGAGATGTTTTATATGGTCAGTCGGTTTGTAAGTCTTGTCCAGGTAAGATACTGACAGTTTGTGCCTCCGGGCGAAAATAATTGTTAGTATTTCATATAATAGTGTAATATTTAAATTCTTAATAAATTTTACCGTCTGGAATATTCTGCGTTTTTGTTTGAAGAACCCGAACACGTTACTATATTTTTGCGCACGCCTTTATATTGTTTTAAAATCTTTTAATTTACATAATTTGAACAAAACGTTGGATGTAAAGAATCATATCAGCAGCAAAAAGGTTAAACTCTTAACAAAATGGTAAATAAATTTAACGATATACATATATCAACGTTAGACATTTAGTACAAAATAATATAAAACAAAATTAATTATCACAAGTTAACAGTTTGTTTGTCAAGAAAACAATTAATAATATTAGTGTTGTATCAGGTCTATATTCAGTGGTTATTGTTGTTGTTATCGGAGTTGTAGTGGTATATGGCATACATACACTCACGCCATCTAATAATTATTTCACAGGGCGCATTGGTGATGCATCATTTATTAAACATTCTATAAGGAGTAATTAAATTTTATGCATATTTATGATGTAGAGTTGTGGCGCTGGGGTGAAATGAGAAAAACCATTAATTATCATAATTATATTGTGTTAATGCAATCATTTATATGCAATTTATATTCGGAAGTAAGTTATTAAAGAAAATATATTGTATTTGTTTCTGATGAACTAATTGTTATCGCTATTAATTGCATTTAAAAATAATCAGACTTGAAGAAAACAATTGTGGTGTTAACATTTGATAGATGTTATGTAAATCTGATGTGATACCTCCAGAATATCATAAATGGTAAAATTCATTTCCCATCGATAAATTCTAGAAGAACGCTGTTCCCGAATATGCCAAAAATGACATGGAGTAGTTCCTTTTCCGATATACTTACATACATATATATATATATGTTTTGTTAACTTTTTTTTAAGGCATATTTATTTAAAAGCCGCATTCAGACCTCTTTAAATTAACGAGTTATAGACTGTTCGTTGTTACGCTCTGACTTATGTTTTAATGCATTCTTTTAACGTTCCATGTACCGTTCACATCTGTTATAAATTAGTACGTTACGAATAGCTCGCCATCTGTGAATTTTGAAACCAACTATTTAGCTTCGTAAAATATTTTATATGTATTGTCGTTCTTATAATTCTGTTGTCTTAGATTTTAACTACCTAATTACCTAAATTGATCATATTTACTGTCCGTATTTGTAATTTTGAACAAGATTTGTTAATCATGATATTATGTTAGGCTATGTAAAGGCATTCGATAACTACAGTGTCACTGACAAAATGCGATAGCCAATGTGTTTATATATCTGTCTCATTAAAACATTTCATTAGCTATAAGTTTAGAAAATTATGCACAATCCACAACAAACAGCGTATTAAATTTGTAGGTCAGAACGGTTTACGTCTTATCATATGACAAACTTTCTGGTGACAGTGAACAGTCCATAAGCTACAGTGCATAAGCTATTGATTTAAGAGCTCTGAATGCGGCTTAAGTAACGTTACATGCAAGTTAATAAAGTGATCAATACATATTTTGCATTTCACTATTGTTTTTAACTTTTGACCAAGTAGTTTAACATGCATTATTCGGTAGCAAAAACTAAACAAGTATTAGATTTTTGGTTAAAAAAAAAATACCAAATTGTAGGGGAAGCCGGGGCATAACGGGCACCTTAAGGATTATCTTTAATAAAATTTTAAGGAATATCGTAAAATACTTTTATTCGTAACATGATTTATTGTTTAATTTTTACAGACAGTAAAAAAACTTAAAACTTAAAACTTAAATACAAAAATAAAAGTTATGACCATATAAAAAAAAAAACCTTGTGCTCATTTTGCCCCGGTGCCGGGGCAGAATGAGCACGGGCGGGGTATAATGGGCAATCAGCTAAAATCTGGCGCATATGAACACACGTGAGTGCATTTCTCATCGTTATCATCTTCTCCAGCGCAAGAACAATGTGCCCATTTGCCACATGCTCTGCACTGGAGCAATCAACGTCTGGATATGTGTGAAAAATATATCAACACAGCAGAAACACGTTTCACAAATTTACAAAATGTAAACGCCAGCTCTCAGTCATACAGCCACTCTCGGAAGACACTAGCGAAGTACTGAACGTGATTGGAATGCACCCAAACATGGCGGCATGCTTTAGCAGCAAAAAAGATTGCAATTCTATTCCCATGCAGATGAAGCTTATAATTATATTAACTTTATTTAACTATGCTGACAATTTTAAGTAACCACTAACAAGCTTACTTCATTTTTTATGCTTATCTTTATAGAGGTTGGCAATCATCAATCTTCACTTTGGAGACCATTGGTTAATATAATGTCTAGATAAACGTCCCGACAACTAATGTAAATATTTTTAGACGTGGTTCTTTATTGTCCTGCATTTTGCTTGACCAAAATCTTTTTCTGCCTAATAAATTGCGATAATTCATATATTTTCCCTCTCATGATATATATACGATATTCCAGCTTTCTTCTTCTCTGAATAGTAGGATTAAGATTTCGTTTTTGTTCCATTCTCAATACCCATTCTACTTCTCTTCATACCATTCTCTTCATTAGTGATCTTGTACATCCACGAGATCATCAGCACATGCCAATAAACCCATATTTCGAAATCCTACAGTTTCATACTTTATTTTTTATTTTAAATGAATAATTACAGTTTTCAATACAATATACTGGAAAACACGTAGCATCAGACAATTTTTATACGAACTTGTGGGTTGTCGCCTCGATTCGTTATAAGACGTTTTATTCTTATAAATGCATCACTATTTGTCTGCAAAGACGAGGACGAAATACAGATTTCCTTCCGGTATTCGAAACTATTGTTTATCCAAGTGTCAATATATTTGTACTAAAAGACTGCTGATCGTGGTTACCATGTCAAATAAGATCATTGCAAAGTAAAATATTGTTTTGACCACATATTTTTGTTCCAAGAGAGATTAGTTATTATAATTATGTAATTTTAAACAATGCCAGTTTGGTTTAAAATTTCATTTAACTTATCATGTAACAAGAATTGAGGCTAATTGATTCCAGAAACACATTTACTGGATAGAGATTGTTACTGTAATTCCAAAGTACTGTATACCTAAGGCAGTTCTGTATACCGAAATATCGAACCTTTCCCCGCGTACAGTTGTGTTGTGTGTGTTGCCTGTGTAACACAATCGTATGGAACCTAAAATTTATCATCGTGGAATACGAACCACTAATTATTTTGGGGATATTTTACTAGGGCTTTTACCTCGGTTGCCTTATGCCTTCCGAGGGAGACACGGTCGAGAAAATCTAAGGTGTTTTTGCCGGAGCCGGGGAATGAACCCTGGCCCACCGATCAGTAGTCCACACACTAACTAACTAAGCCACGACCGTTCTCCGAATCATGCTTCCTCGCAAATTCATCTTGAGACTTTTCGACTGATAGAACTAGATTGAAAAACATAGTGACCTGTGCATTGAACCCATTTGATAAAAGTGCAAAATTACAGAAGAGAAATAAAAAATTATGTGTAATGCTGAGGAATTTCGCGTGAGACTATGAAAAGTAAGCGTCAGCATCAAGTAATAACAGAGCCGCGGTAAGGAAAACTTGCGTTAGGGGCAGAGCCGTGTTTTGGCGCCCTTGGTAAATAAAAACAAGGTCCTTACCTCTCAAAATTTAAGTGATGAGCAAAAAAAACAAGGTCCTCACCTCCCAAAATCCAAGTGACGAGCAAAACAAAAAAAAAGGTCTTCACCACTCAAATGGCGCCCCTTAGCAAGCCCGTCATGGCCCTTTCCTTAGTGCGCTAGAGGCCGTCGCCCCCTCCGCCCCCCCCCTTCCGGCTCTGAGTAATAATATAAATATATAAAACAATAGCATAAAATCTAATACATAAAAAATAATTAAACTTAAAATATAAACATAAAATAAACGCAAAATAAATATAAAATATATTAAGCTGTACTATTTTTGTAATTTTCCTGCATATTTCTGGAATTAGAAGAATTGTAATTTAATTTGTTTGATATTAGGTTTGTTATCTTCGTCTTTAGACACTGTCATTCGGGTTGATTTTTGGCCTCACTCAAATAAGTCCTTCATCTTGACCTGATAATTGTCAGGTCTTTCCATATCTGTATACCAATATTTGTTATTTAGTTGATCTCTCTATCTGCTACGAGGTCTTCCAACTGGGTATTCAATCTTTCCTCCTGTATCACCCTAACCATTCTTTCATTGGGTTTGTTATGGTTTGAATTAATTTCTAGTTAATTTACCTGGTGTAATTAATAATTACATTTGCTAAAAATAAAAATGATTTTATCGTTCTTTGTTTCTGTCAACCATAAATTTAAACATTTAGACATTTCGAACAAGAATTTTTACCGAAAACAAAAGCCACTCAACTTCAACTCTGAGTCCATCAGTCTTTTGTTAATGCTCATATAAAAACAAAACTGTCGCCCTGCATAAGTAACAAAACATATGACATTTCAATTAACTTGCTGCAACTAGAATATGAGAAAAAAGAAAATCTGGTTAGATGAGTTTATAATTTGAAATGAGCTCTCACTGCAAATATACTCTTAATGAATATTTGTAAGCGGATATTTTTGAAAAATTTAAGAATAGTGTTTTTTTTTTTGTTTTGTTTTTTATTATCGATTACTATGAACAAGAAATTTTATACCATCTCATGTTCGACGTTCCTTGTCAGATCCTCTTTATTATTGTGTCGTTTTTTATTCTCACCACATGACCTATTCGCCATAATCATCTACCCATAATTTACTGTGTTATTCTTGGTACTGAGAACATTGCTCGGATATTTTCATTCTTGGTTTTTCAACGATTAACTTGGAAAAATGAAAGATTTGCCGTCATTTGAATGAAATTAAATTCCTGGTTTATAATAAAATACTAGCTGGCGTGTCATTTTTTATGTAGGTACATTTTTACTACAACGTAAATGATAAGTAAGGTATTTAAATTTCAATTAATAGAAATTAATCATTTATTTATTGTAAACCAGTCTTATATATATTTTTGATGTCAAGTAAATAATCAGTGAGATACTTCGTTTATAAGTAGAGCTTCGTATAGCCCCCCAATTATGCATGTTATTAAAAACTGCCTTCAACTGCAAAGAAACGTTTCTTCATTCTAAAAAAATGTCTTATTTAAAATTTTGCTGTTAGGTAAATAATTAGTGAGACATTTCAAGTTTGTAGATAGTGTTCTCCATAACTTCCCAAATATATCCCTTATTAAAAACAGGACTGAATAGAGAAGAATCGTTTCTTTATTCTTAATAACATTTTCTTAAATACATTTTTGCTGTTAAGTAAATGAGAAATGAGATATTTTAACTTAATAGGTAAAACTTCTCTACATATTATTCTTATTGAAAACTGCACTGCATAAAAATTAATGTTTTCTCATTATAAACACATTTTCTGATATACATTTTTGATGTAAATTAAATAATAAGTGAGATATTTCAAAAATTTAGATTTAGGATGTGTCCCGTACTCAAATATTCATCTAAATGAAAAATGCATAGAAGTAGAAGTTTTATCTTCTGATTATAAACAATACTTGTCATACAATTTTTTTTATTAAGTCAATAATAAGGGAAATATTTCAAGATTTTAGTTTTAGGATGTTCCTTTGAAACTCGCCAAATATTCATCCAGTTGAAATAATGCAGAGAGAAAATTAAATTTTTATTATATACATTTTTCCATTAAATCAATAATAAGAGTGATATTTAAGTTTATTAGTATACAGTTTGAACCCGGAAACGCCAAATATGTGGCCAAAAAATAAGAGATAAATTAATAAAATTGATTAATATAAATGAGTATTATATGTAATTGCCCGGGAGAGCTATCTTCATAGTCGAGCAGCTCTAGACAGTCTTCCACAACTCACATGGTCACTGCTAACTTCGCCTACCAGAAAATATGTGTAATTTGGGCACTTTTGGTTGTCACTCTCCTTTTAGATATAGTAGAACGCTGACGAGCAGATTGGTTTATTGAACACTACTAGAGGCTCTGTTCCGGTATCCTTTGACTGTATTCCTTCCTAATTCGTTTATTTATACTGCCCTAGTAGCCTAGTTCCCCCATTAAATTATTTTGAAAATCGTTATTCATTTACGAAGTGCAACGTATGCGTAATGTAAATGATTTCTAACAATTTTTTATTTTATGAAGTACAGTGGCGGCGCTAGCTCTTAAAATCTGGGGGGACCAGAAAAATTTTTAGTAAAATTTGGGGGGCCAAATACAAGTGATGACCTAAAAAAAGGTATTTAATTCTAAAATCCTATTCGCCATCCTGAAGAACTGCACCAAATAGCCGAGCAGTCGATGAGCAAAGCCAAAGATTGGTTTTCTGCCAATCTCCTTACCCTAAATGAGAATAAAACTCATAATTTAATATTCTCGCTAAACCGGAACATAGCCAACGACATCACTTTTGGCGAACCAGTCAAGTTCCTAGGCTTAATTATCGACGGCTAATTAAATTGGGAACGGCATATTAATTTTCTTGCGTCTTCGTTAAGGAAAAATAATTTTGCGTTGAGAAAACTTAAATCGTGTGTCTCATGCGAAACCTTACGCATTTTTTACTTTGCCACTTTCCAGTCACGTGTGTCTTATGGCATATTACTCTGGGGTGGTAGCAGTTTTCTTGAGCGTATCTTTAAAATACAGAAACAGGCCATACGAATAGTGAACAATGCGCCCTACAGGGCTCATTGCCGCTCATTGTTCACTAAATCGAATATAATGACTGTTTACAGTGTTTTTGTATATACCTGTCTGATATATGTAAAGGAAAATCCCTCTAACTTTGCAAAAATTTATAATACTCATAATTATAACATCCGTAGTAAATGCAATCTAAGGCTACCAAAACTAAGATTAAGTAAATCTAAAAATGGTACGTATCTAGCCGCAATCCTTTATAATCATTTACCAGAGGAGATAAGGGTTTTAAACATAAAGAGCTTTAAACTCAGAATGAAATTCATACTGATGGAAAACTGTTTATATCATGTAATTGAATTTTATACTATTGACTTTTCAAAATATTTTAAATGTTAACTAACCTCATTTTAATATATTGTAATGTCATTGTAATCTGTTTCTATTGTAATTTTATCTAAATTGGCATGTATGTAATTTTTGACTTGTCTAAAGATTTTTTCATAATGTACATAACACCAATAAATTATTATTATTATTATTAAAATACATTTTTCTCCTAACAATTCTGGGGGGGGGGCAACTGGGGGCCAGAGCAGTTTGGGGGCGGGGAATTCCCGCTAGCGCCGCCACTGATCTATTACCCTAATACCCAATATATATTATACTATTCTAGCCTAGTAGTATTAACGTCCGAATTTTATATTTTGGGAAGTATTATAACTCTTCATACCAATACTCAATAAATATTGTAGCCTAGTACTATCAGCAACGAAATTGCCCAAATAATTGAATGTTTTATTTTGAAGAGAGTATAAAGTATAGAGTAAAATGAATTATCAGTTTGCATTTGTTGTTATCTTCTGCACATTTACTTGGCTTTTTATAGTGTTCAGTTAAATGAATAGATTCTTTCAAAGGTTTTAATATTATTTTGTTAGCTGGTCATCTTTCCAATACTGTATCTATTGATAACGCTATATTTGACTTATACCAATCTTTACTAGATTCATCCTTACTCTTTACCAATCTTTACTAGTCCTCATCCTTACCACATGTTGTCACATTACGTATTTTATCCACTGTCATTGTCAGTCTGTCATATTGAGCTTCCAAAACAATCCATTATTGCGACTTCTCCTTTTTCCATTGATATGGATGGGATCAATGTTTCGACATACTATGTTTTTAGATCCCACTGTTGAACAATCCTCAAAGACGGAGGGTGTAGTATAAAATTGGAGCTTTTACTGCTTAGAAATAGGGTGATATTCTTGAATCGAGAAATCTACAAATTCTATTAGTAATTGCTTTTTATTATAATGTTTTTAACCAATTTTCTGTTTTGTTTCAGGTATGGACACGTTACTCAAATACTGCAGAATAGAGATTTTTAAATGTAAGTTAAAATATTTAAAATAACCTTTCTAAAATCGAATATGGGAAACAATTAAGTAATTATAGATTATAATTTGTGTGACATTTCTGTGGAGCAATTTATAAAAATGATGAGGGTAGGGTTAAAAAATGGAGCTTTTATAACTCAGATGTAACGTGAAATATTGTGTAATTTATTAGAGCGCAACCTCTCTCTCTACTATAACAATTTTGCAATGAAGGCACAAGAATAAAAGTTAGTAAAATGCACAAGAGAACGGTCAGTTAGTTAGTTGGGAACTACTGAGCGGAGGGCCAGGGTTCATTCCCCGGTACCGATAAAAACATTTTTCCGTCCATTTCTCTCTCGGAAGGCATAGGCTAACCACCGAGGTAAATCCCTAGTAAAATTTCCCCAAAATAATTAGTGGTTCGGATTCCTCGATAGTAAATTGTAGGTCCCATACGATTGTGTTACACAGGCAACACAACACAATTGTATGCGGGGAAATTGCCTACGCTCGGAGAACCGAGCATGGCACTCTAAGAAGATAGTACAGTAATATTTATAATACGATAATGTTTATAGTTAATACACGGGAAGATCGTAAAAAGACAGCTTCATTTTTGTAACATCCTAGCTGAGTGAAAAAGTGTTGGGTATTATAAACAATAAAGCGTAGTTTATAATTTTCTGGTTATTTTTTTGGCAAGAGGCCAGATATTGATTTCGCCAATATCTCGTTTTAGTAAATCGGACAAATTTTTGCTTTGGATTCCAGGAAATATGAGTTCAAATAGTAATCAATTATTTTAGCATTTCTTTAGAGCATAAATCATATATTTCTGGCAAAAATGCGTTTTAAAGCAAAATGATAAAAGGAACAACATTAAAAATCATCTTCATTGGCTCGCATGTCTCGAATCTTTTTCTAATCTCTTCTTGAATCAGATTAACAGTAAATATAAGGGAAGATCATAAAAAGACAACACCATCCTTTTTGTAAGTGAAATAGTGTAGGGCAGCGGTTCTTAAACTGGGGTCCGCGTAGCCATTACCGGGGAACAATTTTGACATTACCATAACTTTACATCCTCCATCTTTGGGCTTCTATTCAAATAACTAATTTAATAAAAATCCTACATGGTCAAGACTTTTTGTATTTGTTGTTATTTAACTAGATATTGGGCGCGTTCAGCGCCCTAAACAGTTTAGTACGTTCACTACGTTGAACCTTCTTACCTTGTTACCTTCTGAACGTTACCGTTGACAGTCAACAGTTTACTAAACATCTCAACGTAAATATTTTACGGTTAGTTATGTTGACTTGTACACCTAACCTAAATTTTTAGCGGAAAATTTATACAAGATACAAGTTAAATAGCACTGGAGCTAACAAATTGATTAATTCTGCCACTTGACAGTCTAAAATGGTTTTTATCTATTAGAAATGGATCTCTAAATATTTTTTAGGGTTATGTACTCAAGCTGTCAAACACTCGCGTTGAAACTAACCAGTAACCGTTCAGACATTCACCAAATTGTTTAATCAACGTACGTTTACGTTTAAGTGGGAAACAGAATGCAACGAGTTTGACGGCGCGTTGACGCCGTTGGACGGCGCAAACTGTCAGCGCCAAGTTAAAAGCAAGGCTGTACTACGGAAGTGCACAGAATGAACAACGTCCTACGGCGTTCGAACGCCGTTGATACTGAATGTTCGTCAACTTCCAACTTTTGACGCCATTGAACGTTGACGCAGAACACCTAACCTCAGTTTTTACTGAATGGTAAAGTGTTTGTATGTATAAATAACTTGCATACAACATAAATAACATCACACACAAGTCTTCATCATCCATTATACTTTTAATAAAAGAAAGCGCACGTATAAACACAGATATAGGTTGTCACATGACACTTGACGGCGTTAAAAATGATTTCATTGTGGGCAGGCGAAAATTTAACGGCGTTCTCAGCAACGCCGTCGCAAATGACGGCGCGCTGACGGCGTAGCGCGCCGTGCATTCTGTTCCAGGCTTTAGACTCAACGGTTTAGGCGCTGAACGCGCCCATTGACATAACTAAACAATAATTAGTAAAAATTTAATTATTTTTATTCAGCTGCAAATTATTTACAGAAAACATATTATAATAAGATTTATTTTGACCCATATTTGACTAAGAAATGTTTGTATGAGTTTAACGTATTATAATTTGTTACTTTTTAAATTCTTTTTACCACTATTTTAATTCATTTTATGTTTTTTATGCTAATGCTAATAATAATAATAATATTAAAATAACCAGCGATACATTTTTACCAATATTTATTATATCGTAGTGCCTATGAGATTATTGAGCCATAAATTAAAGTAAATAAAATAAGTCTAAAGATCGACGTAAAATGCCTAGGATTGGGGCGGGGTCTGCAAGAAAAAAGTTGTGCAAAAGGGGGTCCTCGGACTACATAAGTTTAAGAACCCCTGGTGTAGGGTATTATAAACAATAACACCAGTGGTTACCCACTAATCTAGAATGTATGCGTTGTTTACAACTTTCTGGTTATTTTTATTTGGCAAGAGGCCAGTTATTGATCTCGCCAATATCTGGTAATTTAGTATATGGGACAAATTCTCACTTTGGATGCGAGTATATATCACTTACAACAATAATCAATTATTTTAGCATTTCTTGAACGCATAAATTTCTGTAAAATGCAATTTAAAGTAAAATGATAAAAGGAACGACACTAAAAGATTCTATATCACCATCACTGGTTCACATGACTCCAATATATTCTAATCTTTGTTTCTTACCAGATTTTCACAAGATGTTAATGCCCATGATTTACAATTGACTAAGTATTAACCTTTCATCAGAGTTTTGATCATCCTTTTCTTCTTTTAAATATTGTCGAGTATTCAAAAAATTTTATAGTTAGGATTACAGCTTTTGATTAGGTCATTCTGCTCCCTTACAACTTTATAGTGGTCAGGATTTAAAACTCTTGATACAGGTCTTTCAGCTTGTGATTCATTAAAATACGCTAATCATTTTTCCCAACCTGCAATCCATAGATATTTTCTAAAATTTTTCTCTGGAACATGTCTCCTCGTCCATTCTACTGAGCCTCCAGGTCTTAGACCCATACAAAACTAGTGGCTGTATAAGTTGTACAAACTTATATTTGTTACCGACCGCCAACATATGTATATAAGGGAAGTATTGTGGTCATACCGATTTTGATATTTCGAGATTTCGATGGATCTCCACGAATTGAGGTCCCTACATAACGTTTTGACTATGTTTAGCATGATATCTGTCGGTCTGTCTGTCTGTCTGTCTGGCTGCCTGTCTGTCTGTCTATCTGTCTGTCTGCCTGTCTGTCTGTCGCTCCGTGTACACGTGCAGAGCAATTTCGACTAAAAGGATTTTTATGAAACTTCATAATTAAGCTTTTGACATCAATGGCACGAGTTGTCAACTTTTGGTAAAAATTGGTTAACTAGAAATGGGAGTTTACTCGTGTTGGTTTTGAGATTTTTGCTAATATTTCACATCACAGAAATATTTCGAAAAAAATTATTTAATAAAAGATGCTATAAAAGCAATAACTAACAACTTTTATTTGAGACATTTTTTGATAAAGCAGCATAAATTAAACAAGTACTTTGTGATGGCGGTCGGTCCTGTGGTGGCCACAGCTGATGATTTTTGTGATATATTTCTAGATACTAACGTGTTTTTTTCGGTTACTCAATAATGTTAGTGACAAATCTTAAGTTTGATATTGCCCTCATGTAACAACTAGTTCCTACAGTAGGTAAACATCAGGATTAAGAACTGCGGTAATTCGCGGTAATGTTTAGCTGAGACAAAATATCGTAATTCTATGATTTCCAAAACCCAAAGCGATACGAATTTAAAAAAATCACCCACTTTAATCTTGTGGTATTTCGACATAGCTAAGACTTTAGCCAGAATCTGTAATACGTTATTTTAAAAAAACACTATCCTCGTTATCAAGCTGAATCGACAAGTGAAAAAAAGCAATAACTCGCTTTACGATAACATGTCGAGAGAGGTATTTCTGTATTTTCATAGTTAAATTATAGATATAAAGCTATTAACCGTTGTGTTATCTGCTCATCAGCTTTTGACAGGGTACGTTGAAATCGAAACTAGATTCATTTATAAAAGCCCCAAACGTCATTAGTTCCATAGTTAAAAATTCTAGTATGTCGGTGCACATGACAAAACACATGCATACAATGTCGTTTCAATTAACGGGTAACGTCATCAAAATATCTCGTCATCTCTAATACGAAATGAAAAGCAGGAATTGCGGTTGCAAAAGTTTCGAATTCCTGCGATACTCCCCACCATTGTCCTGTCCCTGGTGGTAGTGGACTCGCAGGAACGCAGTGCGCCTGTGGTGTCGACAGAGGGTTGGTGCGACGCATGGTGGGGATTTGTTACGTCACAGGCCGATGCGGAACAAAACATCGCGCGTCGACACCAACAGTCTGACATCTAACGTGAAGTGTGAAAGGTATGAACATACTAGGTAAGCGACGAGGACTCTCGTTGTTAAAACAATTGGTACGAATTATCAATCAATTGTCTGTCTGTTGCAACGATTTTGTTTTTTTTTATGCATGGTTTTTTAATGTTTTTTTCATGGTTTTTATGTGTATATGTTTCCATATGTTGACGACTACACTTCAACTTGGATGGAAAATCTTATGACGATGTTTTAGTTTGGTGTTGCATGAATCTTCGTTAAAACGACGTCTTCAACTAAGTTGCGTTCCGATATTCTATAAACTAATGAAACTTTCAAAGTTCCGGGAAAGTTTCCGACGTAAAGTGTTTCCTAACAGCACTTTACTGCAGTTTTTGTTACATATTTTGAACAAGCAACTGCTTTATTTCCATACATATACTAGTTAAATTAATTATCTCTTAAAATAATTTTTCATTCAAACAAAATCTAAAAAAAAAAAAACTTTGTTAGAAAAATAAATAAAAGCCAGTTTTATTCTCAAACAAAATTTTCCTTGATTAAATATGCTCCCTCTTAACTAAATTTGGGTTTGAAATTTGAAGATTAAAAAGTTTGTAAAAAATCTGAAATATAAAAATAAATAAAAATCTCTTTAATATTTTCCTGATTAAATTTACTCCTCGTTCAAGTAAAATTATTTCAAAAAACCATTTTGTTAAACCAAATATTTACAAAAAATTAATTGCAAGCGCGAATAAATTTGTTAAACCAACATAATCTTTTATTTACAAATTGCAAACTGATTATTTATAACGAAAACGCATGTTTGTGTTGTGAATCTATCGTTTCTTCTTTAAATATTTATTCTGTGTTTCCTTTCTTCGATGTTTTAATAAAATTGTGTGTAATATATATCTCATATGTTTACTGTATTGATATATTTTCTCTCCTGAAAAGTTTAGCTCAGTATTCTTAGTAATTTAAACTTAATTTTTTAATCTTTGAACAATATGGAAAGAAATGGGCGTTGCTATTATACGTAATCGCATAGAACATTCTGGTCGGATATAGAAACTTTTAGAGTCTCTAAACAAGAATAAACAAGTTATCGAATATTAATAAATGTTTTGTGTCTTTTAGTGACTGGCTCAAACAAGACAAAGTACAATGTCGAATTTTTATAATCTTTTTATTTTCCGTTCCAACTTGTTCTTTTATTTTATATTCATGCAATATCATAATCTTTCATGATTTTAGCCTACAAGATATTCTTCAATGTTTTAAATTTGTGGATAAAAGGATTTTCGTTTATTCGAAACATTTGTTTTAATAGTATCTCGTTATATATCTCTATATAGGAACTCCAGTCAAATAATTCCTTAATTTCCCTTAGGTATTCCTAAAGAATATGAAAATAATTTTACAGGAGCGCGAATCGTATTCTGAATTTAAAGCCCTTAATTATTAATAATATTACTATGAATTGAATCAATATCATCGTTATATCGCACGTCTTCTGTTTGTAGACTTAGTGCCATATCTCTAAGAAAAGCATAAAAATACTACTAGAATATGTAAAATAGTCAGATATACTAAAAATGAACTTAGGAACCTGTGCTACTGACACAAATGTGGTATTAATAAGTAGGACTATATTTATTCTTCTCCTGTATTTATTATCTCATGATTCTAATAGCTACAGAGGCTCTAAGCCAAAAATTTTAACTATTAAATTGCAAGGGTCTCAGTTTCCAACAAATTATTGTTACTTTTTTTACTATATTTACCAGGTTCCAGTTTGGAACCTCAAGCGCTTGTGAGTAAGTATGTCTGTATAATGTTTAGTCAAATATTATCCGTACTAGCGACGTTAAACTAATTTAACAAAACAATAAATACCAAATTAAAATTGACCGTATGTTATATTTTATATTACACATTGTACTATCAATTGTATAAAGAAAGGCGCTAAAAACCCTGTTGAGCGTCGATAAATAAAGTATGTAAAAAAGCTCGTTTTGAAATAGTTCCCAGCTTGTACATACCGCTGCTATCAACATTGTACTTCTGAAAGGACTCCCTGTAAACCATTTTGAAAACTACTCTTAGATCTACGTACCGGAATTTCTTTTATCTCTTCAGTTATTCTATGATGGCTAATTTAATTAGCACTTTTTAGTTTTGGATACAAAAACTCACATAGGACTTGGTTATGTGAGTATTGTGAAAACTGCAAGACCAGAAGACAAGTATGAGCTGATAATTTAAATAACGTAAATTCACGTTCACACGTGTTTGAAATTTCTGCAAGTGTGTACCTAGGATTATAGAAATAATTGAGTAGTTATATTTTAATATCGTTCTTTTTTCGCGCAACTGTTGACGATAGTGTTGTAAAATGTAGTTTTTATCTCAAATGTCAAGTTATACGTTGAAAATGTTTTGTGTGGTCCTTTAAAGAGTGTAGTCATGGTAGTTTTATTACAATGAACAGAAATAAAGTACCTAACCTGAAACACTCTCCATTATGTGGAGAAGCTAGGAAGAACACTACCAAAGAGTCTTCAATTATTTTCCAGTTTCTAAATCTAGAGAGCTCATTAGGTCTGCGTTAAGAAAAAAATCGGAAGTTGATCTAAGAGCAATTCCCACAGGCACAGAATAGAAGGAATGCTTCTAGGGGTGAAAAAGGCGTTACCAGCGGCATGTAGCTATTCCTGTGGACAATTTCAGAATTGCTATTTTAATTGGGCATTTATTGATCAAACCTTGTAATTATTCTACTTAGAATTTTGGCTTCCGGGTCTCTTAAAGCAACACTAGAAGTTAGTTTTGAAAATTGGTTTTATATATTTTTTCTTTAGCTGAAGGATATATTAATAAAATGCTACAGAAAAATGTTTCAACATCGTTATAAAGACACATTGAAAAATGTATAGATTTTATTTTAACCCTGTACATATCTATATAAATAAAATAGTATTTCAAAAATATTCTTACTGTAAGAATAATAACAATGATATCCTTGCAAAGGACTTACTTGGCAAATGCCCGTTAGAAATAGGGTACGGTTCAATCTAGTAGGTCATCAAAATTAAGCGATGCTATTCATTAAGATGTTGCGAAATAACTAGTTCTGTTTCACTCGCCCCATTTACAAAAATACACATATTTATCTGAATATGTTTAAATAAAACAAACGAAAATAAAACTACGGACGTAGTTTGCAATGAGAAGCTCAAACACGGTATTGATAGCTTATATAGAACTGTGTGAAATAGATATATATATTTGTTTATGGAGTCTCGGTTCATCAAGAATTATTTAAAGTCATATCTTATGATTCCTAGCGCAGTGGCTTGTAGGAACATATAGCTTATTATTAAAGAAAAAAGAAATCACAAAGGTAACTACAATAATATTTAATTATCAGAAAAAGAAAACTGTCATATGATTTCGACATTTTCTTTTTCTTTGTTATTTACTGGTCTCGTCTGTTATTTGGTTCCACAACCGATCGATGACTTCTAAAAAAAGATTAAAATAATGGATTAAGATAAAATCGATCCAGTGGTTTCCTGTTTAAATTATTATTACAAAATCAGCAATATCTTATGAGGTCGTTTTGTCGTAACTCGTTTATCGTTCTGAAAACTGAGCTTTAAATGCATTTCGTGCCTTTTCAAATGCACATATATTTATAAAAAATATCTGTTGTTTTTAGGAGAAAATTTATAAATATACGAAAATGTTAACAATGGACTTCCAAATTTTAAGAAAATTTTATAACAGTCTCATGGAAGCCTTTGCGGATATAGTGGGCTCCACTATGGCTGAAGTGACCATATTTTTTTAGAAAAAATAAATGACAAATCTGGAAAAGTTCATAAAAATAGAAACGGAATTTGTATTTATTATTTTATATTATAGACCCAAGAATAAAATTACGATAAATCTATATCGGAATGATTTTCTTATAAAAATATCTAAAATAATATTTTGTGTAAAATATATTTTTTTAATGAATTGACTTTTTTTAAATATAAGGTTTATCTTTTAAAAACTCATAATGATTTCATAATTACACTTGGTTTTACATACTTCTACTATTTCAATATTTAGTTAAATTTTTCGCTGGTCCACATATTATTTACTTTCGCTAGGTAAAATTCAATAATATATAAAATATATTGAAAAGATATTTGTTTATCCATATAAAATTTAAATACCCCTTCATTATGGCATGATATTTCATCATTTTTTCGCTATTCCTCAAGTTTTCATTAGTAATATAATTTTTAATAAAGTAAATTTCATTAAAAAATTCACCATTTACCAATTATCAAATTTCATGTATTTGAAATAAAAGAAACGTTTTCCTCAACAGTCGTCCACAACGAAATTTCTCGTAGGATTATCCATTCGACTACGAACACGATGTTCTAAAACTTAATTTCTGTACTTTAAGACAAAACAAATAATAAAGGAGAAATAAATAAATCGAAAGGACAACGCTCTAAAATAAAGGACTGTCCTCTATAATAAATGACCTATGGTCACCATAACTATGCCTCAACACTGAAGACCGGTTTCTGAAAGCTTATTAACTATAACCAAATGGTCAGAAAATGGTTGCTATGGTTACTTATGGGATTGTCATATTGTTACTGAGTTTAGCTAAATGGTTAAACTCGGCTAAGGTCCTGAGTGACACCACAAATAACAACCAAACGTTTTATAACTTGTGGTTAAAAAAAATAATACTTCAGAGTTGGTCAAAAAAAAAAAAATGATGCATGTCTTTGAATAAATTTGGAAAGTTATAGGTACTCACATAACCTTTGAAACTACGTAGCTACTGAGCAAATGTAAATTTTGCTTTAAAAAGTTAGATTTTCTTAAAAACAAATCTTGTTTATTTATGTAGTAATTTATTTATTTATAAAATAAGCACAAAAGTAAAATTATATATAACACATAAACAAAAAACTTCCAATAAATAAAATAATAAGCTTAACGAAATGGAATATGTGACCACCTCCTTCATCAATACAGATTCTGATTCTCTTGTAAACTGTAAAAAAATTCTAACCCAACATTATTATTGGGGATTTACCTGCTGTGTGACCAAAATTGTTATAAAAAAATGAATGATCAAACACAAGTTTTTTAAACTTGATAAATTTTTTAATTTTCACAATATTTTATTTTGGAAACTTTACCAAGATCATTTAAAAACCGTTTACCTATATGCGAATTTCACCCAGTAAAACTATCAACTATTCAATATATTAAAAATGATATTACAGTAATAAATAGTTTTTGTTTTAATTGCTTGATTATCTCCAACATGCCCGATATTACTGTCTTTCTCCTCCACGACTTACCCTGATATATATTTTTTTGCATCACACGTTAGCCTAATATTGAGCAGTCCAATCAGTGCAGTTGCGTCACTGGAAACGTTAAATTTTTTGTGACGTCATGTTTAGTACGTCTACATAGCATCTATGTCATATTGTAATATTCGTACGGTCACTTGCATCTTAGTGAAATAAAAATATAAGAATAAGTACAGAGAGAAACAATTAAGCTATTCTATAATAGGTTAAGTAATCCTAAAAAGGGCTCATGTGATCCAAAAATATGATCAATGAAAAGAAAATAGAAATACGTTGAATTTAACCTAAAAAGCTATGCACTACATACAATATCAATGGAAATCTATAAGAAACTGCAAAATAAACAACAAACTAAATAAAAAAGATTTTTATAAATTACTTTAAGATAGATATGTATCAAAAAAAAAAATAATAATAATAAAATCAGAGCGTATTATAAAATGTGAAATGTAAACATCTTTTTATTTAGCGATACCAATGCAAACGTCCCTATATTAAATAAACACTTTTAAAATTTGTAAATCTTCAAAATGACTATCGAACACAAACTAAATATGACTTCAAAAGGTATGTTTTAGTATAATAAAAGAGTGAATAGCAATATTAGTCTATAATTCACATGCAAAAAAATCGATTTTTTTGCCACTAAGTTTGTCATTGCAGTTATGATCAACTACGTTCTGATTGAATGACTGACCTATACTCTAATAATTTTTGTACAAAATACATTTTAACATAATAATAATTTTAAAAAAATCAGCTGTGGCCACCACAGGACTGACGGCCATCATAAAGTACTTGTATAAAATACATTCTAGCAGCAGAGTAGAAATAACTTGGCCTAATATTTTCTAACAGAGATATTATTTATTGAAAAAATTTAGACTTTTTCGAAACTTTTCGTTTTATCAAAAAACGTCTCAAATAAAAGTTATTAGTTATTGCATTTATAGCAACTTTAGTAAAATAAATTTTTTCGAAATATTTTTCTGTTGCTAAATATTCTCAAAAATCTTAAAATCGACACGAGAAAGTCTCATTTCTAGTCAACCGATTTTTACCAAAAGTTGATCAATTCGTGCCATTGATGGCAGAAGCTTAAATATGAAGTTTCATAAAAATCCTTTCAGCCGAATTTGCTCTGTACGTGTACACACACGGACAGATAGATCGACAGACATCATGCTAAAAATAGTCAAAACGTAATGTATGGACCTCAATTCGTGGAGATCCATCGACAGACAGATCGACAGACATCATGCTAAAAATAGTCAAAACGTAATGTATGGACCTCAATTCGTGGAGATCCATCGAAATCTCGAAATGTCAAAATCGGTATGATCACAATACCTCCCTTATATATGTTGGCGGTCGGTAATATATATATTAATAAAAATAATTATAATAATAAAAAGACATTTAAAATAAGGAAAGTTTGAAGATGAAAATTTTCTTTAATGAGCCAGTATTTTTACAAGATCCTGCATATAAAAAATTGCTTTGCTATGGTGCTGTTTTATTATTGCTAATTTTAAACTTCTGAATTACATTACATTTTGTGCTATAACTTATTATTTGAACTAAATCTCATATCCAATCTCATGTATTTGCGTAACCCTAAAGCTCTGCTGTATTTTAATAGATTCAATTCTAACATAAACATGTTCTCGTTAAGGATTTCAGTAAACGAACATGATACGTCTAGTCTGTTATTTAAGACTATAAATTCTTATTCACACACGATGAAAGTATTGGATAACTGGAGTCACATCACAACTTCTTAGGGATTTACTGTTTGCTATCTAGTGACTATAGGGATTTAATAATCTTTAGATTGGATACACGCTGACACTAGCGTATTTTTATTGCAACATAAAATTGGATTTAGGCCGGTCATTGCCTACTGTGTTCAAACTTAATAAAAAAAAAGGCGTCGCGTACTGCCATCCAATGTTTCTTACGGGATATTATAATATGTTATTACATGGAAATTTCAAATAAAGAGATTATATAAACATCTACAATGTAAGATTTTATTAACACAGTTAATCTTCATCAGTTATCAATATAGTTAGGACACAATTACTAATTTTTGAAATCAGCTCAAAACATTCATATCAAGCGACAAATATATTCTACTGTATCTTATTAAATATTTTGTACAATTCGCTTCCTTAAAATTGTGATGCATATTGTATTTCAGTCGTTCAAAGAAATACTATGTTTACAAATCACAAGTTTTTTACAAAGTCGAAAGTTTTACTAATCAGTAGACCTATGTAAATATAAATTGCGAAGATTATTGATAAAATGAGCTAGAATTTTTCCATCTATATCTCTCTGCTATTAATTGTACTCATTACTGCCGTTATTAATCTTTATTTAGGTTTATTTTACATTATTAAGAGTAAAATATGTCAAAGCTACATTTTTAATAAGTACGCTTATGAAAACGTATTAACTCAAGTTCAGGGCCTAATCACTCGTTCTCTAGTTATCAATGGAGAGCTGCTAATCTGAAGCTGCATTTAGAGCTCTTTAAATTAGTTGACTCAGTACTGTACGTTATACATATGCTTAATAGATTGTTTTAACGTTCGATGTAGCGTTTACAGCTCTTGGAAATTAGAATTACGAATAGTCCGACATCTGTGTGTCTTTAAACAAACTGCGGTGACTTTGCAAAATGTTTATTATCTATTATTGTTTTTATAATTCTGCTGTCCTAGATTTTTACTAATTAATCCTAACCTTATTACATAAATTATCTAATTGATCATATTTACTGTTTGTCTTTGTAATTTTGAGCAAAATTTATATGAGGCATACAATATGTATGGTACTCTCCGATAGACTGAGATAGCCAATGTGTTTATATGTCTGTCTCATTAAAACAACTCACTAGATATAAGTTTAGAAAATTATGCACAATCGACAACGAACAACGTATTAAATTTAGAGGTCTGAACAGTTGCACGTCTAACCATATGACAAACTTGTTAGTAACAATCAACAGAGTACAAGCTATAGTCTACAGTCTATTAATTTAAGAGCTCTGAATGCGGTTTAAGTCTTAATAGGTTTTAATCCGATTAAATTTAAAAGAACAATAGATTTTTTTCCAATTAAGTATGATTGAAACATATTATGACCTAACTTAATCGCATTCTATTTATCAATATTATTATTCGTAACTATCGATAATTATCTAAAATTTGGGAAAAACTACAAGGCAAGAATTAAACTATATAGCTGCCTATGAAAACATGAAGAAGACCATCCAAATTTTGACTCTATATCCTACTTTTGTGTTTAAAGAATGTTTTGCTACTTCTCATTGAACATTTGAAGTAGAAAATTTTAAATTATTACATTAAATGAAAAGCGTTTTTAGATTATCTCGGAATTTATTAAACCTTCTTTCATCCGAAAAACATCCTTTTAATTTAAGACAGTTTGGACTACTCGATGCATTCTCGCTATGAGTTTGCTCAAAACTGTATTGAGAAAATTAATCCATTCGGTTTGAAGAATGCTTCACAATTTTTCATTCGATTTCTGACACATTTTTTGAACGCTCCTTCAGCTTCATCCACAACAACTCTATGGGACTCTGTAGTAACCATATCATAACTCTGAGCGTATTGTTCTTCTCTAGAGTACACAAATAGTTGGAAATCAATGGGAGCGTTTAGCAAATGAACTGTTGAGTATGTTGACTGACATCGGTTCGCTGAGCAAGCCTTCTGACTTTACGGTTACTATAAGCAGCTTAACAATTTACTAAGTGACAAATTTGAACTCTGTCACCGTTTGTGTTTGTCACTAAATGACAAATTAACAGTCAGCAGTACGTGGCTTGCAGTTTGTTTAGCAAACTTGCATCAGTTGACTGTAATCGCCAAGTAAATAGGTTAAGTGTAGGTTTTTAGCATACAAAACGCATCAATATCTTGTGGCGTGGATCATTGTGATGTATAAATACAAAATTTGGATGTATTAAGCGGGATGAATTGCCTATCCTAGTAAAGAATAAAACTGCCTACAAAAGTACCAATCTTGCCCTGTGTTTTTCAGTTGGATACGATACAATTAGGGATCATTTTTTCAGTCACTGATAGATTTTCAAGAGAATAATTTTGCAATATATACATCAACAAATATATTGCATGTTGCAATGTAATTCAATTGCTTTTATTTATTACAGACAGACATTGAATTTTCTTTACAAAAGACATTTCCTGTTCATTCAAAAGAATCAATATTTTAGAGCAATGACTAGGATCAAGTAAGGATCTCTTTTTTGATCTAGCCTATTTATATTGTAAGCCGTTCTTACTTCTCCCATCCCTGTACAAAATCTATGATCAAGCCACTGATCCTAACTTGTTTTTCTCTCTTTTCTTGTTGAAACCCGTATAAGATACTTGGGTCCAACAGAGCGTCCCTAATATTGTTCTCCTGCCTATGATAATATATATGGGTGAAATCTGGGATTCAATCTTGACCCAGATATACAAGATTTATTATCTCTTTGTGTCTGTATTTAATCAAGGACTGACCCTTAAGAGGATCATTAAAGTTTTGATGTACCATGAAGTTAACAATTAGCACGTTTGAGAACAATGTGTTATCTCTTGCATATCATGTCTTTGTGCATAGGGGATTGTGTTATGTTTTGTTTTAAATGGCGGCCATGAGAGTTTATGAATTATGCGCTAGATTTGAAAGATAGCTAATTACTTATGGTTCTATATGAAACGTTTTGTTAGTTTGGAATAATAATTAAACTGAATATATTGGATTAGCTGAAAGGTCATTGTGATATGTAATTAGATAAGAATATTAACAGATATACATGAAGATTTCTTGATTCTCAAATTATTTTCTTCATCTTCTTTCATCCCCTGCTTGAGATGGAGGAGACAGGAATAACGATCATGAATCGGTCAATGCAAATAACGGGCAAGGAGAAGATTTAACTAGTGCTAGTATATAATAATGCTTCTCAAAGCGCGACACAAATAGCATAGTAGGCAGCTACTTATTTTAGTGGACGACCCACCGTAAATTTTCAATGAAGTTGTAAAGTTCAGAAGAAATATATAAATAAGTTGGTTGTTGCTTCAATCATTTATCTTCTTTAAAGGCGCAAATAGTCTTTGTTGCTGTGCGCCAAAAATTAACTAACTAACCAGTCTGCTTTAAAATTGAATTGCATTTATTTTATTGATTTATATTTATTTGACCTAACCAACAAAACACGAGGTTGCAATAGTAGGGAGAGAAACTATTGTTACATATAACAATAATAATACATATACCTATTTATGGTATCGATATATGCTTTTTCCAATTATACATAGTTATTATGTGGGATTTTATATAGCCCTAAATAATTAATAAGATACAATGATAATGATTAGAAAATAATACCAGTTATAGTGTGACATATAGTATTTCTGAATTCTCGACATTTTTCATTTCTCGAGAAATGAAAAATTATACTTATTTTCTCGAGAAAACTCGAGAAAAAAAATTATTAGAATACATATCTTTTTTTTAATGTTAAAAATATTGTAGAGGATAAAAACATGTTAAAATTATAGTCACATTACATTACTAAAGTATTCATTCAAATAACATTAGAACAAATGGATAACGGGACTTTAAAAATGATTATGAAAACGGTACGTAATTGCATATTAATTGAAAATACATATGTATAGAGAAATTTTCAAGAAATTCATAATAATAGTAACAATTATTTTATTTAACTTGTAGGTAATCTATTGCATGACATTTTAAACTGAACAAAAAATGACATGAAATTGATTATAATAATAATACACTAAATTAAAATAAAATATTGGAACAATAAATGCGAATTAGCTAAATATTATTAATCGCTTCTTATCTGTTGCCAAAGTTGCGCTGCGGGAGACTGAAAACAAATTTTATCAAAATTAAATTATAATCACCAAACATTATGGGAAAACCTCATAATCTTTTACGAAATGTTAGTAGCACTGCTAGTAGTGCTACTACTAATGCAACTACGTACTACTTATCATATTTCTTGCTCTGACTCAGTATCTGGATGTCGCACTCTTTTCATAAACGTCAAATTTTGTTGTAGAATTAAGTAAATGATTATGAGCTTGCCCCTATATTTTTTAAAAATAGTTTTTTTAAAAGCACAATGCGTTTAACGTGGCGTCGAGAAAATTTTACATTTCTCGAGGATTGAAAAATGAGAATTGTAACTTTTTCTCGAGAAATTTTCGAGAAAGAATTCTCGAGAAGACGCACTATTATATTAAAAATCAAATATTACACCGCGTAAACACAGCGAGCTGCCCAACACAACTTTAGTTACCGTCTTCAGTTGTCTCTCGTCTCTTAGTACCAGTATCAGTTTAGCCAAATTACGGACAAACAGGCGGATGGAAATTGTACTTTTCGCGGGTATCATCTTATAATCGCCTTAAACGTGTAGAAACCAAATAATCGGACAAAATATAGCAAATATGGCCTCTAATTTTATTCCTACTTCTAGAAAATTAAAACGTTGAAGATAGCGTCTCTAAATCTATCCCTTTTACAAGTTGTGGCTGCTATTTATTATATCCTGTGTACACTTTTATCTAACAATACCAATTAAAAATTTTAATTAATAGTCAAACATTTAAAATCGTGTCAAATAATAAAAAAATATATGGTCATGAATGTAAGTTATTGTTTGTCGTTAAAAACTTTAGAGTGGCGCGGCAGTTAACGGCATACATTTATCTTGTTGTCATCCCTTTTTAAGCCAATCTGTCAAAGTTTACGTCCTTGTTTTATTCTGCTTGTTTTAGACAAAACCGTTTAGCTGTCAAGTCACTTTTGAAATCCATTCATGGAGAAGTCCGGAAACTGATTTTTGGACAGTTTTAAATTACACTACTTTTATTACTACAATCTATTCAGGAGAACATGTTATCCAACAAGAACTACTTAAACCGGGCAGAATACAATTGAATTGCTAAATGTAAAAATATGTCATGACAGGTTTTTTAAATTTTACAGCAGACAAATATTTCTTTAGTAAAGCTAATTGTAAAAACAAATACAAGAAACTTTAGTACATTTTACAAAAATTTTACAAAATTATGAATGTTTTAAACTCCATTATATTATAAAAGGCTCCCTCTATTAAAACGTTTTTAAATTTTTTGCGCTTCAAAAAACTGTTCAGCCTTGGGATAGTGATTATTAACTAGAAAGCAACATTTCGTACACACTCATTTTATAACACAATTAATTGAAATTAAAACTTAAGGGTAAACTAAAAAAAGTAATGGTTTTATTTTAGGAAAAATCCACTAAAATTTTGTAATGACGTGATTATTTAACCTTTTTGTTACACCAAATCTGTAAATGATAAATGACAACTAAATAAAGAAAATGAAATTGCGCAAAAAGCAATGCAAAGTATTCAATCAAAAAGTAACAAAATGAAAACAGGTAAGGCATAATATTATAAGGAAGTAATTGGATTCGGACTGGTCAGAAATTAAAACAATATTTTAACTTAATGTAAGGCATAATATTATTAAAAAATCAAAAATGTATTCATCTTCTTATAACTCTTGGCGTCCATTGACCGCATGTCATGGAAAATTGATCTCCAAGTTACCAAACTCTTCTGAGAAATTAGACTTCCTTAGTGCATTTAGTGACCAGCCCATTGGTGGAGGGATTACAGTTCAATGTTCGGGGCGAACTGTAGGTTATATAAAACTGGTAGAATTTTGAAATTGAGAAAGA
Source organism: Liopterus haemorrhoidalis (assembly GCA_963971575.1). Taxonomy (NCBI): domain Eukaryota; kingdom Metazoa; phylum Arthropoda; class Insecta; order Coleoptera; family Dytiscidae; genus Liopterus; species Liopterus haemorrhoidalis. The sequence continues at coordinate 16,009,477 of OZ020612.1, read as the reverse complement.
AATTCTCTATTCTCTTAGAACATTTCTCTCCACTTTGACATTTTTTCAACATTTTTATTCAGGAGATTATTCAATATATATTATATACCTGATAACGAACTCAGGAGCACAATTTTTAATATAATTGCTGATAAATAGAGATGCAGAAAAGTAAATATTGATATTAAGCTAAATAGATTTTAAACAATAGGTTATAAATGAAATGTATGGTATGCCGCACTTGCATCACTTCGTAAGCAGTGACATTTCGTACAAAAATCTGTACCTCGAATAAAATTTTAAATATTATGGAATAAAAATAGTAAATTTTAATGGTTAATCAATATTAATGGGGTGTTTTCCTTAATTAACTTTTAACAAAAAATTAATATATTAACTTTTGTAGATCCGATTTGAAAAAGTTACAGAGTTACAGTTTGTTGAAAAAAAAAAAAAAATTCAACATATCACCCTATGATATATTTGGTTGAATCTTTCTAGGCTAGTTACTTAAAGACCCTGTACATAAGCTGACTCCAACATTTCATTACAAAATATATATAGTTTACCACAGCATTTTAAATTACAAAGTATAAAATGGTGCCGTTTTTATATTTCAGTAAACCATAAGGTATTAATTTTAATTTTCCTCACTTCCTTTAGCAGTAATGCTTTTCGCATTATCGTTCCTATTACTTAAATTTACTTTTGTCTTTATTACTGAATACTTCTTGTTTCTCTTTTTCACAAGAGGAAGCTTTTCTTACAAATGGAAGTACTTTATCTTAAGCTAGTGACAACGTACTGGAAATGGAGCATATTTTAGTGAAAATTGAGGAAAACAACTGAAATTTATTTCTTGAATTCAGGAAAACTTGTTTACTACTATCTTGATATACTTTAGAATTTATAGAAAAATGTTTCTAGGTGCCTAGAAAAATCCCTCTCTTTATCTCACTCTCTCTCTTCCTTTCTTCTTAGGCACTGTTAGTTGAGTTGACCGTTAGCCTCATACCAGTCCTTCATCTAAATTTATTATGGTGGGCTTACATATAGATAACGATAGTGAGCGAATATGAAAGAATATAGTTTCGCGAATGGTCCGTTGTCTCATTCGGAATTAATAAGACGTTTATATTAAATGAATATTCTCATTAATCATTGCTCCATTCGTAAAAATATTTTGCTGGTTCACAGTTCATATCTTCTAAGGTTTTCATCAACGAACCTGACTTATGTGACTTCTTTTATTTATTTATTTTTTAAAATTATTATCTCAAAGATTCCGTAAGCATTCAAGCTGGAAATAATGTTTCTTTATTCCATTCCAGTTTCTAAATGAAACCAAAAATGGCAAAATTATTAATAAACATAAAACCCTCACATAAAAAAATACCGGTGTAATAAATGTAGTACTTTTGTAATAAAAGAGTACTATAATATGTTCGCGGAGAACGTGCAGTCGATGTAAACATTAGAATTATGTCACTCTTGCTGTAACTGGACGAAAAGACATTGATAGTGATTTTAGTGTATTTTTTACCAATCACAGCAAATTTGACATAGTCATAATATTTACATCGACTGCACGTTCCCTGCGAACAGAGTAATTTTTTGTTTTGTTGAATAAGTTAAAAAAATTACAAAATTAAATAACAGTTAAAATACATAGAGATGACGAATATTTTCGTTTTTTTGCTATCGAAAGCAATTGTTTTCGACAGTAGCGGACTGGCAAAATTCTCCGGCCCTGGAAAATTGAAATAAATCGGCTCCATGGGGTCAAGACCCGGCCTCATTGGTCTAAAGACCGGCCCCATTGCTTCAAGAATCGGCCCTATTGGGCCCGGCCTACCGGGAAATTGCCCGGAATCCCGGTGGGCCAGTCCACCACTTGTTTTCGATATTTTTACTATTTTTATTTTATTTTTTTTATAAATGCCAACGTTTTCAAATGAGAGAGTATCAAATCCAAAGTGGTGTAAGAAACATTTTATTGATATCGAAAAAACAACCCGTTTTAGTTAGATTCTTTTATTAAATTACGGTTCCACTCTATTCGAAATTCTTAAGAATGAAATACCAGGAGAAGATATATGACTTACATAGATGCGGAACGAGGGGGATCCGGGGTGTTCCGGGGGGGGGGGGGATGCAAATCTTCTCTGGTCCTCAGTTCCCCCCCCCCCAAGAAATACTTAGAGAAAAATGTGTGCACAACAAGGATCTGTGTTTTAAGGAGGTCATCACTTATATTTTAGAAGTGAGGACGTTTTTTTTTAGGTCATAATTTGTTTTAGAAGTGAGGACCTTTTGTCCATTACTAACGATAAAAATAATGCCTTCCTCAAATATTTCCTACCTTCCCTACCGGATTTTACTCAAATAATTCCTGGCCCCACCAGATTTTAAGAGCTATCGCCGCCACTGAACTTACGCCACTTTTGCATTTAACAGAATTGTATTTCTAGTTTCTGCTACAAAATGCAATCAATTTTTTTGAAAATGTGACTTAAACCACTTTGGTTTTAACCCCGTTAGCAAGATTTTATTGTAATATGTGCTACAGTAATTTTTATATAAATAAATAATTGAATACAATTTATTCAGTTTTCTCGACAATAGATATATTTATGGGCACATTAAAGACATTTCGGTCTGTCGGGTCCGCAAATAAATAAATGAAAATAAAATAAAATAAACTATTGTTTACAGTATTTTAACTAAAAACATTGTAAACCTGACTGTTCTTGGATGCGTTTTTATTAAGCTTATGCATAAATATATGTTCATACCGAATCCGAACGAACTCAAATTTTATTCGGCCATACTGGCCAGGACGGAAACGAATACAACAGAATTCATTCTTTTATTTTCTTTTGTCGTTTACCCACACAAAATTTGCTGTTCGTTTTTATTCCTTCGATACTGTACGCTATATATAACCTAGAGTTATTTTTTTCTCCTGATATCTTGTGTACCAACCAGGGTTGCAAGATTATTATTTTACCAAATCGGGACTTTTACCAAATAAATATAAAAAAATCGGAATTAAGGCGCAAAAAGCGGGACAACTGTTTATAAAAAGACTCCCAAAATAAAAGTGATGAGTAAAAAAAAGGTCTTCACTTCCAAATTAGAACTGATGAGCAAAAAAAAAAGGTCCTCACTTCCAAAATAGAACTGATGAGCAAAAAAAAGGTCCTCACTCCCAAAAAAAAGTGATGAGCAAAAAAAGTTTTTTTGATTAATTCGTGATTTTAGCTGTCCCGCGCGGGACAATCTATTTTTGTTCAAAAAGCGAGACGTCCCGCGAAATTCGGGACGTCTGGCAACCATGGTATCAACACTCGTTAAATCGCACAGTTGAAATCTATTTTTTTTTTTTACACTAATAGATGCCAAATCTACCTTCCCAGGAAATCTCTGGTTTTAGCAAATAATTTTTTAGCTCTGAGATATTGGTTTATTGCAGACTAATCCTCTCCAGCGCATAAAATAACGCTTGTTTAGCTCGAGGTACCGAATATCTGGTAGTCTACTCCATCCATATTGTCCTCTTTTATCCACATCATGTGTCTTATCATCTTGTTCTCATTTCTTTGTAAAATTTATTTTAATAAGGTCTGTGTTTTGGAACCATGTATAAAAATATCATGGAAATTTTTAACCGAATCAAATTCTTTTATGTGCATGAGAATTGTGGAATAAAATAACAAAATTTTACCAAAGTCTGTAACTGCAATCTGTGAATATATCAAAACATATATCTTTGTTCTTCACCACTTAAATATTTTCGCTTTCCCGCACTCTTTCTTGTTCCCCGCACTTGAAATTTCACGTAAAAATATTGTAGTTTCAACAACACCACTTCAGTTCATCCTTTCTTGAGTTCTCTTCCGTTTCTCTCAAGCAGACTGTGGTTTAAAAAGGAAATTCTAGAATTTTATACTCAAAAAAAGCACAGAATATTTAGTATTTATGATATTTTCTTCATGGTATCTGTGCTATACTATATTCTGTGCAGATACATAATTGTTACTTCTGCCACTTCGAAAATAATCTTTTGTATAAGGTTATTAATTTCCACGAGTATAAATAGTAAATTTAAATTTAAAATGCAAAACTTCTATAAAATTAATTTATATGAAATTTATTCATGTGGAAACTATTTATAATTTCTTTATAAATTAACCAATAAATTTCTAGTCGAGGCAAGGAACGTTAATAACATTTTCCTATTTGAATAATTTTTAAATTTAAATTACGACTATAATAAAACTAGATTTACAAAACCATAAATTATACTATACTACAAAAAGTAACCGGCTTCCAGCTGGGGTTTCTTCGATTCTTGGAGTTCTTCTCCAGGTTTCTCGGGAAGGAAATCTCGGATATATTATTATAATTTTAATTTTCCAAATATTGAGAAAAAATGGTCGGGGAATCAGGAAATATGATATGATAAAATGCTTTTAGACATACTCATAGCAATTCGACCAACGTCAACACAAAATGAAAGAAAATTTTGGAATTCTGGTAAATTTCTGGCATATTAAAGATCCCGATTTTATGAATGTTCTATCCCTGCTTCATTTTAAAATGAAAAATAAAAATTGCGATTGTTTTTATCATAGAACTCAAAATAAAACACTCGGTAATGTTTCAAAATATTTGAATTTATTAATACGTATTTCGGCTTATGAGGCCATCATCAGAATACAAAGAGTTTACAAAACTGAACAATATAGATGGTAGTATATATTTGTTCAGTTTTATAAACTCTTTGTATTCTGATGATGGCCTCATAAACTGAAATACGTATTAATAAATTAAAATATTTTGAAACATTACCGAGTGTTTTATTTTGAGTTCTATTTTCAATATGCTTCAATGAGAGCCTACAACTGAATCTATTAATTTTATTGTTTTTATTATCTTCTATATATACATATATATATATATATATATATATATATATATATATATATATATATATATATATATATATATATATATATATATATATATATATACATATATACAAATAAAAGTCAACGTCTCTCTGTCCGCAGCCTGTCTGTTTATCCGTATGTGCGTTTTTCGCTCGAGAGCAGTTGATCCGTATTTCATGCGGTTTTTTCTATCTGTAGCTCCATCATCTAGCCAAGTTTTTAGCTGTGTTTTATTAAAAACAGTTCAGTAGTTCCAGAGTCATAACTATGTATATGCGAGCGGGCAAAATGAAATCTATGTCTTCCGTTTATATCTAACACATTTTCTTGAAATTATCAGCGACAACATAAACATCGTCAGCAGCAAAGTTGGTTTACGATTTATATAGGTACATTAATCAGAATAGAAATGATTTTTAAAATATCTTCTGTAATTCCAATGATATAAAGGTATTTGTTGGTGCGCGTAAATCAAAATCCACATTTTCAGTTTACATTTAACGCTTTACTTGACAATTGCTAATCTGATTACCATGTTTTTTTTTTTTTTTTTTGTCTTTATTAAAATAGTTTCAGTAGTTCCCAGTGAAATTTGTGCGCATGGCTAAAACGAAATCTTTGTTTTCCGTTCATATTTAACGCATTTTTATGAAACTATCAGCGATAACATAGTTTGTCAGCAGAAAGATTGATACACGATTTATACACTCATTAGAATTAAAAGAATTTTTAAAATCTGTCGCGAAGCGATGAATTTTTTAATCGACCAGTTACTGAATAAAACTGAATATCCTCAATCATTGATTAACAGATCGTCATTTAAATTCACTAAATCAGTAACTAGACTCATATTAACTGAAATTTTTATCGCGCTCACGTGAAAATATACTTATGTTATTCTCTGGAAGATTCTAAGGTCGCTGGATAACCGATTATACCTTATAGGACCATACATGTAGTAATAATATAGAATGAAATCATAGCTGGACGCCGGTAGCACGGGAACACTTGTCATTAGTTTTAGATTACTCGAAATTAGAACTACAATTTTATACGTATATTTCATGGAAATATAAAAACTATGAACAATTTATTATCTCGGTTGGTTTTACATCTTACTAAAAACAGGAACTAAAAACCCATTAATTTGTCAAACGCGGAGCATTGACAATTTATCATTTTTACCCTAATCCAATACTGATTGGAGCAATTCAAAAAGCATCACAGACCATAGATATTATCCGAAGTACTCTTGAAATGGAAGGATTCTCGCATTATTCAAAACGGTTCTTTCAAATGTCTGCAGTTTTTTATTTGCAGAAGAATAGGAGATAAAAACTATTGTAGAAAAGAAAATAATTGCCTTTTAAAATTTTAACTATTCATCTCATGTAAGAGAAGGGAATAAGTTTTTAGAATTTATTTTTACCAAGTTTCATTTTACATTGTCTTTAATGTTTTGTATTGAATTTAAATGGATTTCAAACTTGAACCATATTTATTATTGTAGAGATGGGATTATAAGCTCATAAAATACACATCAAAATAATTTATTTGTTAACTTATGAAGATTTTGTTAATTGTGAGTAGGCAGTGCCGCCGGGTGTGTTCGGCCGCCCATGTGCGAGCATTCGTCGGACTGCCCTTTGCTAAAGCCCAAATAACGAAGATATTGATAAAAGTTAACACATCTGCGCGTTCTGGGTTCGATTCTAGTGAATATTGGCCCAAGGATGGTTGAAGCACGCTCGGCGGTTCTGTTTACTTCCGATTGGTCGATTGGTGGGGTGTTTATGGGGTAATATATGAACATTATTTTCTTGATTTCATTGAATATCCTTGGACCATGTGTTAATCAATATAAGAAATTCTTGAATTAGATGAGTTACGTCCGTAGTTTATAATATTATGGGGAAGTAACGGATTTAGGACTGATCAGAAATTAAAACAATGTTTTAACTGGGCTAGCGTTTCGATTTATATTTTAAATCTTCATCAGAGCTATAATAATTGCGTAGATACAATTTTCTGTTACAATTTTTTAAAATATAAAGAAGAGAAAGATTCTTTATACTTTCAAAAATTATGGGGGGGAGTACAGATGATGCTTTTCTTACACCACTATTACGATGACATTTATTGTATAGTAACAATGCTTTAAAATCACCCTGTACTTAATTTGTACACCTAACAATTATACAAACAATTCTTGTTAGTTATTTGATTGTTGTAATAAACTTACAGGTGGTCCCCTGTAATTTTCCTTTTGCCCCCTTATGACGATTCACCGTCGCATATAAATAACATGTCTACCATCATTAGTGGCGAGATATTTCCGCGGTAAATCATAATACGTGTCCTTAACCCTGTTGGTAGCACTGAACAAGTCATAGGCAAGATTTATTAAGAGTGCTGACAGCAACTATAAAGGAACTAACACAGAGATCATTTCTCAAGGCACTTTAAAACAACAATGGCTGCGAGAAGTGCTCGGCGTGCACTCTCTGCTTGCTTGTGACGTCACGGCATCGGTGACAAAAGCACGTCTCTGCTAAGGTTTCCACTGCATAACGAGATATGACATACACGTACCACTTATAACTAGCACGGAGTACAGCATTTATAATAATCTAGTTAGACTAGACAGCTCTGAATAACTGGTGACGTTTTTTTTTGTTTTGTAACTAAATGAGGAGAGATAGAATATTTCGTATTTTCTGGATGTGAGATAAATGAAAATTACCTCACATCTACCCATTACAGACAAAACTGTGTGGTACGCTCAAAGAATATCTGATTGTGAAACTGCGAAATATTAATTACTCCATTTCCTTTCTAAATTTAGTTTAACTTTTCTTTTTATATTTTGTTCGCTGTTGAATGTTCGATTAAACTGCTTGTACATCTAACGAAAAAACAGAAACAAACAAATATGCTTGATTGATGTGGGCGTACAATCTCTGGTCTTTCCAATTGCCCACTATGGTGCAGAATCCTGGACATTGAAATAAACAGACAAGAGTAAGCTAGACTCTTTCAAGTTTTGGTGCTGGTGGCGCATGTTGCGAATACCATGGACCACAAAGGCTACTAATGCTTCAATTATAGAAGAAATTCAAATTCCAACCAGGATTTCAGCAAAGAATCTTTCAGTATTTTGGTCATGTATTACGCAGGACTTTTGACAACCTACAAAAATGGTCATTCAGGACAAAAATGAAGGTATCCGTCCAAGAGGAAGAAATTCCAAAAGATGGATTGACCAAATAAAATACAATACCGGGTCTAAACTAGATGTCGGTCTCAAAAATGCAGTAGTACGTCATCCTTTCCCTGTACAAAATTCTGTGGAACACAAGATATATACTGTGAATTTCTTTTATTCTGCAATATAGGTATTATTGTTACTATGGTAATTGAAATCTGACAGCAATGTAAAATTGCGTTTCTTTTGATTTGCAACATAGGCGATTTAACATTGCTGTCAAAATAATTTGAGCCGACCGGCGTAGCGTAGTAGTAACACATGTGTTCTGCGTTGCTAAAGTCTCGGATTCGAAACCCATTCAGGCATGGATTTTCTCCAAAATAAGATTCGTCCTGGCTAATTGCCAAAGCATCAAGGGCAATAATAATAATAATAATAATAATAACGTGTCTCGACATAATGCTGCACTCCGAGTGCTCTACTATCATCTTAGACATGCCTATGGTATTGATCAAATACCGGTTATACCGTACGTCCCTTCTGACATAGAATCGGTGGTGGAAAATTCCAAGTGCCGTATTTATTGGAATTATTCCTTCCCCACCTCGAGGTTACTGACAGCCACTAAGCCGAACATAACCCGCCTGGGTATCGAGACCAAACAGATGTTTGTGATCGAATTCTCAAGTCCAGCTGAGAAGAATATCTCTCTCAAGGAGGAGGAAAAAGAGGTTCAAGTATATGGATCTTTTGTCCGAGCTTAGAAAGCTGTATCCCGGGTATAAAGTTAAGCTTGTAGTTCTGATAGTTGGTGTTTTGGGTGGCATGAAAGCCTCCTATCGAAGGGAAATCGAGTCCATTTCCACCTGTAGATCATCTGCCAACTCTTTGATCTGCCGGATGCAGAAAGCAGTGCTGCTCGGGTCGCTCCGCATTGTGCGGGCACTGGATCAGGCGTAATTTCCGCGGCTGCATATCGCCAGGGTTTGGGATGTAGTCGTGTGTATTTAGCTCCACTAGTCTCTAGTATGACGCGGCTCAAAAAATTGCTGAAGTTTGAGATTAGTGGACGCTTGTCAAGACCTGACAAACCCCATAATAATAATAATTTGTCGTTACTAGTTACTAATTTCAATGTTGCAGGATAAAATAAATTTACTGTATGTTCTCTTATCACATGTCCACGATATTCTGTCTTCATTTTCTTTGTGATCTGCATAATTTGATTGGTTGGGAACTCATTCTTGGAATGAACTCATCGTTGTTGTCTTGATAGATCAATAGATAGTTATTTTATTTTTACCTTTCGGTTAAAATCTACATATTATTTACATACAATTTAATTTTAGTTTGTTTTTTTCAATTACGTATTCTCATTTTTGTTTAATCTTCGTTTCAAATCTTCTTTTTTCCCTAAGACGTCCTCCATCCATTTCCATCTTTGCCCTGATTCACACAACGTACCTTCTCTTTTTCCTTCTTAAAATTTAATTTCTTCACAATTTTTCATTATATGCTCCAAGGTCTCTCCGTCTTCTCCATAAATCCTGCGCATTCTTTGGTCATCCGTTCTCCAGTACTCATTTTCTCTTTCCCCATTTCTGCATCTAAACCTGGCTGTTAAGATCTTTTTTAATCCATTACTTTGGATGTCGAGGTACTCGGGTATTTGCATCGTCCAAGTTTTCTTGTATTTGCCGTTATACCTCGCTCTTTTAACCTCTCACTTCTTCCTTGTCTTTGGATGTCCCTCATTCTGTGTGTTATTTTTAATGTCACATCTTATCCTTCCGACCTTTTTCTTGATAGTTCCTTAGTTCAAATTGCATTATGCTCAAATTCCTTTTCATTATGCTCAAATCTTTTCCTTCTTTTTGCTTCTCATCTGGATTGCATATTTCCTTGTATCTCTTTTCTCTCTATTTCTGTCCAGCGCTGATACAGCAAGTTTTTTTCTGGATGCCTTATTATCCTCTCTTCGAATTTAATTGTTGTCTCGATTGTCTAGGGAGATTTTAAGTTCACACCTGCAAATATACATTTTAAAAATTTGAACTTTATTTAACTGGCATGGTAAATGCTGCAGTATATTTACTGCAGACTTGTATCGTTGGTAGAAAAGAAACTATTTTGGTTACTATTTTGGTTGTCCTTATGGTTAATTGTTTGTTTCAAAATTAAACTCTTAACATTTATCATTGAATATTTTGAAAAGATAAATTCAAAACCAATCCATGAAACAAAAATAATATTTAAATTGCAGCTATGAAAAATCCGTGTTTGTTTATTTTGATATTTTTCTGTTATATCAGCTAATTGTATATTTGTGTACTTTTTGTGAAATTGAAATGTTGACAGCGGTATATTTTTCGATGATCAAACTTCCCATAAAAGCTCTGCATTGTGTGTTAAATTAAAACATAAATCCAAACAAAAATGTTACCAATAATTCTGATATATTCAAATCACTTTTTGATCATTTATGATAGAATAATCTATAAATAATTTAATTTATAATCAAAATAAATTATGTGTATATTAAAATGGTAATATAAAGGAATACAAATTACAAATATAATGTTCATATTATTATTATTATTTATTTATATACTGATCAAAGATAGTCTTTTGTATCCATACAAATCGATACAAAAAAAAGATAGAACATATACCGGCCCTAAGTATATGCATTACTTGGCCAAATCTCAATCCGATGGATTCCGCATAATTTGACCAAAGCTTAAAAAAAGGTTCGTGTTGATTGGTGTAAGGGAATGCTAAAAAAATTGAACCTAGGCACTGCAAAATCCGCATACAACACCTTTACAGGTGACGAAACTTGGATTTATTCATATGAACCGAAAACTAAGCAACAATCCACTCTTTGGGTCTTCCAAGATGAACTGAAACCCACAAAAGTTGTTCGTTCACAAAGCACTTCCAAGAAAATGATCGCTTGTTTATTTGGTTGTACTGGATATGTGGCAACCATTCCTTTAGAGGATCGAAAAACAGTTAATGCTAAATGGTATACATCAGTTTGTTTGCCAGAAGTCATCGACAAAATCACGACAAACAACCAGAAACGTTGCATCATTTTCATCATGACAATGCAAGCTCCCACACAGAACTTCAAACAATTGATTATTTGAAGGAGAAAAACACCGAATTAATGTCTCATTGCCCGTATTCACTTGATTTATCTTCTAATGACTTTTTTGTTCCCCAATGTCCAACAAAAAATGCGTGGACAGCGATTTTCATCACCTCAAGAACTGGTGAAGCATTCGAAAATCATGTTTTTGAGATACTAACTTCAAAGTGGAAAAATTGTTTCGAGAATTGGTTTGAACGCCTGCAAAATTGTATAAATCTTAAAGGTGAATATTTTGAAAAGCAATAAAACAGATTGTTCAAAGAAAAATTGTATTTTAGTTTTTGTAAAAACTAAAGTAGTCCTCGTATATGGTCAGTCATCAAAACATATATGTAAATAGCTAAAAGTAAGACAAAAATAGCAATAAATGAAAAGCTACATCTTGCTTATGTCTAGTTTTAAGAGTTTTATGTAACTGTAAATGAGTGTTTGAATTCAAAGCCTCCTGATTTTTATGGCTAAAAGCATTAAAAAAGACGAAGAGGGGTACGTTGACTTATTTTATATCCGCAATATCAGTAAGTTTCAGTCCTGAAATTTCAGTAAATTTATTTTCTATTCGGGTCACTTTTTCCTTCTTTCATAAACATCTGCTGTTTAGTATAAATCTTATTTAACCCCACTTTTCGCGTCACACGAATCTGTTGTAATTATTTTTCCTTTTTCACAGAACAGAAACATTAAACTAAAATCAATACATCAACCTAAATTTCCCTGCTACACGTGAACGACCTAAAATTATGGGTCATAAATTTTGCAAACCTGCGATAACATTAAGTCCAGGTTGAGATTGATAAACTGTTTTAATTTCTATTATACATTTCACATAACACTGTTGGTAAATGATTATGACTTGCAAATGAGACTCACAAGGTATGCCTTGTGCTCTAAATCCAACGTGAAATGGTGGAGTATGTCAGATTTGAACCTAACCCTTGTAGATTCGGGCCAAATTAAATGCATGCATGTAAATCTAATTCCATGGAAACATTTTCAACACTTAGCACAGATTTTCGGCAATTCCACTGTTATTTAGTATTTAGTATAATCGGTTGGGAAGACCCTTTTGCAGTTAAGTTGCTGTAAATCAACTTGTTAATATAAAGTCGCATATTATTATAGTGTTTATTTGCATGATTTCGCTATTTTAGGGAATATTGTTTGCATTAACCAACTTTATAAACAAATATAAACCATTTATGACGTAATTAAACTTAAAATTAACAATATTTATTTAGTAAGTTAGTAATTAATAAAATAATATTATACTGTTTATTTTGAACTAGTCTCTTAGTTTCCGTTAGACGCTCATTCTTTTTCTTCGAAAGGCTTTAGCTCAGGAGCCAGATTTATATAATCGATATTATCGTTCAAATATGACGGAAACTGCTTCCATTAAAAACGTGTAATTTGAATATTTGCGCGTCTGATTCTGTCAACAATATTTTCTTATATCTTTCTAAAAGTTTTAACACTGAACAAAAATTTCAACGTACCTAATATAGCGAGCGCAGCGATTGTGCCAGCGTGCTGGAATACCAAAAGCAATCCTGCTAGCTGGTTCATTCTTGGTGCTTACAAATGGTGTTCCAGCGTTCGCCAGCGCTAGATATGAGGCTAGCCGTAACATATAGTATTGGCGAACACTTGTACTTGTGTACGATACAGACGATGTGTAAGTACAAAAATATCGAACATGGGCCAGCGTTCGTAAAATGGCGTCTGACAATGAAAGTGAGATTATAATCGCAGCTTCGACCTTGCTTTTGATATTTAAATTAGATTAAAAGTACAAAAAATTACTTTTTACTTTAAGTACACTTCTTAAATACGCAGAAATGGTTATAAGCTTCTTTTTGAGCACAACACTCTTGACGGATGTGATGACAAGTGTGTGCGCGTCGTGTGTACGATGCTTATATGCATGTACAAGTCTGCACCGATGTTGGTCAAACTCATTTGACCTGTGATAGAATAACGCATCGGAAGCGAACGTTGGCCAATGCCAAGCCCAGGCTACGCTGGCTGTGACTTGTTGCCCCTACACATGATTCACGGAGCTAGACAAGTGTAAATATTGGCCGTGAATTGCCACGCCGTCTGTAGGCACCTTTATAGACAGCGCTGGTAAACACATAGCATATTTCCACTCGGAGCTTGAGATTCGCCAGCTCTGGCAGCAACCAAGCAAGAACTTGCTTCCAATGTGTGCGTACCCTAAGTCTGAAAAAAAGTAGGTAACCCTAGGGTGACCATTCGTCCCGCATTTTGCGGGACTGTCCCGCATTAAGATGCGTCCCGCACTGTCCCGCGTTTTGAATTTGGGAGGTGAGGACCTTTTTTTTGCTCTTCACTTGGATTTGGGACGTGAAAACCTTTTTTTTTGCTCTTCACTTGGATTTTGGGCGATGAGGACCTTTTTTTTGCTCCGTCCTGCATTGTCTTCTTAAGAAAATGGTCACCCTAGGTAACCCTAGTTCAAATATCCATACTCCTCAGAACTTCATTATTGTTAACTTTATCTGTCCTGGATTAGCACAATATTCACCGGTAGACCCACATTTATAATGCATGCTTATATTTTGGCCAGTATATATCTTGTCCTATACGAAACATTCATTTTATCATGTTTTCTACGCTTTCATTCAAAAATCACCCGACTTTTAGGGACCAGCTTGATAGCATTTGTACAATTATTTTTTCTACTCACCACAATTTGATCTATGTCTTTTTCGATACTTATTTCTATGATATAACTCACGCCTGCTTTATTTAGTTTTGTAAATAGAGCCTATAAATCACCTCTTATCAGCTGAACTTCAGTAGAACAAAGTCAGTTTACTATACCACCTAAGTAGCAGAACTCTTCCAGTCTCCCTTGATTTTCATAAAAGTGGTTGGTCACTTTCAGCATTGATTCTCATCTTTTCAGTTTTCTGTGTGTTGATTTTTGCCTAGTATTATGAGTATTTGCAATTGGTGGTAGTGCATAATTCTAACATATTTCCACGGTAATCATAGCAAATCGCAACAAATAAATATGCAAAATTCTTGGTTTATCAGAGCACTTAAATGCATTCTTGAAGTCTACAAAAATTAAATATCCCTCTGGATTATTAATTATTCTTTATTATACACAGCGATTCAAAATACATGTTGAATAATAAGCGAGACAAAACGCATACTTTTAAAAAACCGTGAAAGATTTATGATTCTTCAGTCTTTTGCTATTTAATTAGTTTTAGGCATTTGGTTTGGATAAAGTCCTTAAAATTCGAATTTCTCCAGTATCTTGCAATTTGCAGCAAAAATTTTGCAGTTACTAACTGTGTCACTAATTCAAAAAGATTGAGAACTACTTCCTTAAGCAATAACAACCCAATTCTTAAAAACACCAAAAGAATTCTACTTCTTATTATCTTTGTACTTGGTACAAACTTTCTCGACAAATCTTTTCTTCCGTTTCCTTTCTTCCTCGTTACGTGTATTTAAAGTAAGTTTCTTATCGTCTAAATTACCAAAACTCACAATACATCACGTACTTCTCTGCACCTGTCTTGAACTAAACCTCGGAACATTCCAAGTTCTCAATCGTTCTTATTCGTGCCCTAGAAACCTGTGAACATCTTTCTGCCCTCTGTATGCCGTGACTCGAAACACACATTATGGTCGGCTTTCATCTTACAGTTTGATAACGTTTAAAGTTGGACAGAACTCCGGACAGACACGAATGATTTACCGGTACACGCCTTTCAACTAAACTCAGTAAAGGTTTTGTTCTGTTAAATCAGAGATTCTCAAACAATATTATAATAGGGTTAACTGTTATGTCACTATCAGCATAAATATTAACCTTGTTGAAACTGCAAGCTTAAAGAGAATGGCCTTTTACAGTCAACCAATAATTCAAAACATTAAATTGTAAAACTATTACATCTTTAAACGTAAAGGCATTCGACTGAAAAACTTTTCATTTATCTCTTATTAAGTCATGTTAATATTCTAGCGTAAAAATCTTCTAATCTTCCATTATTTATGTTACAAACTCGAAGAATTGATGACGTGAGACATTGCTACTATTTTTCTTTATTCATTTGTCCTGAGACGTGGACATTTATCCGTTTTGTGTTTAAATACGGTGCCTGTCAGAGTGGACGGTAATGAAAGATGATAGTAATCAGTTAAGAACGGTCGGACGAACGAGAAAGAGGTACAAAGATGCTCTAGTGACATCGTAAAGTCTTTTAGAAGTTAAAGAAGATTGTTTGAGTTGTTTTAACAGTCTTGAAGAGTATTACGATTTTTTTATTGAGTGCGTATAAAAGGGTTAAAATATATAACTGTATTACAGCACATTAAATTTATTACGAAAATAGAAACAATTAATTATTCTTCCTCCATTTTTACCAGGGCACTGTCAATATGGCTGTCTATATATACATATATTCTTTATTTCCCCTAGGCCTTGCGGTCTTAAGGGTATTAATAATTACAAAGAAATGAAAAATAAAATAACGTACAATGGATATTTTACAATATTCTATATTCCATTTCTTTGCTCTTCTTTCAGTGTCCCTCTCTTTCTTTCCATTCATCTTCTGGCTTCCCTCTCCTATCTCCTTCCTTCTGGCCTTCAGTTCTATCGCCCATCTTTCTCCCTTGCCTTCCTCACTCATCAGTTCATTTATCTCTCTCTCCCAGACTGCCATCTCTCTGCATCTTTTCGCTAAATGCTCCAAGGTTTCCACTTCTTCTTTGCATATTCTTCCTCTGGCTTTGCCTAGTACCTGTTATTCCTCTCTTTGTTGTCGCATCTTAACCTCGCTATCCTCCTGACTTTAACCCTTGATCTTCCTTTTTTCCCCTTCAAGTATCTCGGTATTCCGATCTCTTTTTCTCTTTATATCTTTTCACACTCCGCGGTCTATAGAAATACATAGTGTGCCAAAAATAAGGGATTTGTTTCCGCTGCCATTATGATTTTATATGTTTGTGTGACTTGTTTTACGAAGTTGTAGAGCATACTTCGCAAATATAAAATAGATGGCTATACTGTTCTCTAGTGTTATTATGTAAATTATTTATAGAATAAGGTCTTGTTAACATGTGGTGCCATAAGATGGTGCTACCTGTCATGCCGCGAATGTGGTAGCATGCCCTGTATTTTGGAAAAAATACTTCCTGGACAAATCAAAATTCGACGATATGGTTTGGCCGACAAAATTACTGGATTAAATTGTGCCTGACTTTGTGATATGGAATTACATCAAAATCGTTGCTGGAATATATGTTGAAAAGTTTAAACATTATATTTCAAGGGCGGTATTGCGTAGCTATAAGCGGTGTTTTGATCGATATTATAATCCATATAAATTACCATGGCACTAAATGATATATGATAAGGAAACAGCACGAAATATAAATAGGAAATCGTTTAATTACATTGTTGGATGGATCAAGGGAAGAAGTCCTACTTTCTCATTCTCAGGACGCTATTCGTCCAACTATTTTTGTCCGCAACTAAACTTTTTTCACTTTGCTGAGTTACCAGATCATCCAGTAATATTCTGCACTAATACTCACTAGAAATTCGTTTTTTTTTTATGATTATTTTTCCTACTAACACAAGTGCCTCTTTTCATTCCAATAATTTTTTTACGATAACTAAAAAATTTTAAATATCTTACTTTTTTTTTAACGAAATGTAGTTTAAAAATAAATAGTGGCCCTATTAGATACTTTTTGCCTCCATCGCCTCCCATAAATTATGTACCCAACTTCACTGCAATTCCGGGGGTCTATTCTTATATTTCTTTGAGCCATCGGTTATTTTGAATGCAGTACCGTTCAAGGCGGGGGTGCAAAACATGCCTCTGCACCTGACCGGCTGAACCCAGGTGCAGCCAGCTGCTGACTGTTTGTGTTGTGCAAGCGCGCACACAGAAATATGACCTGGGGGGTGTCCATTTCGAAAAAATATCAGTCAGAGCATACAAATTATTATTGGTTTTGTGCAGGTACAGGGCAGAGGAGCCCTGTTTGAATTGAAAAATTCACTAAAATATGCAGCATTTTCCCTCAAAACAGTTACATTTGTAATACGGATTCGGCGTATGTCATTGCTTTTTTTAAATCTATATTACCGTTTAAAAATATTTACTTAACATTTTAGTGATATCTAAAAATTTGCTTATTGTTAATAAAGATATAAAAAAATCAGCTTTTGAGATGGCGACATTTAAAATTGAAGCCTGTAAAGATGAATACTTTTCCTTCCACTGAACAATTTCTTCTAGTGAAGGCTGAATGGTTTCACCAACACAATTACCGGATCATGTCTGTCTATCCACCTTGTAGAACACATTTGAACTAATTTGTTTTTTTTTTTTTTTTGATTCACCACAGTATTTTTCAATATTCTTAATATATTTTTAAGTATATCATTTCACTTCAAACTACGTATTTATTTACTTAAGATTTGGGTAAATAGTTTCCACTACAAAACCCGTAATTACTTTGTAGGACATAATAGACAATGAATTAATATCTTCATTTCCTAATTGTTCTATAGCTTTAAGAATTTTTTTACATCTTTCTATAACTATGGCATCAGAAGAAAGAAGTTTTTCTAAATGAAAATTAATCAAAAATTACCTCAGGTCATTCTAATCTTACATTATTGTCAATAGAGAAAGATATTTGCGAGAAATTGGATTTGCGAAAACCAATTTATTTTACTTTCAATATATTTATTATCAATAGTCTTTGTTATGTATTAATTGTTTTGAATTTATATAAGGAATATAATATTCATCTTACATAAAACCGTTTATTTTTAAGGATCTTTATTTTATTTTATGAAAATACAAATTAGAAAATATTTATTTTGTATGATAAATGTTTCAAACTTTGTATATACAGATATAAAAGTAAATATTACTTTTAAAATTCTTAATTAATTAATATTTAATTGATGAGGGTGGTGATATTGTCACGTGGGTGGTTTGATTGAGACACAACTCCTGGTTTCAGCATAACAAATTTATTAAAAATTTATCAAAATTACAATAAAATGTTTGAATTGGTCCATGGAGTTAGGGAAGTCTTCGGTCCACCCCGTGTTGGCCAGGATCGGCTTGGACCTATCTCCGAGGCGGGGGCTACCTATCCGGGAGTCGAGGAGCCTGGAGAAGTCTTCTCCCACTCACATGGTGACTACTTGCTTGGCTTCATCCTCGATACAAGAATCTGGCGTCAGTGTCTTGGCCGTCACCTTGTGGACTAATAACCAGTGAGCGGAGTTGGCTATGTTCCACTGCTACCATATTTTGTGACTTCCAGCCTTTTTGTAACGAAAATTAACCCAGTTCCAATATTCATTCGTCATGACAAATATTTCCTCATTATGAAAATGTGATGTCTGCATTTCGTAATCAGGCCACATACGTCAGACGCTGACGAATAGTTTTTAATCAGACAGCTGACCGTCACAATGTCTAGATGTCGTAATCCTGACCTAGGATTACCTATGTGACATTATTGTTTATGTACCTGGGTAGTCAGCAAGACAGTAACGAGCCTGCTTGAATGCGCTGCATTATTTTAATTTTCTTCTTAATCCTGTACGAAGAACGTATAGCTCAGGTAGTTACAAATAAACTGAAAGGGCACAATGACAGAAAATTGAGTTTTTTAAAGTGAAGTCTGCGAACTATTTTTATGACAAGATTTCAAGAAAGATGACAGTAAATTGAACACAACTGCAGCAAACGCTTTTTTGCTGCAGTTTGCAACTGCTCGATATACTTTTTTCTTCTGGTTTCAAGTACTTTTCTAGTTCTCAGCAATTTTCGAATCTTTAAAAAAACTGGTTTGGAAAGAGTAAAACATAAAACTGATTCAAAATTTGTTATTTTTCACGTTGAAAAGAATTCATAACTTTTATTCTCATCTTTCATCGTGGTAATATTTCAAATGAAAATAGACTGCCAATAAAAACCATAAATAATAAAAAATGATATTTAATCTTCTGCATTTCCCTAAAATAAAACCGAACAAAAACTCTTCGTGAAATATCATCACATTCTAAAATCAATCATCATCTATTTCGAACGTAGAATCACCATTTGACAGTACAGCATGCGACATTGAAAGCATATAATAAAACATAGCGTTCGCACCAGATCCGATAGATAGCGCAGTTAATTTCCACTACCAACTGAAAACATTGAATTTCCCTACTAGGCTGTAGGACAATACACTGACGTTATAAACTAGATGTAAGCTCATGACGATATGTGAGTTACATTGTTGTTTTCAGGTTTGCTAAATACGTGATGGAAAATTTGTGGGTTTGATCGTAAATTTTGATGAATTTTGTATTTGACTTTCAGGATTGCGTGCGATATTTTATTTCAGGAAATATGAGAATATAAAACGAGATGCGGACATTATTTTATTTTTAAAAGCGTGCTGTTAGTACTTAATTTTATGTTTTAAACATTGTTTTGTTGCGTTTTTTAATGAAACAGTAACATTTAGAACAGTAAAGTTTAAAATATAACATTGAATGGAAAGCTTTTTTAGTAGCTTGACCCACGTTACTCATGTGCACTGCGGGTGGCCTATACATAGTTACTTCAGTGTTAACTAAATTTCTCTTTGGTCGCGTCATACGTTCTTACTTTTCTTTTAGTACGGCCGTTGCAAGATTATTAAAGTATAAGGTTGTCTCGTAACTTGTAGTGGGGGGGGAGGTAAATAGAGAGGCTACACGTCATCCGTATGCTAACGGGACGTCAGTTTTTGTTTATCGTATGTGCACGTGAAGTTTTATTTTTTGCTATAAATATAAAAATATCGTTTAATTTTTTGATTATCTACTTGTTTTTATTTCTTATTTCTTCTAACAAAAATATCGTTTAATTTCTTATTTCAGTAACTACCCTAATATTCATCAAACTGAAAAAATGCATAGCACCAATAAGATTTGTTTTCTTATAAACAATTTTTATTGTATAGTTTTTTTTTCTGTTAGGATAGTCCTTTTTATAAAAGAAACATTTTAAGTTTTTCAGTACCAGTTTTAACCCAGAAACACAATTTTGAGATACCATGCCTATATTTGAATCCTGGTTCTACTAAATTTTGCCAAATTTCGTTAAAATATATCTAGCCGTTTTTAAAAACAGATATAACCTCCAATTTTATTAATTACTATATAATTATAGCAATTTGTTTTTCTATTTTTATTTAAATATACCTAAAATTATATTTTTATTCGATTTTATTGTTATTTATTAACTATAATACAACACATCACCGTAAATTTTATATAAATCAGTATAAAATTTCCTTAGATTTTTATTCATAATTTATTTAGTAGAACTATTTTGAAATAAATATCTATTAAATATCTATATGAAAATAGTCAATAAAGATATTTAAAAACGTGCAAGATCTATATTAATTCTGTATGCTAGTTTGAACTATACATACGTGTGACGCATTCTCATGCTCTGATTGGTCAAAAGTTGCGAGACAAGCTTTACTTTAATAATCTTGCGCCCGGAACTCCGTATGAAAATCACCGATCTAGTAATTATTTATATACAAGATACTTTGAAAAACATGTCAATTAACAGGGAAATTTTTGTTTGGCCTAAAGTTAACCTGACTAACAAAGAAGAGAGACACAAAAAATCATGTTTCTAAAACTATCCATCAACTGAAATTGATAAAAAGTTATTATTTTAGTCATTATAATATATATTACACGCCATGAAAACACAGCGTTTCATAGGTATTATAATCTAACTAATATTTAATAACGTTTACATTGTAATCGCTATAAAACTCAATTTTCCCATGTAATATTACTCTTGAAGAAAATTTAAAAAAATATGTTGATGAGTCTAGCGAAAAATACGTTTAATACATCTAACATCTTCAAAATAACTGAACCGTTTAATTAAATTTAAATACGGGTAGTAAAAGCAGCCACGTTTAAAAGGAAAAAAAGCAAGCTATGCTTAGCAAATGCTTTACCTAATATATTTTCAAACGCTACTTTATTGGGGAAATTTTAAAACGTCTGTATTAATAATGAACATTAAACGATATAATCTAATTTTGAAATGAAAAATTTAAATTAAATTCCACAGAAAATTGTTTGTCTTCTACTCTTCTTCGGTACATATCCATTTGGCTTTGTAAATATAAGGACTATCCAGGTAACTCGCTTGTTCTTCATATGATCTTTTTTAGACGTCTTCCTACTGTCCTATTAACAGGTTGACTGCCAAGAGGTCGTATACGTCCGCCGGCTAGTATTTTCCCGTATGCCCGAGCGGTCGTATACGACCGCTAGAATAATATGAAATATTTTCGTGCATATGGCAGCGGTCGTGCATAAAATTGGTTTAAGGAACGACCGCTGTGGCATACAAAAGTTCTAAGCAAGTGCGAATTTTTAGATATTTTAAATCAAAAGCTGAAATTCAAATTGTTTTATTACTTAGGTTTAAGAATATATTAAATATAAATTATTTACAATATTATCTAAAAATATTGGTTAATTAAACAAAAATATAAAAACAAACACTTGAACCATATTTCTAGATCAACATAACATTTATATTGAACTTGGCACATTGAACATTTTTAAGTAATTTTCTATGGCAGTCAACCTGTTAAGTTCAATATAGCTGGGAACTTGTCTGTGAAGCAACTAAACTAAATCTAAAAAAAAATGCAGACAATGAAGGCACTGCGGCACTACTATTTGAACAGATACCGCATTCCTATAACACAACGAGATTACTGAAGATGCCGAAGAATTGTGCTTTCTCGGAAGTGTAGTTTCGAAAGGTGGAAGCTCATCTTGTAACATTTATAACTGGATTTTAAAGCTTTCGGCAGCATTTAATATGGTGCTTAATGCCTAGATATCTCCACTTGACACCAATAATTCTAAGATTCGACTCTTCTATAGCAGAGTAAAATCCAAGATATTGTATTGATAAGAAACATGAAAGGTGTATAAAGAAATGATAGATCGCATCAAGGTGTTTATTAATCGCTGTTTATGCAAAATACTGCGTGTTTTCTAGCCCAATATAAAACAGGCCTACTTACAGAGCAAAAATTCATGTCTAAAAGTTCACTCTGAGTTTGGTTAAAATTGTAGTGTTAAAATTTTCATTTAAAAAAAGAAAAAAGTTTACTATTTTTACCAAATCACCGTATAAAACTTCATTTATTCAGGTAATGTTATTTTCATGAAATATTACTTTTTCAGTTTTAAAATTAACACTATTTTAATGCTACTTATTTTCTAAAACTTTAATTTAACATACTGGATGTTAGTGTAAACTTTACTTTAAATTTAACCAAAAAAGAAGTGTAAATAATTAATACGAAAAGCGAGGGACTTAATGGTGCAGTAAAAATTAATTTTTTAGTGTACCATAAAGTCTTTTTTTTTAGAGTGTAAAAAGGCAACAAGACACAAATTGGCATAGAAGTAAGGAAGCGAAGTTGAAATGGATTGGTCATATTCTTAGACAACCTATTAACATAAATAGGATTGCCTTGAATTGTTGATTGAAACGCCCACGGGCGTCCAAAACAACATGGAAAAGGTCTATCCAAAAAGAAATCTCAAACATGGGCAAGCCGTGATCGGCAATAAAAACTATAGGCAACAAAATTGTATGATGATACTTACCAAGTGCACACGCAGAATTTTTCTTGGGGGCAATGTTGCCAGACGTCAAAAGCTAAAATACCGTACATGCGCATGAGAAATTACCGTATTTGATTCAAAATTACCGTACAAAAAATAAATAAAAGGAATAACCAAACGTTGCGATCGCTGAAATATGTGAAATTTTCCAAATTTTCAATTTTTAGTATATATCGAAAAAAGTGAAAATTGCCGTATTTTTGCGTACGGTAACGGTAAGGATTTGGACCGTACACCGTACCTTTGCTTAAACTACCGTACGTCTGGCAACAATGGGGGAGGGGTCTCAGAAGTCAGATTTTTTTAGGGAGCTCAGAAGTAATTTTTTTTGTCGGTTCTCATTCTATTGTCATGTGCCACTTGAAAACCTGTTTTTTGAGTGTTTGGCGAGCCTAAAGCCCCCCCCCCCGGATTTTCACTTGATTCTTACTGAAGACATCCTATGCTCCACTGGGTATATTCTACTGGTTTAGGAATATTCATTCTTTCTGTAACAAACAAAGATATTTGAAAGAAGGCACTTCGTTTCTGGTTTTGTTTAGTGAGGTTTGGCAGAAATTATTATCATCAATACTAATAATCATCATCAATAGTAATATCATTAATCTAAATTTATTGGTGTTCAATGACAACATATCAATCAGAACCTTACAGTAAATTTCTAAAACGAAACTTAGTTATTTTTATTTTTCAGTTGTTATTACTGATTAATAACCAAAATTTCCCCTTACCTGTCCATGACTCAATATTAAAATGGTGTAAAACAAAACGTGATTCGAGTAATGTGATAGTGATCTAGATTTTTGTTGAATCATCACGAACTAATTTATAAAATAAATAGCTGAGTCAGCTATTTCGGCATTTAACTATCAACTCTGAAATTTTATGTGTAAAAATATATTATGTCCATATATATAAAAATTGTTAAAATTTTAACTTTTGTATTGTTTTATTTTAGATTTAAACTTTTCGAAGTTATTAATATTATACGACACTGTTAAATGTTCAATCTGTTTGAAATTAAATTATGCAATACATGACAGGTTGGAATTGAAGATCAGTGGTAATAATAATTTATATATTAAGGATAAAAGTTTGATTTTTTATAGAATCGTGTATTTTACAAGAAATTTGTGTCGCTTTCTAGGCCGCACTTTATCTGTCGCTCTCTACCGGTCGTTTTCAGTAGATGCAATATTTTCTAAATATACGATATATAAATTTTATACATTTAAGGGCCGCTTTTACAATGCATTTTTTATTCTCGGATAGTTATCCATGGTGTTATTGTAAATAAAATAAAGTTGGTACTGTTTGACATATAAACTGACATATTAGAAATTAGATTAGATTAGATTAGATTAGACTTTATTTAGCATTATTTTGCTACATAAACAAAATGTCATATTTTAAATTGACATTACTGTTAACACTGAATAGATCGAGATGGAGCGCTTATGTGAGTGAAGCCAAAAGTCAACCTGATTGGTAGTGCCCAAAGAAGAAGAAGAAGAAGAAGAATTACTATTAACAACACATTTGAGCATGTTTCTGGAAATATTGGGAGATGTCGAAATATTCGACTCCGATAATTCTTTTACTGTTCTATATCTTCCGCATTAGTGTCAGCTTCTCGTGTACAAATATTCATAAAACCGCCCTCTAATAGAATCGAGCCCAAATACCGCGTAAATTTTCATAAGATCTCCCTCTAATAGTAGAATTCATATTATAATAATTCATATTTCAACCAATATTATGTACAGTTGTGGACCACCAATATTGTAACAACAAGTTCTTTCTAGAGGAAAATTTCATTGATTAATAACAGGAGTATATATTTCTTTTTCACTGTATAACAACATTAAGAACCAGGTCACATTTTGATAAATATATAAATAAATAACAACCGGTTCATTCGAATTGGCTCCAGCCCAATACTACATATATACATATACAAAAACTGGCATTATGTGTACATAGTGTGAAAGGAATGATAGTGGCCAGTTAGATTCGAAGCGCTCATAGTGCTAGGAGCATATTCCAGCGGTAATCGGCTACTACTGTTCATTGCTACGCTTTTAAAAATAAATAAAATAAATCAAAACTGCTGAACAAATACATGGATAACGAGGGACTATTATTAGTTCGTATGGCAATGTCTAGGTTTTAGAGATTTTAAGGTCGCGACTAGCGTCCTCTGGCAATACCTTACGATTTCTTTTTACAGTAGCTGAGACCACCGTGCCCTGTGAAACATGCCCCATATTTTCGAAAATTAATTCAGAGATACAGGCACTCATTGTAAAGAATCTGAGAAGGTTGCAAAATCCAAGTTTTTTTTTAAATCTTTTTGCCCATACTACGTCAATCTCATAATTCTACACTTTCTAAGCAAGTGAGCAAACCACTACGCTGCTGCAACCACAATGATATAACTGTAATAAAAATTCAAATAAAACGTTATAATGTGACATTTATCATATGTCAATTTTTTTTTTTACCTTTGCTGGGTAACAATTACTTATTCGCCAATCAGAGCAAGGGAATAACTTATACTGCCCTTTATCTGAAGTGTCGTTGGCCAGATATTACATTCTGGTGTTTATTCCGATGTTTATCCTATCCGAGTTTTATCCGAGCATTGTAAAAGCGATTTTTTGACTTTATACCGGGAATAGCGTTATCCGAGCTTTATCCAACGATTGTAAAAGCGGCCCTTAATTGAAAATATCGTAAATTCACAATCTTAATCCATATTATATTAATATAAATTCATAATAATCCATAAATTTTGGTATAATTTTCTTACCTGCCATGAACATATTTTATTACTTTAATTAAGCAATTAAACATGAAATTTTAAACTGAAAATTTGATAAATGATTCTAATTACCTTGTTCTTAACTAAATACAAAATTCAGCATCTATCTAGCTATTTAAATTTAGCGAGTGATTTGCATGTGAGATGCAAAGCGCAATGTCTAACTTACCAAATGTGCAGAATGTACAGGATGCTTCTATCAAATCTGCATAACTACAAGTTTCACGATTAGATACTTAACTGAAGTTGAGCAGTTTATGAAGTTACTTAGCTATCGATCAGAAATTACTGTTTAGTTGTCAAGTCAAGATAATTAAACAGTTCATAAGGAAAGTGAAGTTACAATGTATGAAAGGTTATTGGTATTTGTTGCCAAAATGAAATGGTTATTAAATGAAGAATTCATTCATTCATTTCCATGTCAGAAATAAAATTTTATTTCTACAAAACAAAGCATATGAAAATGCATTTTTGATATTTACAAACAGATCTTCCATTGTACGTGATTCGTTGTTGAATTTGTGATTGAAGTTGGGAACTATTAGGTGTTTGGATCTTAAACTTAGCCACCCTCGCATAAACTGTCACGATTTGTCGGTATTAGTCCTATTTCTGAAAATTAGATTAGCATCTCAGAACCCTCATTCCGACCCTACTGATTATTTCCACACCGAATATGGCAAATATGGTAATTGTATTATTGTTTTACGTCTGTTCAATTTATTTACAAAAAAAAAAATCAAACATTGCATTCTACCAGCACTCATGTATGCTGCAAGAAACTGGTCATCCATCAAAAATAAAATGACAAAACTGAGAGTAACTTAAAAAGCTATGGAATTATCTGTATTGTATATATGTCTCAGTGGTAAATAACAAATATTTGAATTCTTATTAAGAACCGCATTATCGATGTTGCTAAGTAAATTGCTGAATTAAAATGGGCTTGCAGAGCAAACAGTTTTTTTTTTTTTTTTTAATTACATAATTACATTTTGCCATCGCACTGAATCTTACGGATTCACAGGTGGTGTAATCATCCATCTTTTTGGTGGACTATTGTTTATTGTTATATTAATAACTATAGTTAGTAGAATTTATTATTAAGAAATATTCTGTAAGTGTATTAATGTAAAATTTATTATGCTCAATAAACGAATTGAATTGAATTGAATTGGGTTTGGGCTGGTCATGTTATTAGAGATTATAGCCGATGGATAAAAAGCACGACTAAGTGGTAGCCTAGAACTAATAAGCGTGATCCCGAAAGACCTGGTGTGAATAAAAATGGGCTATTAATTCCACCGGTTTCTTTGGTTTAAGCGCAACTAGATTTTGAATTATAGTAACTGTTAAAGTTTGATTGAAACTTTTGACTATATTTTTTAGCAAAAGTGAATTTCAATTATTAAAAAATTAGCTCGTGACAAATTACAAAAATTAAAATCCATTTGGTTCCACTTAAATTAAGTAAAAGCTACTTTTCAAGCTACGAAAAAGTCGAAACATGTCCAGTTAATATTAAATTAAAGTGGAAATATATCGTTATAATTTTATAATTGAAAAATGAATTGATATATTTCACTTTTATCAGTTTTGAACAGAAAATAACATGTATTCGACAGTTGCGCAATGAAATTTACCAGTTACCAATGAATATCACAAACATAAATGAGAGTTGTACGACACAGGATATAACATTATAATTATTAATACCATCAAATAGATTGTGATGCTTTTGTCGGCCATAACGTTACTATGATTTATACAATTGATTTGATTAAAAGCATACAATATATTGTTGATTCAATTTACTAGAATCTATTTTAAATTTTCTAACATAACATTATATTGAAATAGCAAGAAAAAGTTTCATAAAATGTATAATCTACGCAAGTTGCCAGATCCTTCCAAGCATCTTGTTCAGCAATAACTGTCGTGACTCTACCGACTCAATTATATTTCAACCGATGTTATGTAAAATGATCAATTTAGCTTTGAGTAATTAATTCAAAATATGTACCTGTTTACAGGGGCCTCAAAATAGAGGTAATACAATTTTTATCTAAAAAGCGACGCTTGAGCTAGTTGGGGAAAATAATGGAAATACTGAAATTTTCCAAAATAAATCGGAAGAGCAGAATATCAAAGAATATTCAAAATGGAAGACGCTTTGAACACACAGTTAATATTTTACTTGTCGTTATAGAGAATACAATTTTTTGTAAACCGTAAAAGATATAAAAAAAATATTAGGTAAAAGTTCTTTTCAAAAGATCTATCCAAAAATACCCAATACGCCATACGATTCCATTTAAAAATGGGGTTGACCAGGGTTGACCTTGATATCCTGTACTTCTGATTTGTTCCAGAAATTTTCAATACTACTATTTGATTTTTTGAGTAAATTTTTGTTATCAGAATTTTCTTCCCAATGTCGTGTTTTCAAGAAAGATCATGCTCCCTTTATTTTGATTCAGTCTATTACAGCAGTGGTGTATTACTAAAAAATAGTAGCGGAACGCTCGTTCATTCAAGTGAGGGTGGTATTGGCACAAAATCTTTTATTAATATTTACCAACATTATTTCCCAGATATATGGTCGTCAAATAATAGTGTAAGTAGTATATAACATTTTGTTCATTTCGAGAAACTATTTTACTAGATTTTCTGTATCAATATATACATCATGCTCTATTATTTATTAAATAATAGTGTAGAAATTCTTACACTTTTAATATCAGGAGAAGAGATATTTTATTATTATTTTATTATTGGACACCACAGACCAATGGTCCCTTATTGTGCCCATACACTCATACATTACATGTATACAACATTTACATTCAAACATATATAAAAATGTAGTACATATAGTGACATTTTCGGTACATACAGTAACTCTGTTGTACATACAAATACATTTACAAGTTCTAACATATAATATCTTTTCGGTTATGAAAGCATAATCAAAACATTTCATATATTCACAGAAACACTGAAGGTCGTTTGTACTACACAGATTTATTTAGGAGGTAGGAACTTGCACGTTAATTTTACTTGGATTATTACTACAATGTGACTCATTACATCAAGTTTAAGACAATATTGCGAAATCTTTTATGACTTACATTAAATATATCAATAGATCTGTTTGCAGACAAAAGTTGATTGTAAAGACCGGCCATTTTATGCATATGACTTGTTCCATCTTCGTTTTTAACAGATTTGTAATTTTTATTTGGGTTACCACCTATACTCATTTTTTTTTTTTGATAATGTGGCTTACAGCTCTTCGAATTTGACCCCCACGTACTCCCGATCATTTATCATCATCATCATCATGTGTCACCAGATTATTTTTTCCAAAAGTTATCGAATTTTTTCAATTATTCAAAAAATTGTTCTTTTTTTAATATTATGTGGGGCAATAAATTAAAGGTACTGAAGCGTAGATTAACGAATAAAAACATTAGTCAAAAAATATTTTTATTTTGTCACGGTATTTGCCCAAATTATTCATGTATAATAATGTACTTCGATGTTAACCGGTTAGAAAGATGTTGATTTTTGTCTTTTAGAAAAAGAACACGTCAAATATTAAATGAAAGATCTTAATACTTGGACACATTACAAAAATCGTTCTTCCATTTTAAATACTTAGAAAATCTTGAAATGTGTGAACATTTACACTTGATATAATTTTTTTCTTGTAAAAAAAGCACGAAACGTAAATGAGATATTAAGTCAATTCGGTACAGGCCACCCGCAATGCACGTAAGTAATGTTGGTCAATTCTTTAAAAAATCTTTCCGTTCAATGTTATAATTTCTTCTCCTGTGGGCGCTACCAGTCGAATGGCATTTTAGATTCTGTCTGTAGCATAGTTTATAAATTCAAATTACCGTGCTTGATTTGTGTACAGAGGTCGCAGAAATAGTAAGCTGTGTTTTTGTATACAAATTAATATTAGAAATGTTAGCGTATAAAAATCCTTAAATGTAAGTAAATTCACATTTCATATATTTTTAAATATTAAATACTCGTTTAAATACAATAAATTGACCTTTTGGTTTATTGTACAGCATCGTAAGTACTATCTAGGACAGAGGTTGGCAACGTATGGCTCGTGAGCCAGATCTGGATCTCTGGGTATCCAAATATGACTCTTTTGATACAAGAAAGACCATATTTGTTTTCACCACCCAATATGTATAATAGACCGGGAGCTCATGACATTTTTGGTCTCCGATTTCATACAGCATGCCTTTTGGAGGAGAGAATATTTACCCTGAGACAACAAAAAAGGGATCGTACTAAACCCCTGCACGCTTTCCGGTCATTGGGAAAATTGCATTTCCACTTGCACAAAATTTTTGTGCTTTTCTCTGATTTAATATTGCTTGCTCTTTTGTCAAAAGAAAGTTATAACAAATTTAAAGTCTTTTAATTATAGGCATGCTGTATGAAAACGCGGAAAATCATATTTTTTTATTACAAGATCACATGACCGTTTGAGCCCTTTGGGACCCTCCGAATCGCATGCATATATTTAAAAGACTTTAAATTTGTTATAACTTTCTTTTGACAAAAGGGCAAACAATATTAAATCAGAGAAAAGCACAAAAATTTGGTGTTTAAGTGGAAATGCAATTTTCCCTGTGACCGTAAAGCGTGCAGGGGTTTAGTACCATCCCTTTTTTGTTGTCACAGGGTAAATATTCTCTCCTCCAAAAGGCATGCTGTATGAAATCGGAGACCAAAAACTGTCATGAGCTCCCGGTCTATAAATATACTGTAAATTTGCATTGGTGTATCACACTTGCGTTGGCGTACCACATACTTCTTAATTATCTAACTATCCGCGACGGTTTATTCGCACAACCAAAGATCGCGTATTCTTTAAATTTATTAAGATTGTATTCGAGTAAGTATGTGCTTTTGTTTTATAACATTTCTATGGGGCCTCTAAAAGTAACGGTAATTTTACGACTTTTTAGCTCTTGTTAAACCCTGCCAACCCTTGGACTAGCACTTGCGCATCGCTGTTCTACTATCAACGGTACTTCCACGTTGTCACGAAAGCTTGCAAATTTATTACAAAAAATTATGTAACTAAAAATTCCAAGAACAGCATAAACCAATTTTTTAAATTTGCATTTTCCGATTTTCCGGTTCCGGAAAATTTTTAATAGAAATTACAGTCTATTAAGGACTAATTTACCGGTTAAATTAAGTTACCTTGACCGATTTTATCTCAAATCTAAGGACTTTAGCCTTTTGGTTAATGTTCTTAATCATAAAGCACGCAATTCTCTTATAGTTCATAATTAATCAATTTATATGAAACAAAATGATAACTATGCAAATTTCGCAATAAAATTATAAATAAAAATTACTTCTACATCACTATTTTACTCTTATCATTTTAATTGTAATTAATTGCAAGACATAAACCCGACCTTGATAATCTTTAACACTGTTTCATAGTCTATTAAATTAACAATGAACATAACCGAAGTATTCTCAGTAAAAATTTATGGCTATCATAAGAAATTCGTTGTTTTGTGTTGAAGGATAATGGATAATTACACTATTATTACTGCATAGCAGCATAAGAGCTATTTCGAATTTTATGGTATGTGTATTATAGCTTCTAATGTGAAGCTTTAGTGATCTTTAGAATATAAACATAGTGCAGCACAACCTGTTATGAACTGGAAGGAATTACTTTTACGGATGTCTTTTAATAACATTTTATTTAATCCTGTATTATTTTTTATTGTCGGCTTAGGCCTTCTGTCTACGAAGTCTATCGTAATACACGCGTAGATACTACTAAATATAATACTAGGGCCATTTGGGATTCTTTAACAGAATAAGCAATTTGATGAGCGAGAAAAAATAATAATAGAAATCGGACTGAAGTGATGAGCAGGATAAAGAAACCTATTTTTGCATACTGACTGAATATCAATTCTGCACCCTGTAACCTATACTAGCACCCCTATATCAAAATTACATAATGGCTACATCAAATCAACGACAGCACTTCGGTACTATATAACAAATATTTTCGAAATTTTGACGACAGTGGTCTCTGAAGAGGTCAATTCTAAATACGAACATTTTGCCACAAATAGCGCAGAGATAACACAGTGCTGCGAAGGTTGACCGCTTCTAATAATATATAGTAATTTTAATAGATAAGTAATGATAATGTTAGAAAATATATATTTTTTTTATCACGTATACAATTTTTACCGACCGCCAACATATATAAGTGAGGTATTGTGATCATACCGATTTTGACATTTCGAGATTGCGATGGATCTCCACGAATTGAGGTCCTTTAATAACGTTTTGACTATTTTTAGCATGATGTCTGTCGGTCTGTCTGTCCGTCCGTCCGTCCGTCCGTCTGTCTGTCTATCTGTGTACACGTGCAGAGCAAATTCGGCTAAAAGGATTTTTATGAAAATGCATATTTAAGCTTTTGACATCAATGGCACGAGTTGATCAACTTTTGGTAAAAATCGGTTGACCGCGAAATGGGAGTTTACTCGTGTCGATTTTAAGATTTTTGCGAATATTTACCAACAGAAAAATATTTAGAAAAAAATTATTTAACAAAAGTTGCTATAAATACAATAACATTTTTCGAAATTTTTCTAATGGCGGGTTGCTAACGTAAGAGTTCTCTCTAACTCAAGTTAAAATAATTTATTTTTGTATGCAACAACATACAAAAAGAAATGATTTTAACTTGAGTTAGGGATAATTCTTACTTTAGCAACCTCCCATAAGTATCTATTTTTTCATACTTCGTTTAACGTTTCCATGGTCATGATAAATAATATCTCTGTTAGACAATATTAGGCCAAGTTTCATAGTCTACTCTGCTGCTAGAATGTATTTTATACAAGTACTTTGTGATGGTGGTTGTTGCTGTGGTGGCCACAGCTGATTTTTTTTACCACACTTTAAAAATTGAGGTCTTATTATCTATGACTCATATTTAGTAGGGC
Organism: Liopterus haemorrhoidalis; assembly: GCA_963971575.1. Lineage (NCBI taxonomy): Eukaryota > Metazoa > Arthropoda > Insecta > Coleoptera > Dytiscidae > Liopterus > Liopterus haemorrhoidalis. The sequence continues at coordinate 15,976,580 of OZ020612.1, read as the reverse complement.
CGAATCTAAATACTACAGTTGTCTTAAGCTTCATTTAAATAATGTAAAAATCACATATATGCGGTAATGTCAAAAAATCATGCATTCATGACAGTTCCACACAAGAGAAAGGCTACAAGGTGTGCTTTTCTCCTTGAGAAGTGTGAATAGTAAGGAAATAATTAAGAATTGCCTTTATCATAAAAAATTCTCCATATTTTATCTTGTATACTGAAGTTATTTATCTAAAAATATTATCCATGATACGTTCTTTTGAGAATTACAAAAAACTAGACGTGATGGAGAAAAACTAAAACTTGATATGAAATCGGAATTCGCCATTCTACCTAAATCACCCTGTTGGGCCCGCTAGGCGCCCCAAGTTCCTTATTTTGTAATTTTAATTAATTTAAATGTTCAAACATAATTCCTATATATTTTTCTATGATTTAGGCCAACTAGGGCCATCTGCCAATTTTTCTTTGCACTTTTATGAAAATTTAATTCATTAGTTAACCGCGATTAACAGGTCGCTGACCATTCATTACAAATTTACCTGTTCGTTAATATAACGTTTTTTCGAGACCGCATGGTTTTTTAACCTAAAAATTAGTGTTTTGCTTCCCGGCTATTTTTTATGCTGTATATTTCGGATTTACAACCCGAAATATCAGTGATTTAAACCGCCCTTTGTCAGATTTACAACCTGACAAAGTTATATAGTGCATCTTATAATTTAGAGTGAAAACCAGATCAGCTGATTCATCCAGACGAGCTATCCGGCTACCAGGAAGAATCCAGATCCAGAATCCAGCTAAGTGTCGTACACTGTAGTTTTATTCTGTTTATTTGTATTTAAAAATATTCTATTTAGAATTTTGTTTGTTTTGAGAATATTGTTTATTAGAGTAGTTCATTCCGAACTTACTCATTTTCAGGTTTCAATTTATTATTGTTGTTAAATTCTTTAGTATAGCCTTCAGCTAATAATTTAGTAACAATAATACTGCATATTATTGTTAATTTGCAGATATTAATATTCTAGTATTAACATTCATTTATTGTAGTTTATTTTCACGTGCCTTCAGCTGATATTTATTTATGTATTAATGCAATTTAACCATCTGTTTGTTGCATATTTATTTCTAGTTCTATTACTGAACTAAGGCTTGGCTTTCACCAAAACACATTTTTTTATAGTGTAAATTATAAGATTTGTACAGTTTATTGTATTGTGTCCGACAAAGTACACTGGCCAGCTTACATTGCACCGTATCTTGCCAGGTGTCCTTTGTATCCAGTGAGTTGAGTCTACGATATTTTCGTGTTAGGATCATCGTCGGTAGGAGTCATCGAGGGAAACAGCAAGTATTGGCTCCTCCTATCACCTTATTTGTGGGCCTGGACTTTAACCCTTCTCTCCCCAGCGAGGGCTTCCACTCCTTTGTGCAGTCTCCTAGATTTGCCCCTAGGAGCAGAAGAGTTAAAATCCCCCCTCTTTCCTTAAGGTTGAAACCGGCGGTTACTCAACTCACTGCGCGTACGTCCGCGACACAATAGTCCACTCAATATACCGGCGCGCTGCGCTTCCATACACATCGGTCCTTCGAGTTTTTAGATTGCCGACCACTGTGTGTAGCGCTGTCTTGTCCTACGGTCACCACCCAACGTAGGCGGGCGCTACATTTCATGGTCTGCTTCGAGCCGGATTTGATCCGCCGTTTTGTGCGATTTACAAAGTCCGATTTTTGCAAGTCTGATTTTTGCAAGTCCGATTTTTGCAAGTCCGATTTTTGTAAATCCGATATTTTGTTGTCCGACTCGCGCTACATTTCATGGTCCTCCACGAGCCGGATGCGAACCTCCGTTCTGCGAGATTTACAAGTCCGATTTTTGCAAGTCCGATTTTTGCAAGTCCGATTTTTGTAAATCCGATATTTTATTGTCCGACTCGTGCTACATTTCATGGTCCTCCACGAGCCGGATGCGAACCTCCGTTCTGCGAGATTTACAAGTCCGATTTTTGCAAGGCCGACTTTTGCAAGTCCGATTTTTTGCAAGTCCGATTTTTGTAAGTCCGATTTTTAGTGTCCGACTGTTGTACATTTCGGATACAGAACCTCCGTTTTGCCCGATTTACGAATATTCCGATTTTTTGGAAGTCCGATTTTTGTAAGTCTGAATTTTTATTGTCCGATTTATCTTGAAATCGTTCATATTACGCCTGCTAGAAGTGTCTGGCAGCTCCACGGACCTATTAGGCCGTTTTCCAGGATAAATTGCAAATTTGGATTATCCGACTTTTGGATTATCCGATCTCCGATCAACCGTTTTGATCCCACAACAAGTTAACGTTGCTGTTAACCCTGTTTCCGCTGTTGGAAGCAATTTTGGATTATCCGACTTTTGGATTATCCGATCACTGATCAACCGTTTTGATTCCACAACAAGTTAACGTTGCTGTTAACCCTGTTTACGTTAGTTGGAAGAATTTTTGGATTATCCGACACGCTCGATTATCCGACTTTTGGTTCTTTCAACGCCAGGATCACATATCAGTCTGATTTGTGCGTCCGATTACCCCAAGGCCGGCGGCATCTCCAGTCTGCACGGCAAGAATTTAGTATTTGTGATATACTAAAATTTGTACTACCATTGATCCCGCGATCGCTCTGTACTTGACCAAGATTTCCCATCGGTTCAACATGGCCGCTGTCACAAGGCTCACAGTAAAAAAGGGATTTTGTGTCAGGTATTTGGACACGTTAGAAAGGTCCATTCAGGATGCCTTGACCGATCCAAGCAAACTCGCTCGCGTGCGTGCTCAACTCAAGGAGCTACCAGCACGGAGGAGTACCTATGAAGAGTGCATGTTGGAATTACTGACTCTTCCAGAAACTGTGGACAAACAGGAGGAACTGAATCTTGAATATGATGATTTTTGTGAGAGAGTCACCGAAGTCGTCACTACTTGTGATCAGTCACCATTCGCTGAGAACGTTCCTCAGTCATGTGACAGAACTGATCTGCCTAACACTGCCTTCCAAAGCAGCATCCAGTCTACTTCAACCCATACACGATTGTCGAAGTTGGATCTGCCTACATTTACAGGAAAGATTTCCGAATGGAGTTCATACTGCGACATGTTTATGAGCACAGTACATAACAACGAATCGTTCGCTCCAGTACAGAAATTTCAGCACCTGAAAGCCAGTCTGGCTGGAGAACCACTAGAACTTGTAAGAAATCTCAAGCTCACTGATGCTAACTACGAACCAGCTTTAGCCGTCCTGAAAAAGCGATATCAGCACACTCGCCTGATTTCTGGACATCATGTGGACGGACTATTGGACTTGGATTCTCTAACCAACATGTCTTTCCACAACGTCTCAAGGTTTGTGTCATCGATCACCAGCCATGTAGAGGCTCTACGGGCTCAGGGAGAGCCTGTGGACAACTGGTCTCAGATATTCGCCTGCATCCTAGTCAGGAAACTGAACACTCAGACCAGGAACAGATTTGAGCGCCATCTGAATCCGAAGTCCTTACCAACGTTGTCCGAATTGTTAGATTTTTTGAGCACATACGTTACCTCCCAACAGTGGCAGACTGTGGATCAAGAAGATCCTATCATAGAACCCTCCGTAAGAGCTAGTTCAAACCCGAGAGCTAGCGCAAGCCCGAGGTCACAAAGGCAGAGAAAGGCTTTTGTAACCACTTCCTACCAAACATTAACATGTTTAGAGTGCAAAACATCACATCCTATGCACTCTTGCACGAAGTTTAGAAGTCTCACGCCGTATGAGAGACGTTCTCTCATAAGGAAACACAATCACTGCTACAATTGTTTTTCGCCAAACCATCAAGCACCGACTTGTAACTCCAAGTACAATTGTAGGCATTGTGACCAGCGACATCACACACTGCTTCATATTGGGGAACACCTCCCAACAGGAAGAGCACATGATGTCTCCCAAGCTAAACCATTCCGTCCAAAGAGCCAACCTGACAGTGAAGTTAGCAAGGAAAAGCCTTCAACTTCAACTCTCGTAGTAGTACACAATACGAGGACCACACCTCAACCGAGGTTATCGCGTGTTTTGTTGAGTACCGCACGCATCCAAGTGAGAGACTCCCAACAACGCTGGAAGGAAGTTAGAGTACTCCTTGACAGTGGGAGTGAGACCAGCTTGATGTCGGATAGCTGCTGTCTCAAACTAGGCTTAGATTTGAAGCCTACCAAGACATCCATATCTGGAGTTTCCAATGTGGAGGTAGACGCGGTCTCAGGAGTTGTTAAATGTCACTTCCGCCCGCGTCACAACTGGAACAACTTTTCTACCAATGCCCTGGTGGTTAAGAACATTGCTGCCTGCTTGCCAGCCCAGACTTTCCGTCCATTCACATCACCCATGTTGAGAGGAGTGCAACTGGCAGATCCAAGTTATAACCAAACCGCTCCAGTAGACATGCTACTGGGAGCTGATGTCTATTTTTCTTTGGTTAAAGGAAAACCAGTGAAATTACCTGAAGGCCCATACGCGATAGAAACCGCTTTGGGCGTAGTAATTACCGGTCCATTTCCCGGACCAGCCAACAAAGTTAAGTCCTTCCACGTATCGGTGGTTCAGGACTTGAACGAAACCGTAAGGAGGTTTTGGGAATTAGAAGAAGTTCCCCATAAACCTGCCCAAACCGAGGATGAGATCAAAGCTGATTTGATCTATCTCCAACAGCATAACCGCACCGAGGAAGGTCGTTATGTTGTTCCATTGCTACGAAAACCCGACGCTGTTGAGCTAGGCGGCTCATTTGGAACCGCACTGGTGTGTTACCGATCCCTACGAGCCAGACTCAACAGGCAACCCGCTCTTCGTGAAGAGTATGTAACCTTTATGCGAGATTATCTCGAATCCGGCCATATGTCCAAACTGGCCAATAAGCATCCTATGTTAGAGGATGGATATTTTATTCCGCATCACCCCGTCATCAAATATGATGGACCGAAGTTGAAGCTGCGTGTAGTCTTCAACGCTTCCAAATCCACAACAAACGGAGTGTCTTTAAATGACACACTTTTACCAGGACCACCATTACAGGTAGATTTAGCGTGCCTTGTAATGCGTCAACGACTGCATAAAATTATATTTACTGCTGACATCCGACAAATGTTTCGTCAGGTCCTGATTCAACAAAAGGAGCGATGTTTCCAGAAAATTCTCTGGAACTTTGATCTAACTACAACCCCCCAAGCGTACCAGTTGAATACCGTCACTTATGGTACGACGAGCGCACCATTTTTGGCCATCCGGACCCTCCGACAACTGGCACAAGACGAGGGACATGCCTTTCCGCTTGCTGCAAGGGCATTAGACTCTGACACCTTTGTAGACGATATTATCACAGGTGCCAGCTCCGTTCCCGACGCCCTCGCTCTTAGAGACCAACTCATCGGGTTGCTTGGAAAAGCTGGAATGCAACTACGCAAATGGTCCAGCAACCACCCTGAAGTGTTAAGAGATATTCCAAAGGACCATAGATTGGATCAAGAACCGTTAGATCTAGATAAGGATCACACGGTTAAGATCCTAGGGTTAATGTGGAACTCTCTCACCGACTCCTTCATGTATCAGATTAACCTACCCGAAACAACCAACTCTAAAAGGCAGCTCCTGTCAGAAGCTGCAAGGATATTCGATCCATTAGGTTGGCTATCACCGATCACCGTAGTGGCGAAGCTTTTGATCCAAGACTTGTGGAAAGCAGGATTGGGGTGGGACGACCCACTCCCTCATGCCATCAGTGAAAAATGGGACAACTTCAAGTCTCATTTGCATCGCATCAGTGAGGTATCTATCGCAAGATGGATTCCCAACACCGTGACCACCGACCTGGTGGGCTTCTGCGACGCGTCAGAGAAAGGATATGCAGCTATCGTGTATCTCCGCAGTCACACTAGCGAATGTACCAAGATTTCTCTAGTTATGGCAAAAACCAGAGTAGCACCCGTCAAGCAAGTCTCCCTGCCGAGATTGGAGCTCTGTGCTGCCCTGTTGCTCGCACAACTAGTTAGTTGTGTAACCGAGTCTTTAAGCATCGACTTAAGACATACCTATTTATGGACTGACTCCACCGTCACTCTAGCGTGGATTCAGGCCCCGTCTCATCGATGGAAAACATTTGTGGCAAACAGAGTGTCGCAAATAAGCCAACTTACGAAAGTATCCGACTGGCATCATGTACGCTCCGCGGACAACCCCGCAGATTGCGCGTCCAGAGGGCTGTTACCCTCTGAACTGCCAGAGCACCCGCTCTGGTGGTCTGGACCCATTTGGCTGAACCGACCCATTGAAGAATGGCCAATAAATACCAGTACCATTTCCCCAACGTCTGAGGAAGATGTACTAGCTGAGACTAAACCAGCTATATGCCTCGTTCAGCAGAACGAGCAAGTAAATGACATGTTTCTTTTGTACTCATCATATTCCCGACTGATGAGAATTACTGCTTTATGCCTGCGTTTTATCAATAATTCGCGACCCCGAGGAAACAAGTGTTATGGATTCATTTCAACTGCCGAACTAAGTCGAGCCCAGATGCGGCTGGCACGAATGGCTCAAGTCGATGCATTCGGACCGCAGTTGAAATGTCTTGCTGAACATAAACCGGTTTCCAAACCGCTAAGGAAGCTGGACCCTTTCCTCGATCGACACGGCCTGATGAGAGTAGGTGGGAGACTAAGATTTACCGAGAGAACCTACGATCATAGGCACCCCATACTGTTGTCCTCAAAACACATCCTTACCGACATGTTAGTGAAGTATTACCACGACAAACACTTACATGCATCGCCGAGAACCATCCAAGCTATCGTTGAACGCGCATTCTGGATAGTAGGTGCACGTAACCTAATTAGAAGAGTTTGTCGTAAGTGCGTTAGATGTTTCAGAAATAAGCCGACCTTTTTGCACCCCATGATGGGAGACCTGCCTCAACCCCGAGTCAGACCGGAGAAACCGTTCGCTATTATAGGAACTGATTACGGAGGACCCTACATGGTCACGCCATATAAAGGTAGAGGCTATAAGTGTCATAAGGCATATCTCTGCCTGTTTATCTGCTTTGCCACTAAAGCAGTACACCTTGAACTTGCATCTGATTTGACCACTGAAACATTCTTGAACGCCTTCCATAGATTCATCTCCCGGCGAGGAAGATGTTCCAAAATCTACAGCGATGGAGGAACAAATTACATTGGAGCTAAAGCTCACTTTTCGGAGCTCCAGAAATTTGTAACTTCCTCCAATTACAACGATTGTTTGGCCAATAAATTGGCAGTGGATGGTGTCGAGTGGCACATTAACCCTGCGTCAGCCCCACACTTTGGAGGATTGTGGGAGGCTGCTATTAAATCCGTGAAGTTCCACTTGTCTCGTGTTATTGGCGAACAAGTGCTCACGTATGAGGAGATGACAACTGTATTGGCCAGAATAGAAGCTGTCCTTAATTCGAGGCCGCTCACCCAATTGTCCACGGACCCAGAGGACTGTGAGGCACTCACGCCCAGCCATTTCCTTACAATGGAACCTGCCGTATCTGTCCCAGAACCCAACCTTGAAGGTGAACCCATTGCGATACTAAAGAGATGGAAACTCACGCAAAAAATTGTTCAAGATTTTTGGAGGCGTTGGAACAATGAGTATCTGAACACGCTTCAACAACGCCAGAAGTGGGACAAACCTGCGTTATCGCTGCAGGTAGGACAGTTGGTTTTGGTCCAGGACAACTGCCTGCCGCCCTTGCAGTGGAGGTTGGGGCGAGTGATTACGGTCTCCCCGGGAGGAGACGACGTGGTGAGAGTCGCCACCGTCAAGACCGCCAAGGGTACCTTGGTAAGGCCAGTAGTGAAACTGGCTCCCCTTCCAATCGATTATTGTTCTCCAGTATGTTGATTGCCACTCCAGATGACAATCATAATTTGTTGTTCCCGGTTCTAAAACATTCGTTTTGGCCGGCGGAATGTTGGGCCCGCTAGGCGCCCCAAGTTCCTTATTTTGTAATTTTAATTAATTTAAATGTTCAAACATAATTCCTATATATTTTTCTATGATTTAGGCCAACTAGGGCCATCTGCCAATTTTTCTTTGCACTTTTATGAAAATTTAATTCATTAGTTAACCGCGATTAACAGGTCGCTGACCATTCATTACAAATTTACCTGTTCGTTAATATAACGTTTTTTCGAGACCGCATGGTTTTTTAACCTAAAAATTAGTGTTTTGCTTCCCGGCTATTTTTTATGCTGTATATTTCGGATTTACAACCCGAAATATCAGTGATTTAAACCGCCCTTTGTCAGATTTACAACCTGACAAAGTTATATAGTGCATCTTATAATTTAGAGTGAAAACCAGATCAGCTGATTCATCCAGACGAGCTATCCGGCTACCAGGAAGAATCCAGATCCAGAATCCAGCTAAGTGTCGTACACTGTAGTTTTATTCTGTTTATTTGTATTTAAAAATATTCTATTTAGAATTTTGTTTGTTTTGAGAATATTGTTTATTAGAGTAGTTCATTCCGAACTTACTCATTTTCAGGTTTCAATTTATTATTGTTGTTAAATTCTTTAGTATAGCCTTCAGCTAATAATTTAGTAACAATAATACTGCATATTATTGTTAATTTGCAGATATTAATATTCTAGTATTAACATTCATTTATTGTAGTTTATTTTCACGTGCCTTCAGCTGATATTTATTTATGTATTAATGCAATTTAACCATCTGTTTGTTGCATATTTATTTCTAGTTCTATTACTGAACTAAGGCTTGGCTTTCACCAAAACACATTTTTTTATAGTGTAAATTATAAGATTTGTACAGTTTATTGTATTGTGTCCGACAAAGTACACTGGCCAGCTTACATTGCACCGTATCTTGCCAGGTGTCCTTTGTATCCAGTGAGTTGAGTCTACGATATTTTCGTGTTAGGATCATCGTCGGTAGGAGTCATCGAGGGAAACAGCAAGTATTGGCTCCTCCTATCACCTTATTTGTGGGCCTGGACTTTAACCCTTCTCTCCCCAGCGAGGGCTTCCACTCCTTTGTGCAGTCTCCTAGATTTGCCCCTAGGAGCAGAAGAGTTAAAATCCCCCCTCTTTCCTTAAGGTTGAAACCGGCGGTTACTCAACTCACTGCGCGTACGTCCGCGACACAATAGTCCACTCAATATACCGGCGCGCTGCGCTTCCATACACATCGGTCCTTCGAGTTTTTAGATTGCCGACCACTGTGTGTAGCGCTGTCTTGTCCTACGGTCACCACCCAACGTAGGCGGGCGCTACACACCCTTTAAAATTAAAAGTGACGGTTTTTTTTTTTTTTCTCGCTGTCCTGCGTAATTATAGGTAGATTAAGGCAACAGCGTCAGGAAACTGGATTTGCGTTTATTGCGTACTGTGTGGCACGCTATATACCTATCCATTCGTACTGCTGTATTCCGTTTGTCATTAGATTGCGCCATGTACTGCGACAGAGGGTTTTTCTTCCCAGTCTGGGCTGAGCAGCTAACATAACTTGAGGTTATTTTTTAGGTTGTCTTTGTAGCGTAGCTTAACCACTTCTACACCTCTGCAACCTCCTTCCAACTCTTAGTACAGTAATGTTTTGGGTAAGCTAGTATTTGGCATTCTTAGGAAGTGTCCAGGCCACCGCAACTGAATTTGGTGCAGCATGACCTCAATACTGCTTATATCCCCGATATCAGCTTTAGCCAAAACTTCTATGTTCGGCCCATAATCTTGCCATTTGACTTTCAATACCGTGTTAAGGCATTTTTGATGGAATCTTTTTAGAGTTTTAATATGTGTTTTAATGTGTTTCATGATTCACTGCTGTAGAGAAGTGCAGGAAGTACAGCTGTCTTGTACATCATTATCCTTTGTTTTAAGCTGTAAAACTCGGCAGATCGAGGGCAAAATAGCATTTTTCGGGTATTTTTCGTATTCCTGCGGGAAAAAAAGCATAAACATAATCAACTGCATCTTGAAATCGATTGCTATCTAAATAGTGCTATATCGACTTTAATAAATAATAATTCGAATGAACCAAGGCCGTCAAATAGGCCTCGTGGGAGAAAAATAATATTGTAATTGAAGGATCATCCATTCCCCGTATTAATTTCGTCCAATGACTATTGTGGTTTGCCTTGTGGCTTCAAGTTCGCTTTCTCCTTTCATGTTATGTAAGCCGTTATTGATCTATTTGCCACTTATCAACAGAACGTCAATATATCCCAATAGTCCACGACCTCAAACAGAACTTGGAGTGTTCAAATAATTAACTCAAACACGGCTGTGGACGTGAAATATAAATCAGGACCTTCCGGAAAATCTATCCTTCCTTCGTTACTTATTAAAACAACGGCACGTATGTAATTACAGACTCAATTAAATTAGACCAAATTTTTTATTAGTGTGTTATAGTTCGATTTAAAAACAATAGCTAGAATAATGCTTTTATCGTGCTTATTAATACACCATATAGAGTAGTAAAATATGTTTTACAAATGTCTAATTTAAGCCAGATGAAAATTTGAAACAATGATGTTTCTTTGCATCATTTAAGAAATGGGAAGTAAAATTCCATGGATTGGACACTTTTTGAGAAAAAGAAAAGGCCGAGTGGCAAAGAAAATCCAGAAAGGTAGACTTAACAAGTTGAGTAATAGAAATGCATCGCAAAATATGGAGATTTGTATATGATATAACGAATATTGATACATACATGAAGAGAAAACATTCAAAACGTGATTTGTCACACAAAGTTCAAAATTAAGATATTGGGTAGTCAGTTTAATATATAAAATTAAATCAATAAATTAATCAAACATGTGTTTTATACCATCTAAAACGGGCAGATAAGAACAAAAATGTTTATATAATTTAAAAAAATGGCGTTTTTTTTAAATATTTTTTGATGAACTTATTTTTGATGATAACATGGTACAAAGAATCGATCTACGATCTTCCATCTATATAAGTTCCTCAATAAGAGGTTTTATGTGATTATTTGGAAATTTAAAATTATGATTTTCGTATTTAAAAAATGATAAATGAATAATAATATTTGAAAAAATAATAAATTAAATAATGGAAACCTATTTTTATTAATACGCATTCATTCAAATCAGATTTCACCATTGTTTCGTCCTTTTCACGTTTTACGTTTTTTTCTTTAGAACCTAGATAAAATAAAATACATCAGGTTTCTTATAGGGTGATTTTTAAAAGATGCAATTATGTAACAGTAAATGCTTTGAAGTTGCCGTGGCGCCATGGTTGTCTACAGTGCACAAGGACGCGGTTTCAAACCCCCTACCTCCTTCGAATTTTTATCTTCCGAAATTGTGCAGTCAGCTCTGGGATCGACTCATCTACAAGTATTAAATACTTAAATAAGTACCTGTTTATACAGGGGTAGTAGGACCGGCCTAAACGTCACATTGACCACGTGGCTTTCATATATATGGCCGGCGGTCTAGAAACGGAGAACTTACGCATTCAGAGCTCTTAAATCAATAGCTTATAGACTGTGTTGTCATATGGTAAGACGTGAAACCGTTCAGACCTCTAAATTTAATACTTGTTCGTTGTGGATTGTGGATAATTTTCTAAACTTATATCTTGTTGTTTTAATGATACAGACATATAAACACATTGGCTATCTCAGTCTATCAGGGGCGCCATAGATATTGTATGCCTTTATATATATATATATATATATATATATATATATATATATATACATAACCTAACAAAATGTCATCATTAACAAATCTTGCTCAAAATTACAAAGACTGACAGTAAATATGATCAATTTAGGTAATTAGGTTAGGTTTAGTTAGTTAAAATCTAGAACACAGAATTACCATATATAAACGATAATAGATAGAATACATTTCACGAAGTCATGTAGATGGTTTGAAGTTGGACTATTCGTAACCCACTAATTTCTAACTGCTCTAAACGGTACGTTGAACGTTAAAACAATGCATAAAAACATAACTCAAAACGTGACAACGAGCAGTCTACAACGTGTTAAGAGCTCTGAATGCGGCTTTACCATCTCTGCCCCTTTTACGCCTATCTAGGTGTTGGGTTCCTATTATTAAATGCGTTGAAACTGTGTGCCTCTTTTTAGTTGGGGTGGTAAAAATTATAATTTGCTAAAGTGAATGCTAAACTCTGTTCAAAATCAAGAACTAGTAATCATGTAATGTTCAGGTGATAATTTTGTACAACTCTCGTCATTCGTTGGCTGTTGAGCACTTAAATTTATGCGACAGCCGATAGGGTAGCGACTTCATTCTTCGACGTGATTTTGTTACTAATTCTTGATTTTAAACAGGGCTTTGAGTGACCTATGGTCATAAACATGAAACACTGAAGAAATGTGAAAATTATTTCACAATATATGATCTACAAAATCATTAAAAATGCTAGATGTAGTAATTAATTGTTAATGGCAATTACTAAATTTTTTAAAATCAATTCCAAGTAATTTTACACTATCATAACCTAACATATTTGCAAACAAATGTTGGAATTCACAATGAAATCTGATGGTCATTCGGTTCAAATTATTTTGTTGCGGAAAATACAACCAGCGGAAATAGCATCTATTACATATTAACATCCTTTACAATCACCCTGTAGTATATACTGGTATTGTTTATTTTGACTTAGTATGTATGGAATAATATTGTCGGCCAAATGCCCACATCTAGCCTCGAACTGCATGAAATCAAATTTGCATGACATTTTCGCACATTTTAACAGTTATCCTAGCAACAACACTATGTTCTCTTTTAGCTACTCATTTATCGGTTTGATGGCATAGAAGTTATTCTTTACACCGTGCCATAAAAAAATGGTACAGTAAAATACAACGATTTTGACATTCAATCACAAAATTGATATTTGTTTTGTTTAGTATTTAAAACTTAAAATGAGTGCTTGTTTAGACAGGGCAAATGTTACTGGAAAATGGAAAATGAAAATGGACTGGTCAAAGCGTTATTCCGACCACGTGTCTTTCATATCTCTGATCGGAGATCTAGAAACGAAGAACTTTTCCTTAATTTTCTTTTTGTTTATTATACTTTGGGAACTGATAATAAACATAAAAACCGTGTTTGAACAATGTAATTAAATTATTCTCATTTAATTTTAAAATTTAATTTTTATAACACAATTCCTTTTTGTTGTTTAATGGAGTGTTAAAGAACTTCATTACATGCCAGCGATAAACTATTGTAATCTTTTACAACAAAAGTAACATCTAGTTCAGATGAAAAACAAACTAACGAGTGGAAAACTAGTTTCCTCCAAGTTTTATGTTCATGTTGTTTCACCACATTGTAATTTAGAAGAATCCTATTCCATAGTTTATTTTCTTCATAACAGTATTAAAAGTTATGATTCACTGCATTCTCAGAGGCTTTTAAGTATATAAAAATTGATCCTATCCTGTGTAATTCAACTTTAAGTTAAATTCTTTTTTAAAATTAAAAACACAATTCAAACATGTGCATTCCATCACCATCAAGTGCAATATTTTTCAATAAAGGTTCTAAATATTAAATTATCATATCAGAAAAATAAAAAAGAAAATTAACGTATTATTTCTACAGAAAACTATCTAAATCTAAATGAAATGATACGTAACCCGCAAATATGTTTAAAAAAATACGGTAGTTATCAAGTGATATATATTTTTTCATACAATTAAGCTGCGTCTACCTTAGCGGACCGATCTTGTAATTCGTCGTAGGGTAACACGCCGTGTAAGTTTGGACGAGTGTTACGCACACAAGACGATCAGATCGCAAAGAGCTTGCTCTGATCTGCTTCGTGTCGGTTTTTAACGCGAACAAAAGCGAATTTGCTGCATTTGTTAGAACATGTTCTCGGTACTTTTGACGCTTACGAGCATGGACTAATACAAAGTTTACATAACCTTGCAGATAGTAAATGTTAATTTCTTTAATTAGTTATCAACGTTCCGCCAACAGTTTAGCTTTGTCAATATTTTTGTGTGTTTTCTAAACAGAAAAATGTTTATTTTGTTCTACTAAAATTAACAAATTATTAAAAATAGTGTGGCATAATTCCAATTTTTATAACAGACTAGGTTATTGTTTAGCTGTAAATGGTAGTTTATTTAAGCAATTTTTATGAAATCTTGTTAATAAAATAAATTGAAATAGTTTATAGTTGTTTTTTTTTTCTTGTTTAATGTATCAGATTCAACGTAGAATCAAATTTTCAAGTACCATTTTTTAAAGTAATTTTCATAGTCACAGCTGATAAACAAACGCTCCAATGTCAGCCACACCATGCTAAAATTTAGAAGAAAAAAATGCTTTAAATTAAAATGTAAATGAGTATTAAATTGTGTTTTGATGAATTTATTAGATTCAAAATAAAATTCTCAACAATTTTTATATTTAAATTTTTTCTATATAACCAACGAGGAAGCATAAAATGGCATATATCTGTTTTTACATGTAAAATCCAAGCGATATATGTACCTGGTTAATTCAGCAAACTGTATAATGTAAACTGATGAACTTATTTGGCAGTTTTTACATCAGTTTTAATGTTAACGTCGGAAAAAAATGACTATAGTTTGTTTCTAAGCATTAAGCAGATTCCATCTCCATTATATCCGTAACATCATTCACTTAACTAACGTTATTCGGTTAACATGTCGATGAACAACTGAATATCTTCACATCCTAAAATGGGTTTCAACACCTCTTAATGTTATTACCTTTGAGTCACAAGATATTTTAATGCTACACTCCAAAGTTGTCTATTCATTTTTATTATAATAGAATAGGTAAATAGTTAGTTATATAAACTTTATAATATAAGATAACTATTGTAATGATATTTCAGCACCTGAAGAAGCTAAATATTATCTAGCGAAACGAACTGATCCTATAATAAATACATTGTCTAACAATCTCTACAAGTTTTATTTCATAGAAAATGTTAATTTCTTATATTTTTCTCGTAAGTCCAGTTTCGAAATTAGATCACTTTTTGCATTTTTGAAATATTTTCTCCATATATCCTGTATTCCAATACTTATTAAATCTTCGGTTAGCTAATCTCTTCATCTCTAGCAAGGTCTTCCAACTGGTCGACGAATATTCAGCCTTCCCTCTCATATCTTCCTTACCATTATATCCTCCCGCATCCTCATCACATGTCCTACCCACTATAATTGTCTACCTCTCACTTCTTATGTGATACTCAACCTTGAGTACAGTTTTATATCTTTGCTCTTAATGATTCTCCATTCACTATTAATATGAATGGGCCCAAAGATTCGGCATAATATTTTATTTTCGAAAACTATGAGGTTTTGTCAATCTCACTTTGTTACGGTTAATATTTCTGATTTCTCGACATTAGACTTATTTTCTCGAGAATTCTACATATACATCTACATACAAAATATACATCTTTTCATCTTTTTTTAATGTTGAAAATATTGTAGAGGATAAAAACATGTTAAAACTATAACCACCTTTAAAGTACTAAAGTAAAGGCGTCGAGCAAATATTACATTTCTTGAGAAATGAAAAATGAGAATTCAAACTTCTCGAGAAGAGTCACTAGTTACGGTCCATGTTTTGGAAAAATACACGAGTAAAATAAATTTGTGACTGAAATTTACATATTTTTTGTTTTGGGGAGCAACAATTATTGAGGCAAAACTTTCAAACTCTACTAACGTCAATATGTAACATTAAAATATATAATAAATGTACATGCACACGTCTTTAAAGTGTGTCTTGCACATTTTGACGTTGTACTTTGTCCTTTATATGTTGATCGTTAATTCAATTTAAAAATGTCTTGTTTTAAAGGATTTTCTTGTTTTTCTATCATAAAAACTATCAATTACGTGAGTAAATGTATTTTGCACCAGTTCCTTCAATTAGCCTAGCACATAGTTTTCGTAGTAACACAATTACTTCTATATGATTTCTACTGAATTAAATTTATAGTTTCATTACGTACATTGCTACTTAACTAAATTTGCTGGACAAATGCTTTGTGGATGACATCAAAGACTACCCAGATAACGTACGTTCTGAGGATAATACAAACTGATTTATTTTCTATTATTTGTGAGCCCTTTATTAGATTAAACAACACATGTGATGACGGATGTTTTTAGAATTAGTTTGTAAAAAAACAAATTTATATAAGAACTGTATTCTATTAAAGTATTAGTGTAGAGAAGTATTGAGACTTTTAAGTTATAGTACCGTTAATGTATGTACTTAGCGGTATCTTTGAAAATCATCATAAATATTTAATATGTAAGATTCGGTTCGCTTTCTGATTAAATATTAAAGTAGTTGGAAGTTGGTTGACTTATCATTATTTTATATGTACTACACTCACCCCCTTTATGTACTTATAGTACATATTTGCTTCACCCCTCTACCTGGATCTTTTGCCAAATATTAATTTCTGTTTGATTTATTTTAAATAAATTTAACAGTTTGAAACTGTTTTCCTAACTTTTGTTTAAAAGTTATGAACAGGTTTGTTGTTGTATTGTTAACTTTTCTCTTGTTCTGTTTAGTTTCACAAACAAACTTTTCATCTCACTCTGTTAAATGTCTTTCAGGTATCTTTTAGACCAACACTCACAACATTTTTTATCATCGGATCTCTCTATATTTTGCAGTATTCTCACTATAGTCCATTCAAACTTTAGTAACTTTTAGTTCTTTTCTATGATCTCTACTGGGTTCTCCCAATGACTTTGTCCTTTCCTTTCTTGGAGCCGTTACCGGCTGTAAAACGTGCTGATCTGGGAAGAGACGGTATTCTTCAAATGGTTATTCATATTTGTAACGTGTTATCTGTTTTTTTGTAATTTATGCGAGTCTCTGATACTTTTTCATTTAGTTTCAATGAATAAACAATAAAAGAACATAAAATTGGACACTTTTACGCCATTTTGTAACACCGCTCCCATTCACCATAAGAGAAATACTTCATTCTAATGTTTGAATAGACTATAGCTGACAGAAGTTCAGTTTTCAACACTACCGTATGAAATAGTTTTATTCAAAATCTTCATCTCTTCTTCTTTTTTGGCCAGTCGTGTTGACTTCTGGCCTCACTCACATAAGTCCTCGATTTTGATCTGCTCATTGTCAGGTCTTTCAATGTGTCCTATATACGAATACTTGTTCTTGATCTTCGGTTAACTGATCTCTCCATCTCTTGTGAGGTAGATCTTCCCACTCCTCGACGAATATTCAACATTCTCTCCCATATCTTCCTAACCATTCTGTCCACCCTTATCCCCATTACGTGTCCCATCCACTGTAATAGTTCTTGTGTGATACTCGGCTTTGAGTGCAGTTATTGGATATCTTTGTTCTTACGGATTCTGTATTCACCATTAATTTGAATGGGACTAAAGATTTGGCGTAATATTTTTTTCCACGAAAACTATGAGCTGTTGTCGATCTCGCTTTGTTAGGGTTTGTGTCTCGGAGAAATACATGAGTACGGGACGTACTATAGCTTGGTATAACCAGATTTTGTGTTGATGTTCCTAGACAGGAGTTTTGTTTTGAAGAGATGACCAAAATACGATACATTAGCAGCTTTAATTCTGTTCGTAATTTCCTGCTGTATCAGATTCACCTGATGTATCATGGTGCCCATGTATTTGAAAATATAAACTCCCTTAAAAGTGTTTCCATTAATTTATAAATTGATCGTGCTCTCATTGCGTCTACTAACAATGAAATAATTGGTTTTTTCATTACTGATGATGAATCCTACTTTACATAGTTAGTATATTACGTCTTCAACCTTATTTTAAATAATATCCAGGTCATCCATATCATCTGCATACTCTAAAATCTTGTAGGATCCATTGAGTTATAGACCACGATGGTTTGTATCTTGGGTTTTTTGTAACACCATCTCCAGCATGAAGTTAAGCAGCAAAGGTGAGGTAGTTTCTCCTTGTTTGACTCCAGCACAAATTTCAAACTGTTGTGACCAAACATTTCCTACTTTCACATTGCTAATGGACTGTCTTTTTGAAAAGTTTTCTAGGGAATTCAAATTCGTCCATGAAATTCAAAATGATTCTTATCACTTGTTTATTTGTTGCACATTCGCATAGCCAATGAAGTTGAAATATACTTCATCAGTTGTCACTAAATTTTATAATCATTGGCAATTTTCTGTAGCACTTTCTATAAGATCTTATAAACGTACATACAGTACGAATTTTCCACTAAAAGTACACTGCAATAACGTCTAGCTTCTTTTTTTTTTAATTAATTCACCGCGTTTTTGAAAGGCATATTGTGCAACAAAAATCATAGTAAAATGAATATTTTTAGCGTCAAAATAAAATTGCTATCCTGCATATTCCTCTTCAATTTTGAGTGTGTGACAATAATTCAACCAGTAACTCTTGTAACTGTAAGATGCGGTTTTTGAAATTACAGCTCCTATACGACAACAATTTTATATTAGACCGATTCTAAATATTTGCCTTATATATTTGGATATATTGTATGTTACAGCAGTCTTTTCTAAAAAACAGTGATCCAATAAACTGACTAACAAACTCCATACATAGTTCATTCTCCATGTTTGTGTACTAACATTGTCATGCATGTTTGCTAAAGTGTTGTGCTCGCTGTTGGTACACAGACTTGACTGGGAAGGCATTAGCTCGTACAGTTACGGGAGTCTATCCTCGGGCACTCAGCCCTTCTGGGAATACACTGGTATTGGGAATGCACCACTCATATCAAAGTAGTGATACAGTGTAAATATTTCATAAACATGGAAATGTCTTGTGAGTATTCAATACTCAAACTCAATTCAAATTATAATAAACCACAAAGCTACACATCCACATTGCAATTATTTTGTACTAGCTGATGCGTATTACATTTTTAGGATTTCGTAGGTATGACCAAAAACCCAGTGGTGTATTGCTAAAAAATAGTACCGAAATGCTCGTCAAACGATTCAAGTGAGACCGGGGAAAGGGGTAGAAATTGAAAAATCCAATAGATAACGGGTAGATATTCTAAGATACAAATGAGGAATGCGGGGCAGATATAAAAAATGCACCTATATACTTATATGCGCCTATAGACTTATATGTACTTAAGTTAGGCACATTTTCAATTTGATAAATCAAAACTTACAATATGTATTTAGTATTTATTTATTTTTATTTAACTGATAAATAAAAATTTCAAAAATAAGAAAAAAAATAAGAATTAAAAATGATTTTTTATAAAGATAACTATTAATTATCAAGTTTACTGTTACCAGAATATAAATGAAATACTTTTCCAAGTTTTTTATATTTCAAATAATTCCAGCTCTGGTAGATATGTGGACTAATAGACTATAAATGATTTTCAATTTAGTCCATTTTCATGTGATTACAGCAAAAAAGAATTGTTCCCGATATTCGATACTCCATCTATGGACCGTTATCAATTACTATTATTGGTGACGAAATCCTAAAATATATGAAACTTCACCTTTACAGCATTCTAATTTTTGTTTTCATACCAATTTTGACTTTTCGATATTTTTACAGATAAACACGAATTTTTGTAACATTAATCAACTGTTTTTAGTAAGATGTTGGTCTATCAATCTATCTGTCTGTCGGTCTGTGAACTCGTGTAGAGCAAATTCACTTGAATGGATTTTTAAAAAAATTCGTATTTAAGATTTGGACGCAAATATCTCAATTTGATCAACTTTAGATAGAGATTCGGTCACCGGAATGGATAGTGATGCCTCTTTTATGTGTTTTATGAATATTTCACAACAGAGAAGTATTTCGAAAAATTTAAATAGCAAAAGTTGCTATACAAATAATAACTAATAATTTTAGATACGACTTATGGCCGGTTGCTAAAGTAGGAATTATCCCTAACTCAAGTTAAAATCATTTGTTTTTGTATGTTTTAACATATAAAAACAAATGATTTTAAATTGAGTTAGAGAAAACTCTTACGTTAGCAACCCGACATGAACTTTTATAACTTATTTTTGATATATGTTTTTATTTTATTATTCTTAGCTTTGTGCGGAACTAGATATCGAAATCTAGTTACTTTAATGATTAATGGTACTTTAAGACTGATTGCTTTAACATACTAAATTGGGCTTTATAAGACAATTTAAGTTAAAAATGTTATTTATTATTAGATCTTGATTTTTAAATAATAATTAAAATATTGCCAAGGTAACTGTAAAACATAACAATATGACATGACAATTAAATTGACATTTGAAATACAAACTGAAATATTTTGGGCAGATTAGTCAACATTAAAAAAATAACTTCATATTTGAGATACAGGCTATTCCAAACGAATAGGCGGAACTAAATGGAAATTTCGTTCTTTTAGGTTATCACGAAAAGGGACCTTGCTTGGGTTATTTCATGTTTCAGGTTTGGTATGTGAAAATTTAAAATTCCAACTGTGAAACCATGGAATCGAATGACATATGTCCAAAATTTTAATACATTTTTCCATATTTACACAAAAAAAAAATAAATGGGAAATTTTGATTAAGAATGACAAAAAATTCAATGAAAAGGACATTTTATAATGACAGTCAATTTAATCTAGAATTTGCAATGTGAGTATGATTTACAAAGCTTAAACAAAATGACCAAAGGTCCGAATTAATAGATACAAATTACTATCTTTCAAAATCTAGTTCCGCCTAAACGTTTGGAATAGCCTATATAGTCAACTATTAAGAAAGAAATTACTATCTAGTTCCGCACGAAATTCATACATGGATAATAGTATCTATTTTGATATATACATAAGTATAGGCTATTCCAAACGTTTAGGCGGAACTAGATTTTGCACAAATAATAATATTGTTTACTGAGTACAATACACAGTCTAGTTGAACACGGATCGATCTATGTAGTTCACATTGGGACCATTTGTTGGCGGAGTCGCTTTTTTAATTGGGCAATTTTAAGAATTTTAAGATATTTAGGAATGTAGTTGTATGAGAATGATTAAGGTTGTCCAGTGTTTGGGAATATGTATCGTGTGAGAGTTCCTAGTATTTTTACTGTTAACTTGCGATCTTTTTATGATCTTTTCGACTAGATAGCTAGGTTCGTTTGTGATTAAGGTTTTGTGAATGAAACATGTGTAATGCAAGTGTATTCTTTCAGACATGTTTAACCATTCTAACTGCCTCAGGTGTGGGTTGGGTTATTTCACGTTTCAGGTTTGGTATGTGAAAATTTAAAATTCCAATAGTGAAACCATGGAAACGAATAATATGTTAAACATTTTAATACATATTTTATTTAATAAGTTGTTAAAAAAATATATAAATGGGAAATTTGTATAAAGAATGATACAGAATATCAAAATATAAAGAAAATGACATTTTAAAATGACATTAATTCTAACCAAAAAATGTTTATTGTAAGTATGCTTTACAAAGCTTAAACAAAATGACCAAAGGTCCGAATTAATAGATAAAAATTACTATCTTTCAAAATCTAGTTCCGCCTAAACGTTTGGAATAGCCTAGATAGTCAACTATTAAGAAAGAAATTACTATCTAGTTCCGCACGAAATTCATACATGGATAATAGTATCTATTTTGATATATATATATATATATATAAGTATAGGCTATTCCAAACGTTTAGGCGGAACTAGATTTTGCAATCTCGTTACTTTCGTCGTTTGATTCGTGCTTTTTGGCTGTATTGTTTAAGCTTTGTAAAGCATACTTACAATAAACATTTTTTGGTTAGAATTAATGTCATTTTAAATTGTCCTTTTCTTTATATTTTGATATTCTGTATCATTCTTTATACAAATTTCCCATTTATATATTTTTTTAACAACTTATTAAATAAAATATTTATTAAAATGTTTGACATATTATTCGTTTCCATGGTTTCACTATTTGAATTTTAAATTTTCACATACCAAACCTGAAACATGAAATAACCCAAGCAAGGTCCCTTTTCATGACAACCTAAAAGAACAAAATTTCCATTTAGTTCCGCCTAATCGTTTAGAATAGCCCTAGAAACAATTTACTTTGTGTTGACAGTCAGTTTTGTGGTGGCCACAGCTGATATTTTTTCTTTAAGCACTTATTATATGAAAGATTGAATTATAGCATATTCCTAGAATGTAAAATTGAATTGATTAGTAAGAACTACGGTATCTTGATTCCCTAAAGTGCATTCAATCTTGACCTTGTTAGTGTAGTGATCCTATTTTAAACCAAGCTAGTTTGTAGTCGATATCCACGTCTGCATATCAGCTTACTCAAGCGAAAAATCCGAGAAAAAGTCACAAATATTTCCACGTAGATTTTCTAACCTTGTAATGATAAGCCAGGTTTTCTAAAGAAAGCAATTTTCCAGCATTTTTATAGCAGTTTAGATGGACTTATATCGTTCACCAGTTACACTTTCGGTGGTGCAAAATTGAAGAAAATATCCCATTTACCGTCGGTCTGTGAAAGTGTTCGCGTGTGTTGCTCTCACTTTTTATTATTTTCCTACCCCAGGGAATGACCTACATATCACGCTGATGTTTTTAAAGGTGAAATATGGGGTTTCGCCAGAGGACAACAAGCACACGACACGTCGCAACGTGGTTTATATGTCTTCTAATGCAGAGAACTTGTATGTACGCTTGTACCTCTCACACTATTGCGACTTTACCGCAACATTATTTTTAGTGATACTGCACTGCTTTCTTTCTAGCAGATAAATCAATGTTTATTTAATTATTTTATTTATTTAACGAAAGTGTTATACACAGGACGAACTTAAAACTTCAACTTTAGGGTTTGGACAAGATTATCTTTTTTAAGAAATATGTTTAAAACATTCATTCAAACGGCCAATATATTCTAATGTGTTTATTTAAATATTATGTTTATTTCGTTTCCTTGTAATCGGTGCTTATGATGATTATGTTGCAATCACCCAAACATATACTATGTGTGTTATGCGTCTATAAACCAAAGTCAACCAACTGGGGGACCCTATGCGAGAAGGTAACATTGAAAACATGCTTTGTCACACATAATTCAAAATTGAGATTCGAGGATTGCCTTTTATATTTCGGGATTTGAGATCAAAAACAATTATTTATTAGCAAAAGTGGCTTTGTTGTTCTGCAAAATATTTTCCATGAAATTCAATACACTTTTGCATGCGTTTGAACCGATTTTCGAAGCACTTTTTCCACTCCAATTAAGGCTTTTCCCATTGCGATTGTCTAATTATGTGGGATCCAACGCGAACAAATCTTTTTGACGGCCAAATATTGATGCAATAGTGAATGTATGCTGGTCTCACTAATGTCCAAGAATACCTCAATCTCACGATAAGTCACATGACGATCTTGCAGTATCAGTTCACGCACAGCATCAATGTTTTCCGGAACAACAACCAATTTTGGACGACCTTCACGAAATTCATCCTGAAGCGAACTACGGCCACGATTGAAGTCGGCAAACCATCGATAAACAGTAGTCCTTCATGGCGCTTCATCGCTAAAAGTAAAATTAAGTTCATCGATGCACTGTTGTTATTCGAACCTTGCGAATAAAGAGATTTATTATTATTATTTGGGGTTTGTCCAGTCTTGATAAGCGTCCACTTATTATTATGTACATGTCGAAACTTGTAAAAAATAATCGCTCGAAAATGTTCACCATTTAATTCCATTTTTAGCCGAGATGAAGTTATTGTAAACAACACAAATAGCGCTCTTACATCAAAACGTTCTGAGTACGTATACCGTCAAAAATGTCAAACTTTACGATAGAAGCGTCAGTTGCCAGATGGCAGCACTAGTTTAGCGCAATCCCGAAATATAAAAGGCAACCCTCGTATTGGTGTAAGTGTCATCTTTCTAATTAAATGTATAAAGTAAAATCATTAAGTTAATCTAAAACGTGTTTTAAACCATCCAAAACGCACAAACAAGACCAAAACAGTAAATTAAAAATTATAAAAGTGCGTTTTTTTCTGAATAACTATTTTTCGTAATTTTGCGCATTAAAATTTGAATGACATGTTTGAATTAAATTTTTGGGATCTTGAAAATATGGAGGTCCAAAAATTAGGTTCCCAACTTGTTAGAAATATGTAATGTATTTTTGCAATTATCCCAAAACTGTATTACTGTGACATATCATGTTTTGAATGTTACCTGCGCATGTAGAGATTAAATTTAAATGATTTGGATTATTTCCTTTTATGTAATTATTTTGAGTAATTAGCGTTGTTCGATTGAATTTGATGCAGTCTGTTCAACGATAACGAATCAACAATCAACTTATTTATATATTTCTTTCTCACTCATGCTTGTAAAGCATGTGTGAAATGTGAAACATAAATCCTCGTTGGTTGTAGATTCGTTCAATCGTTATTGAACAGACTTCTTAATTTTTTTCGTTTTATTTTTGTGCATAACAAAAAAATCATACAGATAAGCCGAACTAAAATTAAAAGAATATATTAGTTTGTTAATAAAGCGTGCCTTTCTTGCACTAAAAATACTATTTATGAACCGTTTCGTGCTCACCAAAAAATCAAAAACAAATACTAAGTTACAGTCTCGTCCTATCGATCTTTAATTACAGCGACACGATTTACTTGAACCTTCCCTGTCGTATTTCGATTCGAGGCGAATTCAAAAAGTGCAAAACTACTGTTTACGTTTTATATTAGGACTAAAAAAGAGGAAACCTACTCCCCACACCTGAGGCAGTTAGGATGGTTAAATATGTCTGAAAGAATACACTTGCATTACGCATGTTTCATTCACAAAACCTTAATCACAAACGAACCTAGCTATCTAGTCGAAAAAATCATAAAAAGATCGCAAGTTAACAGTAAAAATACTAGGAACTCTCACACGACACATATTCCCAAACACCGGACAACCTTAATTATTCTCGTACAACGCTGCCACGATATACAACTCGATTCCTAAATATCTTAAAAATTTTAAAATTGCCCAATTCAAAAAGCGACTCCGCCAACAAATGGTCCCAATATGAACTACATAGATCGATCCGTGTTCAATTAGACTGTGTATTGCACTCAGTAAACAATATTATTATTTGTTAAAATTAAAAAATTATATGTACTGGATTGTCTACTAAATTTAAAATAATATTAAGGCTAGGTGGTAGAGCAGTGTAAACTGAACCTTGCGAATAAAGAGATTTATTATTATTTGGGATTTGTCAGGTCTTGACAAGCGGCCACTTATTATTATTATTATCATTATTATTGTTATTATATTATATAAGTCCACACAAATCGTCTCTATCAATCTCTAAACTACGAAAGTAAATCAATTAAGAGATGTTCATAATTTCTAACTTTTTTAAAAAAATCATCTCATCTTATGGGTTGAGGATAAATCTCAAATTCCCTTCGTGAACACCCTCTTAAGTGCCATAGCCAAGATTAAATTAACATCATCGGAATATAGGAAACGGGAAGAACTTAAGCTCGGATTTTAATTAATTTAAATTAAAATGAAAAGCGCATGAATTAAATCAGATTATTTAACAAAGTTTACAATTTTGTTTATGAATTATCGCTGTATTAATCAGTATAATTTATATGAAACATCCGGGATATAATTCGCGATGTTTTAATTCTGTAACATTTCACTAAGGAAAAAAAGAGATTTTAAGTATACATGAGAGGTCTAATCAATTAAAGTCAAAATGTCTTTTCTTAATCTCACATCTACAAACCTACTTAAATTTGCGCAAATATTTTAGCTGAACGAATAGAGAAGAAATAAAAATCATATTAATTATTATTATGATAAATCAGTTTAATGTGGTTCAAAAAAATTTAAACCAAATTTCGGCTGAAGTAAAGAATAGGTGACTACAAAGTTACAAATTTCTTTACAGAGGGCAGTACATAACAACTTCACTAAATAATTCAAGCATTATCAGTGGCTTTAAAACAATAGTTTCTGGTCTAGAAACGCATGCACAATGATATATATTTTTAATTGGGCTAATATGGTGGAGTTTTACTCGAGTAAAATAAATACATTTGTGAAACCTACCGAGTGTTTTAATTGAATAATTGTTACTTATTGAACAGTTATTACAATTATAAATGTATGTATCTCTATCAGAAAACTTTTGTATATACCTATATATATATTTTTTTTTCTTTATTTTTATTTTTTATTTAAAATGTTTAATAATAATTTATTAAACAATACACACTATACAGTCAATTTAGGTTATTCCAAATAACTGTCAGATGTTTTCGTGTAATTTTAGAAATGATAAATAGATGGCGTTAGCATCTAGCAGTTTAAAAGTCTAGCAGTATATAAGCGAATTGGTCTAGAACATAAAAAATTTAATTTTCGTTGAGTACTTACCAGATGATAAAAATAAATTGTTTTTGATATGGTCGCAAAAAAAAAATATATTTTCACATATCCCCGTAACGTACGTACATACATTGCTCGCAAATTGTCTATTATCTCGCATTAGCAGGTTCTTAAAGTAAGCTCCATTTCAAAAATAGCAAGATCAGGCTTTACTAAATTATAACGTCTCTTATATTTATATATGGCTCTGAAACAAGGACTTTACGGAAGCAAAATCGATACCACCACACTGTTCTGAATACAATAATATGGTTGAAATTATATGAGAAAAACAAGTCACGAATAAATGCCTATTCCGCTTACATAATACGTCTAAATACTTATAAATACTTAATATTAATACATATAATACGGTAAAATTAGTTGAAATTCTATAACAGTTGTTTTATCTAAGGTAATAATAATAATCGAGTACAATAAAAGCTTCTTATGATTATTGGAATATTTGAAATATCCGGGTTTTTCCCACTCTAGTTTATAGTATCATATCCGAACACTGAAAGCGTTGATGTATAAGCGAATTGGTATTATCTATATTTTTCTTGCTGAAGGTTGTTAGGCTACTTATACCCTTTTCACACTAGAACTTTAAGATCGAATGTTAAAGTGAATGTTTCTTTAAACGCTAATGTGAAAACCTATGACCTCGTCTAAATACAAGCGATGTTTAAGACAGAGATCTGCGTCTTAAACATCGTCCCCATTGCCAACATAATTTCTATTATAAAAAAATACTCTTTGAATTTGTGTTGTCAACATTTTGTATTATCATAAACAAGAATACTGTATTATCAACGTTATGAGGAGTTTATACTTATTGTTATAATAAAATTATTTATTTTAATAATGTGTTTAATAAAATACAGAGCTACAATAATTGAGATAAAATGTATTGACTTACATGCTAATACAGGTGTAATATATTCTTTATTGTAGTGTCTTTATTGTAGAATGAAATGAAATATCCATATTTGTTTATAATAATTCAAAATGTGCGTCTGCGCAGACAGTTTAAAACTGGTAATTTCCTGACGGTAACTTAAGGACAAAATTACTGTAGCTGATAACAGCACCGGAGATTTAAACATCAAGTGTGAAAGCAAACCGATGTTAAACATCGGTGAACTTCAATCGTCTTAAAGTTCTAGTGTGAAAAGGGTATTATAACCATCTTTTCTGGCCTGGTAGATATACGAAAACCGCTCGTTATGAAATACACAACGATATAGAATTTGTAAGGTTATGTATAATAATGTACGAATATAAAATGTCACAATTCTTTAAAATAAGTTGTTTATTTTTCATTTTAATTTAATGTAATTCTGTGTATTTTCCTAATTTATTAACATTTAATAATTTATTAAGTACTTTATGACGACAAACTCCTTTAATAACAAGAAATTTTCTTATTTCTAGGTTATGTTGCTATTCCGCGAGGATTAAACGCGTACCTGTTCATTCAGGGGAAAAAGAAACTGTAGAAATATCACGCTACGTGTCTCTTATGAAAGACATAGATAGATAGTGTTGGAGGTCTAAAAGCTGAGAACTTATTTTATCTACCTTATGTATTTAGGCGATGGGAACCTATTGTTATTGATCACTTAATACTTCATTGTAGTTTAAAGTCTCATTAAAGTAAATCTTTAAGTACATTCCATCGCATGCACATTTATCGATTGATTTTATAAAATTTTAACTATTTTGAATACATTAGTAAGCCGACATGTTTCTTCGAAGCCTATATTTAGATACGTTATCTTCCTTGAATGAAAACTGACGTTTAGACATGTCCTATTATTTTTCCCAGGTAGCATATGCTCATTCCCATGCACGCTTTTATTTTCATTGAACATTTCATGTCCTATTTAAAACAACTCATCAATCATGCAGCCAACCAATTTATTTGTTGAAGAAATCGTTTGTGTTGTATCAAAACATAACTCTTTTCTACACGGTTTATTCACTAACTGTTAAATAAATATTTTTGTCTAATATTATTTAATTTTATTTATTTTACATTGTTTGGAATACAAACAGGACAAACCCAGTGAAGTGTTCGCTATCAAATTTTTTACACGTTTACATAAAAGGTGATAACTAGTTGTAACATATTAATGTATAAATATACAATTGAATAAGGAAAGAAATATTAAAGTATAGAAGTTTAGAACGGATAAAATGGAAAAGATATAATATCAGCCAGAACGTATGTGCTTTAATTTATTAATACAAAGGCGTTTAAATTGAATTAGGTTTACGTTAAAAAGGTCAATATCTGAAAAATTGTTATTATAAGAGGTGCAAAGTCTATTTATTACTGAATTATCGAATTATTTGGTGTTTGACAAGGGTTGATGAAAAAGTACCGTACCACGGGTATTGCATCCCGGAATTCGAAATGTTATTAATGATAATAATTCATTAGACGAAATATTATTAGTTACAACTTTATATAAGGTCAGCATGTCTGTAAGCGTGCGACGATCGCTCAAATGTAACATGTTAAAGGAAAGACATGCCGCATCATAGTTTAGATATTCTGTAGAGGATTTATAGCAAAAATATTTAAGAACTCTTTTTTGAATTCTTTCCAATTGACTGATGTACTGAAGATAATTAGGATTCCATACAACAGATGCAAAGTTTAAATGACTAAATACAAAGGAAAAATACAGTGACTTAAAGACAGCAATAGACTGAAATTTTTTAGTTGAACGTATTATAAATCCCAACATTTTCAAGGCCTTACAACAGATGAAGTCAATATGACGGTCAAATAAGAGTTTTGAATCTAGAAGTACCCCAAGATCTCTCACACTGTTGGATGTTTGGAGAATTTTGTCGTTTAGGTTATAATTATATGTTATTCTAGTTCTATTTCTAGTAAAAGTTATGATCTGGCATTTATCATAATTTAAATATAATTTATTTATATTACAAAAAGTTTGAAAGTTATTAAGATCTTCTTGTAATAATTGAGAATCGGAAAAACTCTCGATTTTCTTATAGAATTTTATTCGTTACTGTATCTTAATCGTTACTGTATATTTAATC
Source organism: Liopterus haemorrhoidalis (assembly GCA_963971575.1). Classification (NCBI taxonomy): domain Eukaryota; kingdom Metazoa; phylum Arthropoda; class Insecta; order Coleoptera; family Dytiscidae; genus Liopterus; species Liopterus haemorrhoidalis. Next base: position 15,946,982 of record OZ020612.1, on the reverse strand, counting down.
GTTACTGTAAGGTTGAAATTACCTTCCTATACAAAGATATTTATCACAAATTATTGTAAGGTACAGTAAAAACTATCTAAGGTGACCAACGAAGAGACCGGCTGAAAATGGTCACCTCAGGCAGAGAGAAGTATCTTCTATTATTTCGCAAGGACCATCAAAAACTAGTCGTTTTAAGCAGGTGGTCACAATAGCAGGTTTTAATTTGTAAAAAAAATAATTGGCGAATTTTCAATAATTTTAGGGTTTCTTAGGTTAGTAGTAAGTGACAACATTTTTTAGGCACTACTACTAGGGTTTGCTTTTTTGTCATAATCACATAAATCTTCTGATCTGTAAATTATCTGTCCATGTATTTTCTATACCAATACTTGTTAAATCTTTAACTAGTTAATTCTCCCATCTTTTCGAGGTCTTCCCACTGGTCGATGCCAAAAAGCAATATTAACACTTTGCACTCCAGCCTAGTGACTCATATAGTATACCAACAACTCCAGCACTGAATTAGTTACTTTCGCACATTTGTAAGTTTTTGCTGTTAAGTCATTAGTAAGGGAGGTTTTTAAAAATTTAAATTTTTGGAGTTTTCCTGCCATAATTCTCCTAATATTTATCCAATCAAAAAAATGCATTTAGATAAAAGATTTTTCTTCTTATTCTAAACAAATTTGTAATTTAAGTTTTGGCTGAAATTGCACTAATTTATCTTTAAAGAGACAAATTCTTAAAATTCGCAAATTATTGCCAGACTTTTAAGTGTAAAGATAAACACACGCATCAGTTTATATAAAAGCGCTCAAATAAATTTTAAGTTCATATTTGAAGTATCAACGACAATGGAATGCAAAGGGTTAAAATTCAACAATTACAGGAAATACAAAGTGTTCTATAAACCACCCCGAATCTAGATTTGCCCCTTAAGGGTTAAATAGGTCAAAATTTTGAATTACGTTTTTATACATGTGTATGGGTAATGTTTAAGTAAAAATCAAGTCAATATCTCATCGCGCCTAACGCCAGTTATAGTAGGTTGATAAGATCAAAATTCTGAATTTTGTTTTTAAAAATTTGTATGGGTAACCTATGCAAGCAAAAATCAAGTCGAAATATCATCGTTCCTGGAACATATTATGTAATTCGTAAATAAATAAATAAATAATAACAGGTTCCCAACGCGTCAGTATGGTCAGTATGACGTTTCAACTAGTCCTATTATCCCTGTATAGTCAGATACACGTTTTTTAAGCATTAAATACTTAAAAACTGTATTTCCATACTTATTACTGTTATAGAATTCGTGAAAACACATAATCCTTTTCGAATTTTGAAAAAACCCTTCTTAGTTAGTGCTTATTTCATGGAAGGAATATACTCCCCGAATTTCATATTTCTATTTCCAGGGGTTTGGACTGGGCGTTGATTAATGAGTCAGTTAGAACCTTTCTTTTTGTAAAGATAGAAGATAATATTCAGGACATATGCATACATTAATAAAGATCTAACTGATGCAAATACATAGCTCTCTAGAAATAATTTGCAGGTTGGCTTCGTTCTATGGGCAATAAGTTAGCAACCCCTTATATAGATAATAGAAGATGTACATTAAACGTGGATGCCTCTAATAAGATATATACAAAACATAATGATTCCTAATAAGATTACTGCCATTTCCACGCACTTTTCATTATCTCTTTTCTTACGTACAGGTTTATTGAAGTATAAAATAATTGGTTAAATTAAATTTTACATAATAATCAAGTTATCATAAGAATAGGGTACGTTATTTTAAGTTAAAAGGGAGCATTTACTCTTTAAGAATATTGTTATTAAATTTTCCATTTTCTTGTTCTCAATGTTTGACAAGTGTAACAAGATATACACCTAATGAAATTATGTACGAGCATGCACCAAGTGTAAATTAAATTACGTACTACGAATAGATTTTCAAAACTTGAATTTAGTTGAAGGATTAAGTTAAAATAATTATATCGAAAGTTTTGGTGCAGCTTTTAGGATCGTGAGCTGCAAGATTATTGGTTCTCATTTGTGAAACGGGGTAAACAGTTTACTAATAGAATATTTCAAACGTGGAGCTTTCAGGAAAGGGTATTTATAAATTTGTGATGAACAAAAAACTGAACAAATTACTTTGAAACTTCATTTAAGAGTTCGATATTCTTCGGAAGTTTTAATTTGATATAATATCTCTTTGAAAGTTGCATTTCCTTAGTTCAAGAATTTGTTAGAAAAACAATTTATCAAAAGGTTTTTTTAATTAATTATTTACACAAAACAACGAACAGCTTAACCCTTTCAAGTCAAACGGGATAATACGTCCCAAAAAAATTGCAACTGAACCACTAGGATCTATCTATTATCTCCCATATACACGTGTATACTAGCCAGTTAAATCTTTTCAGTGTTCACAGTATTGTTAGAAGATGGTGTCGAACACCATCACAATCTTCAATTAATGTGGTTGAGTGCACACTGGTGGAGGACATAATTTTGCTTTGTTGAAGTGCATAAGTCTCCTTGGATTTTATTTGAGCCAGTTTTTGTTTTACCTACTTATTCTTACTTACTGTTAACTTATATTTATCAAAATACCTTTCTGTTTGTATACAAATTCATTTTTAAAATATAATTGACAGAGGAGTCCGTGTATTTTTGGTGAAACATAATTAATATAAGATTAATAAATAAATAAAGCACTCGGTAAGTTTCACAATTATAAGTTTAATGTTACTCTATACGTATTTCGGCAGTGACGCCATATAGAGGAGTTCAAATTACAAACTTAACTTATTTTTTAACAGATACATTCAGTGGGAACAAATATTAATGGTAGGAAATACAAGTGTAAACCATATTAGCAGATAAGGGAAAAAGATTTATTAGGGATGAGTTGTAAACGTCAATCTGGTCATTCATTAAGGGAATTCTAGAGTTTATATTTTTGTGAAATTCTCGGTATTCTAAAAGGTTCAGTTTAAGACTTTTATTATGAATGTGTAAGATTTTAAAGTCATTAACGGAAAGTTTATGATTATTGGTGATCATATGTTCTGCTATGTTGGACTCTTCTACTTTTTTTATTTTGGATAGCTTTCAAATGTTCTCCAAATCTTGTAGCAAATTTTCGACCAATTTTTCCTATATATATTGTTGGGATGATGCTTGATAAACTTCACTTTTGTTGCGTAAATCAGTTCCTACCATTAATATTTGTTCTCACTGAATATATCTGTTAAAAAATAAGTTTAGTTTGGGATTTGAACTCCTGTAGATGGCGTTACTGCAGAAATACGTATAATACCGAGGTAAATAAATAAAGCATTTATTTATTAATCTTATATATTCATTTTTGTTGACTTTTGCAACTCTTTTGTAACTAATGGGACAATTTGTCCCATTTTGGGAAAACCAAACGGCATTATGAAATTGGAAAAAAACTATAATCCACCTTTAGAATAGTGAAACAATAACTCCTTGGCATACAATTCATTGTATCTTCGAAATTAAAAATCTGATGCTAAAGGGTTAATAACATCAGATATAAACCATTCTATAGAAGGTAACTGGACACTTCTCGAAATGTAACAAACATCTCTCTAAATGGAGTGGTTTCTTATTAGTATAGATTGGGATCATTGATTGTTATTGATACTAACATGAAGTCGGATGTTTATCTAAACATTTTACATACATTCTTGCTTCTAGCAATTTGGTAGTACAATGTCGACTGTTTATTTCAACACGACCACTTATCCTGCCCTAAGGGGGGCACAACAGAATAGTTCTCACAAGTTTCTTACTAATAACCGAAAATAAAATTAGTAACAGTCTGTACATCTGCAGCGAAATTTTAGCTAAAATACGTGGAAAATTGTAGCTAAAACTTCATTCTACAAATATGTTTGTAGCTAGTTTTGTTGTACTACGAAAACAATTTATAGTTATTGTACCTGGCAGTTTATTTTGTCACCGTATTAAATCTGCCACGGATTACAGATAGATGCTACGGGTAAAAATATCTGACTATCTGGTTATTCGTCGTAATTCTTCATTGCTTACGGTGTCAGGCCAATGGATTCCCATTACCTTTCTGATACATTTATTGACAAAGACTCGTAGTTTATTGGTTAATGTTTCATTAACCAACCATGACTTACAGGCAAATAACAGTACAGTATTCACGATGCTATTAAATACTCGGATATTTGTTTTCTTTGTTATGTGAGCTGATGACCAGAATTTGTTCAGAGAGGCAAAGGCCAACTTTGATTTATAAATTCTGAACATGATATCCACATTAACTCCCCCGTCTTTGGTGACAATATTGCCTAGGTATCAGAATCTGCAGGTTCGGTCTATGATCGCATCTTGTAGGTAAATGTTCTGAGTATTTAAGGTTCAACAACTTGATGCACATATCTATTGTTTTTCTCACGTTGATCTTAAAACGGACTGGTGAAATTTCCCGGCCCTGGAAAAGTGGATTAAACTCTTCAAGAAACCCTTCTTTGATTCAAAATTCGATCCTATTGGGACCGGTCCACCGGGAAGAGGTGAGACTACTGTTTTCTGAATTGAAGATTCTCAGAAAAATCCAACGCAAAAAGCATGTGGAATGTGGAGGACAAAAATTAATTTCGAATTGGAGAAACTGATGAAAAGAGACGCCATTGTACATTTAATTAAAAACCAGAAGACCACACGTGATAAAGCCAAACCGAGGAAAAATTGGAATCCGAGGTGCGTGAAGATTTATGTGAGATGAAAAATTAAAATTGTGGATATATTATTAGAGATAGAACATCATGGAAAAATTTTGTTGAACAAGCTAAGTTCCATATAAGGTTGTAGAGCTGTAAAAAGAAAATAAGGACTGAATTTCAAAAATTTTTTATCGTAAATTTTTCGAATGCAGTTTTGCAACACTGCGCTTGTTTCTACTTATTTTTCGTTTACGGTAGGCAATTTGTACAAATACGCATTTCCTATTTCTACAAAAACACATACTTGAAAAGTATAAAAACAAAAAGAGGCAGGGCTTCTTCTTTTAGTACCAATAGCTTTGAAACTTAATAACAGTATTCTTCGTATCTCCCGTATCGCATCGCATCACACTGAAACATAAAATGTCACATGATGACATTGGCTATGTATGTCATGTGTACACGTGCAACAGAGGGAAGCCATGTTCATTTTATCTCAATTTTCCCGGCCGTTGGTCCTTGCCACAGTTAGCTTCGCCCTCAATGTTCAGTTTCCTTCGTGGTTATGACATTGTCAACTATAACATTATTTGTCCCTGTTTCAGCAAATGTTTACTTAAGTTTTTAGAGCTTTGTGTCATGATGGTGAAGATTTCTTTTGAAATTTATAACTGACAGCTTTTGTAATATTATATAAATACATTATAACCGTTTAGAATCGGGTAATAGATTGTTACAAATAATTTTCACAATTATTTTTAAGGTTTCGTAGTTAGAACCAATACACAAAGTCCAGAGACTTTGCATGCAGACTGATCGATAGAGGACCAATAAAAATATATATATCTATTTCAAACAATTCTATGTAAAATTCAATGACGTGCATTTTCCGAAAAATATTCTCGTAGACATCTAGCCTAGTACTGTCCAAAGTACAAGCCCTCACTGTACTCTCATTTATTAGTTACATACAAAAGCCTGAATTGCGTGAGAATGTATCTGTTTGAATTACCTTCTCAATTTTTTAAATGCGTTAGTAACACTAGGTAGATATTAATCTGCGAATTTAATTTTAGGTAAAATTTTTAAAACATGATTTATGTCACAATTAAAAATTGTCTCCATAAGAGGCCACTGTAAGTGATTAACTGGTACTGTGGTCATTCTTTATTTCATTGGGAAAAAGTAAAATATCTTGATTAATTAGGTTTTAAATAAAAAACGTAGTAAATAATAACAATTTTCCAAAGAATTTACTGACAAAGAATTAGTTTTAGCATACATTGTAATTTATAAGAAAAACAATCACATTGGATGTTCTAGCAGTACCACTTACTGTTTTCGATTTAGGTAAATGAACAATTAAACCTTCATCTGAGATTACTTTCTTTTTCTTATAGGTGCCGAACTTTTGGATACGGTTTAATAATTTGTGGATCAAATATCTCTCTGGTGTTTCCTGGCGAAACTAGGTCCGTTACTGCTGTAGCCATAAAATAATTTTCACTAAATATTTCTTCGTTATATGGCAAAATCCAGTTGCCCTAAATGCCAAAATAATATTTTTATAACAAAGAGCAAAAGAATATGCGTCATCTAATATTCCTGCGATATCATAGATAGTGATTCTCTTGCCGGATTATTCAGAAACCATATTTTTCCAAACCCAGGTTTTTTGGGTTTTGTACGCGGCAGTTTCCCTGAAACAATTTTGCAATAAATATAAAAATTGAGGAACTGTGGTCACCTTTTTTTCGATGCAAGAAGTAGTGGCCACTAATGATGCAGTTTACGTGGCCACTGTGCATTAAAGCGAGATTTTTTGCCAAACTTATCCTACTAGAACCATGCTGAGTTTAATCGAAATATATTTAATATTACCGAATACTATGTACTTCAGTGTAGACGTTGCATATAAAACTTTTAACTTTATGATTTTAAATAAGATGTAATTAAGATTTGAACCTAACTAACAGTAAATATAATTTATGCCCGCTGTTTCACAAATTCTCTTTTGTTGGCTGTTTAAACCTATATTACCGATTCCACACACAATACAAATTCTCATCATTTTATACCACTTTCAATAGATGGTACCATCACAGCTATGAACTACTGACAAAAAATATACAACAGAATGGACACAGTACAAACCTGTACCAAGCTCTCCCCTACACCAGATTAGTTTTTAGAACATGTACTTTGTTGTAAAATTTAAAAAGTATAGCTATAATCGACCGTATATATTGGTGTCCGTTTCAGCATACTTAACTAAACAGATTATCTTGCTAAAATATAGAATATTAGTGTGCTGTATATTTTACATATAATATTTACGTAAATGTTTATTATATGCAAATTTTATATTGTTTTACCAATTAACATGTATGCAAACTGCATTTTGTAAATGTATATATACAGGGCAGTGTCGTCATGTTTCAGTTATTATTACATTGTTGCCATTCAAGCGACGCTTAAAATTATATGCTCTTGTTAATTTATTCCGAACACATTTTATAAATGCAAATACAATATACGTATTTTTGTTGGAAAATTTTAATATTTGATTTAGATAGAAACGGAACTGTTTTGTTATTCCCTTATTTTAATGTTTTGTTTAATTTTTCACGAAAAATTAACTCTGAAGTTTAACAATTTTTATTCCAATAAAATTGGACATAAAATTTCATAACAATACATGAGGTTTATCCAGAATTTTGGTTATCAGAATTAAAGAGGATTCAGAAGTAAACTCGAGCCTGCTAACTAGTCACTTTCTGATATCTCGAAGATCGATATTGTGGTGTTTTGGTGCTACCTCTGTTGTCCAGTCGGGTGCTCGTGGTTTTTACTGCCAGCGTATACAATAATCTGAGAGGGACAGGCGGCTCCTAGCCGCATGAGATTGAGCAATAATAGCTCTGTAATGCCCTTAGATATTCTGGGTCGCACGCGCGCAACAATTAAGTAATCAGCGCGTATTCCCTGGCTGAGCTGTTTGGGTAACTCACTGAATCTCCTTCATGCTAGCGATTTGGGCTTGCAATTGTTCCCCATGAATAAGAAATTCCCAGTAAACGCGATCCATAAGCGCATGTTGATTACGTCCCTGCAGTCAGGCCCGACAAGAGAAGGGTAGACGGGGAAAATTCCCGGAGCCCTCGGGTGTTTGGGGCCCCGGAGTCATGGGCAGAGCCCTAGGAACGGCCTGGCATCGGGACAAGTGCCAGGGGCGCGAAGCCGTTACTCACGATGTATTTTAGAAGCGATGACCTTTTTTTTGCTCATCACTTGTATTTTTGGAAGTGAGGACCTTTTTTTTAGGTCATCAGTTGTATTTTCACCTGTATTATAATAAAAAATCCCGGATATAGAATTGATCATTACCCGGGGCCCCAAAAGTCATCTTGGCGGCCCTGCCTGCCCTATTTACACACTGCCCGTCGCTGCTACCGATTGAATGATTTACTGAGGTATACGGATTGGTACGAGGCGAGGTTTTGACGTCGCCGATGTTGCTAATATGTTGACCAAACTTGGCCATTTAGAGGAAGTAAAAGTGAATTATGGCATCGTTAGTAGTTTCTGGATACTTTTGCCGTAAAAACCACCTATGAGTTCAGCCAGTTTGTCACTGTCGTTTTCACTTCATCTTCATAGTTTAGTCATCTATAACGAAGAAAGTCTCTATGATGTGGGAAGAAATGATAATTACTTGGCACTATAGGATAGATGCGAAAACATCCCATTGAAGTTCGTTAAATTGCATTTGAGTCAAGACAGCAACATGCATTGTAAGCATTGTCTTGCAGCAATCCACTTCAAGAGACAATAGTCCTCCACGGCAATTATGTTTGTCACATCGTAGATATTCCATAAGTTTTAGTCGCAGAATTTTCAGTGTGATTGTTCATGATAAAAACATACTTAACGTACCGATTGCTCTGTAAAACACACTTTTTGACAGCCAAGTCCACACAGAAGCCGACGAAACACTATAGCGCCGATAGTTGATATTCTCCCAGGCGCTATTCTTTGATATTCTTTGTTAACAACCCTCCTAATTGCTGTTAAGCTTAAAATTATATGTTTTTATCAGGAATGTTACATTTCGAACGTCGGTTGCTTACGCTTTAGCAGTGAGAAGAAGAATCCACTTTGCCTTTTTAACTTACAGAGACATGACGTAACAATGAAGATCTGGTGACAAGCATACAAAGGTATCCTAGCAACGGATTGTACGGAAAGTCTCTTGTCAAGTGTTTGAAATTCCACAGATCTTGAGACTTGTTTGTCGGGTTATGGCAGACAGATACCGTTACAAGGTTACCAGTGCAACCAGTTGGATACAGAATCTAACTCGGGAGGAAACTGAGATAAAATGAAGTGTCTATCGAAAGGAGATTTCTGTGTTAATGTGGACATTGTTAACGTGTGATGCCCGGATTAGGTAGACGCTTAGTTGGTTTCTCACATCGTATTAACTTACAATAGAAGGATCATTTTATGAATGGTTTATTGTTATTAAGCAAACTCTATAGAAAATAATATTAGATGATATTCTTCCTAAAGCCGCGTTTGGATTATGTGCCATTTCAAGTAAAGGCGCATGCAAGAACGCATGCGACATGAACCCAAAAAGTGGTGTGAAGTGTGAATTTTCATACATTAAGGATTTTGGAGGTATCCAAATAATAAATGATGGCAGCCATCGGAATGAAGAGTATGAAAAATGTCTGGCACAACAATTTTTGCTGTTATCAAATCAAAATGAACAATATTTTGTAAAGCATACATCGCTTGTTTATCTTCATACTACAGTCTATTTTTTAATTCGGAGAAGACAATGCAATAGGTAGATTTATATTAGAATATTTTAAGAAACATTTATTTTTACAAACCAAATATGACACATACTAGCAAATATTAAATGTAATAATAGATTGCATCTGAAAATCAATCAAATGATACAATTTTGTGTTTAATCCATAAATTAATGCCGTTTATTAATACTTTTATAACACGTTTTAATTTATCCGGCTCTTAGAAAGAATTTTGGGGTTGACAGCTTGGCTACTGGTGTCTTGTAAATTTCTGTGTACAAAAAGAAACTTCTATCGGCGAGTTTTTTTAACACGGATCCACTTTCTGGCGCGGCATTATTGAATGATTGCTCCGAATTGAAAGACTACAAGAGTTTTCATTTAATATCCTTGCAAGCATTTTTTCGAAAAAATAATTGATGAAATATATCCGTTGAACTATTCCGGTTCGTGTCCGTATACATTATCTAGACCAGAGTTTCTAAAACGGGGGACCGCGGCTCACTAGTGGGTTCTGCGAGTTTCTTCTGGGGGGGGGGCGTGAAGTCATATAAAATCGGAGCATAAAAATATAATATCAATGTGCTCAATTTTGCTCAATTCATAAATATATAACATTTATATCCGTATACCTTCACTAACATAAGTTAATTAAATTATATTTAGTTTGACAACTAATTTAAACTATAACTTAATTAACTATAACCAAACTATATTAAGGTCAAATTATGTGTCTGTGGATGCGTTTCGTGACAAAGGTCGCATTGCAGATACTTCAAGTACTTTCAAGTAGGTATGACTTTTTTACTATGCTCCGAGCTACATATAACTCAAGAGTAAGGATACGAAAGTATTTAAATTAAAATGGAAGGCACTTTGAACACTTGTAAATAAAAATACTTTAGTTTCATGTCATAGGGAATACATTTTTCCACCAACCGTAAAAGAGATTAAAAATAAACATTTTTTTAATCTCTAATAAAAGTTGTTTCTTTTCAAAAGCTCTATCCAAATATACTCAACACGACATACGTTTCCATTTATAAAATCAGGTTTCCTCTATCTCAATACTCTCTGTATATATATATACTAGGGGGCCGCAGACAAATTTACCTAATTTCGAAAGGGTCCCATGCCAGAAAAGATTGAGAAACACTGATTTAGGATATGTAGATTATTCTGGGTTACAGGGTATGGGATAATTTTTTTGGCACATTTTTAGCAAAAATGTTGAAAAAAAAAACAATAAAAAACTGCTTCTCATTCCATTAAGGTGGTGCATAACCCTATAGTTCTCAATAGTTTCTTATACAAAACTAATAATCGGAAATAAAATTAATAGCAATCTATAATACATATATCAAAATTTGCAGAGAATTTTTATCTATCTAATAGGATATTTTTAATTGTAGAAAACACTGTTATGTAATTATAAATAAGCAAATTGCATTATAGACGCCATCTTGTAAACCAATCGACGCATATTTGCGTACGATGCGGCAAATTGTAGCTAAAGCTTCATTCTACAAACATGTTTCTAGCTATTTTGCTCTATTGTGAAAACTACTTATAGTTATTGTACCTGGTAGTATCTTTTTGACGCCATCTTGCATCTGCCGCGGTTCTCAAAATAAGTGTTACGGGTAAAAATGATTTAATTTTTGTGAAGAATACGTGTATTAAGTGACATTCCATTATTATCAACTATAATATTTTTTGACGAAGGTTCTAAACTGTAAGTAATCAAGTCGAAAAAATGTTGACGTACTATTTGTACATTTCTACATCAAACTGTATAAATATAAAAGTTATTCCAAACCCACAAATAGATTTCAAAAATTTAAGAACAATATCGCTATTTTTAAGTTATTAAGCGATAAATTTTTACAATAAATGTTTCTACAATTAAAAACAATTCAGTTCAAAATTTGATGTATAGATTGATACTAATATTATTTCAGATTGTTAGTTTTGTATAAGGAACTGGTGACTTCTGGGGTTTATACGCAGCCTTAATATTATTTTTCTGACCAAAAATTGCTGTTCCACTATCCTGGTTCCAAACAATGTATATTATTGAGAAGTTTTTCAAATTTTTAAACCAATCCCTCTGGGATATATTGTATGGAACAACAGTTTCATTACCTAATTTTGGCAACAATCATTTATCAAAAATTTAATGTTGATCATTTATTGATGCATCAAGAGGTATTAAGTGATGCCCCACACAAAATTTAAAACAATATGTATATTTTCTTAAATCCATGTTTTCGGACGTAGTGTTTTTTGGTCTCAGTATTTTTCTTATATGCGGCGCAATGATGTTTATATGTATGACAAATTTCGACTCTCTGTAGAGCCAGCAATTTAACAAAAATTTCTATCGTAGAAACATGAGTGATGGTATAAGTCATACACACGAAATCATAAAAAGGGGAACACAGTAATCCGGTACTGAACAGGACTTGTTAAGTTAACATACTGTAATTCCATGAAAGTCGAAATATGTCCTATCTTTTAACATGTAACATCCGGTGAATCTATAAGTTCGCAGTCTGTTAAAGTTAACAACTTTGGTTCAGAATAACCTTATTAAATTCTTTTATTTTTGACAAAATTTACCAATTTTATTTCTACGTGCTCCTAATCCAATTTTTAAAACAATCTTTCGTATGTGTCATTTTTAAAAGCAGAAAATTCATTTTCACTCGAATTTTCCAAGCATTTTTCGATCAATTCTCTTAAGAAATATTACTATATCTTCTTTGATGAGACACCTGAAAGCTGTTATTAGATTTCGGAGCTGCAACTGAATATGAAATACTTGATTTAATATAATATCGTTTGGTCTTTGTTCTCCAGAAATCACCTTTGTCACGAGCTTCATTCACAGACAAAGTTGAAACGCTTTTGCCAGTAACTTTTGTAATTAATTGGCAGGATAGAGGATTTATAAAAAATTCCACAAAATTAAATATTTTGTGGAAGGAATCTTGAGCTTTTTGCGTTCAAATATTGCATTTTTATTACAGACATCATTATACATACGAAGGTCGTCCAAAAAATAAGGAACGTTTGTATTAATATACAAACGTTCCTTATTTTTTGTACATTGCTAATGCAATGATGACGGGTACCCGCTACCCGACCCATTATGATTGTATCCAGTTTCGATTTTGAATACCCACTACCCATCACTAGTGATGTGCCGGATCACATAAATGCCAGATCCGTGGATACAGGTACGGATACGGATTATTTACTTCCTGATCCGCTGGTACGGATCTTGCATTCTTGCATCAAGCATTTAAACCAGTGGCGAAGAGAGACCTCCGCTAGACTTGCCCTCCCATAAAAAATAACGATAATAATGAAAATAATGAAAAAAAAATTTAAATAAAAAAAAAGATTTAGGTAAATCTTCAAAAATTCAATTAATTATGTTTTATACAAATTTTTGTTCAAGGCTTTGTTTACTATCTATAAATTTTTTTAAATTTTAAAGTTTAATAACTTTCTTTTCCGGTTTTGGATTTTCATAAAAAACAATAGGGTTCTTCCCAATAAATAGAAGAATTTTTTAGCACCAGAACGAATTCTCTAAGTTGAACCGTTTTTGAGTTATCGTGTATACACACATACACACACACAGACACACACACATACATACGGACGGCACTTCGAAAATAGGTTTTTTGGATTCCCTGGACCATGAAACGTGGTCATCAGTCAAAATCTCGACATCGAAAATTTTCGCGATTACAATACGTGCCCCTTATATATTAAGGACGGGCAAGTAAAAATCAAATATGTCCTTTATATCCTGTATGTATGTATATCCGGTGTGTTTCATACAATCGTAATACTACCATTCGATTCTTTTGGTAAAATTTGGTCATACATTTTTTCCCGACACGTCGCGTTTTAAAGAAACATTGTATTCCCTCTATCTTGATACACTCTGTAATCTTGAAGTGGAGATTAACAACAAAAATTAATTTAAAACAATGGTTTTAATGGCTAAAATTATTTGTCTCCCACCCTATTACCCAAAGTAGTTAGTTAGTTAAATTTTTTTGGCGCACAGCAACAAAGGCTATTTGCGCCCCAAAGTGGTTAGTCAAAAATTCTGCAAACAGTTAAAGTAATCACACTGATATGAACTGGAATAATAAACTCCTAAGTTTTTCAAAATATCAATTTTTTTGTATATTTGAAAATGTATACAAATATATTTTTTTAATTGTATGTAGGGTATGAAATGAATACTAATACTTAATTGATAAATTGTTGATTTTGACGGAATTATAGACATAATGTGCCCATATAATAATAAAACATATTATTAAATAAATAAAATACATATCCAGTACACATATTTAAAAGTTCCCATATTATCCTTTAGCAAAATGTACCCCAAAAAATCTTTGGATAGTATTCATTTACCAGAATATGCGAAACCCTGAAATGCGCATATCAATTTTTAGGGTTTTGTAGGTATGACCAAAAAACCCTTATACCGTCATTTTGTCGTCTGTCTGTCTGTCTGTCTGTCTGTTCGGTTAAAATTGTAGCCAAACGGCTAAACCTAGAGAGTTGAAATTTGGCATGCTTATATAACTTTTTGACCCGCACATAGGAAAAATACTAAAACATCTAAAAAACATACCCCCCTAAAAATATAAACAAATATGTGCTCATCGAAAACAAAATTTTTTTTTTTTAATTCTGAGTAGGGTATCAAATGAAAGCCCTGAGTAAGTGGATTAACGATCAAATTTTTATTTTTGCAAAATAAATTATTTTGATGCGATATTTGCCAAAATTGTGCAAAAAAAATTTTTGTCCCACACCCTGTAGCCCAGATGGTTTAAACTAAAAATCTAAAAAAATTCTAAGTAATGTATATTGGTGTGAACCGAAATAGTACAACAGGAATTTTTGATCAGATTATGTTTTCGGAAAATAACGCATTTTTTGTGGTTTTTGGTTCACAAAGTACAAAAGTTATACCAATGTAAGACACTCACATGCATGGCGTACGATGGCGTAACGGGTTAGAGCGCTGGTGTCGGAAGCTAAAATTCTCTGGAAAACGAAGGGTTTCGAGTTCGAGTACGGAGTAAATTTTTTTATTTTTTCTGGTTTTTTTTTTGCATTTTTATTATGTTGAAATTATTTTGTAAAAATTCTAGTTATATTTTGACAAATTTTGTATTTAATAACCAGTCTTATTATATGATTAACAGACGATAAATTATTTTAAAAATATCGTTCATTTTGCCGTGATTACTACAAAGTAAAATTTGTCCTACACACTCAGCATACCGCCTTCACTTATTATATACCTGCGAAACCCTGAAATGTGTGAATATTCACACTTCACATCAATTTTTTACTTAGTGTTTTATAACTAAATCCAATATTTAAAATCAAAATATTGTGGATCCTAAGACTGGAAGAGTGATACGTAAATTGTCAGTACAATGTTATCCTGTGAAATTAAAAAGAACAATGGTTTATTTCCAATTAAGTAGGATTAAAACGTATTATCACTTAACTTAACCGCACTCTAGTGATGAGTATAGTGGGGCCAAGTTAGGTCTTTATACGTTTTAATCCTATTTAATTTGAGAAATTCTATTGTTCTTTCTAATTTAATAGGATTAACTCTCAGATTAACCTCTCTCTAGTGATGAGTCTTCAATCTCCTTTATTCTTTTGTTATTCTTTGATTTCTCTATTTAATGACGGAGAATTTTATTTCCTGTACTGTTCTAACTTGCGATCAACTAATCTTTTATTAACTAGGTATCATGCAGCTGATAGCCCTATTCCAATAATGAGATCAACAATTCTGTAATTATCAAATTAAAAGCTATATTATTTCCTGTTTCCGGAACTTTGAGCGGATAAGCCATAGAAAATTAATTATAATTTAACCGGATTGCAACTAATTCGCTATTTTTCTATACACTGTAATTAATATAAATTACATCAGTACATACAGATATTAAATTTTGTTTATCGCCCCAGTTTAATATCTGAATTATCAGTGTTGTATATAATCATGTATATGCGATTATATTGGTCCATATTAAAATTCTGTTGACACTTTTGTATGTAATATTGACATAAATATTATTTATTTCACATTTAAATGGCTAATTATTTATTCACATTTGAAATTAACGAAAGGAATTTATTGATAAATTGTCAGTTATTGTTTACAAAATTTAACATATATTGAAACAAGTAGTTAATTTCAAATACATATAGGAAATACACGACATTTATTTTATTTAATAAATAATTAATTGTTGGCGACCAATTTTTTTTTTTTAATAAATGGTTGATTAATTTAAATTCTCGACTTATGGAAGTATTTTACAGGTCACGAGAATTTAGATGCCGATCGATTGACTAAGAACCAGTCTATTTCTCATAGTTCAATGAGAATTATCAATTATGTATTTGAACTACTCGTATCAACCAACGTCTGTAGTTTTCAACTTCGTTTGTTATATTTGAATATAAACACATAAATGTATGTGAGTTTTTGTATATTCAGCACTACTGCTGTACTGCTGGTGTGGTGGGAAGATTGACTAAGATAGATTGATACTTCTTTATCAAAATCCGAGCGAACGGCATCCTTTAATTTTGAAAATATTGTCAATCGAACCATACGCCTTTTTAACCATCATCGGCCGAGTAAATTCTTTTTAAGTATATATTCTTTTTCTTTCCACTCAATTTCAATATTTTTAGATCTTCTAGTGTCGTAATTTTTTTAACGTATCCGCAGTGTCAGCTGTATGAAGTAAACAGATTCCAGGTACTCTGTGGGGTCTCACGAATACAAAAGTTTTGAAATTTTAAAGAAGGCAATAAAAATTCTTATATAAGATCTATATATTTTATAACTTGCTAATAGTGTTTTTTAAAAAGGCAATCTTTATATATGATTATTTTTATTTAAATAGATTAATATTATAAGCAGGAAAATATTACAAAAAATATTGTTTTTATTCGTTTTATAATTGTGGCTTTTTTGCTTCAAAGTTTATGTTTAATTCGATTGATATTACAGCTAAATTACTCAACGGTCCTTTGGACATATTTGATCCTAATTTTTAATTATTTTCAGTTTCGAAATCTTTCTCCAATAACTAATCTTAGAAGAATTGATAACAAAATTCTGACTGTTGTGAATACGAGGTCTGTTAAAAAAATAACCGAACATTTTGAATTACGCGCCAACTGGTATATCTAGTGATATGTGGTTGGCAGCATTGCATTGCGCATATCGTCCTCTATAACCACATGTTCTTGGATTATTCTCGTTTAGTTATCGTGATTATCGTTTTTCTAAAGCAACGTAATGCAACGAATGAATTCAACTGAATGCAAAGTAAAATTTTGCGTGAAACTGGGGAAAACTTTGGAATGTTTCATCGTCATTGACTTGTTCAAGGAGTTGCCGACATACATCCACTCGATTTTCTTTCTGTTCTTCGGGCATCAAACGAGGAACAAATTTTGCTGAAACTCGATGCATATTCAATTTCGCAGTCAAAATTTCATGGCATGACCCAGTTGAGATGTTAACCTCTTCTGCAATTTCTATGACAGTTAATCAGCGATTTACATGCACCAGATCATTGATTTTCTGAACGTGGAAGTCATCAGTTGGTCGAATGCCTTCCTGGTCGAGGATCATCTTTAATTGAATAACGACCATTTTAAAATCCTGAAAACCATTCGTAACATTGCGAATCAATATCACGAAAACTAAACGAGATATCAGCAGTCCAAGAACATGTGGTTAGAGAGGATGTTATGCGCAAAGCAATGCTGCCAACCGCATAACACTAAATATCATCGTTGGCGCGTAATTCAAAATGTTCAGTAATTTTCTAAACAGACCTCGTACATTTGAAAATGGATTGTATAGTTTGTTTTCACTAAGAAATTCTGATATTTCTCAGTGACAACAGTCTCACAGCCAGACGGCAGAATTGATTTTAGTGTTTTCTTGTCTTTACTGAGCATATATTTATCAATATCGCGGGATTTTACTATTTCAATCTTGGTATAATTTTTTACTTGATTCGTATCTATCAATGCAAATTCTAAGTCAGCAGTATGTTTTTTAATTGATTGCTTCGTAAGATGTTCAAATTTATATAAGTATATAAACAAATCTACATGATTTCTCAGTTGTTGGAATCTGAGTTCTAGCCATTGTTTTATCAAGGCTTTATCCAACACATGATAAAAAAAATCTGTTCAAATTGCAAGATACTTTTAGGTTGAACCGTGTTACTAATAAAAAAAATAGTTTTTGCTACAAATATTTCATTTAGTATTTGACCTCGGTCAGGTATTCTATCCTGGCAACATTGTTGTTTTTGTTCCACTATAATTTTGTTTGTATACATTCTGGAACGAATTCTTTATTAGCTACTAGGCGCAAATAGCCTTTGTTACTGTGTGCCAAAACATTTTAACTCTTTATTATCTACTGTGGTTTAGGCGAGATATTCTACAGTGCGATCATTAAATCTTTAGCGTTACATAATGGTAAACAATGGGTTTAAAAATATTAAAACTGTATTTTAATTCACAGCTGAAAATACCAATTTAACAAAGAACTAATCAGATTACTTCGTTAGCTCGAAATTCTGGTATTTGTTATCAACTTATTGGCGTGTAGAGAAAAACAGTGTTCATTTAATAATTTACTCGTATAAGGTAATAAAAATAGAATGTACGCCTATGTGCACATGTCCTTGGAAATAAGTTTGATAACTAAATGTTTCTGTCAAGTATTGCATAACGTTCAAGAATTAATGATGTACTGTACAAATTCTTCATAAAAGTCCATGTCTACGTTAATGAAAAACTCAAAATAAAAGTTAGTAGTATATTTTATCTTTACATCCTCGATTTCTTACCATCAGATTCGCACTTTTATTTATTAAATATTCAGATTAATTATAAATTCACAGCACTCCCAATATCTCTAGGGTTGCCTCTTGCAAAAATAAATTAATTAATAAAACCAGTCCGCATTGCGACACAAATTCTGTTATATTTCAAGAAATTAAATTTAGGGAAAATTCGCATTTTAGTAGAGACATTATCAGTGTTCACTCTTGTGAGAGAATTTTCGGACAGTCGCATTAAAGTATTATAGTGCCATAAGGGACAGGTATAATCTCCCACGAGATAAATATATTTTGCCCTCATTAAAGGTTAAAGTTGTAACCCAGAGAGGAAGTTATTTAAATGTCTTTTACAACCTAGCGATGCGCTTAAATATTTCATATTTTAAGGTTATACTACTGGTTTTATGACAATTATATTTTACGTTTCCTTGATGTCTCAAATGATACATAAGGAGGACGATATTACTTTGTTACAATTATACATGGAGTTGTAATTGGACTGTAAAATATGTAGATATACGTATAAAGTCTATATGTATGTACATGATAATGTAACGGATTATACCATACAATTTCATTTATGTGACATATATACAATTTATTACACATTATCAATTATTTAATCACGAAACTAATGAACTGAATTGATTGGTCAATCATGTTCGCTTCCAAACTTCAAAATTGTTTATACGATATATTTATTGAATATTGTTCACATTATTATTTATCTTTTGTGAAAATTAGAGAAAATATTGAATTGTGTGGACAAGCATAAACCAGATGTGAAATGCAGCATGTACATTACGTAAATAAATTCTGATTATCAAGACGTTGACAAGCCGACCGGCGTAGCGTGGTAACACATGTGCTTTGCGTTGCTTAGGTCTCGGGTTCAAATGCAGTTCAGATATGGAATTTTTCAAAAATAAGAATTGTCCCGGCTATATGCCGCAGCAGCAAAGGCCATAAAAAAAAGACGCTAACAAATAGGTTTTAATCAAATAGCTGTCATAATGTCGAGGTGCTGCAATCCTTGACCTAGGTAGGACAGTGACACCTTAGTTACTACATATTTTAGAAATTAACGAAATAATAATAGCAGTATTCTAAATCAGGGGAGCCGCATTCAGTTTATTTTATATTTACGTCGCGGGCTGTATTAATTTTTTTGGGGGGCATACTTTTGTAGTTTCTATTTTTTACAATCTTAAGTTCTTGTTGACGCCGGTTTACATGTATTTATGTCGGCATAAATACGCTTAGTGTGTGAGAAGCTCTATGTTGAATTCACGATGTAAAAATTATAATTTTAAATTAGTGCTTAACCTTAAATTTCTACATAGAAATTAACTAGCATGCACAATGTAAATAAAGAAAAGAAATTAAGACACTGACATTTAGCGCTGTGTTGGCAAACTTCTATCGATTTTTACTTTATTGATCGATATTTGGGACCCATTTGTATTTGGTCATGATGTTTTCTGTGCTTCATAGTGTTGGAAAAAAAAAAATACTATGGACGAGAATATTATATCTATGGTCAGGTAAAACAGAAATGTATTGATAGAAATAGAAGAGTATAGTCACAGAAACTTTAAGGTTAGGCAAATGCTTACTGCCATTCGTCAATTAGAAATTAAAGATAAAAGTTTGGAGTTCATAATTTCGTAATTTTAATTTATACGTGGGTCGCCTTTTATATTTCGGGATTTGAGATCAAACACAATTATTTATCAACAAAAGTGGCTTTATTGTTTTTCAAAATATTCTCCATGAAGATCAATACACTTTTGCATGCGTTTCAACCAATTTTCGAAGCATTTTTTCCACTCTGATTGAGGCATTTTCCACTCCGATTGTCAAATTATGTGGGATCCAACGCGAACAAACCTTTTTAACGGCCAAATGTTCATGCAATAGTGAATATATGCTGGTCCCACTAATGCTCAAGGATACCTCTATCTCACGATAACTCACATAACGATCTTGCAGTATCAGTTCACGCACATCATCAATGTTTTCCGGAACAACAACCGATTTTGGACAACCTTCATGAAATTCCTCCTTAAGCGAACTACGGCCACGATTGAAGTCGGAAAACCATCGATAAACAGTAGTCCTTGATGGTGCTTCATCACCAAAAGTCGAATTAAGTTCATCGATGCACTGTTGTTTAGTTAATCCAGTCGAAAGTTGTAAAATATAATCGTTCGAAAATTAATTCAATTTTTAGCCGAGATAAATTTTTGAAGTTACTGTAAATAACATAAATAGCGCTCGTACGTTAAAACGTTCTGAGTACGTATACCGTCAAAAATGTCAAACTTTACGACAGAAGCATTAGTTGCCAAATGACAGCACTAGTTTAGTGCAACACGCGTTAGTTAACAATTCGTTTAATTAATTATGAAGGTTGTGAACGCTAAGGTACAGTTACGTATAACAAACATTTATATACGTTAATTCTAAGTACAGGGTGATCCAAAATGATTGAGGACAGTTTAAAGTTCCCGGCATGTTTTATAATTCAAAGAAAGCTTGGAGAAATATAAATACACGTCAACGACTCGCCCTATTGTCCGGCATTATGATTTTATGCAAATCATTAACAACTGCCAACCTAATATCGTGAAATACACTAAAATCTATGCCGGGAAATTTAAACTGTCCTCAATCATTTTGGATCACCCTGTACTAATTCTAATTTACAATTTTGTGTAAGCTAGATAAGAAAATGCAATATTATATTTTCTTATTGGTAGGCCGCATTTGTCGCACGGGCCGCTGGTTTCCGACCCCTACTAGAAATAACAAAAAGAATATAATTTATTTATTTTGGGATTATTTATTATTTTTACTATTGCTAACTTCATGCAAGTAAAACTGTTTTCATAAGGATATGCAGATATATGCCAGCTAGGTAGCACAGATATTTGGACCCTGTTTCGCGTTCCAAATATCCTGGGTTCGAAGCCCGCTCACTGTATTGATATTTATATTCAATCTTAACGCCTCATCCTCATTAAATTAAACAAACTTTAAAAAATAAATAGTTAAAAAATCTAAGGCCCAAATTAATAATAATAAAAATGAGAAATATCCATTAGCAGGATTAATATTCTTGAGAGACAAACGCGATCAGTGGACGAGTATTTTGGGAAACCCTAGTAAACTATCTTTCATTATTGAGATCTACTTGCTTTACGCAGTTATTAAGAATATTTGTTTGGGCACCGTTTTTGTTCTTCACAACTTCTGATGGGTTGATCGAGTTTAGCCTCTTTTCTATTATTATTGATCTTTGCTAGTAAGACAATTAGCCAGGACAATTTTAATTTTTCATGTTGAAAATTCCATGCTAGAACAAGATTCGAACCCGAGACCTTAGCAACGCTGGTAGGCAGCCTCGTTATTAAAGTTTATTTTTGTTCATATATTTCTTACGAAATGTATAAAGATATTGAAATGTTTTCATTAATCATAACTTGTTATTTGTGGTTTTGCGCCAACTTTCTTAGTGTTGTTTAGGAAATAATGATTTAATAATTACTGGAATATCTTTTGATAGGATCGAAGTCATATATAACTGTTTATTTAGGGTTTCTTTTACAACAAACTTTAGCAGAGATTTTCTTAAGATATCTGAATGGTTTTAAATCCATATTATAACTCCCCTAATTGCCAAAACTTTCTTTGGCAGTACTTAAGCTGTAATATTTGATATTTATAAATCCGGAATATTGTTAATATACATCACAACATTTCTATAAAATCTGTAGAACATCAATCATCACACAGTTATACACATAAATCTCTGGTGGAATGATTAACCTCGTTTTATTAAAATAAGAAAACAGCCAAATCTAAAATAATCTTGATACATACCGAAATAGAAACTAATAATATGACATGCATAAATATTGAACCGATTTAATATAAACATATATTTCCGGTAGAATTTTATAAGGTCACTCAATCATGCTTAGAATCAAATTTATAATAAATGTAATTTCGTGAATAAATGTAATTTCGTAAGGACGAATTAATATTAAAGAATGTCGATACAAGTCGAGGTGTTAGCTGGGTCTCGCTTTTTTTTGCTCCCTGGAATGTTAATAGTCTGTATATTACGTGTTACTTATTATACTTTACCCATTACCTGGACAAATGAAAAATTATGAGAAAAAAACTATAAAATTATGGCCATTTGACACATGTCTTTTAATTTAAAATTAGGTACTCCTGTTGCTATGTTATAAAAATAATAATAACTATTCTCCATTGTTCCAATCTATCATCTTATCTTCCCAGTTCCTGACACTAATTTGTTTCAGATATTTTCAGACCATTTTAAACCACCTTTTTTGACATCCTCTCCTTTTTTTTTGGCAATTATTCCTTTTGGAAACACTATTTTGACACTATGTCTTCTAGTAGATGGGTTTCGTCTTTACCACCATAAGGTGCACTCGATTTGACACCCTGAGCGCACCAAGCACGCCCTATGTACAGACACTGTATAGTAACAGCTGGCCAATGAGATGACAGGTAACAGAGTCACCATTAGAAATTAAGAATCTATGTATAATGTACATTGAAAATAGTTATCTGTACGATTTGTGGCGCACATACATCGAAAATGGGTTTCATATTATACGAGGGATGTTTCCTAAATTCTGGGAATTGTGCTATAATTAAATTACAAAGAACTTATAGACAATGTTATTGGTGCCAGACAAGTCTTGACATGTTTATGCAACTATCTATTGCAATATTGTTCAGTCTGATTTAGGTGTTCGACTGATATAGACGCGTTTTCATAGCACTGAATTTGTAACCATGGAAGACGCAGCAAAATCTCAAAGATCAATAATTTTCTTTTTGTGGAAAGAAGGTATGAAATCATCAGAAATTATTCAGCATCTGCAAGGAGTATTTGGTGAGTCTGCAGAATTCAAAAGTACTGTTTATCGGTGGATCGATCGTTTTAAAACCGGTAGAACATCACTAGAAGACGATCCACGCAGTGGGCGCCCAAGCACGTCGGTAAATGAAAGAAACATTACTTCCGTCGAAGACCTAGTGAAAGAGGACAGGCGAATGACTATTCGTCAAATTAGTGTGCGCCTAGGGATAAGTACACGACAAGTTCATGACATCTTGCATGATTGTTTGGGCGTTAGCAAGGTTTCCCCGCGCTGGGTGCCAAGGCTGTTGGGACCAGAACAGAAACTCAATAGGAGACACCGAAAAAGTTCTTTGAGGACGGAATAAAAAAATTTGTTTATCGTTGGAATAAATGTTTTCAGTTAAATGGAGATTATGTTGAAAACCTACATTGTAATATTGACGAAAATTAACAAAATAATAAAAATTATAGCTAAATTCCCAGAACTTTGGAAACATCCCTCGTACGATATGCGAATATTATCACTAAAGTGGACAACGCACCTACCAAACAGCCAATACGATGAGCCTAGAACGATAGAACACACCAGTCTATTTTTTTCCATTTCACTCGATACAATAACTACTAAACAATCCATAAAAAATACAAAACATTTTTTTTTTTGTTGTAATGAAAGGCATAAGATTCTTATGTAATTTATTTTGATGTATTTATGTTCAAAGGTTTTTGAAATCTGTAAAGTTCCTATTATGAAAATGTTTTTATTTCGTAATAGAAAAATAGTTAGCTAGTGAAAATAACCACATACTTCAGTCCGAAATTTTTTTTCTTTTTTTGTAGATCTAATCAAATGCTACAAATTATTTAGATATGGATTTACTGTATCTCTTATAGTTTAGTCAGCGTGAGTTATTTTGTGAATATTGTATAATATTTCTGATTTGCATCATATTATTTATCATTGCTCCTTTCATTGTATACGACACTTAGGAAAATATAGGATATCCACCAGAGTAAGAATTTTTCAAATCGATGCGGTAATTTTAGAGATAAGTTCCAAATTCCAACAAACGTTGTCTCATTATTTTAGCATAGATTAGAAATTAATGTATATTGATATATGAGACAGGGTGCCATAAAACTTTTTACACAAAGGCGCCTTACATGAATGTATAGGTATGATATACATAAATTACTGGCAGTGGAAAAACAATTTTTGTAGTTTGCCGACTGAATATGTACTGCTTAACTCAATATTACAAAAGGAATAGGAAATAAGAAACAAAGCTCGAGGCGCTGGAATATAGTCTGTAAAAAATACGAGTTCAAAGGGTTAATTCATCATTAAATTGATGCTCAGTTCTGCCATCAAGTGCTGCTACCCCTTATTTAGTTATTCTCATTTATTTTACTGTCAGCCACAAATATTCTGGTCCATATTATTTATTATTCCACCGCGTTTGATCATCTATCATCGCCACCTTATTTCTCCAAAATCAATTATGCCTCAACACAAAGAATTCAATAATCGAAAATATATACCATCCCTTCATATTGCTTTGTGAAGGTAATTAGCTTTAGGCTCAATTTCGTATCCCCGGCTCGGCCACTTACAGACGCACTCCATGCGCTTTGTTCCTTGACACAATAAGGAAATTGGAATATGACTCCGACAGACACCAGAAAAATTATATCTCGTAAAAGAGATGCCGCCGTTCTTTACACTGGTGTTTTCTGATTTAAGATTTGATGGAAAATTGCTGCTTTTGCGTAAAGGAAATTGAGTTGTACATCATAGGTGACATCTACGAATGAATTTTAATATTAGAATTCCTCTATCTTCAATCCTATTGATGTATATTCAAGATAGTTGTAAACAACTCAATAGAAAACGCAAAAATATTAACTTATTGTTGTGTTACTTGTTTAATTAATTTTTAGAGTTTCGTAAGTACAAGTAAGACACATTTATACCGTCATTCATGTGGATGTCTCTCTGTCTCTATCTTCCTTCTGCGTGTCTGTGCTATATAAATTGTGCCCAAATAGAGAGTAAATTTGGGGCACATATACAACCTAGATTCGCCTGTAGAAAATATACTGAGACTTAAGAACACATCGCACAAAATATGTAAATATACAGGGTGTTTGTTTGAAACGCCGCACCTCTTATAATTCCTTTTTTTTAAGAGATACAAAAAATTCTTCAGAAGTAAAGTTAAACTAGCCAAAACGGGCCACTTAAGGACTATAATAAGAATTCTACATCACTTCTGCTTTCAGCGGAAATTGTTTCAATTTTTTATCTAGCATAGGGAATCGGTACTTTATTTTATTTTATTTTTTTTTTAAAGTATATTAAATCAGCTTTACAAGGATATCAAAATATCATATTTTAATTTTAACCATTTCAAAATAGCGACTATTTATTTAAAAATTGATAAATAACATAAAAATCGTAGAAACTAAATTATAAAAAGATATAACATTATGTAACTTGGAAAAACAGTAAAACAAAATATGACTAAAGTTAGTAATAAACCAAGGAAATTTTACAAATGTACAAATGTTTAATAGGACCTCCGTTGTTATCCACTCATTTTCTCATTCGTAATAAAAACTCTTCCATTACATTTAGAACGATATATTCTTGGCTGATGGCTGTTCTTCAGAGCTGCTGGGCCCTAACAGAATTTAATTGACATTCCCTGTCAGAACCATATCAGTTTTTTTCATTTGAATAACGTACGTAAGCCATAATTACCTTGATGTTATCACCTTTAATATCAAACTCGTACTAATAGACAAGAAAATTTGCAGGTTTTATTTACTTTTTTATTCGTCGTAGTATTTAGTTCATCTACGTCTACAGTTTTCTAGCAAATCAACAAATTATTTTTTCTGTTTCTCAGGGTAATGTTCAACATTTCAGTCTTTTTTCTCTCCATGTTTGTAACGCAAAAACATTTTGTCTCCTGTAACGCAAAGGCATTACAGCTAGTTTATCTGCAGTTTCCTTCATCAGTGTCTAAGTTTGAGCTTCATAGCATGAAGAGAGAAACTGGTTATTGAATGTGTTAGATCTCCATTTGGTTCCATGACCAGTATGTTCTTTTGCCGACTAGCCTTTTGGCATAAAATTTGCCTTCGATAATGAGAGAAGAGCTATTTGAAATGAATTATATAAATAAAATAGCAGTAAAGACACAAGCTGACAATCGTTAAATAGATTTTCAAGAACAACTTTAATGAGTTTCTTTTAAAAGCGAGAATAATACTATCATTGGAAGCCTTTTCAAATACGAATAAATAAAAGTTTAGTTAAAAAAGATAAAAATAATATGATTGTGATACTTAAATACTTTTAACGCTTTCCATTTAAAAGTTTCGATGTCATTTTAAAGTGACTAGGATCTCTTAACCGACTTTTCAATTGTTCTAATCAAGAAGTTCCGCAATTAAAACAAGTAATGGCTCAACTTCTAAAGGAATTGTAAATTACAGCAAATCTCAGAGAAAACTGAACACAATTTGCAGTTTATTTAGGTCCCATCTTCAGACAAGAGCTTAGTTCATATTAATTTTCTCTATAATATCCTTTTACTTAGAACTTTCATATCCTTTCGTAGTTTAAATAAATATAATTTGCTTTGTTATTATATTCACGGTTTAAAGGGTTCGGAAATGGAAAAGAAACTTTACTTAATAAAGAGAGATTAGGGTTAAGATGGAAATTATTATTAGTAAGTTTATATAGGCTGTAGGAATGGATTTTTGGCATTAATCAATTTATCTTGGGATGAAACTTAGTGTGTACTATGACTGAAAGAAAGACAAATGAAAATTAAACTTAAATTACAATTATCTTATATATCTTTCATTGAGACTTTTTCCCATATTTCGACATATTCCAACGACGATGTTAGGAATATTCTCTAACTGCTCAACTGTTTGCGATTTATTGGTAGAGTGCTTATCACTATCTCCCGATTTCGGCATGATTGTTCAGGAAATATTTATTGCAAAAGCGATTAAAGCACGCACTGTATGGTAGGTAATATACCCTTGTTAGAACCGCATGTCGACTGTAATTCGTGGTTGTATAAAGTTACGAAGCATATAGTGGTAGTGCTCGCCATTGACTATAACAGAATTTTTTGTGATGTCTTCGATATAATATGACCCGATAACATCTCCAGCACCCATAATACATTACTTAGCAGTCACTGTGCGTGGATGTTGATATATCAATTTTGAGTTCACAGTAGCACAGAAATGTATTTTCGGCTTCCACATAGCCACTTACATAAAGATGTGTTTCGTTAGTATTGTTTTACGCCAAATTTGTGGGTTAAGGTCAATCGTTTGTAACATTTTTATTGACAAACGAGGATTCAATTTGTCTCTATGCCGAAGTTCCTGCGTCAGTTCAACGACGAGAACATATGTTTATAAGTATGGTATACCAAGTCACAATTTCTGCTTCACATTTTCTGTCACTCCTTCACGTACGACTCCGATTTTTCCACACTTTGTCACACTATCAAGCTCGCAAAATTCTTTTACCAGTTACGAGATGATAGTAACTTAAAATTTCACATGATTGATTAATATTACCGTAGTCGAAAGTTTTTCTTTATTCTTTCAATATTAGAGTTTTTGTAAACATAAAAATTCGGAATTTTTAGAGTTGCCGTGGCTCTGTGGTAAGACGGTTGTCTACGGAGCACAGGATCGCGGGTTCGAAACCCCTCCATCTCTCGGATTTTTATCTTCCGAAATTGTGCAGTCAGCTCTGGGGTTGACTCAGCCTCAAGTATTTAATACTTAAAATGAATAGCTGTTTATACAGGGACTGTCATTTAAACTTCTTAAAATCAAATGTATTTGAATTTTACCAATAATGCTCCGTCAGATACTATTTGTGTAGTAAAATTGCTTTTATATAGAAATAAATGTTATAAAGCTATTTGCGCGGGCATATAATATTAAACCAGGAAAAAGATATTTTTTCTAAAATAACTATCTTGCTGAGACAGATACATTATACTGCAATAAAGTCGGAGTTTCCAGATCATAAGTTGCAACAAGGAGAATGTAACCGAACACTGATTTTAATAAAATATTTATAAAATATGAAGGCGTTGTTGAAATCTTACTATCTAGGCTTTACAAAAATATAAAACAGAGATTTAAACATAAACCAATTCCTCGTATTATTTTAAAATCTTCCAGTTAAAGCATTCAATTTTTTTTGCATCTAAAACGAATTTCTAACATCTCAATCTGTTCAAAGTACAAGTAAGCAGAAAAAGAAAAAATCGAATTAACTTAATTTGAAGCACATTTACGGAGCCAATATGTTTCTAAATGATTTTATAAAAGGCAGCAATTTGTACGTTCGGTATTTTTATCAAGGCACCCTAACTTTAAAACTCAATTCCCCTACGTATTCCTTATCTTTTTTATTCCTTTTTGCTTTAGGTATCTCATTCTGCCTTACGTAAAAGATATTCTCGCAATAGAATGAGATGGTAGAAAGGTGCTAGTAATATCAGTAGTAAGACTCATCTGTTGTAATAGAACAGACAATTGAATTCATTATCTGAATATAAGATCTAAGGGATGGTTTGAGGAAAGTGGGGTGTATTTGAGGCGGCAGTAATTGAAACTAACGTCTAGAGACTCAAACATATACCAGGTCTTGATTTACGAGATTGATTTTATGCTTTTAATAAAATATGTTGCAAGTTTCGTGCTTTAAGATATGCACAGGGTGTGTACAGAATGAATGTCAGCCAATTTTAAATAACACGGTTTTAAACACTTTTAATTAATTGTTTTTTTAATGGTTTGTTTATTTATAAGAGGCTGTTGATGGATACTTTGTGTTGTGTTTCACAGCATCGTTTATATAACTCTTGGGATTAAGTATGAAAAGCGATATCAGCCAAATGGCCACCTCTGACTGCGCTACAAATACTGATTCTTTCAGTTACATTTTTCATTACACTATCGTATAATCATGGTGTTATTTGAGGATTTGTTGTTGAATATTGTCCTTACGCCCTTAAATTGTTATCGGCATGCTAGGGTAGTCCTTTTCCTTCAAGTAGTCACAAAAAATAAAACCTAGCGCAGGCGAAACTGGTGGATGATGTAACCAATCGATATCACCAAATTTTGAAAATATTCAGCCAATGAAATGCGTTGCGCAAAATTTGCTTTATGGTGCGAACAGTATGTGTTGTGGTACCGATTTGTTGAAATTATATACGCCTCACATTGTTTATTAATATGGCACAAGTTTTACAGCATCACACGATGTTGTTCGCATGACAATAACAGCATTTTCATTAGCATCTTAAACAAAATGCCCAATTATGCCATTAACCCAACTTACATATAAAATTACTACTTTAAGAGGGTAAAGAACCAAGATTGATCCCTGAACAGGTCCTTCATGGATCAATATTGTAGTTTCTGAATTGTTCTCTGGCAGTTCTGTTTGTTTACATATTCATGCATGTCGTATTGCATTTCGATACTTAATTCACATATTTACCGATCAATTTTGATAAAATGTTTTAATTAGGGCTCACTTTGTTACGGCATTAAACATTCGGTAATGAATTGCTTGCGTCCAACCTACGCGATCGTCAAATTACAATTGGTATCTACGCACCAAATAAAAATGGCGGCAAAAAATCAGTCGAAGATCTTCGACCCTGTATATTAGAATCATTGAATAAAAAGATTCAGGTTCTTCCTGGGTCTTTGATCGCCTAAACGCAATCTTGATACGAACTAGAGAGCTCTTACTAGTGGGGAAAATTTTAACGACAACCATTAATTTTAAAATATTGACACACTCTTTCAATATATAAAAAAAAAAAAAAAACATTTACATCCACCTATAGAACGCTCAAATTTTCGCGCTTAGGAGTGAGGGTTTTGGTCGGACGGCAGAATTGTCCCGTGTATTTTTATTTAAATATTTGAATACATTTGTATTACAGTTGCTGTATTATCTGCGCACATGAAAAATTGCTTGTACATTTTTTATGCCATATCCTGAAGAAAATCAACCGAAACAAATATCTAGAGATATAAAGATATACAAATTGGAATCCCCTAGATTGTTTGTACAATATTCCCAATTTACGTATTCAAATCAACCAATTGAATTTGTAAGAACAATGTCTCAGTATATGTAGGTTTCTGAAATTATGCTAAATAATAACATTGGAACTTTAGTCTGATTTTCATAGGAGATGACGCAAGGTTCAATGAAACACGTTATTATAACAATGTATTTATTTATTGTGTGTGCCGTATGTTAAATTTTTTAACGCTACACAGGATATTTAAAAAAATATTCTTTAAGGGATAATTATCTATAACAAAATCGAACATTAATTCTTGGCTGTCCCAAAGTTCTTTTACCCAAGATCTTTCGTTACATGAGAAGCTGTAGTATTTTCTAGGTCGTATTTTTTCTCTCTCTTGACGTTTGGTATTTTAGCTCTAAATGGTAAAAATAAATTTTAGTTTCTTTCCCATTCTCAGTAAAACCTCTTCATTTTTATGAGTTTTTTCATCCATGAGATCTTCAGCATACGTCGATATACTCAAATTTCAAAAGTATCCAGTTTTTTAATGCGTTTTAAAGTTAAAGTGTTTTCATTTCATATAACAGAAGAGAGAACACGTAGCTCCGGACAATACTCGTACAAACTTTTAGATAAAGGCATCGATTTGTTAATACATTCCATTCTTATTAGCTCATTTCTTGTCATCTCTGTTCATGTTTGTATTTCTTGCCGATATTCCAAACTATTGTTTATCCAAGTATCAAGATATTTGTACTAAGGGAATGCTGCTATGTTGTTGTCATTTACAATCAGATCATTAACTGCGAAGTTAAAATCATGTATTTTGTTTTGCGGAAATTTATACAAAGCTCATATTTTTTGCTAAGAGTCTGTCGGGATTTTTCGGAACGCTGTGAGTTATTTTCACCTGTTTGTTATATTTAAATAACTTATTCTTTTTTTAAAATTAATAATGATTATAAAAATTTACTATAAATATCTATAAAACCAAGTTGTTGTTTTTTTTTCTGTTGCGGATCCATGATTCTACAAGCACTTAGATATACTTTTTTATCTCATTGATGGACAAGAAATAGAACTGCATGCAAACAAACTTTAAATAAAAGGAATGTATGGTGTCATTTTCTCGATTAGGTCGGAAAACAGTTGGTGCCTGCAGGCAGTGTCGGATTACGCGACGAAATCTTCGTGTGGCAATATTATCAATAGAAAACTTTAAGGATCTATTGGACCATTATCAACCTCTATTCGATTATTTACGATAAGCACAAGGAAATATTGTGTTTCTGCTAAAAGAACAATGTTGTATGGTATCTGATATTGTTAGTAACCTTTTCATAACCAACTGCACATGTGTATCATCATCATCATCATCCTTATCATCCGGTGATTTTTAGCCATTGTTGGATATAGACCATCTTTAAGCAAATCCATTTTTTGCAGTCCTACGACTCCTGCGTCCAGTTTATGACTATTTACATCAAATAATCGATCCAGGGAGTAGATGGGCTTCTCTTGCCTCGCTCTCCATTAAATAACCGTTTTAGTTCATCTAGTGCCGGTTGAACGAGCCATATGTTGTTCCCATCACCATTTCATTAACACCACTTTGATCATGTTATCGGACAATTAATTTCTTCAACGTATTTCCTAATTTGATATTCTATCTCTAAGAATGATTCCAAGCATAACTTGATTCATCGAGTATTGTGCTTTCTTAAGTTTTTGTGCAGAAACTTTTGTAAGAGTGTGGGTTTCGGTGGCTTAAAGCCTGGAACAGAATGCACAGCGCGCTACAGCGTCAGCGCTGCGTCATTTGCGACAGCGTTGCGTAGCGCCGTTGAGAAATTTCGCCTGAACACAATGCAATAATTTTTAACGCCGTCAAGTGTCACTTGACAACCTATATCTGTATTTATACGTGCGCTTTCTTTTATTAAAAGTATAATGGATGATGAAGACTTGTGAATGATGTTATTTATGTTGTATGCAAGTTATTTATACATACAAACACTTTATTATTCAGTAAAAACTGAGGTTAGGTGTTCTGCGTCAACGTTCAACAGCGTCAAAAGTTGGAAGTTGACGAACATTCAGTATCAACGGCGTAGAACGTTGTCCATTCTGTGCACTTGCGTACGACAGCTTGGTTTTAACTTTCTTCTGACAGATGGTGCCGTACGTACGCCGTTAACGCGTCGTAGAACTCGGTGCATTCTGTTTCCCACTTAAGTCATGACGGACAATACACATATTTCACATGCTTTTATTTTAAGTGTCAATGGTATATCGCATTTAAAGATGTTACGAAGACGACCGAAAGCTGCTCAACCTATACTTAGATATTATTTTTTATTTCTACAATTTCGCAGATTTGGTTATCTCTGCTTATTTTCACTACATGGCCCAGATATTTATAATAATATACTTGTTTGATTTGGATATTGCTAGTCTCAATTTTATCGCTCTTTACGAGATGAATTTTGTTTAAATAAGATTGATTTTTAATTTCATTTCTGCACGTTCAGATGCTTCCAACTAGTTGCTGAATCATATATCTGGTTTCATGGATACATTTCGATATCAAAATTATGTCATCTACGAAATTGAAATAGTTTAATTTTAAATTATATGTATATACCTACATGTTTTTCTGAATATTGCTTCTGAGTTAAGCTTGAACAACAAAAGAAAGATACAGCCTAGTGGTGTAACTTCAACCCCCCCCCCCCAACCGCAGAATTTTCTTTGGGCTCCCGAGTGTTCTGTCAACTTTGTTTTGGAAGAACAAAATGACCAAAAAAGTCATTTAGAGGTTCGATGGGCCCCTAAATAGCTTGCCCCCTGCGGTTTTGAGAGTAATGGGCCTTTAGTTCCGCCACTGATACAGCCTTGTTTTATACCTCGAACAGAATATTAAACTTCGTCTGTTTGCATGTCTTGAAATAGATTATTAGATAGTAAAAGTAAAAGATTTCATCTATATAATAGCGTTTCAGCCATAATCTTTGAACCAATAATTTTTAAAAACAGGAAAACAAAGGCATGGTTTATTTTACAGGAATTTAAAAGTTGCACATTTCACATTTCCTGCTAAAATGCAAAGGAGGTAGTTTCTTTTGTTTCATTACACTTGGTTTCTTGTTTTACATCCGTTGATTTTGACTGCTGTAAATTTCAAATAAAATGAAAACGTGCCAATGTTATAATGAAATGCGAAGAGCGTGTTTTACATAATTTAAATGCGCGGAAGATATACATGATAAAATATATTGGAAAACTTTAAATTGGAACAATGGGATGGAACTACATCTGAGCTTTATTTATTACTTTTTTTGAACATATTTTTATAAGATTGGTTTTCATAACTTTTCTAATCATTTACACTTGTAAATTGTTTCTTGGTTAAATTTATATTTTTCCTCATTCGCTTCTAAACCTATTTAACCGGATCAACAAAATGCGATACATGCGACAAGATACAGCCAAACATTTTCTAACAGAAAGCCCAAACTACACCACACAACGCACAGAAGAAACATATTTTATATCATATTTATAAAACATAAATATATACAATAAAATATAATTAATATAAAATATACAAGGTGTCTCAAAAGAAATTTTATATTTATTTAGCTTACTGCATGAACGCAACGTATCCGAGGGGCGCGGGGGTTATGTCAATCGGTAGCCTGGCTCTTGGGAATGCTGTCGCTATGGAGCGTTTCTCGGGAGCAGACCGCGCGTTATGCGTGCGAGAGTTTTACAAAACGGTGATTCGGCGACTGTAGCGCGTAGAAAATTCTGCTGTATTCGAGGTTTTCGCCACTTAAATGATGCGCCAAGCATTCCTCTCATTCGACATTGGGTTAAAAAGTTTGAACAGACTGGTACAACGCTGGATAAATCAAAATCCGGGTGACCTAGGTCATCAAGAACGGTAGAAAACGTGGAGAATGTTAATCAGCCTGTTCGTGACGACCCGAACCTTTCAATTCGGAAGCGCGCAAGTGCTTTAAATGTGCATAGATCACCATTACATCGCATTATGCACAAAGACCTAAAGCTGCACCCCTACAAAATTCAATTGGTGCAAGAATTGAAGCCCCAAGATGCCAGACAGAGGCTTAATTTCGTAAATCAGGTGATTGAGCGATTTTCAACGTTAACCAACATTTTGTTTTCGGATGAAGCTCATTTTCATCTTAATGGCCACGTAAATAAGCAGAACTGCCGCTACTGGAATGCAACGAATCCGAAACGCAAACATCAGAAACCCCTACATTCGCCTAAAGTGACCGTATGGGCTGCGATGTCGGCGCGAGGAATTATCGGCCCTTACTTTTTTGAAGACGAAAGGGGGCGTGCAATGTCAGTGATTTCAGAGCGTTATGTGGAGATGTTAGACAACTTCTTGGTACCTGAACTGCAAAACTTTCCTGGCTATAACCAAAGAACATGGTTCCAACAGGACGGAGCAACTTCACACACGTCCAATATGTCTCTGCCACGTGTTCTTGAAATTTTCTCAGGCAAATTGATCTCCCGGATAGGTGACATAAATTGGCCTCCACGCAGTCCAGATTTAACCTCTATGGACTTTTTCCTATGGGGTTATCTTAAATCTAAAGTTTACGCCAATAAACCGACTTCACTGGCGCATTTGAAAGAAAATATCCGTCACGAAATGGCAGCCATCCCTGAGTCCACCTGCCGAGACGTCATAAGTAATTTTACTGTTCGATTAAATGAGTGCCGAGAACGCGAGGGTCTATATTTAGACGATATTATTTTTAAGAAATAAATCCTCAAAAAGTGTATTTTAATAATTAATAAACATTTTTTCTATATACGGCTTACTTTTTTTTTAATCGATCCACTAAATATAAAATTTCTTTTGAGACAGCTTGTATATTACAATCTGTTATATATATATCTTTGTTATGGCAGATTTATATTTATCATGTAACCTTTCAACTGTGTGGGTGTTGATAGCCGTAGCAGCCGAAGTACCCCTAAATAAAAAGTTATTAAAAATAAATCTATTATGTTATATCTCAAAAGCATTTATTAAATGTCTTTAACATACAATTTGAAATCAATATTTTCTTCAAGATTCCATTTCGGAATTTTGTCCTCCGATACTATGCAAACAGTTCAGGGCTTTACTTAGCATTAAGATAACATTTCGCTGGAACTGCCTATCGCAACGGTTGACAATAACGGCGAACTTTAAAGTTTGGCAGTGACTGCTAGGTGTATTCCGTTAAAACTGCCACCCGTAGCGGCCGACTGCTCTACTAAAGGGCAAATAGTCAGTTGGCTGTTAGTTTTGGGAGGGTAAATACCGCGATATATTGGAAGATAGATTTAGATAGCACTATAGCGTTTTTATTAGAGCAGGAAGAAGAGGATGATGAAATTATACGCCTATCGTTAAGAGCGATCTCAAATAAAATATCTGAAAGCTGGAAAAACGAAGGTCTTTTTGTCAGTTTGATAAAAAAGCCAGAAATGATGAACACATTTTCAGGAAAGCTTAACCCATCGCAGTTCGATTTTGTTTTGAGTATGGTGAGGTATGATGTATAACGAAAAGTTACCAGTGCAGTTTAAGCCCCAACTGATGTCATCTTTCGCAGTTATCTTTCCCAACCGTTTCCGCAATCTTTCCCCACACGTTATTTTTGGTGTTTAAATTGCAAAAAAGTTTAAGTATTAATGATCGTAGAGAACACTTTAATTTCGCACATACTCGATAAGTTATTCATTGTCATGACCACTGAAACCATTTTCGACATTATTGAAGAATCAGTTACAATTTCACAAACACTGGTAAAAATAAATCACTTAAAGCTTCCTCTTAGAGTACATTCGAGTTGTACAGGGTAGAGCGAGCGCTGAGTGAACAGTTGATGACAACGTCATGAATAGAACACTGACGGAGCGCAACAACTCGAACATAGAGCGAGCTTGGAATTGTGACGTAAAATCTAACCCTACAACTTTAGGCGGTGTTTTTACTGTCAGATTAGTTCACGTAAGTCATGAATCAAAATTATGTACTTCAGTTTCTGTTGAATTAAATTTCAATGATGAAGATGATGAATTTGCAGAAAATACGGTACCAAATTTTACAGATCTTCAATTCAAATCACATTTTTGGGTATCTCCTACAGTTTTAGAAAATGTTCCCGGAAAACTGCAAGCAGTGCCAGACGAAGTTCAGCTGAGACCAGAGGGAGATCCCGAAACAAAACTCGAGAAACAGCTTATAATAGCATTAAGGTACCTTGCCAACATTGAGAGCTCCTATAAATTTACGAATAGAACATAACTCTGTTTCTTCCATGATAATTTTATGCACGGTGTATTTCATTATCTTTATGTTGTGTTTACAAACACAATACAGCTTACACAATACGAAGTTAATTAAAAGTCACAAATACAAAAAATGGTAGTACTTTTCCCGCCGTTCCCCTACCTTTTTCCGTCATACCCCATATGCCCAGTCTTAAAACCCCGGGCACATAGAGCGTACTCTGAATACACCCTCGACCGCAAAACGAATGTAATTGGGCGTACTCCGAGCGTCAAATCGAAGAAGTTTGATTGTACAGAACATGCTCGGAGCACTCGGAGCGTCAAATCGAATGTACCCTTAGCCGTCGACTGCTGGCTGCTGGACAGTCTGGTCAGACCGTCATGACGTCACAGCCGATGACTGCCGAGCAGTTACAACCAGATAGTTCCCAATTTAAATCCCAAAAGCAGTTGGAACAGTTCTAGTGAAATAATTCCTTTGAGAAACAGTTAAATGAATATGTACTAATTCCGTCGACAAGGGCGAAGGTACGATACGATTTTTCAAGTACATGATTTTTAATAGCACATAACAATTGTTTGATAAAATAAATAAAATGTCAAAGACCATACTGTTTTTTTTTTTTTTTTGTGCTGTAATAGGCGGTAATTTCCTGCAAAACTGATAAATTGCTAACTACTACTAAACAAGACAACACGTTAATCTCTATCTGAACCAATTTGAATCTATTGCAATTTCATAGTTTTATTAATCTAGGTTAGCATAACTGAAACCAATATAGTTTTAAAAATTCATTTATAATACTAGTTTTGGAACTTATATTCTCTATGATTTAGCGATAAATAAATTACCAGGCTTTCAGGAAATATTTCACGTATCGAGCTAATTTAAATATATATTACCAGAAGTAGGGCATTGCATAAATGTAGAATTATATATTACCTAATAATATATTATTAGGATGTCAAAAACTAAAATACCCCTACATAAATTCACGGTATACATTAAATATTTAACGTATAAAATTATGACTATTTTTATT
The DNA here is from genome assembly GCA_963971575.1 of Liopterus haemorrhoidalis. NCBI lineage: Eukaryota > Metazoa > Arthropoda > Insecta > Coleoptera > Dytiscidae > Liopterus > Liopterus haemorrhoidalis. Next base: position 15,909,090 of record OZ020612.1, on the reverse strand, counting down.
GTGTAACGTGAGTGCAATCCTGAGCCTTGCATCAGCATGACACGTGGCGGGTGCAAAGAGAGTGCTGGAATAGTTGCAATGAAAGACGCATGAATTGTCGCAAACAACAACAAATGATACATAACGCAATAGACAGGCTTGAACATGTCTCATCCTTATGTTGACGATAGTGAGTTAGTAGAAAAAGATTAAGATAAATAAAGTGCCCATCGAAAGTTTGTAATTTGTTGAAGTGTGAGATTTCTGATTTTTTGTGTGATGTCTGGTTCAGGTTATAAGCTTAACTAGTTACTGCAAATCATAATAATATTAAATAAATGATTATATTGCGACTGCTTTATTATTTTTAAGGAAACTCTAGAGAATTTATAAATAGATTTGTCAAAAATAGCGAAAGCCGTACCTAGTCAGCATTTTTAAACTAATATGGAAATAGTTAGTAGTATATAGTATGATATTACGTATTGTCTCTCTTATATATGGTATATGGTTCCGAATCACGGATGCTAACAGCTCGTTCAGTGGAGAAGTTAGAAGCATTAGAAATGAAGATATACCGAAGAATGCTTAGAAATCATGAGACAGAATATGTAAAATTAAACTGTTCTAAGCAAAATTATAAAAATCTTAGAAATAATTACTACCATCAAATATAGAAAGTTAGGGCATGCAATTCAAAAAGAACAATGCCATTTGCTAAAATTAGTAATTCAAGGGAAGAGTTTCAAAACGAAGTATAGGTAGAAAACTAATATCCTTACAAAAAATAGACATTGCTGATTTAATAGTAGATCATTATTTCAGGATGAAATTTCAATAGTGGTAATCGTATTTATAATTCCAGACTTACAAAATTGATAGGCAATTGAAAAAGAAGATAATATAAGCACTATTCTTCTTGCAGTTAGACGATCGACTTCTTGTTCATGAAAAATAGATGAATAGGTTACCGAATGTAAGAAGATGATGGCACTCTAATTCATGTGTAATCTCTGCGACGAAGGTTTGCTAACAGTATAGCAATCTTATTTTTTGATATTGTGCTACGAAATAGGCCAACATTTTTAAGAACAAGCCAAAAATATTCCTCAGACACAAAGTCCTTCAATGATTCCAATGATCTTGAACATTAGATCTTTTTTTGCATTACAAGATGGAGTATCATGTATTTCTCGTTCCTCGTAATATGATCAAGGTACTCGAGTTATCTTTCTTAATGTTTTACAGTCTAGCCAATCAGTTCCAACTTAGTGTTTAAGTACATATACATTTCGCACCTTTTGGAGTTTAGAATTCGTTTATATATACGCATGTTAAAGGCTGATTTTCTACGACATACGTGTTGTGCCCAGGGTTATGCGTTTATACCGTATAGTAAAATAGAAAACATGTAACACTTATTCAATCGTGTTGGTAGTTGATTCTTCTTTTTAGTAACACATCTGCATAATGGATGTTATTTATAACTTGACAAATGATATCTATTCTTTCATTTCGTTTATACAGTGTTCAAATATTCTTAACTAAACAGCGTTAAAAAAAGATAAAGTCGATTAACTATTAACAGTAATCGAAAATTGTTTGTTTCAAAATAACAAATCAAAAACAAATGCCGTGCCAAAATTCATTATGAAACATCATAAAAAATTATCGTTTTCGTGTAGAATATCTACGAAAAAGAACATTCAAGTTCAATTAAGAGATTTAGTAAATCTCTCTTTTAAACTTCTGTTGAGAAAGATTTCAACGTTTTTGATAAATGTTTCGAGATCACGTAGTTTTAATCTCGCAAATTGTGCGATTGCAAACGAAAGTTTTTCATCTAAACTTCCTTTTTAAAGCTACTCGAATATACTTGTAAATAAAAATTCAAAAGGTATAACGTCAGAAATTAATTTAAAATATAACTCTAATTGAATTTAATCTAGAATTTGTTTCTAGAACATTACCGATAAAAATATATATGTTTCATTGAATAAAGATTTACCAATAAGGGATAAACAAACATTTTTCTTTTATTTTGTGTTTGATATTGCATATATAAATAAACAACTATAACTGTATCTGCCACGTTAATAATAATATACATATATGTCAGTTTTTTAAATAAGAAGAACCCGATCTTGTTAAATTTGGACACAAGCAGAGCCGATGCAACCCTGAGTGCTAGGGGTGCACCATAACCTGGGAGGTAGAATATTGGGGCTCCAATTTTTTAAGAATGTAGGATAATTAACAAAGGCGGCTTTTAGGAAAGAGCAAGTAGCCAATGCCCCCACATCAGAATACTTTTTCTTTTTATAATTTAAAATTTTAACAAATTTTAGTTAATAATAATAATAACCTATTTATTATAGTTACAAAGATATAAAGATGTTAAGATTCTTAATTTATCTTTAATTTAAATCTTTCAATCTTAACAGCTTGTTTGTTTTTATGTAATATAATGTAACCAATATAATGTTGATTCATGCAAAACTCGTTACACCCATCTTTCGTTCATTGTATCAGCTATTTGCGTCATGCTATGTTATTGTTGCATATCTATTTATTCATTTCAAAATGAATGAATTAAGTACTTTTGTGGTTAATAGCCTAACCAGGGAATGCAAAAAAAAAGCAAAACAAAATTATAGAATAACAGATAGAAATATTAGAACTAAATTCTGATAAATCCAAGTAGTCTAATCAAAACCCGATAAATCCATTTTTATTAGTTAATATCTAGATCAGAGGTTCTCAAAGTTGGTGCCGCGGCACCCTAAGGTGTCATTCATTACTTGTAGGGGTACTGTGCGGGTGTGGTGAGAAATTTAGCATCGTATGTATTTATATACGCATAATAAAATTTGTAATCGTGGATGCCTATATTAACTTCCGATCGTTTAAAATCACTACTCGGTATAGCGCGTTCTTAATGTTAAAATTTTTAAATAAATAATTGAAATCCGTAGATTTACCATGGAAATCATGTGTCGGATTATGTACCCCTGGTGTACCGTTCCTGTTTGGGTCACTAAAGGGTTTTTTATCACTAACCAAAGAAGAAAATAGTCATATCATATCTATTCATTGTTTTTCACATCTACAAGCCCTAATCTCAAAAACACTAGGAGAGGACCTATGACTGTTCTGAATTAAATCATTATGTAAAGAACGGATCCGATTATTTGAACCTTTTTCTTCATACTATCAGATGTCAGATGATTGTCCAAAGGACGAGTATTGAATCGTGTTTACGAATTGAAAGTAGAACTACTCACTTTTTTTGAACAAGAAAACCAACTTGAATTTTGTGAATTGTTGAAAAATTAATTTTGGTGTACTAAATTCGCTTAAATAATCGATATATTTGAAGAATTGAATAAAGTAAATTCCACCATGCAAGAAAGATAAAAATTTGTCCAATAAAATTAGAACTTTTAAAGACAAGATAGAATTTTGTAAAATAAAAGTCAATGTAGGCAACTTGGAAATGTTTACAAGAACACCTAAAATTAAAGAAATCATAATTAAGTTGATACATCATTGGGAACACAGATTTGCTACTATTCACAAGATATGTATATATATTGATAATTTTGATTGGATACGAAATCCGTTCGTGGAATTATCATCATATCCTAATAAATTAGAATTAAACTATAAATAAAGAACAAGAGGAATCAATAGAAATTCGCAATGACCGTACGTTGCGAATGAAATACTCTGAATTTTCATTAGAATCTTTTTGGATATTAATTCAGAAGGAACATCCCAACATAGAATCCAGAGCACATCAAGTTTTGGTTTAATTTTTGACTTCTTACCTGTGTGAACTAAGATTTTCTACGCTCGTTAACATCAAAACTACAAAGAGCGAAAGATTGAATTCTGTAGAACATGAAATACGAGTATGTTCATGTATTACATTAATTTTTTGGGTAACTTTTGTTCTCATTTAAAGAATATATTTTTAATTATTGAGACCTGACAATAACTGAAGTGATGCCTAGCGGAAATTTTGGAACTTAACGGAATAGGATTTTGTTGCATGTGGCTCATTTAATTGCATTGTTTGTATGTGTTAAATTGAAGAAAACTTTAATAAAATATCTTTAAAATCGCAACAGGAAATTAACTGCAATGTGAATTGTTGTGTATCAAATGGCAAATGTCAAAAATAACCTATTCCAATCGCCATTTTGTAAGCGACAACAGCGCCTCTATAGGTAATGTCACTTCTCAATAAAAACATGTTTTCCTAAGATTAATAAAATATCTTTATAATTTTATGCACATGACGTTGGGGGTGCTGGAAATTTTACATAATCGATTTTGGGTGTCTGCATTAAAAAGTTTGAGAACCACTGATCTAGATCATGAGAGAAGATATTTTGAATTTGACGTGCTCTCAAAATAGTATTGCCTGTCACTATTTAGACTGGCATAATAATATTTTTAATAAACTAGGCAACCATGACTTAGTATTCTTTATTATTATTATTTATTTATTTATTTTATTTTTTTATTAGGATATAACGGTTCAACTTGATTTTTAGGTTTTGGTTCCGACACTCCTCAGTTTATGTAATATATATTATATTTTCCGGAAAGTCTGGAAATATATCGTCCCGTCTGGAGTTCTTTCGTCTGGAATTCGAGCGAAATTCGGCCCGGTTGGCCAATTGGTTGACGGTCACCTTAGCTATGTCAGTGAATCCCCTTTCCGTTTTGTTATTAATTGGTTAGAGATAAATTAAACAAGAAACATATTACTTGACTGTTATAAAAGGACTGCACAACTCACGGACATCATGAAAATGAAAACTAAGCTTATTGATAAAGACATACACGCAGAACTTTGATGTGAATACCTTAAGCAGATGATTGCAAACAAAATGCTCGTTTAGAATTTATAAAATGTACATTGAATCGATAGTAAAGAAAACTCATTGATATTTCTAAATATTCACATCAATGTTTCTTTTTTTGTCTAGTAAACATGAAACATGAAATTTATCTTTGCCAATATATTTAAAATTGTTATCTCCGTGTACAGGAAATTAAACACCTTTTATATTCAGGTGTATTTTTCTTTAAATGCAAAACATTGTGCTACAAATTTTAAATGACTTTTATGGGAGGAAGCGCGCTCTAAATAAGAGATAGAATAAAATTAAAAAAATATGTAATGAATTTCTACCTTGAGTAACATAAACATTATATTTTTTCATGTTATTTTGCTGCTACTGTCAGGATTGTAATAAAAAAATATCATTTTAAGGTATACATAAATCTAGAAATATTTCTCTACAATGTTATATTTAGTTTTGTAATATAAGCACAAATTTATTTACACAAATTTTCCATTCTCCTCTATTATCATACCATTGCTTGCTAGTTCTTTATTCAGCTGATCTTATGCGACGTCTTCTCACTGATAGACAAATATTCAGTGTTTCTTCAGTGTTTCTATTTCCACCTCATCACATGCCCTGTCCATTGTAAGTGTTTATCTATCTGTGATGCTCGGTTTTAAATACAGCGATCGGGTATCTTGCAAGTTTTCTATTTATCGTTGAAGATTTAAATTAAATCGAAACGTAAGCGAAGTTAATAAATTTTGTTTTATTTTCAGACTGGTCCGAATCCCATTAACTATCTACTATAATTAAAAACTAATTATAATAATAACGATTAATAATAACGAACTAATCTTTAGTGCCACATGTTTATGTGGCACTTACGCTTACATTTCGATTTAATTTATTTGAAATAAAAAGTAAACTTTATGTTTGATTTCAGTTAACTGTTCATGTGGCACTAAAGATTAGTTCGTTATTATTAATCGTTATTATTATAATTAGTTTTTAATTATAGTTGATAGTTAATGTGATTCAGACCAGTCTGAAAATAAAACAAAATTTATTAACTTCTCTTACGTTTCGATTTAATTTAAATCTTCATCAGAGCTACAAAGATATATAGAATTAATAACTTAGTAAGTTTGGAGACCATTAACCTAATCTACCAATTATACGCTACCAGAACATATATTATATATGACAAAATTTATTTGAAATAAGAAGTAAACTTTATGTTTGACTTTTTCTAGTTTCTTTTCTGCCTTTCCTTCTTTATCTGTTCTTTCTTTCTCAATTTTTCGGTAAATTATTTTTTTATTACAATTTTTCTTGAAATTTTACAAATAAAACCTTTCCATTGACCTTAACATAAAATTGCCTTAATAATTTTCCACAATTTTCCCTTCTTCAACGGAAGAAAACAATTCCGGTGCGTGGTTTTTCATTCTAGCATTCCATCTAAAACATATCGTGTTGGTGTTCGTGTTTAAAAGCAGTGACTGCTGGCGCCAAACCACGACTTCAGTCGCGTTTTATTATGACATTTTAGCTCAAAAGGGTTACAAGGGTCGTAGTTTCAACATTTATAAAATTATTTAGGTTACGATTAAAGTTTTACTTCAGATGTCAAGGTTTTTTTTAGAATCGTTTCGTAACAAATAATTCATACTTTTAAAATGAAATGTTTGCAGCAGATTTTATTTCTGTATATGATTTATTTGTTTACAGTTTGAAGTTATGTGGCTTGAAATGTATTGGTTCAACCGTTATTGTAGTTTTTTGGTTTGTTGGAAAATTGTTTTTTTGTATGAACATGTTTAAAAAATATTTTGCCGTTGGAAATGACATACAATACTGTTTCCATTTCGAATTACATTTTTTTACTTAATGTACATATGTATGGAACATATATTATGGTAAAATTCTTGCAGAAATAAATAAAGATTTTCGACACCAGTAATTAAACACAGTATACTTTTTTCACTTTTGTAAAAACAAACTAAGAGAAAATTTTAATTTCAGTAGTTTGCACCTTTGAAATTGTATTAGACCGGGAGCTCATGACATTTTTGGTCTCCGATTTCATACAGCATGCCTTTTGGAGGAAAGAATATTTACCCTGTGACAACAAAAAAGAGATGGTACTAAACCCCTGCACACTTTCTGGTCATAGGGAAAATTGCATTTCCACTTGCACAAAATGTTTGTGTTTTTCTCTGATTTAATATTGCTTGCCCTTTTGTCAAAAGAAAGTTATAAAAAATTTAAAGTCTTTTAATTATAGGCATGCTGTATGAAAACGCGGAAAATCATATTTTTTTATTACAAGATCACATGACCGTTTGAGCCCTTTGGGACCCTCCGAATCGCATGCATATATTTAAAAGACTTTAAATTTGTTATAACTTTCTTTTGACAAAAGGCCAAGCAATATTAAATCAGAGAAAAGCACAAAAATTTTGTGTTAAAGTGGAAATGCAATTTTCCCTATGACCGGAAAGCGTGCAGGGGTTTATTACCATCCCTTTTATGTTGTCACAGGGTAAATATTCTCTCCTCCAAAAGGCATGCTGTATGAAATCGGAGACCAAAACTGTCATGAGCTCACGGTCTATATGTCTTGTTAGTATTAAAAGATAATTCAAAATTCATTAAATAATTAAAAATCATTTTCGCAAAGACATTTCCGGCTTGTCAATACTAATTTATAGACGCGAGGCTTGGAAGACTACAAAAATTATTATATAGGTTGGTAGGTCTTGGACTAATTATTTGTTTAGGTTTTTACGCAAATTTATAATCCCAAGTTCAACCATGTGGTGACAATTTCAATGTTACAGATATAGCTTCTCTCTCTTAAAGTTTACAATCCTAAGATTGGTTGGCAGTAGCTTTCCATTCCTTCATGACTTCTACTTTTCTCTTTAGATCAACATATTTCTGATAGTTAAGCTACTCCTTCAACTGACTCATATAGTTTAAGGGGGGGGGGTTCCTTTAAGATTTGTTTCTTCGACCATACCTTTCACGATTATTTTCAGCAAAACCTCATGTCGCAAAATATGCCCCATTAAGCTAGCTCAGCTTATATGAGGGTTGCTTTTTATATTTCGGGATTTGAGATCAAAAACAATTTTATATCAACAAAAGTGGCTTTATTGTTTTTCAAAATATTCCCCATGAAGATCAATACACTTTCGCTTGCGTTTGAACCAATTTTCGAAGCACTTTTTCCACTCAGATTGAGGCATTTTCCACTGCGATTGTGAAATTATGTGGGATCCAACGCGAACAATTCTTGTGACGGCCAAATGTTCATAAAATAGTGAATGTATGCTGGTCCCACTAATGCCCAAGGTTACCTCAAACTCACGATAAGTTACATGACGATCTTGAAGTATCAGTTCACGCACAGCATCAATGTTTTCCGGAACAACAACCAATTTTGGACAACCTTCATGAAATTCCTCCTTAAGCGAACTACGGCCACGATTGAAGTTGGCAAACCATCGATAAACAGTGTTCCTTGATGGTGCTTCATCGCCAAAAGTCGAATTAAGTTCATCGATGCACTGTTGTTGGGTTAATCCATGTCGAAAGGTGTAAAAAATAATCGCTAAAAATGTTCACGATTTAATTCCATTTTTAGCCGAGATGAATTTTTTCAAGTTATTGTAAACAACACAAATACCGTTCGTACTTCAAAACGTATACCGTCAAAAATATCAAACTTTACAATAGACGCGTCAGTTACTAGATGGCAGCACAGTTTAGCGCAATCTGGATATATGAGAGGCAACCCTCGTATTTATATTTTGAAACAGAAATTTTCTTGCTTCAGCTCTTTGAAACATCTCTTTGTTCGAGACTTTGTCAACCAATTTCACTTTTAACATGCGTCGATAACACCAGGTCTCGAAGGCTTCCAATCTTCCTTTTACTGCAGTTACTGGGGCCCACGTTTCACACTCATAGAGTGCTATTCTGCATACATATGTTTTTAGAAGCTTCTTCCTCAGTGTTATTGCGATGTTATTCAAAGTTAATATATTTCGTTTCTTTTGTAGATATAGCTTGTGGTTACAAAAAAAATCATCATAGTAAACCGTGGAAGTCAACAATGAAAGGCATGTTGGGGAAAATTGTGCAAAGACAATAAAAATAAAAAATGTTTATTACTGTTTTTTTACAGTAATGTTGTTTATTTAAGTATTTGTGTTCATATTTACTTGCTATTTTATAAAATTACATATTAATAAATAAATAAACAAGATTTATTTTTAAGAAAAATTAACTGTTTATAGCAAATTTTAAATTTGTTCAATACCCATGTAGTGCCAAAGGTTATGTGAGTAGTTCTAACGTTCTAGATCTGTTTTAACCACGTTATACAGTGACGTAGGTTTATTAATGATGCCTACGAAACCTACATTCTTATTTGTTTACTGACACACGCCTAGATAGTTATTTTGACCCGGTGACTCCGGGTTTGGCGACCAATCTTCGGGCTTCGGATTCTCAATAAAATTCTTCGGGTTAACTCATGTACGGTACATAGTCTGCAAACTGCCGCTCGGTAAACCCCGCTTTTAGCTGCGCAGTTGTATGTCCTCTTAAGTCGATTTGTCATTCCTCGGCATTGCTGAACGGTGATGGCACGATCGCTACAGCTTCGCACATTTCCAACTTTCCACAGCAGACAGATTACAAGCAACGTACTACAAGCGAAAAGCTGCCCGTTTTAGCGTATGAGCCTTATTTCCAGACAAGCTCCGTCTTGTTCTTGACTTGTCAAGTATTCTTGTTTCATATCTTGCAGTCGCCTGGCTCCTGTAATATAATTAATTTTAACTCCCCTCCAACCTAAACTATAATTATTTTTCTTCGGGTCAGCATCAGCGCAATGTTGACAACCCTACACACGTCATGCATTGTCACAGCCTTTTTATTCTAATACACTCTGTTTACATTAATTCTATTGACATTTGGTATCAAATTAGCATATCCTATTCTAGTAGCAAGTCCGTCAATATGTCCGTAAAACACATGATTCGATAGCAGGATTACCATCGACCTAGGGATTTCCAGAATCTAATTAACCTGAATAGAGTTTCACCTGATTTACATTGATACATTGCCTGGGCACAATGATATCTGTATGTCGCCATATACTAATATCGCCACTTTGGATCAAACAGAGCTCACTTCAAAGTGAACATTGCAAATTCTATAACTGTAAACTGTGTTTCAACAGATAACATTAATTTAACTCTAATGATATTTTCAAGTGGAAAGATTTATGAATGAACTTTTGTTTGCGAGAAAATTGTGGCAGAGAAGTTGTTATTTTTATCAAAATACTTAATTATTTTCTGTATGAAATCGAAATAATGTGACTAAAGCTTACTAATAGTATAGAAGTCAGTATATGTACTTCTATAAACTGTGTAATTTATTATAAACGATTTAATGATTATTATAAATGTGATCTGCAGCTCATTCTCAAGATTTTATTGTACGCAGGTAACCTGAATATTTTTTCAAATTAAGGTGAAGCTGTAGTATGCTAGCTGTTAGATATATAACTAACAGCTCTTAATGACTAACATCAACTTGAGTTAGTGAGGATTTATGCACAATCTATTAGCAATTGTACATGGATTTGAATATCAATTATTGATTATCAATTAAGAAATAAAAGTTAACTTTTTTAGTTAAAAGTAACTTTTAACTTTAATTTTACGATATTTAACAGTAGTGCGCAAAAAGTACATTTCAATGCTCTTATTGGTTAATAAGTAACATATCATCATTGCTTACGAACTGTTAAAACGTATACGTTTCAAAAAATATAATAAAAACATGGAAATTGATGATTTTGTTCTTGTTGATTCGGTTTGTAGTCTTACAGAGTACAACAGAAATGAGGTGGTATCTCTTTGTTTACAGTATATTTGAATTACATATAACTGAGTGTAAAATTGTACAATTATATGTGAATCAATGAAATTTATGATAAAACTTTTTGTTTGTAAAGATTATTTTTATAAGTTATACTGCCTGGGCAAATAATATTATATTATTATAATATAATATTATATTATATTTAAACTTAAACCATTTATTTAAATACTTAATATCTACACATTGGTTTAAAAATGAGAACTGGTAATTTATACCACAAAAGAAAATTTCCAAATAATTACAGATAAGTACACTTCAGCATCCACATAAAATAACAGGAGTTTTTAATTGCATTAACAATAGTTTAGTCAATATTAAACGGTTTTCTGGCACATTTGTAGCAGAGAAAAGTTAAAAATTCAACGTTAACAGATTTTTTAAAAACAACTGAACAGCAAAAATTCCCTTCAATAAATACAAGCAAAATTTTAGAAACATTGTTAAATACACTTTCTTCTTTGCTTATAGGAAAACATAAGTATAAATAGTTCATATATTAATTTTTAACGCAAATTTCTTGTTTATATTAAAGATAAATTGCAGAACTTAAAATTTATAAGGAAACTTTGCCATACACTATAACATTTCTAGTAAAATTCATCCAATGTTGGAAGATTTTTTCCCCATGTATGACATATGTATACTCAATAAAAAGTATTTAGACTTCTTTTCTTAAATGTATTACTTGACACATTGTTTATCGCTTTACTCAAAGCAAGAATGTACTGAAATGAAAATGCACATGCTGTCAGTCGTAAACAAGGAAGTATCCTTTTATCAAGTGCCCCTTACTGACGCTAGAGGAATACGCGTTCATTTAAGTCACCAATGCCTAATTCTTTAATTCCCTGATCAACTACCACGCCTTTACTTATTTGATGATCATCTCTATGAGACCGTAATTCGCAATGATGGTTGCCCCAAAGGTGTCCCAAGTGTACAATAGGGGCATCGTTAACTTCGTAGAATTAATAAAAATATAATACAGAGAAATGAAGATAGGGTACTTTTTCATATTTTATATAATGGTGTCGACACCTTATAAAGCTTGAGATACACTAATATAGGGAGGAAAATAAAGAGATCAACTGAGAAAATATCTAGCAATTATTGGTATACAATGAATCTGAAAAGAACTGACATTTAACAGACCAAGATGGTTAGTTACATAAATGTATACTATGTATAATAAATAAATTTTTCATATTGTTAGCTGTAATAAAACTCATTATTAACTCAAATAAAAAAAAAAAAAAACGATAGGTATCAAGATAATAATACCCATGTTTAAAACCCTTTATTTGGAAATAAAATACTTCAAACATTATGTTGTAAAAATGCGGAAGTTGATAATCACTCGTACGAAACATCCGATAAAAACTATGCGATAGTGGATTAGATATAAGTGTTCAATTCTAAAATAGCCGAGCACCCAGATTTAAGAGTATCCGGATACCCATTTTAATACTATTTTACGATTTGAGTAGTAGGTGCGCAACTACGATTGCTGGGATTCTCGTAATCTTTATTACGTCATAAATACAGATTGTTCAACTATTCTATAGCAGTTGACTAGTTCACTTTGATATCGGATATAGGATTTTATTACATCTGTCGTCATAAATTCAATAAATATTACTTATTGCAAATAATTGTTAAATGATTTATGGAGTAAGAAGCAATACCATTACGAAATATTTTCGAGAATCTAAGGATTTGAAACTTCAATATAGGTATTTGAAGTTACGAGGTCTGCCCAAAAATAAAGTCAGCTTTTTATTTTATGAAATTATTTATTTCAAACTACATATTAGAGTTTATTCAAAATTGTTTCTTTAAAATTACGCTCATCCACTTCTAATACAATGTTCCAAACCAGAGGCTGGTGCGAATTATGCGTCCACAAAAGGTCTCTCATTTACCAAGACCCCGCGGCAGACTTAGGTCCTTTTTAAAGAATGTAATCTATGTAAATTCAAGAAAAAATTGTTTCGTTATCTGACTAAATCGTTTTATTTTCCTAGTTGTTAGTTTACCTTGATTCTTACGTTTACCAAATTTATTAATGTAATCTTTGTTTAATTTTTATTAAATTTGAAATTATTTGAACTTATTTCGCCCAAATATAAATAATGCAGCCAGTACCGAATTTATTATATTTCATAAAATTTATATTATTTGTTCCGAGTTACGCTTATTCTAGGTCCAGCCCTGCTCCCAACGTTTCTTCAAGTTCTGGAACCATTATTTAAAACACCCGCTACCTTTATAGTGATTTTTAAGATTTCGTAGGTATAACCAAGAAACCCTTAGATTAGACCGTCACTTAAGTGTCTGTTCGGCTTAACAGCTGGACCTAGAGAGTTGAAATTTGGTATGCTTATACAGTTATTTAACCCGTATATAGAAATAATACTAAGATTATTAAAAATAAATTCAAAAAATATATACCTTTGTGATTTTCGAAAAAAATAAATAGTCTTGTGAAAATAGCAGTGAAGTATTAAATGAGAGTTCTTAATAAATGGAAACTGGCGCGCACCCAGGGGACGCCCAGGGGCTTGACCCCCCGACACTAAAAAAATACGTTTTTATGGGACACCTTTTTCGTTTTATAGACCGTGAGCGCCTAGAGGAAAAAATTGGATTCGCACCTGTCAGGAATAGAGAGCAAAATTTTGTAAAAAAAAATTGGCTCCCGCCCTCTTTCTAACAGGGGCAGTTTTAAAAGTCTAAAAAAAAATCAGAGTAATGCACATTGATGTGAACCGAAATGATATTTTCGGAATTTTTTCTAAAATTTTCTAGTTTTTTGTATTATTAAAAAAATATATATGATAATATTTAATATAGGCTATGAATTAAAGAAATACATCTATAATTCGAGCCCTCTGTTGGCTTGTTTCACTTGATAAATATCTACGATATTTCGTAGGTATTTCTATTCATTATTATTATTTTAGGTTTTATACTTATATTTATTAGTTAGAAATGTGTGAAAATTCAGGTAAAATATATCCAGGAAATATTTGTTGCAAAAGATGCATTCTAACACGCGTTGCATGACAGCGCCATTTCATTAAAATCATATGTTCACAAGAACCGATTATTTCATTTGTGGTTGCATAAAATCAAATCATGTGGCGGTAACGCTCACCAAAAACCATAATTTCTCGCGCTGTCTTCGAAAATATATGGCCCAATAACACCTCATAAACCGCACCAAACAGTCACTCTTCATGAAGATCTTTGGTGTATCAATAGTCACTGCTTTTTTTGCAAAGTGCTTTTGCCTTATGTGAAGAAAGATTACCTTGTGCTGTCTTCTTTCGTATTCTGGTCGTTTTATGAGCAACGAATGGTTCAATTCGATCAGTTGTTGTTGGTAGCGTTGGGTATTAACTGTTTCACCAGGTTTTAACAATTCATAATAGACCACACCCTTTTGGTCCCACCAAGTACAGAGCATTGTCTTTTTGCCAAAGCGATTCGGTCTTGCAGTTGATGTGGATGGTGAGCCTGGGTTCACCCATGATTTTTTGCGTTTGGGATTTTCAAAATAAATCCATTTTTCATCGCCAGTAATGATACGATGCAAAAAATACTTTCTTTTGTATCGTGCAAGCAAAATTTCACAAGTGTTTTTGCGTTTTTCCATCTGTCTCTCATTCAATGCATGTGGAACCCATCTGCCGACTTTCTGCGTAGCCATCTCTCGTAGGTGATTGGAAACAGCTTGTTGACTAACGCCTAACTGCTCTGTTAGTTGTTTTTGTGATTGACTATCGTCTTCCTGTAGCAATATTTCCAATTTTGTATCTTCATATTTTTTGGAGGTTTTCCATGTTCTTTGTCTGTAAGATCACAGTCACCACTTTTGAAACGCCGAAACCATCGTTCACACGTATCTTGCAATGGAGCATATTCACCATAAGCTTCTCGAAGCAGTCGGTATGATTCAGCAGCAGTTTTTTTCAAATGAAAACGAAACAGTAGTACTGTTCGCGAATGCACTTTATTTGGCACAAAATATGACATTTTTAACACAGTAAAACAAAACTATATGATCACTTTTCAAATTATAACCTATACGCATTTGACACTTAATGATAACTTAACAAAACGCCATATGTGTTGAAACTTTGAACTATACACTCTGTGTGCGCGGCAAGTTTGAAAAAAATCCGCATTTCATACTTAGACCTGGTAAAATATCCGCCAAATGGCCACCGAGGCTCGTTTTACAGAAATCAACTCTTTTGTCTAAAACTTCGATGATATCCGCGCGTAATTTCAGTTTAAACTCGTCAATAACGCACCGAATTGTTTGAGTTCACGGGTGGTTGGTGTATAGTATATCTTTTACGTAGTCCCAAAGAAAATACTCCAGCAACGTTAAATCGCATGATCGTCAATTAATATTGACATGTTGTGAGACAGGTAATTCTGCCACTGAACTACGGTCACAATAGAGCCATTGTTTCTCGAGCTGTATGGTATGTGACATTATCTTGTTAGAACTGCATATCCTTTGAGTTAATGCGATTCAATTCTGGATCATATCTTTCCTCAAAATTTGTGTTATGGTGGGGTGGCACTGCCTAATTGCTGCGAACGGCGTGGAATTGATATTGGATCATCAGCAATGCTTTCTCAAACCACGGCAATATTTGTAGCTGAACAGACTGTACGAAGATGCAGTCGTCTGTATATTCTGTACTGACCCGTTTCGAATTTCTGCTTTAAATTGCAAATTGTTTGATTTTTAGATTTTTATTTTATAAAAATTTAGAATTGTTTGCATCCTTGCATTATTTACGACTCCACGATTAATATTGTAATGGACTTATTACCCGTCAACAATGATGGATTTATAATATAAAAATTTCAATTGTGTGTATTTGGTTTTATTTTTTAACGTATCTTAAATTCGTCGTTGGTTAGCGAATCACGGGACAGGATATCACCAGTTAGCCAATCACGGGAGAGGCTGTCACCTGTCAGCCAATCAAGAGACAGGGTGTACCCAGTTAGCCAATTACGAGAACCTTAGGAAAAATTGACGTCCCAATGTTACCGACACTACATACAGACTCTTGCTAATTATATATGTCAGATTATTTATTCATAAACTTTTTAAGATGGGAAAACGATTTATTTTTACTCAGTACATTACATTTATATTGTTAAAACAAAAAATAATTTGAGATATTAATTTATGCCTTCGAAACCCTATAAATATTCGTAGATTCTTGGAGAATAAATCTGCAAAATATTGTTCATATCGGTCAAAGGATATAGACGTGTCTAGAGTTTCTCGTTTATGCCTACAAAACCCTAAACATTTCTATATGTAATTATATCGGCAGTTTCTTAGAGAATAAATCTGTAAAATATTGTTCATATCGGTCAAAGGATATGGGAGTATCTAGAATCTCTTGTTTATGCCTACGAAACCCTAGACATTTATGTATGTAATTATATTCGTAGATTCTTAGAAAATAAATCTGCAAAATATTGTTCATATCGGTCAAAGGAAAAATTGACGTCACAATGTTACCGACACTCCATAAAGACACTTGCTAATTATATGTCAGATTATACCATAAGTTCAAAAAGAAATTACATAGGAGTTGGCTATGGAAAAATAAAATAATGTCTACTGCAAGCTTTACATAACAATAATATTTATTGTTATGTAAAGCTTGCAATAGACATTATTTTATTTTTTCATACCCAACTCTTATGTAATTTCTTTTTGAACTCATGGTTATAAAACTTATCGCACTAAGGGCCGGTTTCTGAAAGCTTAGTAAACTATAATGGTCAACTATGGTCACAATATAACAATCCCATAAGTAACCATAGCAACCATTTTCTAACTATTTGGTTATAGTTAAGTAAGCTTTCAGAAACCGGCCCTAAATCATTAATAATTTTTGACATTTGGCAAACATAATTTAAAAACATTCTGTAACTACCATCGGAAAACCCTGTATAAAAAAAAATATCATTCACATTTATTTCATCCACCTTCTATTCCCTGAATTTAGCTGGTTTCGAATAATTTAACAATTTTATCAAATAACCTCATACTTCTGCAAACCAATTTCAAATAAATAGCATTTATTTATGATTATTAAACCATAGAAACTAACAATAAAATCAGCAATAGCCATCCATTAAAAATTCTCTAAAATAGAGACATAAATTTCGATTCAACTTTAGTTAATGCAGCAGTTGCATTTAAATGCAAATGACGGCTTAGATAAATGAATTAAAGTGAAGACAATGAAAGATGCAGTATATTATTAGTGCCATTTTGTGAATTTGATAGTACATTCGCTTGTCTTACCTGGAATTAATAAAGAAACATGCATGTGCTCTGAACGTGAATAAAAACATTGAGGTTAGTTTACGACGACTGTAAAGATGGTACGAGGAATTTCCTCTGTCAGAAAAGGGTTGTAAAAGAAATATACTGGAGTTAAAGGATACAGAAGCTAATAATATAATAATATATCTTTAGTGTTTTTTTTTTACGTAAGATGGAATATTTTTATGAAATTGTTTTATTTTTATTTTCGGCATCAAAACGAGAGATTTATTTATTTATTTATTCATTAGAACATAAACAGGACGAGCCCAGTAAAATGTTCGCAAGTTAATTATAAAAAATAAAATAAATACATCACAAGTTTGAGAGAACACAAATTTATACAATAACAAATAATAATAATTATAAAGTAATACATGGTAGAATTTAGTTTTGTAGCTTTAATTTGATAGATTTAACACATGTATTAATGTCAACATTATATATTTCGTTATCAGAAAAGAGATTGTTGTAAGTGGAACAGAGACGGACAATGGAAGAATTTTGGTACGAGTTAGTATTAGCAAACGGAATACTAAGTAGTGATAAAGCACGCGTGTTATAAGTTTGAACATGAATGTTAAATAAGACAGAAAGATTCTCACAAACTAATAAGTTAATAAGGAATTTGAACAAAATTTTCATGTCCGAAGTGCGACGGTCCTTTAAAGTTAAGAGATTAAATTCATTACAATGATAATAGAGTTGTTTTGAGGATAGCAAGAATTTGTTTTAAATGACAGATATTTAACGAATTACTTTTGTATTTTTTCTAATTGATTAATATAAGTTTCATAAGAAAGATTCCAAATGACAGATGCAAATTGAACATTACTTAAGACGTAGGCCTAATATAATGACTTTGAAGCAGTTATTGATTTGAAATGTTGAGTTGATCTTATTACAAAACCTAGCATCTTAAAAGACTTAGCTGTAATCTTGCTTATATGTTCGCTGAAGGTTAAATTTGAGTCGAATAAAACTCCCAAATCTCTTACAACGTTGGTTCAAGAAATAACAGTACCTTTAAAATTATAATTGTTTATTAAAATATTTTTGTTCCTGTTAAAAGTAATTGAAGAGCATTTTTCGAGGTTGTGAAAAGTCTATCTACATCAGCCTGAAGAAGTTCAACATCTGATGCTGATTTAATATCACGAAATATTTTCATATCATCCGCAAATAAAAGAAAGTTTGAATTTTTTATTGAAAGATGGATGTCGTTAATGAAAATAAGGAAGAGCAGTAGTCCTAAGTGTAATCCTTGGGGAACGCCTGAAGTTACATAACTAGAAGTAGAACCGTTAACACAGACAGCTTGACTTCTATGGCTTATATAGGAAGTAAGCCACCTCAAGAAGTCGCCACGAATTCCAATCTGAAAAAGCTTGTCTATTAAGATGCTGTGGTTGATTTTATCAAAAGCCTTGCTAAAATTTGTGTAAATTGCATCAACTTGGATTCTCTTATCAAGATTTTGTAGTAAGTAGTTACTATAGATCATCAAATTTGTTTCAACTGGTCTTTTTGGGAAAAAACCATGCTGTTGAATAATGATCTTCGTGCTAACATAGTTAAAAATTTGTTTATGAATTAGTTTTTCAAATACTTTTGCTAATACATTTAATTTAGAGATAGGACGGTAGTTTTTAACAAGGGTACTATCCCCAGATTTAAATATTGGCACTATGAGAGCCTTTTTCCATTTAAATGGAAATAAGTTTTCTTGAAGAGATTTGTTGAAAATTAAAAACAGCGGTAATGAAATAATGTGGGCAAATGATGAGATATAATTTTCATGGTATTATAGAAAAAAGTCGCCAGAAATTGTTAAAAACGTTATTTGTCCATTTAATTTCTGTTCATTGTTAGCATATTTATGCCTTCACTCATACAATTCCTTTTTCTTTGTTTGTTACGTGTCTTAAGACTTTCTCTCAGCAGATCAGTGCTACTTTTGTTAATTCTTCTAAGGGATGCCAATCCTTCCCTGACCTTCACTACTATTCTCTCCTCTTTTATCTTCTTTATGTTGTTACGTGCACATCTGGACGACTGAATATAATCGTATCCATCCACTGTGCAATTATATAAATAAATATTTTTGAGTTAGTTTTAGGTTAGAATAATCATATCTGTTCGTTTTTACGTAGACAGTGTTGACAGTTTTAACATTAAAGGGCAAGTAGCGCGCCTGTGATGCACGTTCTTACCATTCAGTTAGAGTAGCTATGTCATAATGTGGCCTATCTACTGTTATCGTCTTCCTGTAATTTCCTGTATAGTAATCTACTTTAAATACCATACTGGTATATCGCCATTCTTACTACTTGCAATTTCGAAGCAGTTCTTCAGAGTACCAACCTCTCATTCCGAAAGAATTCAACTACATGAGTTCGAAAATACAGCTGGAGATAAGAATAAATCTACTTCTTGATAAAGCGATCGGAAAAATCAAAGATACTCTCGCAAAAATAAAAAATCTACAACCTGCTATCGGCAAAGCCAACAAGTACAGTTTAACCAGTAAAAAAGGTAGTCCGAAAGATCCAAACAATCGTTCGTTCCCAACGCTTCAGGGAGATACTCAATGTGAGCATGTTTCCCATTCATTCATCAAAGAATATCTACCTGGATTGGAGATGGATGATGTTTATTATTCCGACTGATATAAGAACTACATTTGTGAAGTCCCCGAATAATTTTGATATTGAATATTTCTTGGTTCTATAGTTGATGAATACCTCTTCCATCCAAATAGTTTCATCTTGTTATCTCACCGTTAATGTCTTGAATAACTACTTCTTCTTCTGCACCACCTCTTTTCGAATTTTGTCGATCATCATGCCTATACTGCCTTTAGCTAAAGCTCGGAATATATCTTAAGATGTGCACCCGAACCAATATCGAAGATTCTTCAGCTGTAAAGTTTGTTTACGGAAGACGCTTTTCTTGTCTAGAACCTTTCCCAGAGTGATAACTTGTTGCAGCTCATACTTCAATCTCCTCAAGCCCACACATTCAGATTTAGTAAATCCGATAGTAATTCCGTTTGTCTTTCGTTAAACACTTTGCAGTTGATAACGTGCAATCTTCCAGGGCCCCGCGGTTGCTGGGGCCTTTCAGTGGTACAAAACATAAAACAGGATGTTCATAAATTTTGAAAGGCGTCTGAAATTCCAGTTCATTAGATTAAATTTAAAAGCTGGTTCCTACCATATAGGTCATTATACACATCTTTCAAAGTAATTCTAACCTATAATCACATTTATTTTTCTATATCACAGCTATTTTTTGCTAACAAATGAAATTTGTATAAAAGTACTACGTTTATTGTCAAATGCGTCATGTACATCTAGAAAACAAACATTGTGAGATGAAAACTACTAACACGCTAACACGTTAAATTAAAACGCCTTTCAATAATTTATGAACGCTCTGTAAAGAATAGTTAATGAGGTACTGTCAGCACCCGCTTGCACAGGGCCCTGTTAGGTTTGCGACCGTATCTACAGTCGATGGCTGTTTAGCACATGTTTAGAATAAAGCGATTTAAGCTTTTCAATATTTTTATTTATATTTATTTTTTTATCTATACAAAAATGACAGTACAATAATTCATTTATTTTCTTCAGCTTGCTAATTTATAAAAATAAAAATATAACATTTCTCTTAGTCGCTACAAGATCATTCCGGTACTTTGATCAATCTTGAAAAATGATTTTTTTTCAAGTAGCTCATATGACAAAGTTTTCCGATCACTGGTGAAAAAATACTATCTAGTAATATAAAATCTTGGTGAATCTGGGTGAAAATTTCATAATTTCTTTAAAATTCGATTTGAAACTGCGGTAATATATACTCCATTATACTCGTATAATTCCCGTAGTTAATTTCTAGAATTGAGAGATATCTAACTGTAATGGTTAATCAGTTTTATTTGAGGGGTCATCCAAAACCACTCAACTCCAGTACCTTCATACAAACCAATGAAGTTAGTTAACGAAGAGCAGCAAACCCTTCACGAGTACAATTCTCTTATAATCACGTGCCCCAATAACAATTAGCAAGTGTTGCCCACAATCCATCCATTTCACTTTTAATGGAATAGGTTTCAGGTCCGCATCTGTGAACCAATCACACCGGCTTATTCGAATCATACAACCGGTTTCCAATTACGAAAAAAGAGACGGGATATAGAAGCGGAAACAAAGGCTTGCCAACTCATCACTCATCCCCTAAATCAATCTGGGGAATGCTGCTAACTAAACGATTGGCAACATAGCATGTGCTTTTATCAGATATTAGTTTAATGATGTATAATTAATTGGGCAGTAAAGATAGAAATTGGAATAAACAAGGATTATAAGCATATAAATGTTCCACAGTAAAAAAATACAACTGTCTTGTCTTTGTTGTAAGAGCCTACAGACCACAGAGACACGAGTTTAAATCACAGACTTCAGTAATTTCACTTTTCGATACTGTGTTATAGTTCAGTGTATTTGGATGAAATGAGTACTTTATCTTAAAAATGTGACTTGTTTACAAAGATATAATAAAAAGGATAAAAACGATCGAAAAGTTATTTAAAATTTTTGGCGCACAGCAACAATGGTTATTTTTGTCTAGCTCATCACATCTAAATGCTAGAGCAGGGTTTCCCAAACTTTTTTTCCGTCACCCGGTAATTTTCACTTTTTCTTCGTGACCCATTAAAATTTTTCCGCCTATAATAACCCATGGGTAAGCTAAAACATATGGCTGCCCACACAGTTTTCATTTATTCACATAATAATTATAATAAAAGAGCATTAACCATGTTTCTCCGTGCCTTTTGTGCTTCTTCTCTCTTTTAAGACTTTCTTCATTATGAGTACTTGTTTCTTGGAATCTTATAATATTTTTAGCAAGCTGTCTTTCATCTCTTGGTTTAACATTCGTATATCATATGCCACAATATACCTTCTTTTTTTCCCCACTGGAATTAATAATAATATTCAGTGGTGGGATTATGAGAGTAAGAATCATATTCGATAGTTGCCAAAAAAAACATAGTTACTTGGCCTATAATGTGAAGAATTCGCAGCAGGGGCTTGAAAGCAATATAGCGGACTTTATTTCTCTTATTGGCCATTTAGCAGCTTTGACATCAACCCCCTGGACTACAAAATTTGGTCCATGTTTCAGGACATAGCTTGCAAGAAGAGACTCTAAATTACTAGTCTGAAGCGCTCCCTGATGAAGGCAATGGAGGGTTTTTCTTTAGAAACCCTTAGTTATTCTGTTGACGTGCGGCCGTATAGATTTAAGCGCTGTGTAACGGCCAGAAGTGGTCATTTTGAAAAATAATGTTTCTCGTTTAATATGCATCTATAGGTGCGTTCGGCATAACTGTGCAGTGTTAATTCTGTGTCGTGCAGGTTTTTTGTCACGTAACCACTGTACATACTGTGCAAGAAAGTGAAAGACGAACGCTTTGTTCAGATTGTGCAGTTATTCTTGCTATTCTAACCTTTTTTTTTGTAAACAAATAAATAATGTGTTTTGATTACATGAAGTCTGTCTCCTGCTACCTGTTTTGCACGATAATATAAAAATGACGCATGAAGGTTTTGGGATGCTTTTAAGTAATATAAAAGAAATTTTATTTGATGAGGAAGACAATTCAGAAGAATTTTCTAAACCATAAAATATTTTGGAAAAAGTGTTCGAACAGAGATTTCTGTTCCAAACATGATTACAAATCAATTTAAAAAACATTTCCGCCTATATCCAGAAAATTGGACATCTTTTTGAAATTATTTACATATTCTATTATGAGGTTTATGTCTGTACTATTTATTTTGCAAATGCTGCAAGCATAAACAATTATATATTGATTGTTATCACTCATATTGTTTTGTAGAAATAATAACTTTTATTTTTACCGCGAAAAATACTATTGCACAGATTTCCGCACGATCTGAACTTGCGACGACTGTGGAGCACAAACTGCACTGCATGATATTTGCCGAACGATCTTCTTACAGCACAGATCACACAGAAACTTTATGCTGAACATTTCTTGTGTAAATTATGCAAAATGTGTAGATTATTAGCTTATGCCGAACGCACCTTATGTATTATGTACTAAAAGAAAATTAAAATATCCATAAGCATCATGTGGAATATCACTGAAATTTTGAACAGCTTTTATGGAAATGCTACATATAAATCTAAATAAACTTTTTCGCATTTTAATATCGACTTTTATATATTCTGGTACACAATTAAATAATAAATATAAGAAAAAGTATTGTACCGTAACCTGCTATCAAAATTTCTTTGGCGAGATAATTTGAACGGTAAGAGCAGAAGCTAAATCTGGGTTAGGGCAAGTTTATCGCCTGTGAACGTAACATATAAAATTGCCGAAAAAGGATAAGGTAAACGACAATGCCAGATTATCGGATTAAGTATAAATCTTTTTAAAAAACGATCAAAAACCGTATATGCTGAAAAATCCACTTTACTGTCTTTTTCTAAAACAAATCTATATCATCGCTTTTCTAAATATCTTATTCCCTCCGGCTTTACAAATACAAACTTGAATTTAAGATTTTTATACATGCTTCAATACACGTATCCGATTTACAAATATAAAGAAATACCCGATTTTCTATAATAGATAGCCCAATATATAACACAGTATTGCCAATACACGTCTACTAAATGTATGCAAATCGCATTCCCCCAAACAGATGACACAATATCAAGATCTTATGCGCAATCCTGTGCAGTGCCAGTGTCGCCGACGTTCGTGCCGTGTATCGAATTGATTTAGCCAGACAGTGATGAGTTTTAGAAGCTTTGTTTCCTGTTATATAGAATTCTATTTTTAGATAATTGGAAATCTGTGGACTGCTGGGTTTAATTCCTTTTCATTATCCAATTCTTATTAGTCGGTTTATTTCAAAACAGGTTAGAAATAAACACTTTACTTTTTATCACAATCAAATCGATTAAATTAGCATCATTGGTTGATAAAAGTGTCAATTGGAGATCAAATATCAAACGAATTATACGTGACCTTTGTGTTTTGGATGAAATTTTGGTTTTGTCTGTATCTTTAAGTCGGTTTTTTACATCACACGTAAAATGCCCTGTCTGCATTGAGTAAATATCGTCTCCCGAAACGGTCGAGTGACTTGCACTTTACTTGTTCATTTATTTATTTGGCCACACCAACAGGACACGAGATGCCAATAATTGTGTGGCACAATAAATAGTCACACGAGCAGTCGCACGTTGTACTTTTTACAACATCAATAAAAATCATAATTTTTATCGTTTAATTATATTTTTAACCAATATTAAGATATTTTCTGATAAATATATTATTTTTACTTGATTTATTTATCAAAAAACATCAATACCTTTTACATAAGACTGGACATTAAGCACAAAATTAAGTACGTAAACAGAAAAAGCATACTTTTATTGCACAAATTTTTACAGGTAAAAAAAAAATAACTAAAAACTAAAATAATATTTTTCGAGGTAGCAAAATCCATTCATTTCATAGAAGAAAATATACATGTCAAACAAACTGTTTGTTTTTTTGCATGTTTTTTGCAAATGAAACGAGAATACTGGTCACACTTCATGGTGGCTGATGAGGTCTTTTTTCTCTCGCAGAGACAACATGTTCCTTTTTTCTTTGCTGGTTTGTTCAAAGAAGAATGTGCTTCTTGCTCAGCCTGATCTTGTACAGCCTGCAATGATCATCTGGTTCTATGTTTTCGTCACTAAGATCATCGTCACTTTCAAAAACATCAAAATCGCCACCATTTTCTTCATCTGAAAGCTCTTGAAGAATAAGCGGAATATCACTAAAGTTTATTCTTGATGCCATTACACTGATCAACTTTAAAACTTGCAAATAAATGAAAAATTAAATGTCAAATTTTAAGAAAAAAGTGCAACTCTACCAGTCGCGCGTTGTATAAAGTACAACACTGTGTGATACCGTCAGTTTGGATTGTCTTTGAGCACTGATCGGAAGTGCGGATATGAATGATTGGGTGGAGAGATGGTAGTGGACTAGTCAAGGGAGGAATACCTGGGTGATCTGCTTTCCTGAAAAAGAATAAATGTTATATTTCTGCTAAAAACAACCACTGTTGTACTGTTTACAACGGCGCGACCGCCGGAAGGTTAAGAGAGAAATTAGAGAGCTTAGGTGAGGCAAAGAACTTAGGTGAGGTAAAGAGCTTAGATAAGTGACCGTTTGTCTTGAATCTGATATAAATTACGGAAAGTGTGAGTCAAAGTATGATTAGTTTTTTGTTTGTTTTCACATTTCTACGATTATTAATCGAAAATAGAATATTCTGTATCAATCTGTACAATTAAATTCAATATTACGTTGTAAAATAGGGACATACGAGGTTAAACTATACAGAATTTCAATTAAACGCCACTTAGGATTGTACAAAGCTGAAATTGTATCGTTGATACAACAATTAATAAGCAGTATATCAGTTATGCAACCAGTTTAACGCTTGTGTAATGCGATACAGTCTACTTTAATTCTAGGTGATGGCTAGTTTACTATAGGTCATGTGATATGTTTACATCCTTGTAAATATTTACTACAAAAATGCAAACAAATAGAAGTGTTAGAAGACGCGTCAATTTTTTTTCTTAACTACCGTAGTGTGGTCACTTTGACCGCTGCGACTATCCAAATAGTTCTAACTGACACTCACTACAACTTAAACAGCTCTTTTAAGAATAAATAAAAGTATATAATTTAGGCCGTCTAATTAATGGCATTAAAAACATGATTTATCAAAGCGGTTATAATTTAAAATATCGGTCAGTATGACCACACTACGTTAATGTGGTGCATATTTTTCACTACGGTTATTGAGGCTTAAAGTCCAAGTAATAGAGGGCTCTGAAGAAATAAATATTCAGAAATTATTTTCGAAAATAACAAATTTGGCAGTTGATTAGCCCGGTCAATCCTCCGGTGGACTAAACTTTAACAAAATTCCGCATCTTCGATTTATTGCTATGGTTTTTATTTGACCAGGTTTTCCAGATTTCATTCCCTTGTGATGTATGTCTTGGTTTTTGAACTCTTCTCAAGTATATTTTTCTGTGTCGATTCAAATCCAGTCCGCTACTTGCACTGTTGTCTGATTCTCGTCTATGAATATGACTAATCTACCTTCTATTTGAGCTATTTAATTCATTGTCTTATTTCTGTTTGATTTGTGAGTGTACACAGATCTATACTGGTTCCAACCAACTCTCTCATTGCCTCTTTCTTGAGTGGAATGAATCTGGTTAACTATCTCACTAGTCTCACTGTCTCTGCTAACCTCTCTATCTTTTGCCGAGGTCTTCCAATTGACCAAAGAATGTTCAGTCTTTTATCTAACATTATCTTTGCTATTCTATCTGCTTCCCTATTTTTACTGTAATCGCATACCTCATATTGCCTGAACTTGCTTCGAGATTACTAAAAAATCGGATATTTTGTGGTTTCTCTATTTTATGTCTGTGGAATCCATAGACCTTTTTTCCCCTTTGTTCTTATTTTGAAGCAAGGCCGCCCCGTGAGGGTGTTCAGGATGTGTTCAGCGCTTAAACTTAGCACACGGGCAGTATTTGGCTTCGATTATATTAAAAGCCGGTCTTATAAATTATTGCTCACGGGCAGCTGACATCCATCCTGTGGCCCTATTTCGGAAGGTCCATATTCATAGTATGCTTCGAAGCGTCATAGACGCATGAGTATGGGACGTACGTAACTCAGTAAAGCCTGAACTTGATGTTTCTAGAATGAAATTGCTAGTGTCCATCACCATAAATTGTCATTTACTTTATGCCATAGTCTCGCCAGTTTTTTTCGATTGTGAAATATTGTCAGTACAAACATCTAATTTTGTAGATTTTCTTTATTCTCAGTATAGCATTTGCCTCCACGTTTAGGCATATTTTGACTTGAGTTAATTTATTGAGAAGATACCTTGCCTAGCACCATACGTTAAGATGAGAATATTGGATGTATTATACGTGTTCTGTCTGATGATTACTATCAAATTAATCTTGAAGATATCTTTCAACGAATAGAATTCCTTTCAACTTTAAGCGATCCTTTTGCTAAGCCATTTTTCTTGCCGGTCATGAGGCAAAATAATTTTCCCAGATACATCTGGTTTATCAGATCTCTTAGTTGAGCTCTTCCAAAAGGATTTTATTTTTCTCCATTGGTAATCAGAATTATTTTTTGTTCATTTTTGTAACATTTATGACAAAGGAATAAATACAGTATCGCCGAAATTTCAGAAATTATATCTATTATACTCCTAAATTACCAGTGACGCTAATGGCCACCTACATAAAGATACGATTGTGCATTATGGGAAAAAATATAGTGTAGGGATATATAAATTTTAATTCGTGTCTAATGAAGTATAATTTTGGCCTCCACGGAAAAGTGATGTTCAGTTATTCTTGCATGGTATGTATATATTATTAAACATACTGGCTCCTATCTCTACGTTTAAGTTAATACTAGATATTATATATATATTTGTCTATTTGTCAGTAATGTCTAAATTATTATTACATAATTACAGAGCCGAACCTCTTCATTTATTGAACGCCACAACTTTCTGCTTTACTAATTTTACTGAGCTAATTCATTCTACATAATTTATTTTTTACTTCATTCAACTTCTTGTTGCATCTAGTAGATTTGTGTTCAATAGTTAGTAAACAAAGTTTTTAAAATAATTAAGTGTTTGTTAATTAATAGTTGTTGTACTGATCAATATTCAATTAGTACACTGAATACAAACTTCTTTCTTTATACTTGTAGTTGTATATTATTATCTTTCTTTACACTTGGGTTTTCTTTACTTTTATCTCGTCGTTTCTTGTTTGTCAACTTTGTAAAGTGCACGTTAATTTTACAACCAGACCTTAAAGAAAAAAAAAGTTTATCTTAAAAGGATGAAGGAATTTCTTCATTGGATTTTTCATAGGCGTAGTTTGTTTAATCTTTAAAATTAAATCAGTTTTGTTTTATATGAGTTGCCGTTTCGAAATCAGCTGTACAAGAATTTGGGTTCAAATCCCGAACTCCACTTTGAAATATTTATCTTCCGATGCTGTAATTGCAACCTGTTTAAACAGGAATACTTATACTAACAATCAGTCTGTGCTATCTTTACGGCATTTTTAATTTCTTGCATTGTGCAAAGCAAATCTAGAGTTTATTACTAAATACTTTAAAATGACTACATGATTATACAATAATAGTAGAGTCGATGGTAAAGATAATATCGACCATGTGGTTTTCATATAGTGCCGGGTATTTAGAAACAGAGAACTTACCTTCTAAGCCTATACGCCTCCTATATTTGAGCCAAATCTATTTATCTCTATCTTATTTCTCTCTGTATTAAACTAAATTTTTCCAGTTTTCTCTGCGTCATTATTTCCTCACTATTTCTTTTTTTAATATTCCTGCTGTTGTTCTGGAGATGTCCATTTTTATGGCACTGAACATTTTTTCGGATTTATTTTCTTCACAGTCCTATATTGTGATGTTCTTAGCAATTGTGTTGAAGATTCTGTGCTTGTTTTGCTTCAACATACTTTGGCCTCACAACATTATAAATAGTGCTAAAGCTCTTTTATCCTGCATGCACCAATCTAGGATTGCTTTACCTAGTGTATTTTGAATTGTTAAGTTCCATATTATACGTATCCGTCATCATTATTATCAGGATTAAAGCCACCTTACCCATTAGAAACTAAAATTTTCGTAGGATCTAGGTATTGCGCCTACGAAAATTTTAGAGCTTACGAAAGTAAAATTAACTAAGAAAAGGGTCAATAGGTCAGATATTGGAACCATGTCTGTACGTAGGGGTGAGGCGGGAAGTCGAATACAGGAGTGCTTAGGATAAGGGTGTTGAACTCAAAATTTATGAGGGTTACATAAGACGTTTGCTACTAGTAAGCGGGACGCACACTTTCGAAACTTTCAATTTCGTAAAATTTTTGAAGAGGAAGTATCTTCTTCTTCTTCTTTGGGCACTATCAGTAGGTTGACCTTTTGTCTCACTCACGGAAGTCCTCCAACCTAAAAAGCGAAATAATAGAATTAAATATTAAAAATGTGTTTTGTATAACTTACTCAATTTTTTTTTATTGTTGTATTAATATTATAATGTCATTTAGCTCGCATTTGAGTCAGGGAGTTTAGATAGGGATATTAACTAATCAGAAGGCCAGAATTTTGGCATGTGTGTTATAATAGTGCGATTCGGATTCGTGTGAAACAAGTTTGAATCAGTACAAAAAAGAAATAATTACAAATTCAATTTGTACATAGTATTATTTAGTTGATAGTTCGAACGCCTGTAATTTACTTGACAAAGGATGGCTCAAACCGTCTAATAAACTCCCAATTCAATTGAGCAGCATTGTATTTGTAATTGTAATAACTTAGTGGGCAGCACAAAATATATAGAGAGGCCATGTAATTGAGGCTCTTGGTTTAGGGCCTACAAAAACCTTTATGCGGCTCTGATCAGTATCAGCGTTATTAGGTCCATTATTGGACATACACTTCTCTTAAATCGTTCCACTACTATCGGTCGCTAACTACTCTGGTTCACTACTTTCCTGCAGCTTCTCCTGTCGTCTATCAATCTCACTTGGTTTCACAACATTTGAACATACAACCGATTAACATGGCGACACTTTAACATGGACAGATTAATATGCGACAGATGAATATAGACACATTTTAACACACGACAAATGAACACTGTGTCTTATTATCATAGCGACAGATGAACATAAGTCAATTGAACACACGACATTTGAACTCACATTTAAATTTTATTTTTTTGATCCAATGTACCTATCATCGCTTCACTAATAAACAAACTTATTAGAAAGAAATCATTCTTTTTACCTACCGACATCGAGATATACCGAAGTATAAGATTGTTTAAAATAACTAGAGCCCTGCGCGGATAAGCTTTTCTGTATCCGCTTCCGATCCGCATCCGCATATCCATGATCGGCATCCGCAGCTTTTGTAAATAATAAATCCGCATCCGCAAAAATATCCGCACAATCCACACAACAGGTTTTGCTGTCAGTTTAAAAAAAACTGACATGTTTCGCCTTATGGGGACATGTTTCGCCTTAAGGGACGCCATAAGTTTTGGGGCCTAGATGCGCTAATAATTTTGAAACCTGGAGAGAGACAAAAATGTTGGGGGGCCTAAGCGTTCGTTTTCGTAGGGAGCAGGTGGCGTGCTGCTCATGAAATACGTGTTGATAATACTGTCAAGTATTATATTAATGTCAACTAACATCTCTCGTCAGTTTTACCTTTTCCAAGGTGAGGGAAAAGTAATGTAACTTGGCTATATATTTTTTTTTATTATTGAATTTAATTAAAAATCATATTTTTTCAAATAGCAACATGTGACCTTTTTTGTCAATTCCAATTTTTGGAATCAGAGACTTTTTATTTCGGGTAGTATAAAACAATTGGCAGGTTACATAATAAAATTTTCGAGAAAAATGTATATAGGTAAATTTTAGTACTTAAATAAAACAGTTTTATGTAAAAAAAAGCGTTTAGTAGCTTTAAAAGCCAGAATTAGAGCAGAGATAGGAAGAATTACATCGAAAGTGTACCAAGCAACTTTTGTCCAAAATATTATTTTCTATATACAATAATAAAAAAAAGTTATGTTGATTGTCTCAACACAATCTCGATCATGGACAATTGTCTTAGTAACAATAACATAGAATGAGATGGAATGCTACAAAATATCACATGTGTATAGAGACAATCGAAGGTAACCGAGGACTGCGTAGTCAGAATACAATCGCGTATTTCTCCGAAAGTAACCGAAGATTTAATGTTCACGCGGATATGAAATTTTATCCGCATCCGCAAGGTTTAATGGTAGTTTATCCGCATTCGCAGAAAAGTTGCGGATATCCGCGGATACCCGCGGATTTTCAGGGCTCTAAAAATAACCAAAAAGGTCAAGATATACCAAGTTATCTCATAAATCCCAACAAAAATATAAAAAAATCTCAAAAATTACCAAACATAATTTTTCTCATTATTATTTGCTTTTAAAAATCTATATAAATAAATCTGAAAATCTGGATTCTGTCGCTGACCAAACGCTGACCACAGCTGACCAACCTCTGACCAATCACTGACTAAACAATGTCCAACCGATGACCAACCATTAACCAACCGCTGAACTTATATGCTAGGATAAATAAAAAATAAAAATAAAAATGAAATGTGAGATCCAATGTCGTGTGTTCAACTGATTTATGTTCATCAGTCGCTATGATAATATGTCACAGTGTTCATTTGTCATGTGTTAAAATGTATCTATGTTCATCTACGCATGTTAATCTGTCCATGTTAAAGTGTCGCATGTTAATCTGTCGTATGTTCACATGTCGCGACACCCTCTTACTTAGTTGTCCGGGATTTCGTTTATTAATTCTGGGCCTCTACTCAAAAATACTTTTTATCCATCGAACAACTTTTCTTTTTATTTCATGACCAATAAAAATATTATTTAATTTAGCAATATGTTTAACTCGGTAGAATATCTGCCTGTACTTCAATTAGTAATATCAATCGTAGCTATAAAACTAAATTTTAAAACAGCGTGGTTATAAATTTTACTTTTATTTTATTACACAAGCTTTAATTTGCAGAAATACTTTAATCTTGAATGAAATTAAAAAAGTAAAATTATAACTTTAATCCGATTTTTGTTGAATTTACTGCACTTTTTACAGAATTATAAAATCAGTATAAAAATTTTACTAACAAATTGAATCCAACATTTATAAAATATTTCCGTTATAAAATTTTTAAAATCCTTTTCAAGTACTAATAAAACTGGCAATAAACTCACTTTTAAAATATTTGATATTTCAGTCATATAACCCATAGTCAGGGTATAAAATTTGCCATCTACTTATTAAACTCAGCGGGTTTGTTTAAAATAAAAATTTAATAGAATATCGGGTTTCAATCTCGAATTCGTGAAGAACCGCTCGCATTTTATTGAAAAAACTTAGTATAGTATCCAAAAATATGTCAGAAACTGGAGTCAGATAGCACTATTTATATTTAATATATCTTCTTCTTCTTCTTCTTCTTCTTCTTCTTCTTCTTCTTCTTCTTCTTCTTCTTCTTCTTCTTCTTGGCGATTTCCTATTATAGATTTCCAGTTCTTCGGTACCATCGACTATCTGCCAGTCTCCCTTACGTTTTTTACACACTATTTCCCATATATTTTTATACTGAACTAGCAGAATACGTGCTGCTTTGCTACCGAAATAGTAGTCGTAGCTGGCTTAGACCGGACCCATGGCAGAATCGGTTTAAGACTGGCTTGGTGCGAATTGTTTTTGGAAGATTCAAATATATTTATTTGTTTTAATCTACTATTGTATTACGTGCTTACACAAATATTGTAAGTAAGGGCTTCTTTGTAAACATTTATAGTACAGTCATTTGGTAAGAACACGTATAAGTGTCCCGTTGTGCTAACCTAGGAAAATTCCAGAAACAGTTGCCCATGTGAGAATCACTCATCGCCCAAGGAGGCGCTGGTCACGTGAAGCATTTCATCTTGTACCTTATGAAGTTATTTGTTATGATATTTATTATAATTACTCCGTGATTACTCCTGATCTATAAATCGTACCTATATAGGTCAGAGCACTTTTTTACCGTTAATAAATGCTCTTGCCACCGAAGAAAGTTTTATTCGTATAGTTTTAGGGGCTACGAAAATGTTCAACTGCAAATTTAATGTTATAATTGTCGGCGAAAAATGAAAATAAAAAATCTGGGATATATATCCTCGGGAATATTTTTGTAGCAATATTAAACCCTAAAAGTCCTTGATATATATATTGAATATGTATATATTTTATAGTTTCACCGCCCTAGCATTTTAATGTGATTAATGTAAAATTCTAAATTACATTTTTGTACATGTGTATGGGTAACTTCTATCAGCAAAAACCAAGTCTATATGTCTCAGTGGGTCTAAGAAATATTGAGGAATCAGTGAAAAATCATTTTGCCCTTTTAGGGGTGAAATTAATAAAAAAAAAAAAAAACTCAATAAGTTTCTAAAGACTTTAAAAAGACATTTATATGCCAAAACGGAATGTTATCTCAATAAACATGGGAAATGCGAGGCGTTCTACAATTGACCCCGAATGTAGATTTAAGGGTTGTTTAGGGCAAAATTCTGAATTTCGTTCATAAATATTTGTAACCTTTATAAGCAAAAACTAAGTCGATATCTTATTGGTTCCAAGATATATTGAGGAATCCTTGAAATCATATTTCATCCCTTTTCACCCCCTTAGGGGTCGAATTTCAAAAAATCTCTTGTTTGTGGGTGCTTACATCATGGAGAGAATATGCTTTCCGAATTTCATGACTATGTCCAAGGGACGTTTTATAGAATAAAAAATAGCAATTTACCCTTTTCGGGGTGCAATTAAAAAAATATTTTAAAAAGATATTTTAAGTTTTAAACAGTTTTAACAAACACTCCCTTAGAATGAGAATTTTGAGATGCTATATGGCCTCTGTTCGAATCCTGGTTTTACTCTATTATCATACTAAATTTGGTTAAAATATGTCAAACTGTTTTGAAAAAGATTCGTCAAAAGCAAAAATAAATAAACCAAAATAATAAAGTTCATTAATATCGGCAAAAATGAAATAATATAATATAGATGTTGTCTCGTTCTGCATAGACTAATCATAGTTTTGCTAAATAACTGAATAAAGATCAGTGCTGTTTATCGAAAATATTTGAGCCGAACATTTTCGATGCCGCCCGAAGAGCCACTATCTGAATATAGTCATCCAATCATTTATTGAACGAAAATTCCTATCCCCTCACTGCATATTTAATAGATATTCCAATGGTCCAATATAATTAAAAACAAAATTATTAATTTCTCGTTTCTGGTAGGACTTTTTTGAGATTTTCGATTTTTCTAGTTATGATGAAGGCATTTCCTACCTGTATGCAAAATTTCAACTCGGTAGCATATCTGGAAGTGGGGTAGAATTTCCGGATATACCCACAAATATTCAGTTTTATACATATAGATATAGCAATAATCAAGTAAAACAGTGTACCGAAATATGCGTAGTAGTAATTATCACTTATGTAGACACATTTCTACAGTTAACCTTGTAAATATTCACACTGCGAGTCAATGAAGACAACAATAGTTCGAAGTGATCAATATTGATTGTAATAGCCGCTCTACCGCAATATTTTTTCGGCCGCTTATTAATTATGGTGAACTAGATTAAACCCATAGACGTCCGAATATGTAGATTTTGACATTTTATTTAGAAGATTATTCAATATATACACTATATGATAATGAACTCGGGAGCATAATTTTTAATGTAATTGTTGATAAACAGTGACGCAGAAAACTATATATTGATATTAAACTAAACAGAAGTTTAACAATAGGTTATAAAAGAAATGGATGGTGCGCCCCTCATGCAAACAAATGTTACGCAGGCGCAGAAGTAACACACCCGAGGAACAACGAAAATCCGTTGCTAACTTATTATTTGTTATTAACTCATTGGCGTGTAGAGAAAAACAGTGTTCATGTAATAATAAATTCGTAACTAAATATTTCTGTCTAAATATAACGCACGGGAATTAATGAACTCACTGTACGATGGTAAATTAAGTGGGCCATAAAGAGAGACAACGTTTCTCTTACCATGCGGAAAAAATTTAAATATATTTTGTTTCGACAACCTATTCGCTATTCCCGCAATATGGTAGTTACATCTCAATTCAATATATTATTCTGGTATGATATCCTTTGCCAAATCGTAATTTCTGAATTTAAGCATGTGTAAATTTGTCTCTGAAGCCCATTAGCTCTGAAAAGTAACAGGACGCAAAGAAAATAATCGCAAACAGATATGTTTCAATATTGTCGACTTATATCAGATAATCTTTAACAATAAGTGTGCTTGAATGAAATTATTGTGTCTAAATGTGAACGTAAACTTTTATCAGCTGTCATATTAACAAATGATTGTTTGTTACAGGAGCGGTCGGTGGTGATGATGATGGCGACGACAAAGAGAAGGAGGAAGAGGCAGAAAGAGAACGGCTAGAAGCCATTAAGGAAGCCGAAGAACGAAGGAAAGAGAAACACAGGAAAATGGAAGAAGAAAGAGAGAAGATGCGACAGGAGATCAGAGATAAAGTAAGTGTTCTGTGTGTTGTTGATGTTATTCTGTTTCATGCATACCAAAGACTGAGACAAAAACATTTTAGCATTTTCATTTGTTTTCATTTTTATTGCTTTGTTTTGTTTCTCTTATGTTTATTCAGTTGGTGGGTATTTAATTAAGAAACAAAATTTAGATACGGTTCATGTAATATTACTATTGTAACGTTTGCACCAAATCGTACAGTTAAAATCACTGCTGAAACAACTAGTGCAGAAATGTTTTTGCATCATTGTCACAAGAGAGTTAATACAATGTTTTTTTTACTAAATTTCATCTCAACCACAAATTAGTTTCACTAATTGTAGAAACTGTAATATATGTTCAGGAATCTTTTTTTGTAATTTACATACGTGGTGGGTGTTGAAAAACCCAGCAGCTATGATCAACATTATCATAAGCTTCAAGGTTACTTCTTCAAACTATTCAACCAACAAAGGGAATACAGATTGTCTAATTCTGAATATAATATTACCGAATAATTATCATATATTATTATTTGAATACTTAAATATAAAAACTCGAAATCTCCCGCAGAATGAGTTCATAACTCGTGAGCGGTTTCGGATATGAACTCTCCGTGTTCACTAGCTAGTTATAATGATTCGTAGAATGGACTAAAGGCTCGTTGAGTATGTTCCTAATTTTAAATAATCTACTGTAGTTACGGTTACGGGTTTAATATTTACATCATTGTATTATTTAAACTTATGTTGATAACAGCTAATTCAAATTTAGAGGCACATATTCATAAAAACTCAAAATACATGAGAAGCCTTATAACACACCAAACACTAATTTATCCATTTGTCTCTCAGAAGTTTTTATTAACATGTTTTTCATTTCTTTAGCTGAACACTACAATAACTGACACATACGGAACTATATTGTTACTTTTACTAGACTTGTCCGAACACTCTAGATATGTTTCTAACTCAAGACGGTTTAACCTGAACTCTTCGACAACTTGAGACCCAGCTGACAAAATGTCATATAACATCGTAGTAATTTTGAAAGACATATCATTAGAAAAATAACCCAAAACTAATGTTTACATTTTCAAGACATCAAGAGATTAATTGCAATTTACATATGGTTCTAATATGTATAACACTTATTGGGCACTTTTGTAAACTGATGTAGAATTTATGATTTCCTTTTCATTGTTCATGATATCAGAGTTTCAAGTTATACTAATAAACATGTCTGCACTTATCATAAGTGCCCTTTCTAAGAATTAAATTATTTTTTATCATTTAATATTATTTTAAATATTTTACTCTAGAAGATAATATTGAATTAAGTTATGAAATTATATTTCTGAAACAATACCAACATCTCGTATTCATTACCTTCTTTGCGGTGCGTTGTGGGGAGCTACGACATGAAAATATGAAATGTCACGGTTGGCTGATTTATTTATTTCTATTGTACTTACTCTGTACATCCCTCACATTATGGGTTCCAAAACTTGCGAGCGGATCAAGTCTGGACCCCCCTATTATTCCGCTAGCTGGTTGCTATGATTCTTGGAAGGATTAAGAGTTGTTTCAATTAAACTCAACATTTTAGCTAACCTACTTAAATTACGATTACGGTTTAAATATTTACATGATTACACTAGACTTACAATTACGTCGATACAGCTAAATCCAAATGAGACACACATTCGCACACACTAGACACACTTTACACCAAACACTAATTTAACCACTACATGTTTATAAATATTGTCTCTCCACTTTTTAGCTGGTCACTACACTAACGTTCATACGGAATTACATTGTTACTTTATTTCGACTCGCCCAAATACTCTAAATGTCTCTAACCCATGTCTCTTAAAAAACCATCTCCAAAACATGGTCTTAACCATACGACGGCTTAAACTGAACTCTAAACATGACTTAACATTATGAAGGTTTACAATCTCCTGCTTAAAATGCGACCACCCTAAAAATGCTTATATCGCCCAACTGTTAAATGTCATTTAACACATCTTGATTATCTGTCTTGTACTATCTTAAAATTCATAATTTATTGGTGATAACTCAGATAAATATCCCATTAGAAAATATCCCAATCATCATATTTATATCTCAGACAAAATTTAATTATTATTTATGTGCTTATGGTTGACGTATATTTTTTTAACACAATAATTTACGATTCACTTTTCATGTTACATTAACAAAAGTGTCAAGTTGGAATAATAAACAATCTACCGTTATCTTAAATGCCCTTTCTAAGAAATAGATTATTTTTGTATCGTTTAACAGATTAAATATTTTACTCTAATTGAATGATTATAATGAATTTATTTATGAAATTTTATTTATGAAATAATACCAAAATTACCTCCCTTACAGCGTCATGTTTGGCTATGTCTCCCAACCCTTATATTGCCTTGTGGATTCAAATCCTGTGCTCTCCTTGCAATGTTATCTATTTCTCTACTACGGGTATGACCAGTGTTGAGCATAGATAACTTAAAATGTTATCTAGTCAAAGATAAGATAATACCATATTTTTGTGATCTAAACAAAGATAAAGATAATTGAAAACATAATTATCTAGAAAAGATAAGATAATCTAAAAAAAATCAGATAATAGATAAGATAAACCCCCTCCACATTTTTATGGCGCGAAACTCAAATTATCCATGATAAATTCATCATATCGCTTTCATCCAAGGGGGTATTTATTAAAAGTATCTCGTTTAATCAATATTGTTGATTCATATTTACATATATGTATACCTAGTTTTGTTGTTTGCAGAACATCACAGAATATTGAGGTTAAGTTTTGAATAGACCATATTAGTAACTACGTCACAAAATGGGATTCAGTGCTTGGCTCGCTTTTATTTGAATTGATGCATGATGTTTTTTTTAATTGTATTTTTGAAGCACAAATTAAGTTTTCAAAGTAAGAAAATGCTTCACATCAAAACTACAAGTCAATATTTATTAATTGAAATTCTTATTTTATACATTATAATGTAATACGTCATTATTTTTGCAGAACAATATTATTTTGCAGGTTAATTTTGAAAAATTTACGTTAATAATAATTATTATGGCAAGTAACATAGCAATAAATCTGTTAGCCATTTCTAATTAATTTGAAGGAACAATATATTGTTCTTATTATTTTATC
Organism: Liopterus haemorrhoidalis; assembly: GCA_963971575.1. Taxonomy (NCBI): domain Eukaryota; kingdom Metazoa; phylum Arthropoda; class Insecta; order Coleoptera; family Dytiscidae; genus Liopterus; species Liopterus haemorrhoidalis. Next base: position 15,870,365 of record OZ020612.1, on the reverse strand, counting down.
TATTATTGATTTTCATTTTCACTTGTCAAATAACGAAAAAATTTGCAATTAAGAATGTGACTGTAATGGTTCCAATTTGGAGCAAAATAATACATCATTATGCATTCTGAAACAAAATATTAATGTTTACTTAGTTTTAATTAAATAAATACTAAAGATATTTTCATATCATTTAAAAACGTAACCTATAAATATATCTTCGAATCATTATTTATATGTTTATAAAAAACATTGTTTTATAATATAAGGTATCTGAACTGTATATACTGGTATATACTTATCAAAGATATAAATTTTTTGCTCCAAAATTGAAAATATTCATAAAATTAAGGTAAAAAAAGTAATGAGATGTATTTTAAAACAGCCAAAAAATTCCCAAGGAAACCGTTGTCAGATGGCAGCACATGTATGTGACGTCACACTAATATGGTCTATTATCTATAAAAATTATCTGAAATTACAGATATAGATAATGAAAATACCTATCTAAATGAGATAATAGATAAAAATGTAAAACAGTATCTAAAAAAGATGATAGATAATAACATGTCATCTAAATGCATTATCTAGATAATGCTCAATACTGGGTATGACTAACCCAATTCCATTATTTTGCCTGGCTTAATTTCTGTAAGCTCACTGAGCACAACTTATTATTGGCTATAGTGTTTAAGCAATATATTATTTATCGACAAATATTCAAGCTTGGTTAGAGTAATTCTCTGTACTAGTCGGGTATATAGAGGCACAAAGCAGAACACGTTATATAGAAATAGATACTACTATTTAAAGAGTAAAAATGGGAAAGGGTGTAAATGCCAAACACATTTTTTAGTAGTATAAAATTCACCTTTCCCTAGATCAGATCGGCCGGTATATACACATTTTCTTGGCAATATTTCCAACTACTTTCAACCTGTAAAAGCACTTACAACTTTTACTAAGTTGTCTAATTATTTTATCGAACGCAAATTTGCATTTTTACCACTTTCATCTTTTCCCATTGCAAGTTTCCAACACAGCAATTTAATGTTGAAAATCATATTTTTTAGTTACTTTGGACACAATTAAACGATTTTTAAATAACAAAAAATATTTTAGCTTTAAACTTAATTTGGACACAAATAGATCTTTGAAGTAGTTTTAGTTGGATTATAAAATTCATATGTTATAAATACATCAAATAATTATGTTGCCGATTGAATATTTCTTATAGAATGTCACATTAATGATACTAGTAGAATAGTTATTTAACGTCCAATTTGTATAATGGTAGAGTTAAGAAATAATTTCATTCAGCTTTTTGGACACGTGTTAAAACAGAGTTTCGGGATTCTCTGAGGGAATAGAGTCTTGGGTCTGATATATAATTTGGGGTACTCATTTCGCAAGATCTTTGTGCGTACCATCGATTATTGAGCAATTAGTACGTCGGATTGTATGATGATTTATTTCTCTATGTCCTTTTAGGTTTCTCACTGTTATCGTAATGGTTTTTTTTTCAGGTGCTTGTACCGATGAATTTGTCGTTGTTGTTTCAATTCATGTATTTTAACAGGTGTTTAGCTCTCAGGGGGTTCTGAACTTCGGTCTTGATATACCGTTTGAGGTACCATTCTCTCATTACCCTTGTTCCTCTTGTACCTCTCTCAGTACCATTGATTTTGGGGGATTGGTACGTCGAATTGTATGATTGTTCCGGATTTCATTGCCTGTTCTTTCACTGGTTTACCTGGATGTGGAGTTTTATGATTTTAAGATTGATTATTGCATCATGTTGTACAGGGAGTGACACTGTCAACTTTGCAATTTGTGCGTACCAGGTTGTCAGGGAGGATAGTGAGACTGCTTGTCCTATTGTTGCGGTAGTCGGTTTTATTATCATTCGTAATTGTTTGAATTTTTGTTAATCTTTGATATTATTATATTTATCTCTAGTCTCGTTGTTTGAAATGTAAAATTTAACTAACAGTCACTACCTTTGATTATTATAGTATAATATTTAAATTTAATTCCTGTTTTTCCTATTTTCTGTATTCTTCAAGTACAAAATATTTTGTCAATGCTATTCTGCAATTTCACCATCCTTGGAGATGACTGATGTACATGTTGTTAGAGTTACGTTTAACTAACATAGGTAAATTAATTTATAACTATATAAGATTGTTACTTTATTGTTATGTTATTGTTATAGCACCTGAAGAAGCCAACAATGTTGTTGATGAAACGTTGTGTTGTTTAAAATAAACGCTTCTTGTCCAAAAAGCTGAATGAAATTATTTCTTAACTCTACCATTAATGATACTGTGGAATTTAAATTATTAGATTTATGTTGTTTTATTTTGTGGTTTCCAAAATAAATTCCACCATAACATGACCTACTCAGATGAGAATACATCGTGAATGGAATTATAGTTGATCACTATTAGCACTGATACTCTTAAAAGTGGACAAAATGTCATATCCTTGGCCATGTGGTATATCTCAGCACTTATACGACAATTAGCGATAATATTTAGCCCAGGGATATTAGCAATTAATGACAGTTCGGTAGTTGGTGTTTGTGCATAAATAAGAACAACTGTCTATTATTTCATTTATATACAAGTAGATCGACAATTGAAAAAAGAAGTGGAAAAGCAAGAATTTTTCCTTTTGAATATTTGAAATTTAAATAGATGATGTTTGAAATTTCAGGCTTAACATGCACGGTAATTAATAAATTATTCCTCACGGCCCTGCAGAAACGTTGGATGGAAACTAGTAAATAAAATATTTTTAAATTTGACACATCGTTTTGTCATTGCAGGACCGTGGGTGAAATAACTAAAACCTAAAATAAATTTGTGTAAAACTGCGTCGTTTATTCAAAATTCTGTTTAAAACGTTTTATAAATCCACATTTTAAATGTACTTTACATGGTTTAAATGCGATTAAAGTACACTGTAAAAGCAAAAATACAATTTTCAATAAAATTTTACACCAATTTTTATTTGGTCTGATAATATCTGGAAAAAAATTTCCATACCAATAGCTTTTCATAAATTCCAATATTTCCAACCATTCACGCAATATAAAAAATAATAACACTCTATCGTGTACAATGCTTTTAATTTTTATTTTTTATGTTTACCATGCAGCTATTTCACTGGTGATGCAAAACAAATTAAAATAAACAAAAAATGATAATAATTGCAACATTATTTTAAATAATCATTGTTGAAAATTGGTTTGAAAACGTTTAACAAAACAAAATATTACATTACTGAATTATATAATATTTTGTTTTATCTATTATTGTTTATTTTGTGGCTGTTAAATATAACACAACATTATAGTTGATAATATTGCTGTAAAAATAACACTGGAATTATAATTTACAAATGTTTATAGAACACAACAATAACACGTACAAAATCGCTACTTTTTTAAATATTATATAGGAACGCTAGCTGCCTCGCCCCATTCGGGGACAATTCGTTATTACTAACCTACAATTTTTTGGAACTTACAACATACTTACTAGTAATTAGGTAACCAGACAGAAGACAATACTATAAACATGTGAAAGACCAGGATTAAACTAAAAAGGATAACTTATTTGAGAGGAGAAAATGCGTTAAATCCAATCCAAAAAGATGAATTTTACATTACTTTTGCACACAAAATATCATTATATCGTTGGAACTACCAACAGATTTTGAACATTCTTACCATTCTGATTGGTGTACCAATCTTGTCGCTGACGAAACCTAGATTATCGCTGGTAATTTCAATAAAATGCGTTACCCTTTGTAGTGCTTAATTATTTTCTGTTTTGTTTTATGCTTCTCATAAAATATATATAAAGTAACGGTTATAAAAATGTACTCATCTAATAAATTTGTTTATTTCTTATATTTTTTATATTAACCCGTTAATGCACTGCCGAGTTAACTCGGTTTCGAGAAATTAAATATTTTCCGCGTACCCGAGTAAAGTCGTGCAAACGGAATTTAGTTTTCACTATCAGGAGAACCTTTTTTTGCAATTTTCTAAAAAGAATAGTTAATGTTCTGTTTACAATGAAAATAAAGAATAAAATAATTGGTGAAAAAACAACAATTTTTTTATTTTTAACTGGTGCGTTAAGGGGTTAAAAAGAGATTTTTATTCGGTATTATATATATATTTTTTATATTTATTGTTACATGTATTTAATCTTAATTTATTTATTTAATATAATATTTTTTTTGAGAAAATACATTATATAAAAATACAATACATTATTGAGCGTTACATGAAATATAAATTGTGAGTAAAAAATTGAATATTGAAAGTCATTATTTAAAACGGAAATCGAGTGTCATTTAAAATAATTAAATTTAACATTTTCAATATTTTAAGAGGCCATTTTCATTTTTTTTATACCATTTTTACTCGTATAGGTATTGCATCTACTAAATTTTCTAAAAGGTCATGGAAAATTTAATTCTCCAAACATTTACAAGAAATGCTCTGATTTCATCTAATGAAGAAGCCTTCTGTTTTGCTATTTTCTTTTTCATTATTCCACATTTTGATGATTTTCGATTGGGTTTAAATCGGGACAATCGCCAGGACGCTCCAAGGAAATAATGTCTTTTGAAATAAATAAAAATAAAAGTTATTTAAGTAAAATTATAATTTATAGGGACTAAGTTAATATTTAAAAAAAATACTTACAATTTTAGCACAATGGCAAGGTACAAAATTATCTTGAAAAATCAGGTATCCTGCTATTCTAATGTGCATTTGCGAAAATGACAAAAGATTTTCTTCTAGTATGTCTATATATTTTTTGCGTTTACAGTGCCCTTAATAAACATCAATTTGCTTAAACCATAATATGAAAAGGCTCACTATATCATTTGTCCTACTAGGTATTTGATTGTGGGCCTAATGCACTCGTCGCTCTAACGTTCACCAGGTCTACTCCTCACATACGTCATCCCGTCTAAACCAAACAAACAAAATTTGCTTTCGTCCGAATATATCACCTTTCGCCAATCATTTTTATCCTAATTTTCATACTTTTTTGCCCATTGGAGCCGTGTCAATTTCATTTTTTTAGTCAAATATGGCTTTATTGCAGGTGTTCTTGCTTTTAAATTATTTTTACGCAACCTTCGACATACGGCTTCAACACTAATTTTTATTCTGTTATTGTTAAGAATTTCAGACTTAATATTTACGGCCGTTTTGAAACGATTCTTTAAATAAATGCGTTTAATAATCTGATCTTCTCGGAATGTTGTCTTTCGTCCTGGTCCTGTGCCTTTTTTACGAATTATTTGCTCTGTTATAGCGTATTTGTTTAAAAACTCTATCACAACTGACTGACTATACTTTGCTCTTCTCGCTATAGCACGCGTAGAAAATGTTTCCTTGCATAGAGTTACTATTTTATACTTTTCGTTTTCTGTTAACTGTTCCATTTGCCAGATTTTCACTTTTAAATTACTTTACGGTATTAATTTGAAAAAATTATTAATTAAAAAAAGTGATATACTTATACAGTTACTCACAAAATTGAGTATACAAGAATTTGACAAAGATACTTTTTAATAAAACTTGACTATAAAACAGATTTTTTTTAAACTAAAAATTTTTTATTTATAAAATACACCTCGCAGATCAAAAATTATTACAAATACTATAAAGTATTGTAATATTTGTTAAAAATTTGTTAAGGAAAACTAAAAAAAAAATAATATTTTAGAGACACAAAATTGAGCGTACTACTTAATTTCGTTTGATTTAAAACCTGTCTTTTCCTGAAATTATATTGCATAGGTTTTATCTTGCAACAGATGTTTTTTTCATTAGTTTAAGTTGCATTAGGTCACATTCAAGTACAGTGATTTTATTTCTATTATAATGGAAAATAAACGTAAACAGACTGACGAATCTACACGAAAACTAATATTTAAATTATACGCCCGGGGTCATACATGAAATAGGTGATATAGTAAACCGAAGAAATCCCCAATTCAAAAAATAATAAATAAATTTAAATATGTAGATACAATTCAAAACAAAACGGGCAGAGGCAGAAAAAAATTGTTATTAAATGTGGATGAAAGATTTATTTTGCGAAAAATCAAGCAAGAATCTAAAATTAGTGTATCCCAGTTAAAGTCAGAATTATCATAAAGATTAAATAAACATATTTCAATAGAAACAGTCCGCCGAGTACTCCGGAAAAATAACTGCAATGGTAACCGAATTGAACGCAAGAAACCATTGATTTCAAAAACGAATAAAAATAAACGCTTAGAATTTGCAAAAATGTATTTAAACAAACCAATTAGCTTCTGGAATAAAGTTATTTTTTCTGACGAGACGAAAATTATTATTTTTTGGGTCAGACGGCAGACAAATTGATTGGCGGAAGCCCAATACATAATTTAAAGAAATGAATACTGTTCCGACAGTAAAACACGGAGGCGGATCAGTTATGTTGCGGGGTGCTATGGGCTCAAACGGCCCAGGTAATTTAGAATTTATAGAAGAGATCATGGATAAATGGAAATATCTAAACATCTTGAAAAATAATCTTACGACTACTGCAGAAAAATTAGATATGCCACCAGTTTATTATTTCCAACAAGATAACGATCCCAAACATACTGCGCTTATTGTAAAGGAATGGCTTTTATACAATGCACCAAAATTACTCAAAACACCGCCACAATCGCCTGATCTCAATCCAACTGAAAATTTATGGAGAGAATTAAAAGCTCGAATAAAAACAAATTCATTTTCTAATAAAAATGATTTTAAAACGAAACTTCAAGAAGAGTGGAATAATATACCGGCAGAAGTTTGTGGAAAATTAGTGCAGTCTATGCCAAATCGCCTTCAAGCAATAATAGAAGCAATAGGTGACGCGACAAAATATTAATTTGAATTAACTGATTATTTTCTAATTATTTTATTAGTATTACTATTTTTGTACACTCAATTTTCTCTGAAAATGTATAAATTTTTTGTTTTCTTTAACAATTGTTTATTAAATTTTATTTTATTTTATACCATTTATAATAGTTTTGTATCTCTAAGATGTATTTTAGAAATAAAAAAATAATTGAATTAAATAATCTGTTTTATAGGCATCTTTATCTAAGAGGTATATTTCTAAAACTTTTGTACACTCAGTTTTGTGAGTAACTGTACATGTAGCCAAGCTAACACACCAATTCACTTGTACAAACCTGCATAATCCAATTTTAACGTGATAAATGATTATTCGAATATTTATTTTAAAGTGAGTATATTTCTCTGACCACTACTGTATGAGTGACGGTATATGGGTTTCTTGTTTATACGTACAAAGTCCCAAAAACATTCTTGCCCTAGGCCTAGGATTAGAATCAGGGTATTTAACAAACAAAGGAACGTCGCAACGTCCACGCTATAGAATCCGCCTAGCTATTGTTAAAAAGCTATAAATCGAGCCATGAATTATAACGGCTTTCGTCATTTATTCTTTAATGATTTAGGCAAAAAACTAATTTCTTAAAAGCTTAAAAAATGTTTCAAGAAAGCAATAAATGTATTACATGATGAATTTCCTCTTTTAATATTTCCAATCAACTGCGTAATTCTCTTTAAGTTAAATAAACGACCTTCACCCTTCCATTTATTTCATTTAAGACCGCTTCCGATTTCCTGCTCTTTCATTCCTTACTGTCATTCTTCCAGACATTCTTTTTGTGAATATTACTACAATTTCGTCCTTTATTATATTTCTTATCCAGTATAAACGGCATTTGTTCAGCGTACGCTCATAAAACTTATATTTGCGACCGAATAAAATGTACTCCCTTGTGAATTATTCTTCAGAAAGCAGAATTAATTTTGCAATTTTACGGAAAATTAAATTCCCATGTGGGATTTTGGTTGGAAAGATTTCAGATCAATCGAAGCTGAATTTATTTCTATTTTATTGTGTTATTTCGTTTTTATTAGCAGAGTATTTAGTGGAGATTGCAGATTGGAAGTTCCTCCATACTTGGGATTTTACTGAGATACGATATTACATTTTGTATTAGTGGTTCAGAGGATATATTTTCATTTCAAAGCCCCGGTTTACTGTTGCTACTATTGCATAGTATTACTAAATATTTAAACTGTAATGATTAAACTTTGTTGAAAATAAATATGCCGAATTACTCTATTACATTATCAGTGGCGATTTGTGAGCACTCGAAATATTGGTGCCAGATTATATTATGTTAAGTTGGGTTAGGTAGGTGTAATCTACAACTAAAGGGCTGCGGGCAGTACCGGGCAATTTTTGCTAAAAACCGTTTTTCATTCTGTAAATCTATATGTTTCGAAATTCTCCGTTAATTGGTGCAAGAAACAGGCAGCTTGGATGCTTAAATTGAACTGACCAGTTCCATGTATTTCCAACTGAGAAGCTTTATTTATGTTCCATTTATCCGTTACCTATCAAACAGAAAAATTTAGATAATGCGTCGTCTCTTGCTGAAAAATGTGTTCCAAAGAGTGATACCAGAATTACATATGAAAGAACCATACTCAGAAGTTCAAATGCATTAAATATAAAAATGTATTTATGACATTTGACTTTTTTTTGTTATAGAGACAGTAATATGACCAGTGAACTCTTTTTGGTCAAAAATGTATTATATATTTCATTTTGTAGTGCTTTCCTAGATCTGGTGATTGTTGTGTTGTAAAATGACCTTTATGGAACTATGTGAATTTTCATAGCAGGCTTTTAAATTTTAGGTTAGGTTTCATTGTACTGAGGTTATATTCATTCAAAAATTACAAATGTTAAATAATCGTTAATGTCAATTATTTGGCAATATTTTGAAAGATACCATTTCATTATTAACACTCTAACTAAGATAATATTATAAATATGCAACATGAAATATATATTTCCCTCTTATTTACGTATTACAAAATGAAACATATTGCATTAATTAACTGATCTGTACATATTTAAATTATTTGCATGAAAAATTTTGCATATTATTTGTCAACAGTTTTTTATTGATACTATAAATCCTCAAAACTTGGAGCTGAAAAAATCGATTAATTGTTTAGGGAAGTTTTTTATTAAGGAAACATGACCAACACTGAGGTGTTTTTTCTATCTAAATGTTAATGTTTAAAAAAAAACAATTAAATTGCTATATATCGGTCTGAGAAAAAGTTCGTGGCGATTTTTTAGTAAAATTCAACTGGTTTTGTTATAGTGTGAAAATGAATTTATTTAAACCAAATATGCTCCATTGTTATCGACAACGTTTCGCCATTTTTCGGGTAGAGCCATAATGCCATCGGTGAAGAACTTCTATGGTTTCTGGTTGAAAAACTGAATCAAGTGGCTTTCACAGGCATCTTTTGAAACCAGTTTAATTCCATTGAGAGAATTCTGCAGAGAACGAAATAGGTGATAGTCAGAGGGTGCTATGTCTGGACTATACGGTGGATGCAACAAAATTTCCCAACGAAGCTCTCGCAATTTTTTACGGGTCATTAAAGAAGTGTGTGGTCTTGCGTTGTCATGATGAAAGGCAACACTTTTCCTATTGTTCAATTCGGGCCGCTCTCTTTCAATTGCCTGGCGTAATCTACAACTAGAGAGTGGTCCGCAGTAGAGTTGAGAATCAATCGCCTGACCAACTGGAAGTAGCTCATGGTGGACGATTCCCTTCCAGTCCCACCACACACCCAGCATCACCTTGTTTCGCGTCAATCCTCACTTCACGAACGCTTGTGACGACTCACCATTCTTTGTCCACGATCTTTTACGCTTCCGATTGTCGTACGTGGTCCATTTTTCATCACCGGTTATGACACGTTTCAGACATAGCTCGATTTCATTGCGTTTCAGCAGCGCATTGCAGATGTTAATTCGGTCTATCATGGTTTTCGCGCTTAACTCATGAGGAACCAAAACACTTTTGTGGTCAATGCCTAGCTCCGGACCAATATCGACACTGCTGATATGCCTATTTTGCTGGACTTTTTCAAGAATTTCATCAGAACGAAAACGAGCGAACCATTTCCGCGCAGCAGATTTTGATAAACTACCTTCACTGTACACAGCACATTTTTTTTTACAAGCCTGCGCAGCGTTCTACCCTTTGTCGTAATAATATTACAAAATATAGCGCAATTTTTCATTACTTTTCTCCATTTTCAAGCGCAAACCAGTTTCCAACCACTGCTCAAATTTTGATGTTTAGACACTCAAAGTAACGCTCGAACTCCTTTCCAACGTGCGCTTAGTGGTGTCGCTGCGATCTGTGTATCCTGAGTTATTTGCAATTGGCGCTGTCTATCGGCAAAAACGCCACGAACTTTTTCCCAGACCTGTATTACAACAAAGTGGTTTGCTAATAATATTGGTTTTTCAAAGTATAATTCTTGTATATGTGTCTGCTTGACATTTGGCTCACCGTAAGTGTAGAGCAATGAAACACTGTATGTGATAGTTCTTATTCTGAGAAAGGAGGGGAAATAAATTGACATATGATTAAAGAAAATGACCTATTTAATAATCCAAATGAACTGAACAACTCTAATAACATCAATTATTAATTAAGAAATTGATCTTTAACTAACATCGATTAAATTAAAATTAATTTCATGTAAAAGTTAAGAGTTTTGTCTCTTTGTCTGTCCATAGTTCCCTAGTTTAGGCAAAATCACTTTTTAAAATAGTTAAAATCTGAGACTTGTGCGGAAATAAATTTTCTGTTAAATTTTTGGCGTGAGACTTGCCTCAATGTAACCGCCTGGGAATGTCGCACTATTACCCATATGATTGTAAAATTAAAACATCAATACATTGCTAATCTCCAATTTTATGTACATTCTTTAAATGCACCAAACATTCGTCAAAAGTACCTACTACACCACCTATATAATAATAAAGAAACAGGAACGTATAATTTCTACCAAGACTCGAAATGCCCACTAACACTCTACTTTTTGCTCTCTGTTTCACCACCACAAATTTACCACTAAATGTATTTTAAGGCGGATACTCTCTAGGTACGCGACTTTTCGGCGAGCTGTTCGCGAACTTTTAGAGGACAACTGAAGAGCTAGGTGTATAATAGAGACCACGAGCAGCTCGTGTTTGGTTCGTGGGTTCGATTGAATTTTGCTGTATGAGTGGTAACATCAAAGGAATCGATCGCGAACATATGGCGAACAGTATTTGCAATGTGGACATGCTTATTATGTACTTAGTTGTGCGTCTGTTGTGGTAGTTTCAGTTCAAACCTTTTTATACTTCTGGTATAAAAATGGAATAGAGTGAAGACCAAATTGTTAACTTAATTGAACAATATAATAAACACTCAAATTAATCATAACAGTCATATGATTAAAATTATTGATGAAGCTACTGTCTTACATTTGAAAGTCTTTGAGCAAGTCAGTTTCGTTGTATTTTTTACGACTATTGAAGAAACTTCTTCTCCAACACCTTTTGATAATACGCTTTACTAGTAAAGGAAATTCTAAATTCATTTTCTTCACTCGATGATATCGACATTTTGTTACATATATTCTGAACTCAGAACTAAACGAACTTCTCTCGAACTAGATGGTGACCATGATTTCATTATTCACATCATGTGGAATGAACGATGAGCTCGTGAACTGTTGATTTTGTACCCACCTTTACAATCACAGATGAGGCAGGCAGATTGTTTGAGACGTTTATAACAATCATATTTAGTGATATATATATTGAATGTGGGTAGAACGAAAAATTTATAAAATATATCACTATTGCCCAGATTCCCCTACTTATTTTCACATACATACACCGGCAAATTTAAAGGAACAGACATACAAATCTAATTATTTTCCCTGTAGTGTACATATTTTTGATATCTCTCAGGTAATCTTCTAGTACGATGTTTTTACTTGCCCGACCTTAATATATATGGGGCAAGTATTGTAATCGCGAAAATTTTCGATGTCGAAATTTTGACTGATGACCACGTTTCATGGTCCAGGGAATCCAAAAAACCTATTTTCAAAGTGCCGTCCGTATGTGTGTGTGTCTGTGTGTGTGTCTGTGTGTATACACGATAACTCAAGAACGGTTCAACTTAGAGAATTCGTTCTGGTACTAAAAAATTCTCCTATTAAATGGGAAGAACCCTATTGTTTTTTATGAAGATCGGTTGACTAGAAATGGGAGTTTACTCGTGTCGATTTTAAGATTTTTGCGAATATTTAGCAACAGAAAAAAATTGCGAAAAAATTTATTGAACAAAAGTTACTATAAATGCAATCACTAATAACTTTTATTTGAGACGTTTTTTGATAAAACGAAAAATTTTGAAATTTGTTTGTAAAATTATTTAAAATTATTTCAAGTCTCAATTTTTTCATACTTATATGTAACGTTTCCATGGTCATGATAATTAATTCGTAACTAGTCAACCAAGATATATCTAAATATTTTTTAAAAAAAATTTTTTTTTTATGGGCGGGCAAGTCTCGCGGAGGTTTTTCTTCGCCACTGGTTTGTAATAATGTTCAATCTAGTTGAGGTCAGGAGAGCACACTGGTTAACTCATTGTTGTTATACCCACCCAGTGTTACCATATCAGTTACCAGTTATACATACCCAGCGTTGATATAGGTTACAAAATAATAAAACATAATTTTCAATTTTTTCCTTTAAATTTGCCAGTGTGTGTATATAGTATCTCATCCGTTGTTGCTAATCTAGATATATCCAATTTTATATTCATTGTAGCCTGTGTTTTGAACCCAATTAAAATGACGCAAAGGATAACGTATAACAGAAATAATTAGTTAGGAAAATCGCTATATCCGACAATATTGGATTATTTATTGGTTGTCTTATTAATTTTATAGCAGATGTGTTCACCCAAAAGTGTCAAGCCTGTGTAACATTTCAATCAAGTTATTTGTGTGATTTAGGTTATGTTTTAACAAGAAATGTCTCTCTTTCTTCTTGGGCACGATCATTCGAGTTGAGTTTTAACCTTACTCACAAAGACAGTATCTTAATCTGTTAAATATAATTTGTATTCTAATATTCGGTATAGTAATATCACACCAATGGCCGTTGATATTATATGTTACAAATCTTAACTCTTCGTTTAGTTTAACTCTTTATCTTTTGTCTCTTTCTAATTATGTAGAGTAACTGATGAAGATATTATACGTTTATCGGAACTAGTTTAACATCAATACTGAGTATATTCTTTGTACTTTGACCTATTATCCCGGAATCTAAAAACTACATATCTTTATCTTTTATTTGGTTTTCCCATGGGTTCCAATATACACCGGTCTATTACAGTGATAAAACAAATCATTAATGAGTATTCTTAATTTGTCGTTAATTTGGATGGGACAAAGAATTCATAGTACTTTAGTTTGAAATGAGATGCTGTCGATATCATTTCGTTAAGTGCCCACGTTTTGTAGACTTAGATGAGTCAAATGATCTTTATCTTTGTGTTTTTAGTGAGAATTGTTGTTTTGAAGAGAAAATCGAGTACAAAATTCGATAAACTCTCAGCTTGAACTCGGTTTCTGATATCTTGACTCTAATTCGTCCTATACTTACGTGTGGCTCAAATGAAACGTGCAGCAGAATGAAGCAAAATTGACAACATATCAAGGCTTAAAAAACAAAGTACTCCGATTCATCTTTCTCCTAGCATTTTCCTAGTTATTTGGCGTTAGTTTCCTAGACTATCTTTCATATTTTTGTTTTGTGTTGTTGTCATTCTGTCAGTTGCTCCCACAACGTTGTCAACCAATTTGCTTTGGGACTTCTGGGTCTTTACTTATGAGCCTTTATGTCCGTGGTTTTTCTGAGCATGTGGTGATCACTCCGTATTAACTGGAATTCGTTTAATTTTTCTGCTATCAATGCTACCTTGAAGCTACCACGGATAGGTTTATTCCTGACGTGTGTCAGCGGTTGCATGGCACTCAGCTACGACCTATATATGGGGTCTCTGCCCTTTTTATGGGCCTCCAAGAAAATTCTGCTTCCCACTCTCCAAGTATGTGGGACTTGTAGTTAAAAGTAGACAATTATAATGGATAAGGCACGTGAAAGGACAATGTTCAAAGGTCAAATCAAACATTTTGTTGCAATATGAAAGACATAGGTCAATAAAATGAACAAACACAAAGTTGAGATCAGTGAAATAGTCAATCCTAAAACGCAATATTCGAGTTTGAACAAGCTTGAATGATGTTCCATAAAAAAAGTATGTCAATAAATACTTGAAATAGGATAGTAGAACTGATTTTCAAAAACAAAAGCCACTTTTCCACAAAGGTATCTCCGATTTGAACTCAAAAAGTAAAAAATATATTACAAAACCAAGCAAAACTTTTGTTTTCAAACATCAAACGATTTAAAAAAAAAATCGAACAATGAATATAGCTTAAATAAAACCCTGATGAAGTCGATGCTTTGTCAAAGAGAGTTTTTAACGGAGTTGTATTGGATAAGTACAAAAATAAACACCCTCGTGTGAGTAAATGTCAAAAAGGCAGGTTATTGAAATAGTAGACATGCAACATTGATTCCAACATGGCTGCTTGTTTCATGTGGACGGTTACACGCGAATTGGTAAATAAAAATACCTCCTAATCGATTAAATGCAGCCAACTGTACTAATCACACTATACCAAACGAAACTTAATCCATGTTATTTTAAGTAATTCTAATATTATTATTCGTAAATTACGGCGCAGTACATAGATTTATGTACGTGATTATGCTATAATATATGCAATTTTAAAGTATGTTATTGTTATCGTGAAATTCTAGTTTGGAAATAAAAACTTTTATAAAATGTAAAAGAAATTCATTATAAATTCTTAAATTTACATTTTTACTCTTGTATTTATTACATAGTGAAGCAACTCGGTCACATTGGATACTGTCTTTTTAATAGAAGGCATCAATACTTTAACGAGCTTTTAAACATGGTATTACGTTATTAAATATGTAGTTGGCTTTAATGTAATATTGGCGTATATAGAATGCCTGTAATTGTTGTCAAAACAGATCAGTCAACACTGAGACTAGAAAAAGCTGCCCCCATCAGCAACAGTTCTCTTCTGTTCTGACTTAATTAATAATAATGCTTTATTGTGTCTTAAACATCCGTATATGTATAGACAAAGTCATAGTATAGAGAAATTCTACCGAGAAGGTGCATTTCATTATAAATACAAATAAATAACGATTAATTACAAACTATAAAATTTAAAAACAATTGTAACAAAACTATAGAAATTAGACAAGAGGCCTACGTTTTTACATGAAGTATTTGATAAATGTTTGGAATGTTTTAATAACTACACTGAAAGAAATCTTCAACTGAATATAAAGTATTTTTCAGCAATATAGATTTTATTTCTTTCTTAAATGAGGTAATATTGTTTATTTGTTTTAATGCAATAGGAAATTGATTATAAAATTTACAGGCATTGTAGCTAAAACTTTTTTTCAAATAAGGCAGTATGGTGTTGATCTGCTCTAATATGATTTTTTTGTCTAGTATTATGAATAAGCCAAGAATTATTTGAAGTTAATAAATGAAAGTTTTTAAAAGTAAAAATTAAAATTTCAAAAATATAAATACTAGGAGCAATTAGCACTTCCAAATATTTAAAAGCTGCTTGGCATGAGTCTGTGTTCTTTAGATTGGCCAAGATTCTTATAGCTCTTTTTTTGTAATATAAACACTCTATGGAATTCGGGCGATCTTCCCCAGTACATATTTCCATATCGTACTAACGAGTGGAAATTGGAGAAATAAAGAGTTCTAAGAGCAAATTTATTATATTTAGCGTTCATCACCCTCATTCCATAAAGTATCCTATATAGCTTTATACTAAGTTCATTAATATGCACTGACCATTGAAGATGACAACCAATGTGCACGCCGAGAATCTTTGTTGATGAGGCTTCAGGAAGTATTTCTATTGAATCATAATCAATTTTTGAACGACTAGTTTTAAAAATTATTACTGCTGAGTTGGAGTTTATTGATAATTTATTTCCACACAAGAAGAGTATTATAAAGTTGACTGACGTGATAATGTCTGAATTTTCTTTATCATATATTTTCAGCGGCATTGAAGTTCTGTCGCTCTTGAGTTTTTTTGGTTAACTCTTTAATGTATCTGTTCAATTAGTAGAGCATCGACCAGGAGAACATTTACCATCATAATAATTCCCTTGTATTATTAATTTATCTAGGTTGTGACTGTTTCGTTTTTCTACATGGCTATATACAGTAGATATTCTTTATTAATTTCTTCGATTTTGAGTACGAATCAATTTTTTGGGACACGAAAGAGATCTTATTTATCTCTCAAAAAGAAAAAAAAAATAACAGTCAATACTGCGCTGGGATTCTTAACCGTTTGTTGAATGAAATTCGCGGTTTGCTAAATTAAAAATATGGTTTGTTCAAAAAAAAATCTCTGCCACCATAGCAATACATCTTCCCATCAATTAAAGTTTGATGTAGTTGGTCATCCACCTTATTCACTATATCTGGCACCCTCCGACTTCTAGCTCTTTCCAAATCCAGAAAAATACGTAGCTGGATAGAGATTTCGATCAGATGAAGAGGTTATGACCGTCTATACAATTTGTTTATTCTATTTGTATTATTCATGTTGTAATAAACATTTCACCAAAATCTGAAACATATTTTTATGTCAAAAAGATACATCAATACAACCCAACAATATTCATAAAATTGAATAACTCAAATAATGTTACCCTGCAACTTTAAAATTCAAGTTGTAAGTCAAGTCGTTGCAAGTTTTATATTTTGAATACATTTTCCAATACGATATCTCTTCGATTTGCTATACGATATCAATCGCAAAGTTAAGAAAACTTTGAAGGAAAAATATTTTTTCCCGGAGCATCTTGAAGTAAATACAGGATTATTGAAAGAGCCCCGGTCGCATCTGCTGGCACTATAACTAAGTTACATACGGATATAGAGAATTCATGACAGTTTCTTAGACGTCACTTCCAATATAAGCGATATATATACTAGAGACATTTGAAAGATTAAATTTTCTAGAGCTACAATTTAACATGTTTTGCACATGGGAAATAATTCTATTTAATACAGCGGCTCTCAACCTATTTAGTCTGCAGTCATATAACTTACATCTTTAATATCATATAAATAAATAAAATCTAGTGAAATATGACAGAACACTTGTATACATATATATACAATTTATTTATTTATTAAATATTGGTTATATTTAAATAATATGTTGTGTTCCTTTAGCTCCTATAGGAAACCTCACAAAGTCCGGACTGAGGGAGCATTGACAGGTTAAGAGCTCTTTCTTGTTTCGGTGGGTGGTGATGCATAGTTGTTCTTAGCTGATGGAGTGTTTCATCAGGTTCGAAAATGAACGCTGCTCTAGGTTGCTGCATAGGTATTACTATATAGGGTCAAAAATTAATTTTTTACGGAATCAGAGAACTAGCATATGATCTCTTAATATCGTATTTAGATAAACGCGAGCAAATTATGAAAATATCTCAGTTTGATAACAATTTTAGCAAGATCGAGTACTTTTTTTAAATTATAAATTACAGATTCAACTACTGACTAGCTCACTAAATAAAATATGCTATACAATAAGATACTTTGCTCATTTTGCTAGCGATAAGATTGTCAGAACCATATATTTTAGTTATTTTTATAATTTGACCATCTTATCCAACAGAATTACTACTTTTTTAATTTCGTTCCATGATGTTTTCATTTGTTTTATTTAGCATACATCTTTATGTAGTTTTAGGGTGGCCCCATTTTCTATTGCGTGAGGGGTTTCATTGTATATCTTTTTTAGCGATGTCGTTGTTACTCAAAAACCATCTATCTTCTGAGAAACCTACAAAAATCAGTCACAAGGGATGTTTTATTAATTACGTATTTTGCGTTATTTCAGTCCCACATAGCATACGCTCTTTTAGCATGAGAACAATCTGCCTCTGCTGAAAGATTTTTAGACTACAGAGGCGTGCAATAAGAGTGATGGGGAGTGCATCTTATAAAGCCGATTGAAGGTTACTCTTTAAAGAATTTAGAATCATGACACTACCATCACTTCTTATCTATCACTATTTAGTATATGCCCATCAAAACCTAAATTCTTTTGTCTCTTATCAAGACGTTCACAACTACAACACACGTAATAAATCAAATATTAACCCTAATTTTACACGAATAAATAAATCAAGATATAGTATTAACTATTATTCTATAAAGTTTATGAATTTGTTACCAGTTTCTACCAAAGAATTAAGTTCAGTGCAATTTAAAAAAACAATTAAAAACTTATTAACTGAAAACCCAATAAATAGTTTTAAGGAATTTTTTGAACTTAATTTATAACTGTATGTATCAATTATCATTTGTCATGTTATTGTAATTTATGTGATTGACTGTCCATTAATGATTATGTATTATATGTGGACAATAAATAAATATTATTATATTATTATTATTATTCATCTTTCTTAAAATGTGGTCAAGCCATTGCTATTTATACTGCCTTATTTCAAATACTATGAGTGGATTTGCCGTGGCTCCGTGGTAAGATGATTGTCTACGCAGCACAGGGACGATGTTTAGAATCCCTCGCCATCTTCTTAGGAATTTGCATCTTCCTATATTGTGCATATAGGGATAGGAATGGTCAAAATGTCACACTGGCTTTTATGTCCATGACCGGAGGTCTAAAAACGGATAAATTACCTTCTTTGCGCTATTGGGAACGTAAGTATCTAATGCCTAGTTAGGTTAAATTGTGGTTATAACTAGGTCGTTTAGGTGTCCATAACTATAATAATAATAATAATAATAATAATAATATGTTTATTTAAGTTTTTTGTACGTATACACATACAGTAACTTACGTCTAGAAAAAAATAATAATACAATACAATATACAAAATATATAATACAAGGAAATATAATACAAAGAAATATATACATTCATATATCAGTCTATATTTCCGATATCCTTTAGGAATTCTTGAGTATCATAATAATCACCTTTTAAGAGAAAATTTTTAATTTTCCTCTTAAAGTGGTTCTTATTTAGACTGGTTAATGAGGTAGGCATCTTGTTGTACAGGTCAATGCCTATAAACAGAGGCAGCTTCCTACTTGCTCTTTACCTACAAAATGGCACTATAAAACTATCCTTATTCCTAGTGTCGTAATTATGATTGTTCAAATTTTTTTTTATTGAACAATCATTTTCCTTTACATATAGTAATACATTTAAGATATAAAGCGATGGAACCGTTAGAATGGCGAGCTGTTTAAATAGTTCCCTACAATGGGCATAAGGTTTTGCACCAGACATTATTCTGAGAATGCGTTTTTGAATTTTAAAAATTCGAACAGAACAAGATGCGCTACTCCACAACATAATTCCATAATTAATTATTGAATGGAAGTGGGAGAAGTAAACCATTCTAACGATCTCCTCGGACACATTATATTTTAAATTTTTTATCATGTATACCATGCTGTTTAATTTATTGGAAATGTAGCCAATGTGGTCTGCCCAGCTAAGCTTAGCATCCAGCTGGAACCCAAGAAACTTCACAGTGGTATCCTGGTAGAGTGCATCATTACTGAGTTGTCTATTCATGCTGAAAATGACTGTTTTGGTCTTGTCACGATTTAGACTGAGGCCATTACTGGTGAACCACTGTAAAGCTTGCTCTTGTGTAGTGCTGGCTGCCTGCTGGGCATCCTCACAGTCAACACCGTCGTCGATGAAAGATGAATCATCGGCAAACAGTATTGTTATGGCCGCCATATTTTCAGGCAAATCATTTATATACGATATGAATAGGAACGGTCCAAGTATAGTTCCTTGTCCTATTCCTATATTTACGAATCTGGGCGAGGAAAGGGTATTTTTATACCAGACCTGTTGCTGCCTGTTAGACAGGAAGTTTGTCAGCAAGTCTAGTGTATTGCCACGAATGCCATAATAGAGCAATTTTTCCCGGAGTTTTTCTAGTAACTAATTGTTACTAATGAAAATCTTAATGTGACACAAGTAAATGTGCTGTTTTTTTGATATACATATACCTTTCATTGTAATTGGTACAATATAGTTTATTTGAAGAATGAGAATCTGGCATATTTTTGTATTTATTTATTTTGGTGTAGATTATCAATAAGATCCTTTCGGCTTCGGACAGACATTCGTCTGAAGATGTATTCATCTATAGTCGACGCAAATATGCTTATTGGCTAATATGAACCTAGAAGACTTATCGCAACAGTAATTCACAAAGATATTGAAGCCATTATATTTATACTCGAATTACATCATTAACATTCAAAATATCTCTAAGATCCTGAGCTCGTTTCCCGCTCCAAGTAATAATATAATTTATATTATCATAATATGCTGACTATATCGACTAATGTTATATGTTCTTAAATTAGTCAGTAAAGCGTGTTGATCTTATCAGGCAGATATATTATTCTTTAAAAATATTGTGATACATTCATGATTTTATCACATTATTGTGCCTTGACTGGCTGTTTGAGAACCTCTGATCTCTATAGATATAGGGTGCAGATCGTGTGAGACAGTCTTGCGTAAATATAAGCTCTGATTTCCTATTCAATTTATCACCTTCTCTTTCGCGGGATATTCGTTCACACGTGAATATTCTTTCAATATAAAACGTGAGAAGTATTGTGTCTGAATAATGTATGACAGATATTTAAAGACACAAAAACATCGTATTATGAATTATGGATATAAAAAATTTCAGATTTACGCAAACCCTTTTACCAAAAAAATTAAAATCCACGAGAATACAGAATTTTTAAAAAGGTTTCTAGTTACACAAGATGGTATGAGCCACTCCTCTCCGAGGAATTAATAGAAAGTAGCTGCTCTAGAACTAAACAACTCGACGGGCAGTCAAAGTTTAAATCAAAAACTACAAGAGCATACCAGTTATTGGTTCTTTTTGTATTGAAGATTGTTTCTATGAGCTTCGCGATATTTATTGGGTTGTGTGCCTACACACAATAACCTTTGATGTCGTGCGCCAAAAACATCAACAAACTATACAGTTTTGTGGTTGAAATCAGTTGTAATATTAAAATTAAAATTGACAATGGCAATGAACTTTTAATTAAACACTACACTATGAAAAAAATTAATTTGACACAGTAAAACAAATATATTTATTATCTGAATCAGATTTAGATTAAATAGTTTAAAAAAGTTCAATGTTTCTATGTTTGTTTATATTACGTAAAATAAATAAAACTATATTTTCACTTTTATCCATATTTAGTTTTCCACTTATTATTTTGTCACAATAATAGCAACCTGAACTAGCTCCAAGATTATTAAAGTAAAAGTTGTCTTATAACTTCTGACCAATCAGAGCGTGAGAGGGAATACGTCACATTTCGGCTTAGTTCAAACTATTTGTTCCCATAATTTGTCCTTACATAAAAGTCGCCTTTGTCTAAAACTATTACGTTGACCTACTCCTTGGAAGCATTGATTATCTTTTTAGTTTGTTTAATGATGCCATTTATATATTAGCATTAAAATTGAACATTTCTGACAATTTTGATCCTCATTTAAACTTGAAGAAATGTACTTTTAAAAGTCATTAGCTGAAAGTTTTAAGTTTTCTATTTAAAATATCTGAAGCACACTTCCGCCCAGAGTCCAGAGCTTTCGTTAAAGAGATAAGCTTCTGATTGGATTACTGCATCCCTAACGACTTCCTTGCATATTTCGTCCTATTACAACTCCTTAAATAATGTGGCCTTAAACGAATTTCATAATTTACTTTTCATATTAAGAGTACTTTTAACTTTCAACTAAAAAGTACTAAACTGATTGAAAGTAGTTGAAAGTAGAAGTTTTAATAAAATTATAGAACTATTTAAACATTTATGTAGTATATTTTATAAATTCTACTACCGTGGCTCGAAGAATTAATGATATATATAAGCGATAATGATAACATCACAGCGACTACGTGGTTTTCATAAAGTGCTAAACTTATAACACCGAGTTAAACGCCATCTATTGTACATTAAGAATAGTCGAAAACTTTATTAAATAAACACAAATGTCTAAAATTGTAGACCATTATTTTAGTATAGGGCCTTAAGATGTAAACTTCGGACCTCTTTTTCTAGTATCATTAATAGAATCCGATGGAAAACACCTTTTGATAATAATAATAATAATAATAATAATAATAATAATATTTATTAACCATGTTACATTATACATGTTTATAGCACGTCGATATACAAGTAAAAAAAAATACAAATAAAAGTACAAATTAAAATACAAATTGATATACAAATTATAATAATAATATCTATACAAAGATGCTCTTATCCACAATATATATATATATAACCTTTTTGGAATTAATTTAGTTTTATAGACGAAATCTCATCAATGCTATAAATTGGATAATTACTCAATAATTTTTTAAGCTTACTTTTAAAATACTTGGCCGAAGGTCTTTCCACTCTTAATTATTAGGTAATTAGAATTATTCAAAGTAGTGGCTAAACGGTGACGTGGCAGATGGATATGACTACTGTTCCTGGTATTATAATTATGGATATTACTGTTTTTAACTAATTGACTAGTCTCTTTGTGTAGTTCGCACAGGCTAACAAAGGTGTATAAAGTCCATTCTACATTATACTTTTTTCAATACTTTTTTCAATACTATCCAACTCTGACGTCATTTCAACTTTTGATACTACAGAATATAGTGGGGGGAAAAAATAAGAGACAGTATAAATTTCATATCTTCCATCTCTTATTACTTTTCATTGCCAACTTAAAAATTTATAGGTTCAGATAGCAGACAACAATTTGGTTATAGTAAACCAATTTATAAATATTGTTTAATTGTGCTCAGTTTATATTTAATTATATGATCTAAATAAACTTCTTATCAACTTAATAAACTACTAAAAGTTAAGTTGTAAACAAAAACTAAAAAGTTGGTGTTGGTACGACTGAAAAGTACAGAACTGTCAATCAAAAATTTGATCGGAGGTAGTTTTGGATGACAGTTCTATACTTTTCAGTTCTACCAACACCAACATTTTAGTTTTTGTTTACAACTTAACTTTTAGTAGTTTATTAAATTGATAAGAAGTTTATGTAGTTCATATAATTAAATATAAACTTAGCACAATTAAACAATATTTATAAATTGGTTTACTATAACCAAATTGTTGTCTGCTATCTGAACCTAAAAATTTTTAAGTTGGCAATGAAAAGTAATAAGAGATGGAAGATATGAAATTTATACTGTCTCTTATTTTTTCCCCCCACTATATTCTGTAGTATCAAAAGTTGAAATGACGTCAGAGTTGGATAGTATTGAAAAAAGTATTCAAAAAAGTATAATGTAGAATGGACTTAAAGCAGGAACAGTAAGTATATGAAATTTAATAAAATGGGGTTTGCAGTGATCACGTTGACCAATTTCAGCCAGTAGTCTAATAGCAGCTTTTTGAATTATTAAAACGGAGGCTGCTTCACTAGCAGTCGCCCATAGCTCTATACCATAGGATAAGTGCGAATGGAAAAGCGCGTAGTATGCTGTTAAGAGGATATCATGAGAGACGAGCTGAGAGAGTCTTATTAATAGATAAAGAGATGTAGATAAGCTTTTTTTTAAGAGAATAAATGTGATTTGTCCAAGAAAGATTTGAGTCCAGAGTGAAACCTAAAAGTTTTACCACCATTGTTTCGCAAGAATGACTTGGGTTAGAGGAAAATATGATTTTCTGGGTTTTAGCCACATTAATAGTAAGTAAATTGGAATTGATCCAATCACAAGCTTTAGCTAGAGAAGTTCGGCAGATTCAGTTAGTAAATCCACATCTCTGTTTCCATTAATAAGAGTTGTATCATCTGCAAAAAGTAAACAGTCATTTTGACCTATGTAAGAAGGAAGATCATTGACGTATATGATGAAGAGAAGAGGACCAAGAACACTGCCCTAAGGAACGCCATGGGATAGATTGAGATTATTAGAACATTTATTGTCACTATTAACATTCATTTGATTACCCCACTACCAAAGGAAAATATGAATTATGATTGTAAAAAGAATTTAAATGGAAGAAGCTTTGGCAAACGAAAGCACCGTCACAAACAGCATCCTAAACTACATAAAAGAAACAATTAATAAACTCCATTCGATCAAAAAAATACAATTATAAACAATAGTCAGTGGCGTAGCCAAGGGGGACTGAAAGGCTATACCCCCCCTTGATGGTAAATACACATTCGCACGTATAACTATGAGGACAATTTTCTATATCATTATAACAGTAAACCAAGAAAAATAACATATAGAATAGTAAATCTATTTAAAATTTGAATATTGCCCGAAAATTTTAGTTCGACAACGAAAATTCAAAAGCGTAGTGTATTTCACGTGAAACCCAGGAAACCTCAATTCTCTCATGTTTGATGAGTTGACGTTCAATCTGATATATTATGTACACGAAAATTCATTCATAAATTAAAATAATTCTATTGACGTTTACCATTAGTATTTCAATTAGTTGAATTTGTGTTACGTGAAAGGAACAAAATCCATATCCTAACGCAGTGTGCAAGTAGATAGTAATTTCTCTTTTTAATATTACCTGACTGCATCGTAAGACGTGATTTTTTAATATTGGCCAGGACCACGCCAAGCGGGGGTCTTCGGGGTGCCAAGCACCCCAGGGGCAGGCCCTGGGGAGCGGTAAATTAAATAAAATTATTTTATTATTCGCTAAATTTGGCTTTTTAGTGGCGGCAATTTTTGTCTGGCACCTCGGCGCCATAGTACCTTGGCTCGGGTTGATGTTGGCTAATCTACGCAAAATACAACATCAAATGTCAAATTTGATGTTGTATTGACAAATTCAAGGTCTAATGAAACTGAAATTTTAAACTGATAAGTTATCTTAATCTACAAATTTTATAAAATCCTGATTTACAATCTAAAAAATAACCGGTCAAAAATCCCATTCCATCATTAAAAGTCACTAGATTTCAAAATCTAGTAAATCTACAAGAAATGAAGCATACCTACTCATCATATTTCTTACTATAAATTTGTTAAATTATTGGGAAATTATTGTTCATTGGGAAATAAATGTAGAAGATGAAGTAATAGATGAAATGTAGAAAACACCTCGACGATCATTGTAATGATTATATATTCTTATAATAATTAAATTACTGTGTTCTATTTGGTTATGTTATTTTTTTTTTACCGACCGTCAACATATATAAGGGAGGTATTGTGATTTTGACATTTCGAGATTTCGATGGATCTCTACGAATTGAGGTCCCAACATAACGTTTTGACTATTTTTAGCATGATGTCTGTCGGTCTGTCTATCCGTCTGTCTGTCTGTCTGTCCGTCTGTCCGTCTGTCTGTCCGTCTGTCCGTCTGTCTGTGTACACGTGCAGAGCAAATTCGGCTAAAAGGATTTTTATGAAACTTCATATTTAAGCTTCTGCCATCAATGGCACGAGTTGATCAACTTTTGGTAAAAATCAGATGATTAAAAATGGGAGTTTACCCGTGTCGATTTTAAGATTTTTGTGAATATTTCATAACAGAAAAATATTTCGAAAAAAACTATTGAACAAAAGTTGCTATAAAAGCAATAACTAATAACTTTTATTTGAGACGTTTTTTGATAAAACGAAAAATTTCGAATAAATTCTGTAAATTTTTTCTCAATAGTCTCAATTTTTTCATACTTATATGTAACGTTTCCATGGTCATGATAAATAATATCTCTGTTAGAAAATATTAGACCAAGTTTTTACTCTGCTGCTAGAATGTATTTTATATAAGTGCTTTACGATAGCGGTCGGTCCTGTGTTGGCCACAGCTGATTTTTTTTTTAATTATATTTTTTGTTGAAATAAATTTTGGTTCTTATTGTGATTATAGTTACATATAAATTTCTTATGAAAAGAATAAATACATTTCATAAATGAAGTATGTGGTTTAATTTTATAAACTAATGCATGTAAAAAAAGTCCCCCCCTCAAGAGGAATTTCTGGCTACGCTACTGACAATAGTATTTATGTATATCATGTCAAAATGATTATTTGAAATTTAAAATGTTGTAGTTATGTAAACTAATATATTTAATTTTATTACTGGACAATATATAGGTACAGAAACTCTTTTCATATTTTTTCCCATTACATTTATTTACGGTTTTTATATTATGTACTCTTGTACTAAAACTCAAATAAACAAATTTACTTTTATCGTACTAACCAAAATTTATTCTATTTTTTTTTTTACAAAATATTTTATCTACCAACTTGCACAACCAGTGAATAAATGGTTTAAAAAACTAGGTTTATTTTGGCAGTTAAATCTATCGATTCCATATATTTTTAATTTTTATCAGCTAATCTGATTGAACTGAATTGAATTTTATTTCACGGTTTGAAAGTTATGATAAGATATATTCTTTTTTGAATTTCTACAAAAATTGCTCAATTGGATTAAACTGTAAATGTAAATCTAATATTTATATATCATTGGAAAAGATCATCGAAATCGGATTAATGACAATAATAGGATTTATATTTATGAATTTATGAATATGACAGAAATTTAATGCTAAAAAAAGGGTAACACCAGTAACAGGTAACAGTTTTGTTTTTGTTCCGAAACTTTTTTATTCCCACTTAGTACCATATCATAGAACACTAAGGAGTGGTTTATGTCATTATGCTGGATTCCCAATTAAGAAGACGAAAAATAAGAGAAATTGTTGAAACAATTTAAGGACGATATTCGATTAAACGATGATTCCCATACAATTTTGAGTAGCAATTAACCTAGTTGCCACAAAAATTTGCAAATATATGCTATAAACGAACGAATAATTCCTTATTTATTTATTTATGTATTTATTTACGATTTCATATTGTTTCAAGTCGCATTTTGTTATTTCGACAAAGCTAATCTAAAGATAATGACGTGAACATGGCTGTTGTTTTAGGTTTAACGTGATAGGTGCGCAAAGACTGTTAAATAAATTGTAACGTTTTCGATTTAACAGCTTCGTTCATGGTAACAATTATTGACAGGTTGCAGCATCACGGTACAAATAGTTCCTGATTCCGACTTGTGATTCATGATAGTCGTTGGACTAGTGACCGATCAGTGCGATTACTCTAGTCAGACGCAGGATCGTTGTTAGTTTCGTTGAATTTTGTGTTTTGCATAGTCTATTTTACGTTTACTATACTTCAATTTGTTTTTTATGGATATTTGTATTAAGTTTTTGAATTTGATATAAAATGGCTCGGCACGACCGTAAAATTCGAATTTTTTTTTTACCAGTACTGTCTGTGGCATAGTATATTAATTAAACTACCGCGTATGATTTATAAATAAATAGCGCAGAAATAGTAAGCTGTGCTTAGTATTTATAGTAGCGTAGTGGTAACACATGTGCTCTACGTTGCTAAGGTCTCGGGTTCGAATCCCGTTAAGGCATGAAATTTTTCACAAATAAAAATTGTCCTGGCAAATTGATACAGCAGCAAAGGTCATTAAATTAAAAAAAAAGGCATGAGACGAATAGTAGGCTGGTTACTGGCGACATACATAAGATGGCATTGTAAACATTTTTGGATAATATTTTTTTTCTACTTGAAGCTAAAGTATCCTGAGTTTGAAGGAGTCTTTTTACTCCTCTGATCTATCGATATCCAGCTCGAAGGACCAAGTACCACATCAAGTTACCAAAGCAAATATTGTAAGAATTCTTCGTATTATTCTTGGGCACACTCAGACGGGTTGACTTGTAGCCCTGCACATAAGAATAATTTCGTTCATGCTATATCTTCTGTTAGATGGTTTCTTTATCTACCCTACGTACTTTTAAGCAGGTCGATGGATCCTATAACAATGGTGTCTTACCCACT
Organism: Liopterus haemorrhoidalis; assembly: GCA_963971575.1. NCBI lineage: Eukaryota > Metazoa > Arthropoda > Insecta > Coleoptera > Dytiscidae > Liopterus > Liopterus haemorrhoidalis. Next base: position 15,842,258 of record OZ020612.1, on the reverse strand, counting down.
GAAATCGTTTGTTCTAATTAAAAGAGTTAAATTATAGAGTCTTGACATAATGGGACACAATCTAACATGGGAAAATAAAAGGTTGCGGCAATGGTCCTTCTGCTTATCCAGCAATATTGCTTACACAGCGGCGTCGCTAGAGGGTTAGGGTCTGCACCAGGTATCACCATCAGAAGAGGTGACATCCAAAATAATAAATAAAATATAAAAAATTCATTATAGTTTAAAATAAATAATAATCGTTAATTTTGCAAAATTAACCATTTTTTATATATTTACATTTTATTTGACATTTCTCAGATATATACTAAAAAAAATTGTAAATTCGTAGAACAGTGAATAGAGTAATATAAACCAACAACAACCGGATCTTTTTTGCTAAGTTAGCATAGATATTGAAATAATTTTTAATCAATGGTACCACGTTAAACACAGCTATCTTGATGTGTTAAAATAATATATCAAAGCGTTTTACTTATTAACCGTTAATGGTCGGTCGAGCAAGTATCTTCCGATGGGGTCACATAGCATTCCGATTCTCTTCTAGATCGTTGGTTTACTTTAGCTGGTGCGACACAGCATAATTTTAATAGTGAAACTTGCAATTTTTTTTTATTTATGTCTCATCATTCAAATATATATTTCGATCAATATGACAAATATCTTCTTTAGAATGCTAACCACTTTTTTATTGCGTTTAGAGTTAATTTCTTTTTTATTAGTTTCTTATTTATTTTTACACTTAAGTATCTCATTTCCTTTAGACGCCAGTCATGGTATACGTGCTTAAAATCTTCATTCCCATCATGCTCATACATATTGCATGTTGGATATCGATGTACTAGCACTTGTGTGTCCAGTATTTCACTTCTTAAACCATGTCCTCGATAACTGGATATATTCCATGAACGCGATACTCTCAACAATGAAATATACGAACACGCGACTGTATACAAGAATTGCTTTGTCTCACTTCTGAGTGATCTCGCGGTAATGTATACTGCTATTCGTATCACGTATTACTCTCAACACCTTTTCACTTCAACTTGTTACCGGTGAGGGTACAGAATTAAATTAGATGGAAAATAATTTGTTGAAAACAATAGTATATTTTTATATTTTTATTCTGTAGGTCGAATTGATAAAAAATAAATTTCATTTAAATTTACGTGCACCATAATTAAAAATATTTTACTTTCAAGTACTTTCCAATTGTGCTTTCAGGTAGGTACGACTTGGAAGTGAATAAATTATAATAATTTTCATTATTCTGAGCTCTTTTTAGGATTTTGTAGGTATGACCAAAAAACCCTTATACCGTCATTTTGTCGTCTGTCTGTCTGTCTGTCTGTCTGTCTGTCTGTCTGTTCGGTAAAAATTGTAGCCAAACGGCTAAACCTAGAGAGTTGAAATTTGGCATGCTTATACAACTCTTTGACCCGCACATAGGGTCATCGAAATACCTGTTCATCGAAAAAAAAAAATATTTTTTTTAAATTCTGAGTAGGGTATCAAATTAAAGCCCTTAGTTCTTGGATTAACGATCAAAATTTTATTTTTGCAAAATAAATTATTTTGACGCAATTTTTGCCAAAATTGTGCAAAAAAAATTTTGTCCCACACCCTGTAGCCCAGATGGTTTAAACTAAAAATCTGAAAAAATTCTAAGTAATGTACATTGGTGTGAACCGGAATAGTACAACAGGAATTTTTGATCAGATTATGTTTTCGGATTTTTCTTTATGTTTCTTATGTCTTTTGGTTGACGATGCATATAGCTTATACTCATATAACACGCTGAGTTGATAAGCGTGTGGTGGTCTAGAGGCTATGTTGCGCGCCAACTACACAGATTTGTTATACACCACGCAGGTTCGTTCCTGGCTTGTGGAGTCAATTTTTTGTTATGTTTTTTTTTTTTTAATTTTTATTTTGTTTAAATTAATTTGTTAAAATTCTAGTTATATTTTAGCAAATTTTGAATTTAATTTTCAAGAGCGTAAATTTAATAACCAATTGGAATTATATTTTCATTCTATGTGTCATTTATACGAAACCAGAGGGGCGGAGCGTATGATTTAAGACAACCAATGAAAGCCATAGGCGCAATTTTCAAAATCTTAATGAACCTTGTTATATAAAAAAAATACTGCACTTATTTAGAAACCTAAATAATGATATTAGGTATTCGAATTAAAATTAACAAAAAAATATTTTAACATAAAATTTGTTTTTAAAGCTCTGAGATTAACAGACGATAAATTATTTTAAAAAGATTGTTCATTTTGCCGTGGTTACTACAAAGCAAAATTTGTCCTACACACTCAGCATGCCGCCTTCACTTATTATATACCTGCAAAACCCTGCAATGTGTGAAAATTCACACTTCACATCAATTTTTTTCAATTATTTTAACCAAAAAATTATTAAATTCAATCAGTTTTATTAGGATAGAAACTTATTTTATCAGAATAAAAATTTATGATACTTTTTTGGCATTTTTTATTTATCTTAGGCCGAAACACAATTGATACAGAGATCCGAGATCATGTTCTCGAAAAGAAACATAACAAAACACTCGACGGGATCCAGGTAAATGGAGCTGTAATACCGAGGGTAATGCCTCAGGTATCTGTGTAAAAATTGCACAAGATACACCGCTGTAAACACGTTTTATGAGATATATTTCTGAGGTTTACGCAAACCCTCTTTAAATCGTACATTTTTAATGGTATACATATTTTACGTGAACAAAAATGAACTGTTGTAAAAGCAGCTTTTATGAAAGTTTTTATTATATAATGTTATTAAAAATATGTTGTCATTTGTTGTACTTAAATTTATTGCAATGCAATTAAAATATACGAAGTTTTATCAAAAACATACCTGGACCAGTACATAATTCACGTACGCAATTTTCGGAATTTTAAATTTTTCGGATTTGGAAATGATAGTATTAGACCGGGAGCTCATGACATTTTTGGTCTCCGATTTCATACAGCATGCCTTGTGACAACAAAAAAAGGATGGTACTAAACCCCTGCAGGCTTTCCGGTCATAGGGAAAATTGCATTTCCACTTGCACAAAATTTTTGTGTTTTTCTCTGACTTAATATTGCTTGCCCTTTTGTCAAAAGAAAGTTATAACAAATTTAAAGTCTTTTAATTATAGGCATGCTGTATGAAAACGCGGAAAATCATATTTTTTTATTACAAGATCACATGACCGTTTGAGCCCTTTGGAACCCTCCGAATCGCATGCATATATTTAAAAGACTTTAAATTTGTTATAACTTTCTTTTGACAAAAGGGCAAGCAATATTAAATCAGAGAAAAGTACAAAAATTTTGTGTTTAAGTGGAAATGCAATTTTCCCTATGACCGGAAAGCGTGCAGGGGTTTAGTACCATCCCTTTTTTGTTGTCACAGGGTAAATATTATCTCCTCCAAAAGGCATGCTGTATGAAATCGGAGACCAAAAACTGTCATGAGCTCCCGGTCTATATTAAAAATTCATGTGTTCGCATATAGATGGCTATACGTATGCTTTAGAATGACTGAGATTTGATCCAAAAAAATATAGTTTTTTGTATATTTACTATTTTGCATTTAAAATATTTCATGACAAGCAATAAATGTCAGGTTAAACGACTGAAAATGTAGCTAGATAAAGTGCATATTTTTTTATTTAAGGTTAAAGTTGGGAACTGAATGCAACGAGTTCTACGGCGCGTTGACGGCTTTTGGACGGCGCTATCTGTCAGAGGAAAGTTAAAATCAAGCTGTCGTACGCAAGTGCACAGAATGAGTAACGTCCTATCGGCGTACCAACGCCGTTGATACTGAATGTTCGTCAACTTTTGACGCCGTTGAACGTTGACGTAGAACACCTAACCTAACCTAAAAAACCTAACGGTTTTTACTGAATGGTAAAGTGTTTGTATGTATAAATAACTTGCATACAACATAAATAACATCACTCATAAGTTTTCATCATCCATTATAATTTTAATAAAAGAAAGCGCACCTATAAACACAGATATAGGTGTCACTTGTTACTTTGACGACGTTAAAAATTATTGCATTGTGTGCAGGAGAAAATTCAACGCCGTTCTCAACGGCGTTAACGCAACGCCGTCGCAAATGACGGCGCGCTGACGGCGTAGCGCGCTGTGCATTCTGTTCCAGGCTTAAGGTGCCTCAGTTACGAAGACTTTTAGCACCGACATACATTGACTTATGTATACATATTTAGAATATATTAAATTACATAATTACAATAGGTTAACTCAAACACTTTTACTACATTCAGATTAATTTACTTGTTGAACTGTGAATTATATTTATTATCTGTAAGGCGGCTTTATATTTTATCATATATATTAATACTTTCTAAACTGGACAGGATGCCTGGAATTCAGGAAGTTATTTTGCTGTATTTGGGCATTGTATTGCGGGCACTCCTGCAGAATATGACATATAGTGATTCTTGTATCACACACGTTGCACGTCGGGTGGTCTTCTCTTTCAAAGATATATTTGATATGTTATAAGATATGGCCAATTCTTAGTCGAGTTAGGGTGACTTGTTCTCTACGACTCTCCTTGCTTGGCCACTTTTTGTTATCTTCTTTTATATACCTTAGATTTCTGTTATTTGAATGCCACTTTTCCTTCCATTAACATCTTATGGATTTCTTTGTTAAGGCATTTATGTCGCTAGCTGGTATATTTATTTCGGTGACTTCTTCCTCTACGGCTTCTTTGGCAGGTGGCCTGCCTTCTCGTTTCCTGTTATACCAACATGGGACTCAGAGATAAGCTTATCTCTGAGTTCAATAACCGGACAATATGATGTATTCTCTATTAATTTTAAAATTGTTATTTTATATCGTGACTATTAACTAAGCTCTGATGAAGATTTAAATTAAATCGAAACGTTAGCGAAGTTAATAAATTTGTTTTTATTTTCTGACCGAATCCCATTACCTTCAACTATAATAAGAGATTTAGAAAGTTCTGGACGTACCAGAAATTTGAAAGATTACAAATTAGAAGAATTGCTTCGCGAAGACGATGCTTAATTGACACGTGACCTTGCAGAGCAACTAGGATGTGACTACTCAATAGTTGCTCGTCATTTAAATGCAATGGGAAAGATCCAAAAGTTCGGAAAATGGGTTCCACACAAACTGTCCGAAGGTGCGATCCAAAATCGGTACAACATTTGCCTTTCACTGTTGGCCAAGCAGAAAAATAAGTTTTTATGGCTGGGGACATTGGGGGACTCCGGCCAACCAACCACATCAGCTATTCACGATACAAAATGCACGGTCATAAGGATTTGGTAAGAACAAGAAGGGGTGGTCTAATATGAACTGCTACATAGGAGATCGCTACAGTTAGCAATTAAGGTAACTGAACAGAGAACTGATCAAAAAGTGTCCTCAAATAGCCGCAAATCGATGCGAACTCATCCTTCTGCATAACAACGTCAGCAGAGCCGGCGCAAGCGTACGCGGCGCCTGCAGGCAAGATTGAATTGAGCGCCCCACTATATCAAAAAAAGTCCTCACTTCTCAATTTCAAGTGACGACCTTAAAAAAAGAAGGTCCTCACTTCTCAAATTCACTCCTCATTTCACATTACTTTTATTAAGCGCCCTTTCGAATCTCACATCAGCGCCCCCTTCGACGTGGCGCCCGCATGCACCGCATGCCTAACATGCCCGTTTGCGCCGGCTCTGAACGTCAGACTCCATGTTGCTAAAGAGTCCAAGGAAGCGCTGTTAGACATGGAATGGGAAGTCTTCAATCACCCTTCTTACTCAGACTTTGCCTCTTCTGATTACCATCTAAATTACGTCTAAATAGTTGAAAGAACCTGTCATTTCTTTCAACGCGGGATCCATTTGCTGCCTGACGGATGGTAAAAGGTCATAGATTCAGTGGGCAATATTTTGATTAAATACAATGAACCATTCATTTTTTATAAATAATGAAAAACTGTAAAAGCTCTCGTGAACTGTTGAAACAATCTAATATATTTTATACCGTATATAGTGGTAAACAAGTGAAACAGTCTGCCAGAGTGTACTACCAGTGTACAGAGTAGTCACTGCCACATATACAGTCTCATTTTTGCAGTGAACTTTGTACATATTCACACTGAGCAACGTAAATGAAGATTATTACAGTTTATTTGTACAGTGCAAAATGACGTGGGATAAAGATAGACTATGAATTTTAAAACTTTAAACATAAACTGTTCGGAAAAATTGTTTGATTTTCGGTTATAAGATTCAGGTACACATCATGTACTATAATAGATACATGTTTAGAAAAACTTTTTTTTTTAATGTATTTTGTAATTTATATTAAATTTTATTTGTAATTGCTTTTCATTCGAGATAGGCTCAACAGTATAGTGATCATAAGTTTCTGATACAAAACTACCAGTTAAAAATTAAATTCGTAACAATTTGCAGCGAATTTTTATCTTTCTAATTGGATATTTTGAATATAAAAAAAATATTTATACTTATAAATAAAAAAATTGAATTATAACCATCTTGTAAACCAGTTAACGCATTTGCAACACGTCAAATTATAGCTAAAACTTCATTCTACATATATATAGGTAGTTAATGTTTTCTAGTGTGAAAATGAATTCTAATAATTGTATTTAGTGATTTATTTTTGCCGCCTTAAAGCTGCCGTGATTCTCAATATACTGCTGTGGGTAAAAATAATTTAAATTTCGTAAAGTTCACGTGCTTGGTACACGTAGTATTCCATTATCAGCAAGTAGAGTATCCAAGTGGGAAATATAAAAGTTTACAAAATGGTGTAATTCTATGACAAATCTGTAAGCTACAGACGATCGTATCTAAGGAGTTGTTTTATGTGTTGTTATGGACAGTTTCTTATAGATTTTGTCTGTAAGCTTACAGATTTGCCACAGAATTGCACCATAAATGTATTTTCTTTCAGAAATACATATAATATAGAGTAATATCATCGGCCGAAACGTCTGGTCCCGCTTACTTACTTTCCGCCACCAGTATAATAATGTATTTCAGTAATTTTCCCTTTTCTAAATTTTTACTCATCTTTTGCAACTATAATATTCCTTGACATAAAATAGAAATGAAAATAGTTGACAAATCGAGTAAAATCACTACATAATTCAGTAAAATTCTCCGAAAAACCTTCTGTAATCTAATTTCTGTCTGTCACTGTGTAGAACGCAGGAAGGCCGACGGAAACTATATTGAATCAAGCAGGGACACTTAGAAGAAACTTCCTTTAAATATAAAAGAAATTCAGGACATTTTCTCTAAAACTAAACATCCGGAAGTTTGTTTTATTCAATCGCATAATTTACAATCAAAGCTAACATATAATTTAATCGAAAAACTTGAAACATACTTTCGCTTTCACTCACAATCTCTCTCTCGTTCCCTCTTTCTCTATCACTATATCTCTCTCTTACCCTTTCTCTCTCTCTCTCTCTCTCTTACTTTCACTCTTACTCTCTCTGTCTCCATCTTTCTCTATATCTCTAACTCTCTTACTCTACCTCTCTCTCTATATCTCTCACTCTCTTACTCTCCCTCTCTCTCTCTCATACTCTCTCTCCTGCCCTCTCTCTCTCTCTCTCTCCTATTCTCTCTATCACTCTCTCATTTACTCTTTCTCTATTACTCTCTCTTTCTATCACTTTCTCTTTACATATTTTCAGTCGCAATTACTTTCGGCTTCAATTACAAGTAGTCTCTTTTGATCTGTGTCAGATCTTTCCAAGAATTTTGTTTACTAATACAAACATTATTCTGTTTATACCGCTAGATATTCTTTTAACTTTTGTAATCTGATCTTGGCCTTAATGAACAAAATCGCTAATAGTAAAATGGGATAATGATCTGAAAAAAAAATAAAATGCAAACATGGGCCCTGCTAGCTGCCCGGGCCCCGGAAATTGTCCCGGCTATCTCCTTCTCTCAATGACCCTGTATGTAAGTACTTTGACTTCTGCATGAAAAAATCTCTCAAGGATCGCTTACATTGAGCAAGTAGAAAGGAAGTTAAATGAGGAGGCTGCTGGTCAAAGCTACTTGCCTTGTGTAAACATCTACTTGCTTGAAATTTTAGAGCACGCCAAGCTGCAGGTCAAGTGACCGAGTAAGGCAAGTAGCCTTACCTTAGTAAAGAACTTTTCTACTTTTGGCATACTTGCTTCCTCCACCACGCCCAAAAATTAAAGACCAAGCTACTTGCGCACATACTTGGCTTGTTTGGACACGTTTTAGTGATTTGGTAAAAGTTCTTGAATTACGTGACTGATGTAAATATACATTAAATCGTGAATTTGGTGAGGTTATATTCTTAAGCCCCACCAGTATTCTGCCGGATCTTCCGAATAACGATCTTTTAAGAGAAATGGTAAGCCTCCAAGTATATTTTTTTCTAGCGATACATTTCTTACCCCACACTCTTTTCTTCTTTCCAATATCTTCCTCTGAGAAACTCTAACATATCGTCGGCTTACCTGTAAATACTTTTAAGTCCGAGAAGCATAACTTTTCAGGAGAAGCAAAAAACTTGCTTCAATCATTATTTTAGAACTCTGTTTTATGAAATTTTCATGAAATATCAGTACTACAATTTCAGTTACTATGAGAAAAACATGTTATGATTATTTTATCATTTTTGTATTATTTTACGGAAATAATAAAACAAACAAAATCAATACAGTTGAAAATCGGACTTAGAAGGTTTTACAAGTAAGCCGACGATATGTTGTGACAATAATAATTTTTACACATTTTTTATAACTCGTTTTTTTTTTTACATTGAAACTTTGTTTTAGTAGTTTAATATTATAGTTAGTCAGTAATTGAACTTGACAGAATTACCTACTCGTTTGGTTACATACGAGGGGCAATCAAATATAAAGGAGTTTTTTTAAAAAAAAAAATATTTTGCCAGAAGTATTTATACATTTCTACAAATAATTTTTCTTCAGTCTCCTCCATTTAGGATGCATTTTTCCCAACGTTTGGGCAGTTTCTTTATCCCCGTCCCGTAGAATGGAATTAGGTGGGTATCTAAGGAGTTGCGCACGAAAGTTTCCACTTCTCTCGCCTCCAAGTGTGTCTTTGAGGGGCCTATACATGTGGAAATTGTATGGAGATAAGACTGGACTATGAAGTGGCTGTTAAAACATTTTCCAGTGCATATCCACCAGTTTCTGTTGCGTTAGATCTGCTGTGTGTGGCCTGGCGTTATGAAGGATCATCACTCAGCAGCTTTGGAACCCAACGAGTTTTTTTTGTAGCCCAATTGCTTTCGGATGATTGATTGAACACTTCCATAGCAGACACCAAGTTCCTCCGAAATTTCAAGCATTGTCGATCGATCGTCCATCCCGGTCCACAAACAAACGGTCACAACGGTGCGAGGACGGCGAGGATAAAATTGATTTTCAACACGTTCACAGGTTTGCTTAAACTCGTGGTGCCAAACTTTCACCCTTCGCAATGGAAGGGTATCTTGCCCGAACTGGAACTGCAGTCTGCGGTAAATTTTGGCTGGTTTCTCGTTTTCACGGGATAGAAACTTTATAATAATGCGTTGCACAACAGCGACAGGCATACTCTTCGCATTCATCATAAGGGCTACTAAAGAGAACATTAGATAAACCGATTGGGCTGGTTTTCTCCCTTTACACATCCTTAACTAACGACCCCAACCGCCACAACATACATGGTTGCCTTTCCCGCCGCTCAGCCGAGAAAGGTTCGTTTATATTTGATCGACCCTCGTACTTACGAAAAACGCAAAGTTATTGAGCGACGACATTTTTCTACAATAAATTACATTTTATTAGAAAAATTCCCTGCAAATTTTTCTGATTCCCTGATAAAATCCGTGAGAATTTACTTGGCGATAAAAATGAGCGTATGAATCAATCGAAAAGGTTTTTAAAATTCATTTTTATTCGTTCAAAGAGTGATAAATAAATATGTTTCAGTTTCAGTCTGTCTTCTCTGTTTTAACTGCTCACTTGACTATCCTCTATTCTTGATTAATATAAATCAGACTTTAAAGACACAATTTTCAAAACGTATTCCGTCATTAACCGACGCATAATTGTATTTGTTCAAAAACTCACCATGGAATATTAATTACTTTTCAACATGTTTCTGTTTCTAATATATACCGAGTAATACTGAATGAGTATTATTAAAAGAATTGTGGGGCGACAATGACTCAACAAATAAATTATCGTATAACCTGGGGTGAAGCCATTTTCATTATTCTTCCACTAAAACTGCACATGTAGCAGAACGCTATATTCAAAATTAATACTTGAATTGTTTGCAAATTAAAAATTACCGGTTCCGACTATGTCCATGCATAAATTACCGGTAAGCACGATTCAAGATAATTAAACATATAACAATTGTAGCGTTTGTATTACAACAAGGTATTATACAATGTTCCGTTCCATAGTTATAATTTGTGGTTCACGTTGTTATTAGCATTGTGCCATTGCTACTCAAAATGTTCTCGTGGGACAAACAGGTATAGAAAGTTATCTGAATTGGCCACACCGCAAATAATACTAGATAATTCTGTTATAGTTGTTAGACTGAGTTTTCATCTTCAATGGATCTAATCTAATTACAAAATTGGATCTTTTCGTCATCTGGGATTATTGTGTATAATATGTACAATCATATACACTGTGTAAACTAATGAGATTTCGCAACTAATCTATAGTCAGGGTTGTTTCTAAATTTAATGGGCCCTTTTTAGGGTTTTGTAGGTATGACCACCAAAAAACCCTTATAACGTCACTCATGTGTCTGTCTATCTGTCTGGCTGTCGGTCCGGTAGAAATTGTAGCCAAACGGCTGAACATAGAAAGTTGAAATTAGGCATACTTGTACAACTTTTTGACCTACATATAAGAAAACTGTATAGAGTTCAAAAAAAACACAGCCCGGGATAAATATAAACAAATATGTATTTAATAAAAAAAATATATTTTTTAAAAATTATGAGTGGCATACCAAATGAACCTTCTTAATGTGTGGATCAACAAGCACATTTTTATTTTTGAAAAATCTTTTTTTTATTGGATTTTTGCCAAATATGTGTCAAAAAACTTTTATCCCCCATCCTATCGCCCATAGGGATTGATCTAAAAATCTAAAAAAAATCTCCGTAATGAACATTGATAGGAACCGAAATAGTTCAACAGGAATTTTTGATCAGATAATTTTTTCAAAAAATGTCGATTTTTTATGTCGGTGATAAAAAAAATATTTTAAACATTTATTGTGTGGTATCAAAAGAAAACTCTTAAGACGTAGATTACGGAACGATAGAAGGGTTAAACTAAATATCTGAAAAAAACTATAGGTAATGTATATTGATCTGGGCCGGAAACATACGAGAGGACTTTTTGATCATATTGTGTTTTTGGAAAATATAGCAGTTTTTATGTTTTTGAAAAAATTATTTATTATTTTAATTCATGGTTTAATTATGGCTAATAATGTTATGGATTTTTTGTATTTCTAGCTAAGATAGTGCTTGTATTTTTTTTTTTTTTTAATTAAAAATGTTAAAAAAATATATTTTTTTTAATAGTTGCGAACTGGCTTATTCACACCGCACTACACTCTACACTGTAAAATATTTCTTATTAATGTAATGAAGACTTGAATACGAAGAAAATGCAGAAAAAACGCTGGGATATTTGGCAAATTATTTAAAAATTTTTTAAATAAATTAAATGGAGTTCTCAAATAACCAATAAAAGTAAAAAAAAAACTGTTGATTTTAATGTGATAAATATACCTAGACATCCAGTATTATGTTGGCTTTTTACACTTATTAAATAGCTGCAAAACACTGAAATGTGTGAAAATTCACACTTCACTTCAATTTTTTTGTTTAACCTCTTATAAACTGTTCAATCTTCAAATACTGGATGATAGAAAATAATACTCTTTTGTTAATTAGACTACCAATATCCCAGATCTATACCCGATAGTAAAAAAAAAGAAAAATGCGAAATCGCACTGTAAGGACTATTCTGGAGTCACGAGGGAGACTTCAAGAAATTTGGCATCCCTTTTCTGTAGAAGACTCTCATAGTAAAAGTAGTTTTGAAAAGTGGTAAATTATATTTTTAGGAATTGGGCGAACTTATATGATTCATCTAAAAAGATTTTGCTCAAGCATATTTGTGCTTTGTACATTATTTTTTAGTTTAAAATTACGTAAAAATATTCCATATTAATTTTAGTATTTACAAAATATTATATAAAACCTATCTAAGTTGTGTTTTAATTTTTATTTAACATAGTATTGAAATTTAAATGAAAAATACGTTCGGGCTAACTCCACTGACCATCGTATATACAGGACCTATTATATACATTGTGTAGTGACATTATTAAATAAGCGGAAACATTAAGAAAATATCAGGTTGTCGAGAAAGTTTTGTCATATTATAACGTCTATGCCCGTTTGTACTTGCATAAAGCTGTTTATATGAAAATACGAGAGAATTTTCCTGACAACCTATTAGTTGGATTTCGTCCGAACAATAATCGACAGCACAATGCAGAAAAGTCTTGCTTGGTATTTTCATTGAACTGCAAAAGAAAAAAAGAGAGTTGGATGAAGCTCATATCGGAAGAATGGGGTTTAATGCACTGAATGGAAGGGTAGAGATGTTTAGAAAGTACTCTTGAGAAAAATGAGGCTACGTTAGTTGTTTAAAACAGATAAATAGAACAATTATATGGAATTTGGTAAAATTTTAATTTTATAACAATCATATCCTGAATTTCATCACTTAAAACAATTATTAATTATTTAATATATCTCTTTATAGCATTATAGGTGAAATAATGCTGATTTAATTAAATTGAATTTTATTACTGTATGTCAAATATATCATTAAATTAATAAAAATTTATTGCTTTTTCGCGTTTTCAATATAAATGAATATAAATGCTACATATAAATATTATTATTATTTATTTATTATTTTCACTAAAATATTAACTCGGTTTTTCCATTGTTTTCTACGGAATTGGAAACATAAACGAAGCTGAGTCAAAAAAAATATCTATTTGTTCCACCACAAAACATTCGAATGTGAAGTAATACGGTTGATTGGAGAGGGGATGAAATACGTGTTAATATTCTGTACTGGTTCTGTTTGTATCCGAACCGGAACTTTCTCCGCTTACAAATGCTGGGGTGGAGAATGCTGACGAAGCAATTGCCGTAGGCGATAATTTTACCAAGCACTAAATGTACTGAATTATTAACTGTGTTAGTTACATATTTTAACTGTGCACTTGGCTGTTATGATTGTTGAAGTATTGCATTTTGTTTGCTAAGCTATCAACCATATGATTTTAGTTACAACTATATTTTTTCTTTTCCTCTCTATTTCTCCCTTTCTGTTTACCTCCTTTTCTTCTTACATACTGTCAGTGAAGTGAAGTCAGTGAAGGCTATTGGCTTTACTTACAATTTTTCTGCATAATACTCTTTAGATTCCGTCTTTAAGATTCTAAATTTCTTAATTAGCAAAATAGTATTATTCTTTTATATTAAAAATACTACAAGGGCAATAGGAAATTTTTGCGATCTAGATGAGTAAATATTTAAAATGATTCATTATCATTATCATCACCTACAGTTGAATTGGAACACTGCTGAACATTGAACTCATCATTATTTCTCCAAACCCTTCTGTCTTGGGCTAACAATTGGCAACTACCAGCAATTTTCTTAATAAGTACTATCCAAATTGTACAGAGCCAAATTCACCATTTACAGCACCTGAAAACATTTTAAAGAGCCATAATTTTGTTTTAATACTTAACTTTTTTTAGCATCATTTAATGAATAGTGCATAAATATGTTTTATTTAAGTCACCGATACGCTGCATATAAATGCATGAAAATAAAATTAACTATTGCGTGAATATTTTCTAAATTTGATTCTATATCAACTTAATTTGAAGAGCCATACGAATATCCTCAAAGAACCGTATGCAGCTCGAGAGCCGCGGTTTTCCGACCCCTGGTCTGGACCTTCACTAGTCCACTTACTAGTAAATGGACTACTTCTTCGTGGTAGAGTCTCGTTATTAATTGCCTCGTTGTAGTGTAATTGTAACACATATGTTAAATTTTATGTATTCCTGTGAGACCTGGCAAGTTATGCAAAGACTTGCTAACAATAAAGATTTGTCACCAGTTATTTGATGATTAGAGTTGGTATTCTTTGGTTAAACACTAGTCAATAAAGATTTGTGACAACGCATAGTGTAAACAGAAATAAAACAGAACATTAAAAAGGCAATTAGTAGTGGATTGGTAATCCATAGGGCATGAAAATTGTTGGGAAATCAAAACAGAACGTTTAAAAAATATAAGTACAACGTTTTATGAAGGATTCATATCAGACTACACGTTATATATGTAATAGGCAAAAAATGGAAAAATATTTATTTTTCACCACCCAAAAAACATTTTATATTCAAGAAAAGTTAATGATTTTATTTTTTGGGATGCTTAGAGTATATTGCTGGTTGATTATCTTCTAAATCGGATATCGGCAAATATTTTTAAGTCACGGGCAGCATTTAATAACAAAATTTATTATTTTACGTTGCGGGCCGCATTCTGTAAAAAATATTTTTGGGGCGCCATAGCTTCTTAATAATTTATATATATATATTTTTTTTTTTTCGATTTTAAGTTATTGTTTACGCTGATTTACACGTATTAACGTTGCTATAAATACGGCTAATATGTAACAAGTCTAAATCAACGGGGAAATAACGTGTTGACTACGCTGGATACGAAAAATAAACACTGTTTTCTTGTTGGTGTGCAGCAAAAAATCATTCAGCAGGCCGCATTGGTCCCACGGGCCACCGGTGACTGATTCCTGTTTAAAATTAGCAATAAATAACATGCAAGGTTGCCAGATTTTTAAAACAGCGTATCAGGATTTATAGTAAAAGAAAAGGCAACTAAAAATCGATATTCTTTAAATGAGATATTCATTAGAATATTTTCATTCTACGTGTTAAAGAACGTAATTTTGATAACAAAAATTAACAAAAAAAAAAAAAAAAAACCGTGATTAAACCCATAATTCTCTTTAATATTTTTCTTTTCCTACTGCATTTTTCAAAATTCATTCTGCAACTACAATTTCCGTATATGACTTCTTAAAAATTTTCGTTTTTTATTAATTCAGCCTGCAAGTTTTTCAGCAACATTCGATCCCTTCTTTCTGCCAAGCAGTTGTCATTTATACTAACCATTCAAAAACATAAATTATAATAACTATTGTCTTTCTTTATTATTTGTCCTATTTTGGAATATTCTGTGAAAATCGGGAATTAAAGACCATCGGAAGTCGGGATTACAGTTTCTAAATCAGGACATTCCCGACGATATCCGGACATTTGGTAACCCTGATGACATGAGAGCATTATGCTAACCTATTGAATCATTTGGTTCTATAGGTTAACAACAAACAAATCGTTAAAAAAGACCTACATTAATAAAAAAAAAGAGAAATGCTTTCCTTAGGATAAGGCACGTATCCAAAAAATGTATTTCCTATCGTATAATCCGAAGCGAATTGAAGTTGAATTTTCTGTCCCGTATTTTTTACCTAAACCACAAAAATGTTCTTGATGGCAAATGGTTTTCTTTATAAGATGAACTGATACGGTAGTAAACGGTTATTTTGAGGATCTTAAGGAATCAAACTTTTCGCATAGTTGAAAAAATTGAAACAAAACTGGACAAGGTGTGTTGCTATTCAAAGAGAATATAATGATTAATAGTGGTAACTCCAAAATAAAATATACAGTTCATTAGTAGGTCATGAACTTTTCCAATATTTCCGGTAATTTGATAAAACAAACATTGTCATATTTCTGATGAATATTTTTTAACGAAAAACATTGAAAATATATAGTTATGGTAAATTCATATATGTATTGCATTTATGATGCCGCAAGGGCTGTGTTCAATGACATGCACAAAGATAAATGTAAACAGGATTTTGACGTAACAAAATGTTCGCAAATAAAACAAAATGGCTGTTGTATAATACATTGCATTTGTTGACTAGTAATGGTGTAAATACTTCAGACATTTTATTAACAAAAGGGAATTCACTGTAAATATCAACACAAATTTAATCAAAAGATTAATACTGAAAATTTAATTTTAACATATGTTGCAAAATACGAACGTTATTAAATTTATGTAAATCGAAATTGTATACAGGGATGCTTAACTGCTTGTCAATAATTTGAAAATTTGTGCTGTACCAATAGGATTAAAATAATCAAAATTTCATCGAATAGTCTTTCTTTCATTAAAAGCCGGTTGCTAAGGAACTAGTTTAAACTGGAATTATCCCTAACTCAAATTAAAATAATATGCTTTTGTATGTTGTTTTGACTTAAGTTAGGCACAAATTATTATAAAGAATAGTACTATGATTAACCGTTCCTGTCCGTTCCAAACATTTTAATGTGGAAATACATTATTTTACACTTTTGACAATAATATTGGACTGAGGATGATTGGATTACCAATCGAAACGTCTCGATGAACAATTTTTAATAAATATATGACGAGTATAACATAAGAATTTTATTTAATAACCATATTAATTTCGTCAAGAACTTTCTTTCGCGTATATATATATATATATATATATATATATATATCAAAATCAAGTACGGAAATTATTTTGATTGCAACACAAATATTTATGTATTAAAATGTCAAACTACTATAAAAACGACTTGCAAAGTTTATACAGATTAAATAACGGTTCAAAATATTACAGGTTTGAATGTATTGGACGTTTGCATTAAAAGAAATATTTTATTTAATAACATTGATAACATCTCACAATGATATTGCATTGAACAATGCACATTATGGAAAAACATATGTAGTAGCATTTGTATTACCTAATTAATGTATTTTTTTAAAAAATAAGACGGGAATGATTTTAGGTAACGAGTACCCATTTATTGATATTATGATGTGAATTTTTCTACGTTTATTAACATCTCATTAATAATGCCGTTAGTGTAGATTGGCCTAAAAAAATCCGTACTCTGTCATTTACCTATTAAGGTGGCCTGTAATAAGACGGTTGTCGACGTAGGACAGAGAAACTGATTCAGATCTGTCAGTAAATCTCTTATCAAATTTAAAGGATAGATATTTACTGTAATAGAATTGACGAAACTTCTATTGAGCTGTTTTCCTTTTATGTCAGTTATTTTATACCATTTTCTTATCGTTTTCATAAAACTGATTTTAAATATATACAGAATTTATAATAAAATATGAACGTAAAAAGGCCTAAATTCAGAAAACAAAATTTACATATTCAAGTATGTAACAGTAACCACTGTAATTGTCACTTATAAAAGAGCAATGGTGGTCTGAAATGAAAAACATGACATTAATGTATGTAAAACATAAATAAATTTTTATCTTGAACACATGTTGGTTGCATAAAACGCTACAATCCATAATCGTAGCTGCATTGTTTATCTAATTTAACATTTTATCCCATCGCTCATCAGCGCTGGACGACCGGGCGCGTTTCATGTCACATTAATGTCGTATCTCGATATGTTATGAGATTGGCCTGATTATTTACGCAGCTGTGTGCTTTATTTTAAATAACAAACAAGGCTAATTCGTTATAAATCTGTTGTTTTTGGACATTTGTTCCTAAGCACATGTTTTGTGGAAGGTAATAAAGGGAAATATAATTTCTCTGAGGGTTGTACACAGTGACCTAATTCAATTACCAGTCCTTATAATTGTTTATATAATTATAATATAATTTAAAATTAAATAGAAAAGGAAAACAATACACAAAACAGAAGTTAATAAACAACGACTACAACGCATGTATGAAGATCGATAATCACCAGAAAAAGAATTATTTACCGGGAACTGAAGGTAACACATTCCTGGGGACCAAAAATATATATATATATCATCAAAACGAAACAAATGGAAAGTTTTAGGGAGGTCTATTGCAAATTAAGTCTGTAGTTCATAACACCCTCAACTGATATAGAACTACTAACTACAAAATTGTACAATTTAAATATGTGCAAATTTCAAAATGTGCAGATGTGGCGAAGCCGCCAACTTACAAACTTAAGTTTCTCTAAATCTCCCTTTCCGAGTAAAGAATGAAGAAGAAGACATTATATGAATCCAAAACAAGCTGCAAGTGTCAAATAGTAGTTAGGTTCATCGCTGCCTGCAGCAATATGAGAAAAAAGATAAATATCAAATTACTGATATAATGGCAAATTGATGACGCACAGTAGAAAAAATCAGTGGCGAAGAGAGACCTCCGCTAGACTTGCCCTTCCATAAAAAAAAAATAATAATAATAAAAAATAAGTTTTTTTTTTTTTAATTTAAAAAAGTTTTAGGTAAATCTTCAAAAACGCATCAAATTATGTTCTATACAAATTTTTGTCCAAGGTTTGGTCAACTAGATTCGAATTTTTTAAAATTTTAAAGTTTAATAACTTCCGTTCCCGGTTTCGGATTTGCATAAAAAACAATAGGGTTCTTCTCAATTAACAGGAGAATTTTTTAGTACCAGAACGAACTCTCTAAGTTAAACCGTTCTTGAGTTATCGTGTATACACACACACAGACACATACACATACTTCGGAAATAGGTTTTTTGGATTCCCTGGACCATGAAACGTGGTCATCAGTCAAAATCTCGACATCAAAAATTTTCGCGATTACAATACTTGCCCCTTATAAATTAAGGTCGGGCAAGTAATAAACGGGTGGCCTGCGTCTAATATTGAACCATTAGAGCAGAGGTTCTCAAACTTTTTTAGGTGATGGTACCCTTATACAAAATACGAAAAAATCAAGGCACTCTTCTATTATTTCTCCGTATTTATTATATGGAGTTCGCGGCACCCCTATCATATATTCACGGCACCTTGGGGAGTCACGGCATCCAGTTTGAAAGCCACTGCATAAGAGGTTCGATGATATTCGTGACGTTAGCGTCAGGATGCCCAGAAATTCGGTCTGTTGTCAATATTTTTGTCCTGCATCGAAAGCACCTTCTTACGTGGGAATGTGTTCCCATTTGCAATATCCAAGAATTTACGATTTGCTATTATATTATTATTTTACTGTTATCATTTTATTATAGTATTAGCTGCTCCATTCGGCTTCTCTCGGGGACAATTTGTTATAATTGATCTTTTTGTGAACATGCGAAAGGCCAGGATTAAACTGAGCAGGATTACTTATATGAGCGCCTCTTTATAAACAATGTTTGTAAAAATTCTTTGAATTCTGATTATTGTATAAATTGTCGAACTTTGCCGCTGATGAAACCTATGGTATAGGTGATAATTTCAAGAAAATGCGTCAAATATGAACGGAAAATATGGATTTAATTTGCCCGCGCGCACAAAAATCAAAAATTTTGCAACTACTGAAACGATTGTAGTAAAGCATAGCCGAAAACCTGACCAGATGAATTAACTACAGTTAAAAAAAAAAAAAATTATTAAAATCGGGTCAACAGTTCTCGAGTGAAAAGGACACATACGGACAGTAAGACAGACAGACCAGACATACAGATAAACAGAGACGTTACCTTTTTATACTTAGAGATTTGTTCATTAAAATTAGATGTCAAAGGTTATTTTAAATTTCACTCTCATTCAGTATGATTAGCAGCGTTATTTATTCAGCAGTGAGTAAACACTATCCACCAGCAGGTGAAGGGAGAGACACAGACATGCATATCTACTTTAATTCGCTCTAATAGCCTTAATAGTAATCGTTTAATTTAAGTCGATTATGACACTGACAATCATACGATTATGACAATTTCAAAATTATTGTTCTTAACTCTTATTTCAGGAGCATGAATCTTGCTAATCCACCTTATTTTGTTAAAAACTTTTGCCTACAAAAAGGACTAATACGACATCGAACAACACTAAAAATTGAAACAAATCTGCTTCGTGCCTATAGTTCAACTACATGTACTTGGCTGGATTATAGTAATTTGGTAATATCCTTTGCATATAAATGGCACTAAATTAATACTAAACGACACCAGTTATTACTTACTTACTTACTTACTTAATCCTAAGCCTTTCTACCTCTTCCGGTGGTCTTTTCCATATTTCTCTCCAGACTTTCCTATTTGAAGTGGTGGTTTTGATATCTGTCCATCTGACTCCTCGTCTCTCTGACGCTTGTTTCACTTCGTCCTTCCAGGTATTAATTGGTCGTCCTTTTCTTCTTTTTTCTATCGCCTTCGCTTCATAGACTGCTTTAGCTGTTCTTTCATCTCCCATCCTTTGTACATGTTCTAGCCGTCACACTTCTTATATAAGCCATTCAACTGGTTTCGTCTGCAATTGTTCCCTGATCGTCACGTTTCTAATCTGGTCCATCTTTGTCTTTCCCGCTATTTTCCTTAAAAATCTCATTTCTGTACTTCTAATTTTACTTTGGTGCTTTATCGTAGTAGTCCACGATTCACTGGCATATGTGAGTATTGGCACCGTTATCCTTTTGAATACCTCTACTTTTGCTTCTGTGGGGATCTGTTTACTTCCAATAAATCTGCCTCTCATGGCATTAAATAGCCTTCCTGTTCTTCCTATTATTTCCATTATTTCGTCATTCGGGTCTCCATCTGTATTTATTGTTGCTCCCAAGTATTTGTACTTGTTCACTTGTTCTAAGTTTATGTCTTCTATTTTTATACAGTGTGTTTTGTTCTTTCCATTTATTATTATTGTCTTTGTCTTATCAATTTGTCTATCACCATATTCTTTTTCAAATTATTACTAAATGATCAAAACTTATTAAATCAAAAAATAAATCTATTTCTTAAATATGGACTAGCTACTTGAAATTGGCTAAATATTTGTTTTTTATTAACAACATTTAAAGAAATAGCTCACTAAACTTAAAGTACACGGCACTAAATACCGTATTAATGCCGACTTAGCAATTTAGATAAAAATAGTTTATAAACATCTTGGGTTCGAATCCCGGTCCATATATAGATGGAACAATTTTCTGTATTTCGTTAGTCCTGAGGCTCTCCGACAATTTCTACATCCTGGTCTGTCTGGAACTAGATTTTCATTTTTTCTAGCTTATCAATACTCACTTGCACGTACTTCGTAAAATTATTATAGAAGCATATTTTTAGTCAAACCAACAAGTTAAAACTTGGTACAAAAGTAGGATAAGGACGTAGCTTTTAGACGCTATTTAGTTTTTGTAGATAGTTTTGTAGTTTTTTAATTTAGTAGATTTGATTCAATACACAGCAACGCTTTACAAATTCATCAGAACAAACAAATCTGAAGAAAGATAATATTATGGGTATTCTCGTACTTCTCGTAAAAAATAAATATTCGTAAAATTAGACCTTAATATTTAAATCAGGGTTAATTAGCGTCAGATAAATCCGGAATAATATTATTCACCCTTTTAACAAAAATTCATGTTTCCTAAATAATTTACTAAAAGTTCAAATGTCATATAAAAATATCAACAAATCATTTCTTAAACATGAAAATTATAGATGTTATCATATTTCTTAAAAAGTTTCAATTTATAATTCAAACTAGAGACCCCCCCGCAAAGGAAGTAATAAATAAGTACTGCATTTAAATATTGGAAGGAAGTGCGTGAGTAACTCGCGTGACCACTGGTTTGTACTACATTTAAAATTCCCCATTTAATCTTATTTTATATATTTTTTAATCGCAGACTCCATATCCCGATATAAAGAAATAATTAAATAGAAGGGGGAGGGAGTAATGGCACGTTTATGAGAACAATGCGATAGTAATTACAGGTTGTATTTAGATTTACAATACAAAATGGCGTGCGTTACATATTGTTGAAAACATTGTATTCTTTTAAGTATGGCTTATTAAAATGTATGAGTAAAACACAAGGAATTATGCATATATATACAAATGAGTGTTCTACAACTGTTGTTTCTGGTATTCTCTTTGCTTATCCATCCTATGCATTCATAGATCTTTGTCTAGATGTCGTGCTTCCATTACTTTTTAAATGTCGTGCCTCCATCGCTTTTTGAATATCATCCATCGACGTATTGACAGCCTTTTCTTTTTCTGTCCTGTGGTATTTTTCTGGGTCATCTCTTGTCATTCATTTGTTTGATATATCCGTTCCAACAGATAGCTGTTTATCATCTACTCTTTCCACGATACTGTCATGGGCTCCCACAGAATTTTTTTAAGGGGGGCCAAAATAAGGAGGTATTTTTTTAAAATCTTTTTTTATTAAATAAATTTTCATAAATACAGAATTGTAAATAGAAGACGTCTGCGATCAGGCAAATTTTCATTAATCACTTTCTATAAAATCTACTCTATTATTAGTAATTTTTCCCTGTGCACACTTAACATACTCAAACCCTATAAAGGATCCGTCATAGTTGACTTGCAGGTGGCCAATTATTGAAAATTGTCAGCCATCCAAATTATATCCATACGTTGTATACATTTTCAGTTTCGGATTTGATATATTAAAATAATATCCAAGAAAGTTGTTATCTATATTGCTCTTAGAAATGTTTTTGTCTTATTAGTATTAGGACTAGCTTCCACTTCATATTTTCGACCATAAAAGATTATAACACATGTTTTATATATTCTACTTTTACTATCAATTGACATAATTCTGTTGGGTCTGTTTTGTCTTTGAAACATCCCAATATACATCACTGGCTTTTAAAACCCTGATAGGGCTTTTGCCTCCTCAGCGATTCGCCTCCAGGCTGTACGATTCAGAGCCAGTCTGCACCAGTTGTTCCTTCCTAGTTACTGGAGGTCTTTGCAGAGCCGCAGTAAGGAAAACTTGCGCTAGGGGCAAAACTATGTTTTGGCGCCCTTAGCAAAAAAAAGGTTGTCCTCACTTCCCAAAATCCAAGTGTTGAGCAAAAAAAAGGTCCTCACCTCCTAAAATCCAAGTGATGAGCAAAAACAAAAGGTCCTCACCGTCACAATGTGGCGCTCTTTTCCTTAGTGCGCTAGGGGCCATCGCCTCCTCCGCTCCCCCCCCCCCCTTACTGTGGCTCTGGGTCTTTGAATGCACTATCCATCAGGTACGTGGTCTTCCCCTCGGCATTGCGATACTTGGCATGCTCTCAAACACTCTTTTCACATCACTGGTATTTGGCAACCTGATCATGTGCCCGTATTCTGGCGCCCGATAACATTATGTTCTCCATACAGCCTTCATATCTTTTCATTTCTCCGGATTCTCCGCATTCCATCTTTTTATACCGGACAATGCCGTCTTGTACCGGACGATGCCTTCATGGTCTAGAATAATAACTCCTGATGGAGATAAATGAGATTAGATAAGTCTTCCTCCTAGATATTCATGCCATGACTTGTTCAATTATTTGGTTATCAAGTGCAAATTTCAAATTCATAATTGAGCTTTCGATATAGTTAGCCACTGTCTTATTCGCTTTTATTTGCATGTTGTAGTATATAGATATTTTTATGTTTAGGAGGAATTTATAGAGTAAATACTATGATTATAGCTCTTTTGTCCTGCACTTACTCACAGTAAATCCATTGTAGATACAAAACATTATCTAACCCAATAGAAATTATCAGTTTCTCTTCAAAGAATATAACACAAGTCTCTATTTGCTTTACATGTAAATTTCTTCATTAACCTTTTACCAGATATCCGAACCCACTAAATTTCAATCCTTTATCATTGAATCTTGTTTATTCTGGTGCCGTGAGTTTTAAAAATCGCGTGAATTTTCTGATAGCTTTATAATGATAACAATCTTAATTACTAAATTCATTAACTGTCTCAGTTCAGTGAGTTTATTTTCAAACCCTAATGAATATAAGGATAGTAAAACAGTAAATGCCGCAGACCATAGTTAACCAACTGTGAAAATTCATGGTTACTGATTTATATGGTTCGCTACAAACAGGATTTATTCAGAGTAAAACGCAAAAACATAATTCTGAAATTGCATCTGCTCATTGTTGTAAAGATTCAATTGCATCGTAAGGTTGTAAAATAGGTCGCATATCTACAGACACCCAGATTGAACTCAAATTTACATGAACGGACATCACAAAAAACACCCATTTAATTCTTGCCCGCTCCCCTATATTTCTGATATCTATATATGCACAGTGCCTGGTTAAGTTGCTTGGGGGCCCTGGGCGGTAAATATTTTTGTATATTATTTTGTGAAGGAAATATTTACATAAAGGCCTCGGTGGGCCCCGGGTGCCTCGCTTAATCCGCCTCTGTATATGCACCCTAAAAATGTGGGTATATCGTCGTGCTAGATGAACACCCTGGGCAATTCGCCGTACAAATATCTTAGTTTTTGAATAACTTAATCACAAATCGACAGACCAAAACTTTGAACTTATATCCAGTAGAGAAACGACATTGAAATGATAATTGTTTGAGGGAAGGCAGAAGGACGTCAGTTGACAAGCAGATATCCCAAATGCTGGGTCGACGAATGAAGCCACTAGTTTGCCATACTCTACATGAATCTATATATCAGGCACAAGATAGCGAAGCGTGGGATTCAAAAATAAAGACCTTCGTGCCAACATGCTAACACCAAACTCTTCTGTAAGGCAATGGATTGAAATGAAATACAGCCAGATCGTTCACATATCTTTTATACCATTCAACTTAAGATGCAAATTTGTTATTTAACAAGTATGTTACTGGCTTCTTGGTAGGAAATCAAAATTATCAGTTTCAAATAAAATTTTGCTTTATAAGACCATACTCAAGCCCATATGGTCGTATGGACTTCAATTATGGGGATGTGCCAAACCGACCAGATTAAAAATAATACAGCGATTCCAATCAAAAACGCTTCGAGCTTTAGTGAATGCACCTTGGTACCTCTGAAATAGAATGATCCATGAAGACCTCAAAATCCCTTTCATCACGCAAGATATTCATAGAGTCAACAATGCCATGACCGACTCATTGGACATGAAAATGAACTTGTGGGTAATTTAATAAATTACCTCGACAACAGAAGGTTAAAGAGACTTTGGCCAAACAACCTACCGCAACACTGAAGACAGTGATATATAAGGAGAAACGTCACTGGATGTCTCCCTTATATGCCGACTACTTTCATCTCATTTACTTAATACTCGCAATGAAGTAGATTGTAAATTAAAAATAAATCCAAAAAAAAAAAAAAACAAAAAACAAGCATGTACAAATATAAATATATTTTTTTATTTTATAGAACACGATAACAATTATGGGCGTGTTAAGTTCCATTATTTATTAGAATTAAGCTATCAATATTTTTGGCACAGCCTTTAAAAATTCATATCGAGGTCAAATAAGGAGATGCCACCTCATCTTTGCTCTTTAATATTATACTGGAGATGGTTCTAGGAAAAGACTTAGCTACGAACTTTGGGCACAACATTTTAGAGTGTGGTAGATAACCGATTATCTCATATAAAGACGTAACATACTTGACTCAACTTACAGATATTTTTGGCCATCTCCTGCATTCAGGAATCCATTTCCAGATCTTTTTCAACCGTAAATCCCATTCCCTTTTTAAAACTGCGTATAACCCCCGGAGGTTACTAGTTTCTTATACAAAACTAACAATCTCAAATAAAATTAGTATCAACCTATACATCAAATTTTGCACCGAATTTGTATTTATCTAATATGATAGTTTTAATTGCAGAAGCATTTATTGTAAAAATATTATCGCTCAATAACTGAAAAATATACATCAGCGATATTGTTCTGTAATTTTTTAAATCTATTTGTGGGTTTCGAATAATTTTTATATTTATATAGTTTTGTGTAGAAATGTTCAAATAATACGTCAGTTTTTTTTTTCGACTTGATTACTTATAGTTAGAGCCTTCGTCAAAAAATATTATACTTAAAGATAATAGAATTCCACTTGGTACAAGTATTTTTCACGAAAAATAAATCATTTTTACCCGTAACACCAATTTTGAAAACCGCGGCAGATTCAAGAGGGCGGCAAAAATAGATTACCAAGTACAATAACTATAAGTAATTTTCACAATACAACAAAATAGCTAGAATGATATTTGTAGAATGAAGCTTTAGGTACAATTTGCCGTATCGTACGCAAATATCCGTCGATTGGTTTACAAGATGGCTTCTATAATGCAATTTGTTTATTTACAACTACCTAACAGTTTTTTCTACAATTAAAAATATCCTATTAGATAGATAAAAATTCGCTGCAAATTTTGATATATAGATTGTTATTAATTTTATTTCCGATTATTAGTTTTGTATAAGAAACTATTGAGGACTATAGGGTTGTGCGCCGCCTTAATCCGTAAAAGTCATTCTCTTTTGTGCCTATGATTTTATAGTATAATTACGAACAGGTACTCTAGTTTGTAGATACCGTCCCTTTCTAAAAAATTACATTTGCACCGCGTTCAATCTAGATTTCAGTCTCTTTGTGAGCTCCTATATTTATTTGGTCTTTTGAGCTCCTCGGTCGTCGTATAAATAATCATTACGGTCTTCTAACTTATAATGTTGTTCTACAACATAGAATTGTATTGCTGGATAACAGGACTTCCTTGCGAATTTTATAATTTGTCATCTTCGCTTTTCCTTTCTTTGATGAAGCGATGTCTAGGAATTTGAATGACTGGCAGTTTATAATGATGCCATCATCTATTAGGGTCTCGTCTTGCTAATCGACAACGGGATATTCCACCTTCTGTATAGTTACATCCATACTCTAAAATTTCAATAAGATTTATTTCTTGGTAAAATGTTGTTAAATGGGACTATTTTATTACTTTCAGGTGATTTAGCCATTGACAAAATTAAAGTAAATACTAAATGACAATAGAATTAATAAATAAATAAAACGCTCGATTAGTTTCACAAATATAAGTTTAATATTACTTTATACGCATTTCGGCAGTGGCGCCACCAATTAAAATTTCCAACGAGTTCCAATTACAAACTTATTTTTAACAAATACATTCTGTATTATATACTAAATTACGAATTATATTTTTGGTTTTAACATTTTGCTAAACCTTTAGTTTTCCTAAAACTGCTACTTCAATTCTTGAGATAATGCGAAAGAAAAAACATTAGAAGTAGCTAGTGTTTGACAAGGTACTTTCTGATATAAAGTTTGTTCTTTACTTTTAGGATTATTTTTAACGTGACTCTAACAATAGAAGCTCTTTTAAAAATCTTATAGTGTCTGGTTACAGTTTGAAAGACTAGGGTTCTAACTTAGAAGGCTAAACTTCTCTTTTTTCTTTCTTTACAATTAGGATTTCTTTAAAACTGTTTTACTTGCTTTTCCAAGATCACATTACTGGCTTTTGATAAGAATTATAAAGCAAATATGTTTATTTCTTTTTACAAATTTCATTTTGAAAAATCCAGTTTGTTAAAATGGCAAACTAGTTAAATACAAACAAAATGTATGAAACAGCCCGAACGTCAAATGAGTATACTCCAAAAAGTAGACAATTTCAAAACAAAATCAAAAAACAAAAAATCATAAAACAACAACAAAATAAAACTGGAAAAATTTGGAGTTCGAGTTTGACAATAATGACCACAAACATGAGGAAATGCACGTATTAGTTTTGCTGCAAGCAAGTTTGACACAAACCGAATATGAATGTCGCTATCATAGAAGTGCAACAGATAATTGTATGAATGAAAAGTGAGAAATATTAAATCAAATTCGTTTAAAAAAAGCAATTTTTATTTCTTGTTTCTTCATGATCTATTAAGTTATTTTTAATCATCACTTCTTAACGATACGTAAAACTCCACAGATTATAAATTTCTTATACAAAACTAACTAAAATAAAATGTATAACAATCTATACATAAAAAATTCCAGAAAATATTTATCTATCTAAAGTGGGTTTTACACGATTCAATTAATTGATCAATTATGAATAGAACAAGTTCTATTTTTCATCAATTTTTCATCAATTATTTAGGGAATTCTAGGTATATTTTTATCTGTTAAGATATTGCCAACTGTTTAGTTGTAGCATAAACTCCAAATATATATTTTATGTTTCGTTTTCAAATTTGACATAACCTCGAACGTTCTAATTTACCATCATCTAGGTTATTTCTTTTGTTTTTGTTTACAGCTCGTAACTTTGTGAAGATTTTTTCAATATTTTCATTCTGATAAATATATCAACATATTTTGCAGATGGCAATGTAAAAGTTTTCAAAAAAATTGATAAATAAATTGATGGGGTGTAAATACGGGTACAGCCACTAGTATTAGATATCAGACAAGACGTTCTGTAATATTTTAAATATATCTGAGGGTTTCAAATATGTTTTATATTTGTATAGTTTTTTGTAGAAATAAAAAAGTTTAAGTGGCAGCCACCATTTTTTTTCAAAATTTTTTCGTCTGCCATACCCTGTTAATATGCCTACTGTGTAAGAAGCCTAAAGAAACGCTGCAATAACGTATTGACTACGCTGAATAAGAAAAGTAAACATTATATATTCTTATTGGTGGGCCGCATTATATCGTTCTATGGACCGCATTCGTCCCACAATCCATGTTTTTTTTTTCGACAAACCTTCGTGGAAAATTTCGCTACTTGATTCGACTTGATACACGTGTGACGTGTGTACAGAAATTTATTCATTTTTACCAACCTTTTTATCACTTATATTAAGAACCGCTTCAAGATAGCTGCAAAAATAAAACAGTACAATAACTATAAGTAATTTTCACAATAGAACAATATGGCTACAAACAGATTTGTAGCTTGAGGTACAATTTGCTCCATGGTACGCAAATACACGTCGATTGGTTTATAAGATGGCGTTTATAATGCAATTTGTTTATTTACAATTACATAATATTTTTTTTTACATGTCTTATTAGATAGCTAAAACTTCGCTGCAATTTTATTTTTTATATAGATTGTTACTTACATTATTTCAGATTGGTAGTTTTGTATAAGAAGCTAGTGATAACTATACCGTTGTGCCTCCGCTTAAAGGAGATTTTCGTATACGCCGGTAAATGCGGTATTTGAAAGTAAATTATTGTGTTTATAAATTCTAAGAAATTAATTAATTAAAATTGTTAGGTTCAGTTTTCCGTACATAAATAATTCACAAATCTCCACGACATAAAGCTTACGAAAAGGGTGATTAACTGTTTCCAAGGTAACAGGAGATTTCAGCGTTCCTTTGCGTTAACAAGACGCCTAATCCAGCCGCCATAATTCATACCCGCAATACCCCATCCGCAACACACCAAAAATTAAATTATCGTATCGATTACACTCCAAAATATAAAACGCTATTAAAATGAATTAGTTTTGTAGTTGTTCTCCCGTGAAATGGCTCTAAGGAAATACTGTGGGGTGTTTTGTTAACTTTGTCTGCGCCTGGAAAGTTGGCAACCACACTTACTGTACGGGTCTGCGGGTAACATAACTAGTGACGCTTTAGTTAGAATGCATTAATTTAGGTTTAGAAGTTTTAATCGACAGTAAGAGATAAGAAGAAATTGTTAATTGTTTGGTAAAGATAAAAGAAAATGGAATTATTTTATTTTATTTACAACTAGTGGTGAGAAATCAAGCCAGTGCCTGATTACTATAGGTAAACCTTTTTAAGATAGCAGTGCCAAGGCGGTAAAATTGAAATTAATCTAATAGACAATAACAACTTTTTGATCTATTATATTCGGACTATCATATATCTAATTACAATTTGTCTATTATACACGATTGAACAATGCCTAAGGGCCCAAGATATATAGGGGTCCAAAGAGAAGGAAGGTCCAGAATATTTGATCACTTGGGTTTCTTTTTATTTTATTCTTCTGTGAATTGGGTTTCATTTTTTTGTCGTTCGGTGAATGGACTGTGCTGAGGTCTAGCGGTTTGAAGAATTTGTGTTTTTGAAGTATAAATTAAGTTTCCAAAGTAAGAAAATGTTTTACTTCTACAAGGCGATATTTATTTATTAAAATTCTTATTTTATACATTATTATTTAATAGTTCATTATATATACAAAACAATATTACTTTGCAGGTAAATTTTGAAATATTTACGTTAATTCTCGTTGTTATGGTAAGTCTGTTGCTAGCAAAAGATCTGTCTGCCAGTTCTAAATGGCTTGAAAGAACAACAAGGTTTTCTTATTTTATTCACTATTGTGATTCATTTTCATTGTTCAGAAAAAGAAAAAAATTGCATTTATTATTAGAACTGTAATGGCTGCAATCTATATATTTAAGATATTTCGATTTTCGTATTATTTAATTACGTAACCTCTAAATACATCTTCTAATCCTTATGCATATGTTTATAAAAAACATATTCAATAATATAAAGTATCTGAACTATATAGATTAGTGTGTATTGCCAAAGATATGTAGTTTTTAGGGTTTTGTAGGTATGACCAAAAAACCCTTATACCGTCATTTTGTCGTCTGTCTGTCTGTCTGTTCGGTAAAAATTGTAGCCAAACGGCTAAACCTAAAGAGTTGAAATTTGGCATGCTTATACAACTCTTTGACCCGCATATAGGAAAAATACTAAAACATCTAAAAAACATACCCCCCTAAAAATATAAACAAATATGTGCTCATCGAAAACAAAAATATTTTTTTTAAATTTTGATTAGGGTATCAAATGAAAGCTCTTAGTACGTGGATTAACGATCAAATTTTTATTTTTGCAAAATAAATTATTTTGATGCGATTTTTGCAAAAATTGTGCAAAAAAATTTTTGTCCCACACCCTGTAGCCCACATGTTTTAAACTAAAAATCTAAAAAAAATTTAAGTAATGTATATTGGTGTGAACCGAAATAGTACAACAGGAATTTTTGATCAGATTATGTTTTCGGAAAATAACGCATTTTTTGTGGTTTTTGGTTCACAAAGTACAAAAGTTATACCAATGTAAGACACTCACATGCAAGGCGTGTGATAGCGTAATGGGTTAGAGCACTGGTGTCGTAAGCTAAAATGCGCTAGAAACGAAGGGTTTCGAGTTCGAGTACGGAGTCAATTTTATTTTTTCTGTTTTTTTTTTGCATTTTTATTATGTTGAAATTATTTTGTCAAAATTCTAGTTATATTTTGACAAATGTTGTATTTAATTTTTAAGAGCGTAAATTTAATAACCAGTCTTATTATATGATTAACAGACGATAAATTATTTTAAAAATATCGTTCATTTTGCCGTGATTACTACAAAGTAAAATTTGTCCTACACACTCAGCATACCGCCTTTACTTATTATATACCTGCGAAACCCTGAAATGTGTGAATATTCACACTTCACATCAATTTTTTTACTACAAAGTAATGACACATGTATTTTTAATCATAAAAAAAATCCAGAGGAAATCGTTGTTAACTAGCAGCAAAATATGTGACGTCACACTAATATGGTCTATTAGGATTCCTTTTTTTTTTGCTTGGAGTCCTGTTACAAATTTCGCTTGAGGGACTAAAATTTCAAGTTACAACATTGTACCAAACTGTCATTAATCGGATCTCAAAAAAATAAAATAATAATAAATAAATAAATATGATTTGGATTTTTGTTCTACACCAGTGAGTCTCAAAGTGGTGTTCTCCGATGAACTCCGCGTGGTCTCTGATGGTATCCGCGGGCCCGTACCGTTCCCCAATCCCTCAATCGCCGATCCACAGCGAGTTATGAGGAAATATATTAGGTTGATAAGAAAGTAAAATCTTATAACTCGTCTACAATATTAGTTAAAATTTCA
Organism: Liopterus haemorrhoidalis; assembly: GCA_963971575.1. Taxonomy (NCBI): domain Eukaryota; kingdom Metazoa; phylum Arthropoda; class Insecta; order Coleoptera; family Dytiscidae; genus Liopterus; species Liopterus haemorrhoidalis. The sequence goes on along the minus strand of OZ020612.1, from coordinate 15,810,269 downwards.
AAAGATTTATTAAAAGTAGTTATTGTTTGAGATTTAGAGAATATCTAATGTTGATTTATTAGTAATGAATATTAAAAAAATCCATGTGATTAAAAATTTTAAAACAATCAAAATAATAAAAATCGACGAGGTTCGACTAAACGCATCTGGGTCATTGTCTGTTATTTCAGTTTAACGAAGATTAAAACGCAGTAGTTCCTACGACAGATATTTATATTGTGCATATACAGTTAAATTTTCGGTGTCAAAGATGGTTAAAAAATGTGGCACTAATAACCGTAGCCAATAATCCGCGCTCTGGACGGTATCGATTTAGAGGCCTTAAAAGCTCTTGTTGAAGCAATTACTCGACTAACAACCATAGAATTGGCAGAACAGCTTCAAACCTCTCACCGTCGAAACGCATCTTCGGGAACTAGGAAAGGTATCCAAGTGTGAAGTGTGGGTAACGCTTAAACGCATTCCGCGAGAGTAACTAATTAACTAAAAAATGTAAAGCTTGCATCATTCGATTTTCATTTAATACGAAACCAAAACTGCAATTGAAATACCAGGTGATCAATACTGATTGTCTTGGCCGGCCGTTGTACTTTTTAGCATACTAGCCTTCTCTCTCCAGGTTGATAATGCAAGCTACTTGCGTACATACTTGACTTGTTTGGACACGTTTTAACTAAGTAGCAAATTCTTGCATTACGTGAAAAACGTAAACTTATAAATTCAATCTCATCCTTTCCAATAACTGCCTGAGACAACACATTTTTTAAATTCAGACTAAAATTTAATAGCTGAACAACAAAACTGTCAATTGCCAATGAATAATCCAGCAAATGAGCTTACCAGAATTACCTGCCCAAATGTGAACAACACTAGTCTGATTACTTGCTTACGAAAAACCCAAGCAAAGTATCCTGCCTATTTGGCTTGCCTCTCTACTTGCATAATGTAAACCTAATACATTTATATTTTCGAAAATTCATTTGTAACGGATCTATTGGAGCATACTAGCAATCTTCTTCGTTATAATTTGGTAAACAATTATTATGTGGTTAATAATTCGCTAAATTGCAACTGGTAATGTTTAAACCACCGACTTGTGAATTTTCAAGGATTTTAGCAAATGGTTCGTGCGTGGGTCCAGCGCAACATAACTCTAATTATTAAGACTTGTACAAATGAAATTTTTATAATACGAGATAAAAGAATTTCATTTTTAAATGTAAAAAAATATAGCCGGAAGTAAGAATACATATGATTAAAGAATAAACAAATAATGAAAAATATGTTTATTTTTTCTTTGTTGTTTGTTTTATAACATTAAAAAATATATCTTTTATTTTGGTGCACAATTAACGTTAATGTATTTTGAATATCAAACTCTACTGGAGCATAAGACCTGTACAATATATTACGTTCTTTACATCTGATAGTTGTTTTAAGGTTAAGTTATGTTAGTGTAAAATATGGTACACGGTGTCTCAAAAGAAATTTTATATTTATTTAGCTTACTGCGTGAACGCAACGTATCCGAGGGGCGCGGGGGTTATGTCAATCGGTAGCCTGGCTCTTGGGAATTCAGTCGCTATGGAGCGTTTCTCGGGAGCAGACCGCGCGTTATGCGTGCGAGAGTTTTACAAAAACGGTGATTCGGCGACTGTAGCGCGTAGAAAATTCTGCAGTATTCGAGGTTTTCGCCACTTAAATGATGCGCCAAGCATTCCTCTCATTCGACATTGGGTTAAAAAGTTTGAAGAGACTGGTACAACGCTGGATAAATCAAAATCCGGGCGACCTAGGTCATCAAGAACGGTAGAAAACGTGGAGAATGTTAATCAGTCTGTTCGTGACGACCCGAACCTTTCAATTCGGAAGCGCGCAAGTGCTTTAAATGTGCATAGATCATCATTACATCGCATTATGCACAAAGACCTAAAGCTGCACCCCTACAAAATTCAATTGGTGCAAGAATTAAAGCCCCAAGATGCCAGTCAGAGGCAATTTTCTCAGGCAAATTGATCTCCCGGAGAGGTGACATAAATTGGCCTCCACGCAGTCCAGATTTAACCCCTATGGACTTTTTCCTATGGGGTTATCTTAAATCTAAAGTTTACGCCAATAAACCGACTTCACTGGCGCATTTGAAAGAAAATATCCGTCACGAAATGGCAGCCATCCCTGAGTCCACCTGCCGAGACGTCATAAGTAATTTTACTGTTCGATTAAATGAGTGCCGAGAACGCGAGGGTCTACATTTAGACGATATTATTTTTAAGAAATAAATCCCCAAAAAGTGTATTTTAATAATTAATAAACATTTTTTCTATATACGGCTTACTTTTTTTTTAATCGATCCACTAAATATGAAATTTCTTTTGAGACACCTTGTAGAAGCCCCCAATGGTTCAAATTATGTGTAAAATACTTCTTTTATTACTCTTATGAAATGTATTGATTGGTCTATAATTATAGATGTGTTGCATTATTATAATAAATGTATTGATAAGTCTATAAGCACAATTGTTTAATAGTTGTCAAAAATGTAATCTAAAGTATATTATTTAAAAATAATATGTTGATGATAACGATTATAGATAATAAACATTTTACGAACGGATTTCCGATCTTTCACTTGCAAAACTGGTGTGTATATGAACTCTTGCTGAAGCCTATAAGTCTGAGTGATTGTATAAAATTGAATTAAGCACTCCACTCTTCTTCATTGTAAGCACCGAGAAAACTCTAGGTCTATTTCTTTTCTCTCTTTACCTCGAGGTGTTTTCTTTACTCTCGAGGTCTATTTTGGTAAAATAGGTCCATACTTTGCTTCTGGGTGGTAACATTATTAATTAAAATCCAAAAATAATCAATAACATTTCATAACATCAAACGTAGCGAAAAAAGGCGCCAAACGCCAGCAACTTCTAAACCGTTCAAAGCATGTTTCTTGACATACTATGTCCTGCGCCATTGCGATTGCGTACCTCGCGCTACCAGTTTTTACGAGTACAATTTTTAGAAGTGTTTCATACTGAAAAAAAAAAAAAAAAAAATCGCAGAAATATTTATATGTGTATAAATAAAAATTTTACGATATTGTTTTAACAAAAAAAAAGATACGATACGATACCGGATCAAATGTACTGATATTAATAAAGTATCGGCAGATTAGTATCGAGACTAAAATCGCGATATCGAATAAAAATAGCGATACAGGGGGTTTATTCTGTAACTTCTCGACAGTCACATGCACAGTATCGTGTTGCCTATGCACATTACACTGTCATCGTATAGTGTTTCTTTGTGTTTGAAAGTGTCGAAAATAAATGTGGCCATTTTGAAATTTTGACGTACTGTCACAGAATAAACTTTGAGGTTATTAGACAGTATATACAATGAACATATATGTACATAACACATTATATACAGTGATATTAGTTAATATTGTCATGTTACAAATCTGGCCAGGTATACCTACTAAAAGATAGGACATATTCTGACCTGAATTTTTTCTGCCCCGTAACAGTTAATATAATTTGTATAAAATAACTCTAATAATAATTATTGTAGCAGGATTTTGTGCAAACGTCCCTTCCAGCAGGTATTATTCAAAAGGTTGACTTGTTTCTCTTAATTCATGACGTCATGCTAATCCTTCATATAAATTTGGAATTTCCATAAATAACCCCCTAAATAAATCCCCTAAATAACATTTACTCAATTAATACATACTCTACCCCCTACAAAAAATTGTGCAAAACCGCACGACGGTATATTTAGATTAATTTTGTTTTTGTTTTTATGGTTTTATTAGGATTTTTATTTTATAATATATTTTATGACATGTATTTTATTTTTATTTTATAAATTAAAATATTCATTGACATATCCTCTTGTCTCTTCCTCTTCCAATTCATCCAATATTTCAAATATAATAAGTCCTTCGGCCATAACTACAACATTTAAGATAAAAAAACAACAAAAATATACATATTTCGATATATAAAACACATTTTAAATCATACTAACCTCAAAATAAGTAAATCAATATATTCAAACTAAACGTAAACAACTTTCAAAAGTCTAAAAACAATATCTCTTTCCAAAAACGACACGTTCGTACGTGTCGTCCCAAAATCAACACAATACTGCACTATCACACAATAAGTGCACTATCGATAAGTTACAGAATACCAACGCGACGTGTTGAAAATTGGCACTTTCAACACGATACTGTAAAAGCGATTGTCGAAATGCTTACAGAATAGACCCCCTGATATCATTTCATGTTCCGATACTATTGGAACATCCCTAATTGTAGGTCTTCACGTGCCTGGTAGACGGCCAACATTTCTTTTGCCTTAGGGATTACAGTCAAGTACTCTCATGATGACCTTGTAAATGCGTTTTAAAGAGGGCCACTTTATTCATACTTTCACTTCTAAATTTAATTAAAAATTGGTTGCTTGGCCATAAATCCTTATTTGACATTACTTGCTGCCAGAATATACGACAGATTTTATGAAATCATCTCTTAACGAACGAAATATCTTTTGTATAGTGAATGTGTACTTTAAAATTTTGCATGCTTAGAACAGAACAACTTTTTTGTTGGAGTTAAGCAGACGTAATATTTTTTTATCCTGCTCAAGTGTTTGGAGTTCCATTCAAACTTTAAAGTATAGTTTTGTTTTAAACATGATTTATAAATGCAAATTACCTCCTCACTATTTCCAGTCCTTACAGTGTAATATTAAAGTTTTGTATGTCAGGAGCATACGTCAATTTATTCCAGAAGTTAAAATGCTAATAAATAATTCAGCATAAAATTTCACCTGGGAATATTCTTGTAAATACCTGTTTATTTACAAAATTCACAAAACAGTACATATGCAAATTTTTACTTTGTTTATCAAAACATAATTCATACCAGTGACAGGATAAATTTTGCATAATTTTGCATCAAAATGAGTATAAATATTAAAATCTTAATACTAACTTTTACACCTCACTAGATTAATAATTCAAAAGTTACTATGGCTCACAGGGTGAGATTAAAACAGTTTTCCAAGCGGCGTCATATTTAAACAGCGGCATTAACAGAGAAAACTTTTAGGAGAAACTTCACAGTTTTCAAAATAACAAAGCATTCTGTTGCCAGTTTTGAATAGAATTAAAATTTTCAGGTAGTATTATTAGTCTAATGCTGAGTTGCGTGCTCCGTGGTAAGATGATTGCATGCGGAGTACATGGAAGCGGGTTCAAATCACGCACTCTTTTGTCATCATGAGCTGTAAGAGAGCCATCTAGTGACTCACTTTGGCCCGATGACAAAAAAGTTGAGTGTCTCAAATAAGTAAATAATTTGACTATAATATTAACATACTTCATTCGTACTTACTCTGTCCATCCCTCAAAATCTAGGTCCCCCTCACATTATGAGTTTCCAAGACTTGTGAGCGGATCAAGTCTGGACTCCCCCCAGGTTCACTGACTGGTTGCTATGATTTTTAGGAAGGATACATCGCCCAACTGTAAAATATAATTTCACACCCTCTTAAACTGTCCGTCTTGTAAATATATTAAAATTCACAATTTATTAGTCATAACGCAGATAAGTACTTCATTAGAAAATTAACCCAAAACAAATATTTATATTTCAAGACAGAGATGAATAGATTTTCCCATATTCCTCAGAATTAGGGACGCATTTTTTTAATGTAAAAGGACAACACGGAGCATCGTGGAATGTGTTCACTACATAAAATGATAACTTTTTCAACGATCTCTTAGCAAAGGATAGATCTATAGACATATTCAATACAAGTTATGAAGGTTGTATTAAACATGATATAGCGAATGCCCACCGTAGTATCAATCTAAAGCCAACATGTAGGTTCTTACATACGCAATTCTGTGTAATACTAAATTTGATAATGAATTTCTTTTCGTGTTAATGAATGTCTTGTTTTGATAATGAATTTTTTTAATACAGCATTCAATAATGTATTAGTAATTTTCGTCTTACAATGATTGTTCCCTAGCTGTACATAACGCATTCCATCTTAACTCGGATATTTTTGACACAGACGTTTGAATACGCAAGAGGAACATGTTTTGCTCATAAGAAACTAATAAACACTTTGCAGTTATATACGTGATCAATTTTTCTACCTGCTTTGCTATTTTAATTGGAGGTTATCAGGCTGCACATGTCTTTTGTATACAACAAAGCAAGATTTGAGAATAGTATCTGCACCTACAGAAATTATAATTCCAACAATAAATAAAAGACCATTCAGTTTCGTATCTTGTTTATTGATCATCCCTCTTAATTTTATATATTTTGAAATGCCAATTTATTGCAAATGTTTAAGTGTTTTTTACGTACAAAAATATCCTTGTTTGACCTCAAAACCTCTGGTTTTCCAAAATAGTTATGTTGGTAAAATAACTATTATGTTAGTATATTTGAAAAAAATAACTAGATAGCGGTATTAACATAATTCTCTTTAAAATCCCATAAAAGAAATATTTTAGTTCAAACACAACAGTGTAATATAGTAAAAAATAAACAAATATTTTCCATAAACATGTTACAACTCGTTTAGATAGTAAACTATTACATTTTTCCTAAAATGTTGGCAACATGTCCATGTAATCATGTACCCTACTTGGCTATTCTCCAACTAATACACCATTTTAGCATAAAACGCGAACATATCCTCAATTTATAACTTGCATGTATATAGAAGTTAAGTCCCCTGTTAGTTTTCTGATTATCAAAGCTGTATATCAAAATGGATTCAATCGGTTGTAAGCGATGGAGGTCAAAACCACACCGTAAATTTAAGCGAGGGTTTTCCGTTAGCGGTTATGAAAATGGGTAGGGGAGTTACTAGTTTTTGATATCACGGCAGTTAGTGTAATGTATGGCTTTTCAGATTAAGGAATATATTGATCAGGAAATGTATAAATACGAGCGCATAAAATCGGGGAAATATGAACTACAATACCCGCTTACTAAGATTTGAATGAAATAAACCAGCATGCATTAACTGCATATATGTGTAGCAGTTATCAAGTAGCTTCAATGAAGTATGAATTATTTGGTTACCAAAAAATATATGAATTATGATTTTTATGTTTTTGTAAAAAACTAAAAACATAAAATGAAATATTATATATTTCCCAATTCTTATATTGTAAGACTCTTGCTATGTTGAAGACTTACAATTGGTGACCCCGACGTGATATGAACACGCAACCTTCTGGTATAATTAAAGTTAACACTTGTGGATCATTTTCCAATATTTTAACCTGCATAGATCGTTTCACAAGGTGGCCGGAAGCATTTCCTCCATCTAATACTAGTTCTGAATGTGTAGTTCAAATTCTTGTTGAATGTTGGATATCACGTTTCGGCGTTTCATCAACGATAACTGCGGATAAAGGAAAACAATTTAACTGTCGTCTTTTTCAACTTTTAATGCAAATGATAGGGAGTACCTCCATTCGAACCACAGCTTATCACCCTTCGTCTAATGGTATTGTAGAAAGATTCCACCGAAAGCTCAAAGTATTAGAACTACCTTAAAAAGTGATGTAGAATGTAGTCCTGCAGAATTAGTTGGTACAACATTAAAATTACCTGGTCAATTCTTTACCACGCAAAATTATTATTGCTGTTTTCAAGTCTCACATATGTATTAACTATATGTATGAGATTTGATCAGATAAGACTCCAATTTAAAGCTTAATTTCCTATTAACATTCTCCTCAGTCATTTTGCATCATGGCTAAGGTGTCGTGGTCATATGAAAAAGATCTCCACAAACTGGTTCGGTAAAAAATGAAGCAATAGATCAATACGCGCTTAGTGGTCGTTTGAAAGTTCATATTGCTATGGTTCGTAAAAGTGTTGATTAAAACCCAGATACTTATGAAGACCAACTGGGTCTTTCATAAGGCACAACATGGCGTATTTTGAACAAATATTTATCGATGAAGTCTTATAAAATTCAACTGAAGCCGCAAAATCATTTACAACGTCGTAACTTCGTCAGTTGGATAGCAGAACAGCCGAGTGGTTTTTATTAAAAAATCACAAGGTGTCAAAAAATCACAATCACAAAAGTCACATTCTGACGAAGCACAACTTCAAATTGGTGATTACGTTAATAAACAAAAATGCCAAATTTGGTGAGAGAAAAACCCACGAGTAATTCAATGGAAGTTAATGCACCCGCAAAGAGTCACTGTATGGTGCGCATTTTGGTTTAGTGGTGTTATTGGTCGTACTTTTTCGAGAATAGTAGCCTGTAATCGCGAATGGGCTTCGATATCGTCAGATGATAACTGATTTTTTGAAATTGGAAGATTTGAACCGGGCCGACATGTGGCTTCAGCTGGATGGCGCTACGTGCCATACAGCTCGTGACACATTGACTTTATTGCGCGAAAAATTTCCAGGTTGCGTAATCTAGAGAAACGATGATGCCAACTGGCCGCTAAGATCGTACGATTTGACACCGTTGGACTTCTTTCTGTGGGACTTCGTGAAAGGACAGGTCTATAAAAATAATCCCAAAACAATTCCTGATTTGAAAGCTTAAATTATTCGTGTTATTCGGATCAGATAGAGCCGCACTTATCCCTAGATATTATTGAAAATTTTGATAAAAGAGACCCACTTTCAAGACTCAAGAGGTGCTCATTTTGCTGATATTATATTTCGTGTATATGTATATGCCATGCTTTCTACTTTTATTATCAATAAAACTTTTTTCCATTCAATAAGAATTTTGTATTTTATTAATCAATGGAAAAAGGCGCTTAATTTAAAAGATCCTTTACTAATGCTACTTACTTTAGTACATATCCACCTGTTATTCATGAACCGCAAATTTTTTCAAGTACCATCGGATAAGAAATTCTGGTTTACCCAAAATAATTGAAATTATGAAATCTGTGAATAGTTTTCTTTATAATATAAGTACATAGTTGTTCAGTATGACTGAATCACAATGCGATAATACATATATTATGTAGAAATTAAATATCAAAATACTGCCTCACTGGGAATCGAACCCGTCACCCTCAAGAATCTAGATTTAGAATCTAGCTCCGTAGATATGTATAAACTGTACATGATATGGAGTCACAACATGTCAACACTAATATCATATACTCAATCACATGTCTTCGTAGTCTAGTAGCTCTAGAACGAGAAAGCGAAATTCTTAGGTTGACGGCTTCGATTCCCGGTGAGTCAGTTTTCTTTATATTACAAAATATGTTATAAATTCACTTTTTACTTAAATTTTGTAAATATTCCAAGAGTTAAAATTGTAAGAGGAAATTTACTGAAATCTATTCTACGAAATTCTTTTTAAACAATTTTTTTGTGGCCATAACCGTATTTTGTTGGGTTATATGTAAATCCAGAGTCATGTATTGCCTTGTCATTTAAATTTTCCACATTTCACACCCTGTTTCGGAAAGCGAGCTTATCATACTTATGAAAATATTCTGATATTTTTCTTTTTTGGTGAATGTTAGCTGTTTATTCTTTTCCATTTCGTTTCTTTCGCTTTTTCTAGTGTTATGGTAATTTTATTTTTATGATAACTGATATAATAAATTCTTTATGCAACGATATGATCATAAGAACCCCGTAGAAAACATTGCTTTATCATAGTATAAAAATAATTTTTGTTCCATGTAAAATTGTTGATAATGTTTAATACCTAGCCTTATGCCTCCGAAAGACTATGAGATAAAATCTGCATATATTATCTGTGGAAGTATTATATAGTTATTTGACTTCTTACACCTCGTAACAGCTCTGTTATAGCAGAACTTCGAAACGTATTATTATTTGTTAGAGCAGAGTTTTTTATCTTTATGTTCTATTAAAATATAGGGTGGGGGAAGGAGCAAAATAATATACAGTAATCGCCGTTAGAACTCTTTTATTGAGATTTGAAAAGTATGGCATTGTGGGGGCATTTCTAGGATTGGTGGAAACGTCACTGTTGGCTGAATGAATTTAAGTATGTTAGTTTTACTTCATGGTACTTACTTTGAAAGGCCCTCCACATAGTGGGCTCCAAGACTGGGAGCGGAAAATAAAGTCTGAAACCCTAAAGGTCCGCCATTTAGATTCTTTAGGACAGAAATAAGGGTGTTATCGAGGTTCGTTCAATTTATTACAACTGTCCTCACAATTCCATTCCACTTCTGCTTCACTACACGTTACCACGTTTCTCAACAAAAAATGCTTGGGAGGGTCGTCCGACTTTGGTGGTTGTTTACTCACGACTCCCTGTCTCTCACAAGGTTTTCTCAGCCCTCTTCTTAAAACTAATAATTTGATCTCTGAACCCCATTTTTTATAGTTGTAAAAATAATCAGTTCTCCAATTAACAACAAAAACATTTTAACTTTTAACTTATCTTGAAGACTCGTATTTCAACCCCCAATAATTCATCTTCCCAAATAATTAATTTTGACTCTAATTACCTATGAAGTACATATCACTGAAAATATATAGTAGCCTATCAGCGTTTGTGTAAACATTTGCCCATGGTATTTAAGATAAACAATAACAATATTTTAAACAAATCATATAGTATACGACCGTAATTCTACCCATGTCTCTCAACATTTAACTAAAAATATATACGATAAAACTCAACTAATCTCTGAAGCTGTTTATTTTAAAATTGATTAGTTTTTATATTTAAATAATTTGAATATTTTTAACTAATTGAATAATTTTATTTTACATAATAATGAACTTTTATTTCTGTAATTACTGCTTCCACAGCATTTAGGATCGGTTTCTGAAAGCTTAGTAAACTATAAGCAAATGGTCAACTACGGTCACAATATAACAATCCCATAAGAAACCATAGCAACCGTTTTCAAACTATTTGGTTATAGTTAACTAAGCTTTCAGAAACCGGTCCTTAATGTTTGCCAAATGACCGCCTCTAGCTCCGGCGTAATTCCACACTCTTTCAACCATATTTTGTATGACTTTCCAAATTTCAACAACAACATCACGACTATTTTCCATAGCTCAATTGTCGGTTGGTATCAGACGTACTCAACCGTATAAGTTTCAAGTAATATATATTTTTCATATAAATTTATTTATTACGTCATATTTAACCATGAAGCTTCAGATACTTCTGTTCAACATATAATTTTTAGTTTGTTGCAGTTTTCTTAACGGTGTAAATTTAACTGCTTCAGGATACAAAAAAATTTAAAGAATTTTAATTTAAACTTAAATGAAATTTATTATTTTATAAACAAACTTCAATATAACGTGACTGCACAAGAAGAAAAAGGAAGCATTTAACTATTAAAAAATAAAAAAAAAACTAATGAGAGAACTTTTCTATAACATGTTTAAATTCATATTGACTCGACTTAATCTCAAAGGAATCTTATTTCAAGAACATGATCTTAATGAATTTATCGTTAGAAACTTTTGTGAAATCAGAGCTTTTATAAAGCATCAGAAAGTTTATCTGTTTAAAACTATGCAAGGTGTGAGTTAGTTTCATGAACTTTTCAAATAAACTTTTTGCCATTTTAGTCTGGTGAAGTCGACATTCAACTAAGGAAACTATGCATGAGAATTACTGAGAAAATCTTTACTGCATATTGTGTTTATACTTTAGGGATACATTTTAGGTTAGATTTTTTGACTTGCTGATCAAAGTATTGTTCAGTGGAGCAGCTACGAGTGATCGTTTTCACGGCATTCATTTGACCAATCTGTCCTGTGAACCTTCGTAAAAAAAAAAATAATAATTAAATATGCAAAAATATAAAGTGATAACAGAGTAATTATTTACAATGATACAAAATACTTCGGGCAGTCCACTCTGTAAGAAGTGCCATCAATAATTCTCACAGCGTGTCTTCTGTCAACAGAGGACGAGAGTCCCCCTGCTATGAGGGCCTAAGAAATCTGTGATTGAATAATTACATTAGGGTTTCAGTATTAACTGAAAGGGCTGCGTTTATTTGCAAAAGGTTCTCTGGTTATAGTTGAACAATACAATTTAATGAAATCTGATATAGTAGTTTTATTTATTTCAACAAGAACTTTGGTATTTCAAACATGAATCCTCAATAATGTTCATGTAATTTAGTATTACGTTACTCTCAATTTAAAATTTTAATTAATCCTGGATATCCAATCAATTATCCGTAATCGTAGCTAGAATAAGTACCAGGATTCTGCGTTGAAGTGCTCATCAATGGCTCTGCACGCAACTGGGACACATCTGTATCTTAATCGGGGTCAAATTGACTCTAGTAGGGAGTCCGTTAATTAATAGCGACTCCCTAACGGAGTCAGGTTGACTCCTTTTGAGGGGTTACAACTAGACCTCGCCTCACGTTCACCGATCGTCACTGGAACACAATCCGATGGATGGACCTGCTACCCGACCACGACCGACAACTCGTCTAATGCTACTTATTAATTACTCTTAGCTTTAATGACATTGTATTAATTACAGGAATTTTATTGATGTAGGGTAATTTGTATTCTTTGTATTACAATCGAATGTCCTTGAGGATAACCTAGTTTTCTAAGTACTAAATTAAGAATTGTTTGTATTCAAACTAAAATGCACTGTAATTTTATGTTTATTGATGTATGCTTCTAAGCGAGAAAGTGTTACTTGTTACATTGGATATTTCATGGAGAAATATTGAAAAAGAATTTATATTCCAAAATTCTTTGACTTTTGATTTAACTACAATAATTCAAAAGATATAGTTTTATCAAAAAAGACGAAAATATAATAAACATTTTTGAAAGAAAAATGTTGCGACATATGTATAAGGGAATTTGTATTATTGAACTATAACAGTGTTTCTCAGCCTTTTTTATTTACCTCTGTGACCCCCCCCCCCACTTTAGAGTACCTTAATCCATTATGTTTCTACTGATTTTCTACATGTTTCTTTTATAGATCTCTGTTAAAATTACTGTAACAATGTGCTAATGGAAAAATTCATGGCAATTAGTATTTGTATACAATTTCATTCAAATGATTTTTTGTTACAAAACAATGTTAAACACACACTACACAATCCGGGTGACCAGGTCTCTGGGTTTCACCCGGAGTCTTAGGGTTTCAACATCGTTTCTTCGGGGTCCGGGTTTTGTTATAAAATCTCCGGGTTATGCTAATTTTATAAAAAATTAATGTAAATGGTTTATAGCAATGGAAATAACATAGTTACAGTTCATATTTTCATGGCAAATCTCGCGTGCAGTGCCTGCGTTTATCTAACTCTTTCTATTTCCGATCACGACAGCGGTTAAAACCGATTAGCCGGATATATAAAGCCTACAGAAGTCGCCGTTGTTTGACTGTTCTGTTTCGCCAACTGCTGCACTCGGATTATCAACTGTCAGCCAGTAGTGCGAGTCAGATAGTAGCGGGTGACGGTTGACGGTCGATAGACGTTATTAATGTTTTAGGAAATAAAAGCAAAATTGAATAAAATGTAGGTACTGTATTTCCTCTTTTTTTTCTCTCTCTCTCTGGTTTTACCTAAACTGAAATCTGGTCACCCTGTACAAAATATGTTTGAGTTTGTTAGTTTTTGGCGCACAGCAACTATGACTGTTTGATCCTCCTACAGCCCATCTAAGTACTAGAATATATAATAAATAAAATAAATAAAACACAAAATAAATAAATAGAATACTCTACACATACTCAATAAAAGAAATTTTACGCGGACAATCACAAATAAATTAACAAATAAAAGTATGTTCGAAAAACTGAACAGACGCAGGGTGATGGTAAGTAGCTGTTAAGGGGCCTGTTACTATCGAAAATCACAGATCAAGATAAATAACACATTAAAATAAATTGCAAAACTACATATATAAAACAATAAATTCGATTCCCTTACGAAGAGTATCAGCTTGTCAATGAATAACCTGTTGTCGCCTCAATCAACAGACAAGTAATAGCACAGGTCTGACTTCTCCCTGAAATCCTTGAGCTGTACACACTGAGTGTAACTCAAACAAATCTATGAACCCCATGGTTTATGTCTCATTTAATCTGTCTCAACTTCATATTTTGTATGTTGTTTCATTCATGTTGCCATTTGGTTATCACCAGATGTTTCAGATGATACTTTGAGTCGTTGCCTTTAATACCAACATGTCATGGTATCCAATATAGCTCGACTCTCACATTCTGAGCATTCAGATTGGGAAGTAACAACCGGATTTTTAGTACAAGGGGGTGAACTGGGTCAGGATCTTGGATACTTGTTCAGAGCGTTCAGGGAGTGCCTCAAGATAACACTTGAATAACCTTAGGAAAGCCTACAGCTCAGCAGTGTACATACTCGATATTTGTGCAAATGGTACTGAAGCTGTTGGCGTGGGTTCGAGACAACGAAGGCACAACCAACCCTGGTTCCGGATTTTGATCCGTCACTAAAAACATTATGTATGGTGAAAAGCAGCAAAACAAGGTAAACATAAGTTGACCTGACATTGTTTGCACTATGTACGGATTACACTCTCTTTGAATTGGGAACATTTTTCACTTAACAATCTAAGCGATCCAAACAAATTTCATCTAAGAATCTTAATCAAAGTTCTTAGATTTGTTATTTTATTTGCTTTATCATGTTCCTTATTATTTGAACAAAAACTGAACACGTAGGGAGCCCTACTTTGAAAACCTTTTTCTGCTTTAATAATAATATTTCTTTCTTTTTTATTTATAATACCAAAAAATAATTTTCCGTAAAACAAAATATGTATAAACGATAACGAAAAGTATACAAAACAAAATTTTAAATATATAGCTTCAAATATGCTTTAATATTATTAAATATTTTCAGGTAATTTTATTTGGAAAATATAATATTTTAAATTCTCCAAACAATTCAAAAACAGAACAAACGGAAAGACAGAATTATAAACAACGATTAATTAAACAGTTTGTTTCATAAACAAAGTTAATTTATATCTGTTTTAAATAGCAGTTTTGGTATTGTCCACAAATATTTTAGCCTCAAGCAAAATTTACAATACTGTAATCGTATTGTAAATAATTTTTTTTTCCATTTATTTTTTTAATTATTGGCTTTGAAATTTAAATAAACAGTACATAATTAAAGTAATTATTTGTATTATTTAAAATTATTATTTATAATTATTATTCTATAAATTGAGGATTTATTTTCCATGCCCTTATACAAGGTGTCTCAAAAGAAATTTTATATTTATTTAGCTTACTGCGTGAACGCAACATATCCGAGGGGCGCGGGGGTTATTTCAATCGGTAGCCTGGCTCTTGGGAATTCAGTCGCTATAGAGCATTTCTCGGGAGCAGACCGCGCGTTATGCGTGCGAGAGTTTTACAAAAACGGTGATTCGGCGACGTAGCGCGTAGAAAATTCTGCAGTATTCGAGGTTTTCGCCACTTAAATGATGCGCCAAGCATTCCTCTCATTCGACATTGGGTTAAAAAGTTTGAAGAGACTGGTACAACGTTGGATAAATCAAAATCCGGGCGACCTAGGTCATCAAGAACGGTAGAAAACGTGGAGAATGTTAATCAGTCTGACGACCCGAACCTTTCAATTCGGAAGCGCGCAAGTGCTTTAAATGTGCATAGATCATCATTACATCGCATTATGCACAAAGACCTAAAGCTGCACCCCTACAAAATTCAATTGGTGCAAGAATTGAAGGCCCAAGATGCCAGTCAGAGGCTTAATTTCGTAAATCAGGTGATTGAGCGATTTTCAACTTTAACCAACATTTTGTTTTCGGATGAAGCTCATTTTCATCTTAATGGCCACGTAAATAAGCAGAACTACCGCTACTGGAGTGCAACGAATCCGAAACGCAAACATCAGAAACCCCTACATTCGCCTAAAGTAACCGTATGGGCTGCGATGTCGGCGCGAGGAATTATCGGCCCTTACTTTTTTGAAGACGAAAGGGGGCGTGCAGTTAGTGAATTCAGAGCGTTATGTGGAGATGTTAAACAACTTCTTGGTACCTGAACTGCAAAACTTTCCTGGCTATAACCAAAGAACATGGTTCCAACAGGACGGAGCAACTTCACACACGTCCAATATGTCTCTGCCACGTGTTCGTGAAATTTTCTCAGGCAAATTGATCTCCCGGAGAGGTGACATAAATTGGCCTCCACGCAGTCCAGATTTAACCCCTATGGACTTTTTCCTATGGGGTTATCTTAAATCTAAAGTTTACGCCAATAAACCGACATCACTGGCGCATTTGAAAGAAAATATCCGTCACGAAATGGCAGCCATCCCTGAGTCCACCTGCCGAGACTTCATAAGTAATTTTACTGTTCGATTAAATGAGTGCCGAGAACGCGAGGGTCTACATTTAGACGATATTATTTTTAAGAAATAAATCCCCAAAAAGTGTATTTTAATAATTAATAAACATTTTTTCTATATACGGCTTACTTTTTTTTTAATCGATCCACTAAATATAAAATTTCTTTTGAGACACCTTGTACACTACCTAGGCGTTGGAAACCTATTATTATGATTATTATTTATTTATATTATCCAATAATATTACGATAACCTTGATTAATTAATTTCTTAACATCATCTTCAAAACATGTGTTTTACGAAAGCATTTTTGGATTGTCCTTTCACCTCGTATCTTCATTCCACTCATATTATAACTCTATTCTCGAAGAAGTTTTGTAAATTTATGAGATCTATTGAATATAGTAGCTGGGACAGTAAGATCCAATTCGTTGAAAGTGCCTTGGTCTGGCGAGCGGTAACATGCCACCCATTGTCCTATTGCAGAAACGGTTTCATCTGAAGTTTCTCGGGGTACTTACAAGCAAGCGCTTGATTAAAAGGTTCTTTTAGGAGATTGGGATAATAGGCGGTTTTTATCGTTTGAACCTCATTAAGAAGTCTACCGTAATTAGGCCCTTTTTAACCCAAAATTCAGCCTATCTAAATGAAAGAAAATCAGTAATTTAAGCAAGAAATAAATAAATAAAATGTTACACGAGGGCTACCTTAAATTTTTACATAAACTAAGAAAGAAATTTTTTTTTTGAACAAACTATTTTATTGCTTTTTAAAATATTCGCCTTTAAGTTTCATACACTTTTGCATGCGTCCAAACCAATTCTCGAAACATTTATTCCACTCTGAAGTTGGTATCTCAAAAACATGGCTTTTGAAAGCTTCAACAGCTTCTTGGGGTGATGAAAATCGCTGTCCACGCATTTTTTGTTTGACATTGGGGAACACAATAAGTCTTTAGGGGATAAATCAGGTGAAAACGTACAATAATTCATTAATTCGATGTTTTTCTCCTTCAAATAATCAATTGTTTGCGGTGCTGTGTGGGAGCTTGCATTGTCATGATGAAGAATGATGCGACGTTTTTGGTTGTTTTTCCTGATTTTGTCGATGATTTCTGGCAAACAAATTATTGTATACCATTCAGCATTAACTGTTCTCCAATCCTCTAAAGGAATGTCCAGTACAATCGTGTTTCTTCGGTTATACTGGAGTCATCGTTTTCTTGGAAGTGTTTCGTGAACGAATAACTTTTGTGGGTTTCCGTTCATCTTGGAAGACCCAAACAGTGGATTGTTGCTTGGTGTCTGGTTCATATGAATAAATCCAAATTTCGTCACCTGTAACGATATTGTATACGGATTTTGCAGTACCTTGGTTGATTTTTTTAGGCATTGCCTTACACCAATCAACAAGAGCCTTTTTTTGAGCTTGGGTCAAATTATGTGGAATCAATCGGGAACAGATCTTTTTCACAGCTAAATGTTCATGCAAAATCGAATATATTGCAGTCTGCGATATGCTAAAGGATACCTCTATCTCACGGTAAGTCACATGCCGTCACAGTCGATCTTCTTCAATCATTTTGCGCACAGCATCGACGTTTTTTGAATCACAACCGATTTTGGTCGATCTTCACGTAATTCATCATTGACGGACGCACGACCCGGACGAAATTTTGCAAACCAATTGTAAACAGTCTTTTCTGATGGTGCTTCATTACCAAAAGTTGAACGAAGCGAATCTGTGCATTGTTGTTGAGTCAGGCCTTTACTAAAATCGTAAAAAATCAGCCAACGAAAACCTTCACGAGTAATATCCGTTTTTCACAAACTTATTTTTAACGCTCACTGTCAACAAACTACTCTGTCAATTTGTAAGCTGCCACTGATTTCACAATAACAAATGTCAAATTTTACGAATGACACATTTCAATATTGCCATCTAGTGATCGTTTGTAAAAACATAAAAGGTAACCCTCGTACTATACCAATCCCTCACTATTTAATTATTTTTTTAATATCTCTAGTAAATTAGCGCCTGATCTAGAAAGGAGTCTCTAGAAGACGGGGATGAGTGCGAAGTGAGATGAATTTTATATGTTATGTGGGATTATTGAGTTTGCAGTTGTGATTGTAAATAATATGCCAGTGTTATTTTAAGAGATTTTATATTTTAGTGTTGACTGTCTGAATATTCGTTGGTAACCATAGAAAAAAGTTCTTTCGGCGGATAGTCGGCTAGCGACAAGAACATAAAAATCACAAGTAAAATGGAAGGGATTTGGGGGTAGAGCCTAGAGCTTAGTGGCGACACAACGGTTGCCCAAAACATTAACTGTGCCTACACTTGGGCAATACGAGTTACCACCCCATGTTGGTAACTGACTAATACTTCTAACTAGAGAGCTGATTTCCCATAGTTACCAGATGGTTTATGACATCTTTTTGGCAAAAAATTATTTCTAATGTGAAGAAAAAGTACGTTACAATTTTTAAAATATAATTATGGTAGCTAAGGTTATAAAAATAATTTGAAAGTTAATATTTTCGGGAATTAGGTCATTAAATAAAAATTACAAAATGTTGAAAAGACCGGTTTCGAAAATAGTATATTTTCTTCTTCAGTTTATCTATTGATAATATTAACAAATTAGTATGTATTACATAATATTGTACATTCATGTGTCTACAAAAATAAGTCTAAAGTACTTACTCAATCCAAAACTAAGTGTATTTACTCTTCACACCATGCTTCCAAAAAAATATAATTGGAGACCATCTGATACATCCAAAATAAATAATAATAATTAAAGTTAAAAGTTATATTATATTTTTTAAAACGGTAAAAAAGAGTTAAAATGTAAAAAATAAAATTGTAAGAAACCTAATTCCCGAAAATATTAACTTTCAAATTATCAACAAGATCGATAAAAAAAGAATAAATTAATTATAAAAATAAATTGAATTGTAAAAATACTTTGAACATAAACCATCTGCCGTTCCTTTCAATCTTCAATGAGGTCATATACTCACCTCTACGAAGTGCTTCCATTTGACTCTATTCCTAGCCAGGTGTTTTACTTCCGCCCCTGTCTTGCCAATATTTTCCGCCTTCTTTGAGACAGATCGTCTCCATATCATCTTGGGCCGGCTACTTTTTCGACCTACGGATTCCAGTCGAAAGCTTCTTTTGTGTTGTTAGGGTTTGTTTTTCGAAACTTGTGACCGATTCAGCTCCATTTACGGAATCATTGACGAAATTATTCAAATTTGAAATCAGTTCATTTTTTTTTTTTGCCAGAATTCTTGGACGACGCACCAAAATAGACGCAGGAATATTAGAACGCCACGATTTACAAATACCTGTAAATTTTTGACGATCCATTAATGACTTTCCATGTTTCACAGTCATATAAAAATACCGATTTAACATTGGTGCTAAATAATCTTAGCTTTTAAATGAATTTAAAACATGAATTTTTGTTTTCTTTTATCTTACTTTAATCTTCCGTTATTCCAATACCGAAAATTAAAGGTACATTAAAAGCAGAAGAATTTAGACCTGTGAACTTATTGGTCGCTTGCGATAAGATACTTGAGAAGATTCTGTACAAGCAACTGCTGGACTATTTCAATAGTAAAGCATTACTAACGCCTTTCCAGTTGGTTTCGACAAGGTCATTCTTGTGAGACAGCATTACAGCTGTTAATAAATGATTGGAAACTAATTATAGACAATAATAAATGTATTTATGCTATATTTATAGATTTTAAAAGGGCCTTCGAGACTATAAATAGGAGTATTTTATTAGAAAAACTCAAGTCGTACGGAATTACAGGAGGTGCACTCAGACTTCTAAGAAACTACTTAGAGGATTGTGGGCAGAATTTACTTTGGGATAATATACTGTCAGACACTATATGCAATGAATTAG
Source organism: Liopterus haemorrhoidalis (assembly GCA_963971575.1). Taxonomy (NCBI): domain Eukaryota; kingdom Metazoa; phylum Arthropoda; class Insecta; order Coleoptera; family Dytiscidae; genus Liopterus; species Liopterus haemorrhoidalis. Next base: position 15,789,949 of record OZ020612.1, on the reverse strand, counting down.
GTATTCCTCAGGGAAGTGTGCTTGGACCATTCTTATTCATTGTATATATAAATGATATTGTAAAATGTCTTAAAAAGTGTAAAATTATGTTATTTGCGGACGATACGCTAATATATATGGATGGGCATAATCCTAGTAAAGTGATTGAAGAGTTAAATATGGAGCTAGAGATTTTGAATATATATTTTGCTATTGTGGGGAAGACTAAATGTATGTTTATTGGCAGCAATAATCAATGGGATTGTGTTGTGTCTAATGGTTCTAATAGGGTATTTATGGATAAATCTTATATAGACTGGGTTGAAGAGATTAAATATTTGGGCGTTGTAATTAACAACAAACTTAAATTTAGTGCATATGTAAATTGTTTAATTAAAAAAATTGGGAAAAAAGTAGGTATGTTAAACAGACTATCTGGAAATTTATCTCCTTATGCAAGAACACTAGTATATAATACTATAATTGAACCGCATTTTCAATATTGCAATACTGTGTTATATGCAATTACCGAAAAGGAAATGCATAGGCTACAAGTGTTGCAAAATAAGGCAATGCGAATTATCTTAAGGTGTCCGAAAGATACCCATATAGGTACTAAGTATGCTAAATCAGTTAAATTGGTTAAATATTAAGAATAAAATAGAAATAAATGTACTTACAATTATTTATCAACTAGATCATGGTTTGTTGCCTTCTTGTTTTGATAATATAAATATTAAGAGAGATTCGATCCATAGTTATAATACGCGTGGAAAACATAACATTCTTATTTCAGCCAAAAACAAGAAGTCAACTATGAACTCTGTCTTAGATAAAGAGTTGTAAGATATAACAAATTACCAAATGAAATAAAAAATAGTACAAATGTGAAACTGTTTAAAAATAAAATGAAAGAATACCTTAAACAAATTGTATAGTGCAAATTGTATAGTTCATTATTTTTTATTAATTTGTTAATATTTTTTTGTATATATGTAGTTATTACGTTTCATGTAAGATATGTGTATTGGCTCTCTGCCTAGAAAATATATATTTATTTTATTTATTTACTTGAATTTATATTCAGTTCATCTGCATGCATTAAAATCTTTTGATGCCCATCAGGTGGGCAAACAGTTTTTTTTTTCTCGGGGGGGCGTCCAAAAACCGAGATTTTTGTTTATAGGGGCTCAGAAATTAATTTGTCTTCTTGGTAGCGGGCTCACGTTCAATTACAAGAAAAATGCGGCGCTTAAAAACGTGTTTTTTAAGTGTTTGGGGAGAAGTTCAAGCCCTAGAGTCATCTTGGGTGTGCGCCTGATGTCCATTAAACTGTACCCAGATATTTAAAATTACAAACCCTCATTGTCACATTGTCCTTTACCTGCTGCTCATTTCAAACTTTTTCACATTTTACATTGTCTAAAAAATAATTATAATGTCCTGCATATAACATGTAATTTAGTCCAGACACTAACAGGATAATGCAGATTAATAATATAAATCACCAGTGGAAGCATTATGCAGAATTAAAGTTTCACAAAAAAATAATTAATTAACATGTCACATGCACCCGAGACCTTAAATTTTGAAATATTTTCCATGCTCCATATTAGCGTTAAAAGGTATTTTAAATTATGAGATTGTAAATTCTACTTAACATGATGCATGACGGTACAGGAAGAAAATAAAAAATAAATACACAACTAAAATATGTATGCAGATGAGATATGTGCGAGGATATAAGTTTTTTATCCTGTCGACTTATCTTCAGGTTTATTCGAGTTCATTCGTTTTAAACAAAAAAGCTTATTTGGTAGTAAAAAGAAATGAAAAATAACGTAGGTACATAGAACTATTTTTGTTGTTAGTCTTTATTTATGTAACATTTTAAAACTTCTGCTTGTTTCGTTCTTGTTGCAGCTTGTTTATATCTAAGGAAAAAGAATGAGAATTAATCTAAAGCAGTAGTCTTCCAACTATCCGAAATATCCGAGAAACCGTTTTCAGTGTAAAATTTAATGAAGAACTTATTACTATAGTGCGTTCGAAGGTGAGTTTGCAGTATAGCTCTTATGGAAAATGGGAGCGGTGTTGCCAAATGTTGTAAAAGTGTCAAATGTGTCAATTATAATAATATGAAAAACTCGTATGATTTACAAAAATCAACTCTTATAAAACTCAAAATAACACTCAACAAAAACAAATGGCCATTTGTAGAATACTGCGTCTTCACAGATCAGCGCGTTTTAGAGCTGGCAACGTCGACAAGCAAGAAAAGGATAGTGTCATTGTGTAAACCCATTAGAGAGTATGAAAAAGAACTACTCCATATGCCCTGTACTGCAAACTCACCTTTGAACGCACTATAAATAGAGTTCATGTAATAAGATTTTATTCCAACAGAATGTACACTAGCGTCTATTAATCCAAAACGGTAATGAAGAAAAGACTGCGGACACCTCATATTTCAATTCAAAAATGAAGTTTTTAAAATAACGAAGGTTATATTTTATGTTTTCACAAATGACCACTAGATGGCAATATTGAAAGGTGTCATTACTATATTCGTAAAATTTGACATTTGTTATTGTGAGATCAGTGGCAGCTTATAAATTGACCGAGCATTTTGTTGACAGTGAGCGTTTAAAAAAACAAGTTTGTGAAAAAATGGATATTACTCATAAACGTTTTCGTTGAATGATTTTTAACGGTTTTAGTAAAAGTCTAACTCAGGGATTCCCAACGGGGTCCAGGTGGACTTGGGGGTATATGGAAATTTAAAATGGGTCTATAGCAGGGCTGTTCAACCTTTTTGTATTTGGGATCGACTTTTTTATATATATTGTTACCACGATCGACCAGAATGCTTAGCCGGCCACTGGGGGGAGCGGTCATATAGTGCCCTTCCGAGGGGGGGGGTCCTCCCTCGGGAAGTAGATTTTGAAAAAATTCATTACATATTGCAATTTTAAAGCTGTTTTTCACGTAAGAATAACCTAATACGCAAAACGAAATTTACAAAAAAATATTTATGAAGATTCTTCATAGGTCTTCCACGGCTGCACTTTTAACCCGGTTCAATGCCCCCCCTTTTCCCTAAGAAGGAAAAAAATAAAAACACACAAACACACTAGAAAATTTTAAAAATAGAGGTGAGGACCTTTCTTTTTTAGGTCCTCACTTTGTATTACCGAAGCGAGGACCATTTTTTTTAAATCATCACATTTTAAATAATTTTGTCTTCCGCCCCCCCCCCCCCCCCCAAACAAAATTCCTGGGTGCGCCACTAACCATAAATATAAATTAGATATAGTATACTATAAATTAGTGGTTTTTTGATGTACGATCACCGATCGTCGCTACGGAAAATTTAGGAAAATTATACATTACATTGCGCCAGGCTATCATCTTGCCAGTCACTTATCCCACTCATGCAAACGTGAGCGATTTTGCGGACAGTTAATTTTCGAGCGTTTTTTCGTCAGTAGTTTTGATTTAAATTTCTTTGCCGGTCACCCCCATGGCAATGAATGTGTTAAGGTGGTCCTGAATTTATTGAAAAAATAAGAACCTATTATATAACGTTTACATACAACATTTATTAAATATTTCAGTACGACATTTGAACGTAGGCTAGCGAGAAGCTTGATTTAATTTTAACTTCTTATAAAATGTATTTTTAAGTACATGGAAGCAAGAGAAACTAAAGATCTACTTAAAACCACGCCGCGATCGACTGTTGGGCAGCCCTGGTCTATAGTATTCCAAGGGTCTATCAGGGGTCTGTCAGATTTGGAAAGTTTAGATATCCCGTCTTGGATTATAAATCCATTTGAAAGCGATACAAGCAATATTGATTTTTCGCAATATTGATTTTTTACATGAAGAATTGATTAAATTGAAGGAGAATTTGTAAGATAAAATCTATTTTCAAGCAAGTGGTTATGCCAAATTTTGGAATTGTAAAGATATTCGCAAGAAATACGTCAACTTAATTCATATCACCGAACCATTATTTTTAGCTTTTCCTAGTCCCTGTTTTTTTTTTTTTTTTTGTCTGTTTTCCTTGGTTGAGGCAGTATTTGGTCACATTAACAATTTATTAACAAAAACTATAAATCGATTAAATATTACAGAACGATGTGATTTACGTTTATTATTAAGTAATTTTACACCTAACATAAAAAGTATTATGAAAAAGCATCAACCCCAACCATCGCATTAAATTTAAAAAAATATATTATAATTAGTTACATATTTCAGTAAAATTGAAAAATTGTTTAATAAAATATACATATTTATATTTGTTATGATAGTAACTGGATTGTCCTTACAACTTCAACTTGATACATGGCGCTACATATTTATGCATTATAATAAAAAAATGTTGGGATCTATTGAAAAAAAAAAGTTGCTGAGGGAGTCTAAGTAGAAAAAAGGTTGGGAATCCCTGGTGTAACTTAACAACAATGCATAGATTCGCTTCGTTCAACTTTTGGTAACGAAGCACCATCATAAAAGACTGTTTACAATTGGTTTTACAATTTCGTCGTGGTCGTACGTCCGTCAGTGATGAATCTCGTGAAGGTCGACCAAAATCGGTTGTGATTTAAAAATACATCGATGCTGTGCGCAAAATGATTGAAGAAGATTGGCATGTGACTTACCGTGAGGTAAAGGCATCCTTTGGCATATCGCAAACTGCAATACATTCGATTTTGCATAAACATTTAGCTGTGAAAAAGATCTGTTCCCGATGGATTCCGCATAATTTGACCCAAGCTCAAAAAAAGGCTCGTGTTGATTGGTGTAAGGGAATGCTAAAAAAAATCTGCTAGTATGTTATAAAGCTAAAGATAATGTGGAGAGGTAAAATGTAGTTTTCTACTCTATGTAGTCTATTAAATTATACATTTTCCAGTTCTTTAAAAAAAAAAAGAATTAAAGTAATGTCGTTATTTATCTGACACAACTTTTAAATTTTGCGAAGCAAATTTTCATCCAGACCTATATTAATTTTTTCTATATGTACAAAAATATCTTTAAATATTCTTTGTTATTTTTTAAGTTGAAATCTAATTTTCTGGATTTAATTTTGTCTAGCCAAACCTTAACGATAACAATAAGATTAGCAATACCGTTTCACTTTCATTTAAAAATGAAAGAAAACGACTTTCTTTGAACGTTCTTAAAGACATTTCTAAGAATACCTCACAAAAAATGTATATAATACCTACATAAATGGTTATTTTTTGCTGGTTGGTTTTAGCAAAAAAAGCAACCGATTCAAGACGGCATATTATTGTTATGTTACCAGAAGCAGTTATAATATTTAAATTAGTTGAGAATTTAATTTGCAACATAAATATTTTGTTTAAGTATTAAGTAATAATAACATTTGTATGTTCAGCTATAAATATAAATTGTAGTATTTAAAGATTATTTATTCGGTATTGTAAACTTTATAATTTGTTGCTTCTGTTGTTGAATTTGCTTTAGTTGATTGTAGGATTAAGGGTGGAAGGATATCCGTAAAATATTTCACTACGAATAGAACAATTGAGTACAATGTTGACCACATTTCCTCTTCATGCATCACTGACTATCAACAATAAATTTACAATCTATGGTTATAGGATTAACCTCTATTGAATTAATCCAATTATATAAGAAATATGTTTATGCAAAATGGAGGTCTTCATTTAGAATTTGCTTTTATAATCCTGCCTTTTAATTGAGTGTATACCGTATTTTTCGGAAATAAGACGCACCCCAAATTTATGAAACAATTATTAGAACAAATATTTATTATTACGATATCTTGTGCCAGCAACATTCTGTTCATCTTCTCCCTTTTTACTATCACTCGTCTCGTTAATGTCACTGTTCGTATTATTTTTGTCTGAGTTACTGTTGTCAATCTCTTAAAAAACCAAGTCATCTTACATCAATATACAAAGAAAAATATGTCAAACTTGTCTAGACAGCATTCACGAAATCATTAAAGTTATTGGACAGGTAGTCGTCAATGGAATACGATTATTATTAACGTTAGCAATAAGATACTTCTTCATAGTTGTTTTTTTCTGAGGTTGAAGGGAAAACATTTAAAAAAATTATAACGTAATAATTGTTGCTATTTCTAGATTTTGTTAGTCGAGTAAAATCAGGACGTATATTATTTTTATTTCGCGTATTATGATCATGCATCTCCGCATGAAGGTGATAATCTTCAAACTGGCGGTGAGCATGTATAAAGCATTGTAAAATATATATACAGGGAAATGTTAACATGTTAAGCGAAATATATTGTTGTCTACAGTCTTCTCTGTAGCCGATCCCGCTAATGACACGTAGAGCTCCCCGTTGCACAGCAAACAGTCTGTTCGATTGAGGAGCGTGACCCCACAATAGTATTGCATAAGACAGGTGGGGATGAATGAATGAAAAATAGATAATTTTCAAAATATTGGGTGATACACAATTCTGTAAGTTATATAAACAGTGCATGGCCTTACAGATATTTTTCGCTACCGAGTCTATGTACTCTTTCCAGTTTAATTTATTATTGATTTTGACACCCAGAAACTTAAGTGTATTCGTGGAAGTAATGTCTTCCGGAAATATTTAAAAAAAATCATTTCCTCTGGTTTCGTTTCATTCGTAGTTAATTTATTTGCATGAAACTAGTTTGTACTTGAAGTTTTAGTAATATCATTTATCGTAGTCAAATTTGTAATAGAAGGGTCAGAATTTAAAACGGTCGTGTCATCTGCAAATGAATTTTTTTTCTGTATTGCATTATTTGTAAAAGGAAAGTCTTTAATGTAAATTAAAAATAATATTGGGCCTAGAAGGAACCCTGGGGTACCCCATGTACCGTAGTTTTGTAGTCAAATGATTATCCATTAATAATTACAGATTGTCTTCTTTCCGCAAGGTACGATTCTAATAAACTACAACTACTTTTGTCAAATCCGTAAAATTTAATTTTTTCTAATAAAATATAGTGATCGACACAGTCAAACGCTTTAGTTCAGTCAAAAAATATAGCTGAACAAAATTATTTACTTTCAAAACATTTTGTAACAAAGTCGGTAAATTCTAATATCGTCAGTGTTGTTGATTTACCCGAGCGAAAACCGAATTTTTGTGGGCTTAAAATATTATATGCCTCTAGATGGTTTATAATTTGAATTTTAAAAATATTTTCGAATATATTGGTAGGAGTGATATCGGTCGAATATTATTAAGCGAGGAAGGAAAAATATTTAACCGAATACAGAGGTTAATTAACTTTGTTACGGTGGTATTATAATGTCTATAGTATATTTTACCAGATCGGCATTTAAGCTATACGCATCTCTAGAACTCTTGTTTTTTAACGCGTTAGCCACGTCCCGTACATGAGCTTGTGATACCTCCGAAAAGGAGAATGACGATATATTTCACAGGATCGATGTTGAAGATTTGTTCTTCGACACTATCCAATGATTTGCTTATACCGCATTTCTTAAAAGACTTTATAATCGTTTTTTCTTTTGCAGCTTCCCATGAATTTTTTAGCCATACTTCTGAAATTGTCGGCCGTGACATACGTCCTCTTGCTGAATCGTAATTTGGCTTTATCATTCATTTACTCCACTCTTCCCGCATATATTTTTTAAATGGTCCAGCATATCCAAGGGGTGTACTTGACTTGTAAGGCCTCCAGAATTGACAGCTAATTCTGTATTCATTCTATTATATTTTCTTGGTTGATTTTGTTTTATGCGCTCTGAATCGATCTCACACTAACATCACACACTTTTTAAGCAATGCACCTTTACTTTTGGACTATAAGATGCAGCCCATTTTATGTCGATATTTCGGCGTAAAAAGCGTTTTATGTTTCGAAAAATACGGTAGATATATTAAGTGTCATATAGATATTTGTTGAATCATTTTCAATCAACCAAGACCGGAAACTATGTGTTCATTTTAACTAGAGGACTCTTTATTGTGTTTATCGTGTTTCTCAAACTATCTTCACTCAATAAGTCTCCGGTCTGACATATATATGGCAACACTGTTGACAGACCCATATGATTTCTGGATAGTACCAACTTTCAAACGATACGTGTAAAAATTTCATGAAATTCTGACAATTAGTTTAGAGGTTGCAGTGGTTTTAGTGACTCCAGTTTTGTAATTGTCAAAAGAATGGATAAAAAATAATTTCGTGTGTTGCTTAAACATTGCTTTTTGATGGAACTCAACTATTACTGATAGGTATGTTGAATTTAAATTGATTAATTAATTTTAATTTTTTAGGGTTTTGTAGGTATGACCAAAAAACCCTTATACCGTCATTTTGTCGTCTGTCTGTCTGTCTGTCTGTCTGTCTGTCTGTCTGTCTGTCTGTCTGTCTGTCTGTCTGTCTGTCTGTCTGTCTGTCTGTTCGGTAAAAATTGTAGCCAAACGGCTAAACCTAGAGAGTTGAAATTTGGCATGCTTGTACAACTCTTTGACCCGCACATAGGAAAAATACTAAAACATCTAAAAAACATATCCCTCTAAAAATATAAACAAATATGTGCTCATCGAAAAAAAAAATTTTTTTTTTTAATTCTGAGTAGGGTATCAAATGAAAGCCCGTGAAGTACGTGGATTAACGATCAAAATTTTATTTTTGCAAAATAAATTATTTTGATGTGATTTTTGCCAAAATTGTGCAAAAAAATTTTTGTCCCATACCCTGTAGCTCAGATGGTTTAAACTAAAAATCTGAAAAAATTTTAAGTAATGTACATTGGTGTGAACCGGAATAGTACAACAAGAATTTTTGATCAGATTATGTTTTCGGAAAATAAGGCATTTTTTGTGTTTTTAACTAAAATATGTTAACTATTTAATACGTTGTGTAACATACCAGATCAGTAGCTCTTGTGGCGTGGTTGGATTTGTCGTACGCTTAATAATATAACTTAACTTGCAAACTAGGGTTCGAATCCTGTTGATTTAATTTTTTGTTTTTTTTTGCATTTTTATTTTGTTTAAATTATTTTGTTAAAATTCTAGTTATATTTGGTAGATGTTGCATTTAATGTTTAAAAGCGTAAATTTAATAACCAGTGGAAAGTGTTGAAATTATAATTTAATTCTATGTTTGACGAAATCAAAGGGCGAGACTTATGATGTAAGCAACCAATAGAAGCCATAGGTGCAATTTTCAAAATCTTAATGAACTTTGCTATATAAAAAAAATACTGCATATATTTAGAAACTTAAATAATGGTATTAGGCATTCGAATTAAAATTCATAAAAAAATATTTTGACATAAAATTTCTTTTGGCATCCCAAATAATCATCGTTCAGTTACTAACTACCTGCAAAACCCAGAAATGTGTGAAAATTCAACTTCACATCAATTTTTTAATTTTAGGAGCGTTGGAATGAATGTATCACTTTTGGAGGAGAGTATGTGGAAGAATAAAGTCAAATTTCTAAAAAAAAAATAAATTTTTTTATTCCGGAGACTTATTGAGTGACGTGGTATGGTTCGCGTACTATCACTACTTGTCCATAACCATGAACTTTCCGACGTTTTCAGAATGCACTAAAACTCTATGTTAATATTCTATTTGCTTACGCCGTCCCTTATATGCATTCTAACAAAAATCAAAATACTTCCTACTAAAACAACAGAATATGGAAATGGAATAAATATCGTAGTAGAAACAGACATGTAAACTTAAACAAAACATGCAGTTAATTTTGAAATTTGCAACACTGCACATATTTAATGCAAGCAAGCGCAAAATGGTACTAGTGGAAAGGTTTGTTTCGATTCTGACAATTTCCATTGCAAATTGAAACAAATACATTATCCAGTCGCCTTGGGGGTCGTTCTTGTTGCAACTTTACGTCAACGAAAAGCAAAATGGCGCTGAGTACTCTCAACTTTGTACCGATAACTCTGTAGATTTATTTGGTGAATAAAACTGTGAAAAGCTTAGGATATACAGTAATTATTTCAAAGTTCTCAACAACTTTTAATAGCTGATAAATTGAAACAGTTTAGTTTGGTGAACGATATGAACTTTTCAGCTAAAAATTTATAATTTCTCGTTTATAATTCAGTTTTATTAAGTGAATTTTGAATTTATATACCAGGGGTAGCTAAAAGAGCCGCATACGAAAACAAAACAAAAAGCGCAAATTTGATTTGTAATTATACGGTTATTAAATTAAATACTTGACATCATTGTCGCTTTGAAAATGGTTACCGCCGATCTGCAGTCCATATGACGAATAAATATTTTTGTGAATCTTTAACAAGCAATTTAAATGAAATAGGTGAAATATATATTCGAGTTGCCCACGTAAAACTGTCAACTATTCAATATATTGATTTGTAATTGGAAAACTTGATTATTTAATTATTTGTTTGGTCTGCATCGAGCAGTTTAATTGTTATAAAATAATTCTATGAACAAAATTATGAAAAGTGTGTATTTTGACACACTGCAGGATTTAGTATATCTTTTAAAATTAGAATAAACTTAATTATTAAACAATAAATTATTAAAAAGTTAGGGGGGCATACCCTAAAACTAACTTTTGAAATATCTCCCTTACTATTGACTTGTCAGCAAAACTGTATAAAACAAAAATTGTTTATAATAATATAACAAATCTTTTTTGTTATGTACATTTTTTCAAATTCATTAACTTTTTATGAATGAGCGGTCTCTCTTACAAGTTGTGACCATATTTCCGATATATTTAATACGAACTCAAACCATGTTTGTTGTATTTGTAATTTCTTGTTAACTGTTCTCTGTTAACTGTATATTCTGTTTTCTGTTTCCGTTATGTATTTTGTGACTTTTTTTTTTTTTTTTAAATATGTGTTTCTTTTGGCTCTTGAGCCGTTCAATAAATAGTTAAAATAGTGGATAAAAAGTTACCAAAATCTTGAAAATTTCATTTATTATTTACTTAAAAATATAGATAAGTAAATTTGTTTAGAATGAAGAAACATTTTTAGGGTTTTGTAGGTATGACCAAAAAATCCTTATACCGTCATTTTGTCGTCTGTCTGTCTGTTCGGTAAAAATTGTAGCCAAACGGCTAAACTTAGATAGTTGAAATTTGGCATGCTTATACAACTCTTTGACCCGCACATAGGAAAAATACTAAAATATCTAAAAAAGATATCCCCCTAAAAATATAAACAAATGTGTTCATCGAAAAAAAAAATAAATAAATTTAATTCTGAGTAGGGTATCAAATGAAAGCCCTTAGTACGTGAATTAACGATCAAAATTTTATTTTTGCAAAATAAATTATATTGATGCAATTTTGCCCAAATTGTGCAAAAAAAAAAATTTTGTCCCACAGCCTGTAGCCCAGATGGTTTAAACTAAAATACTGAAAAAAATCTGGTGTGAACCGGAATAGTACAACAGGAATTTTTGATCAGATTATGTTTTCGGAAAATAATTTTTTGTGTTTTTTGGTTGACGATTTACAAAAGTTATAGTTATGTAACACACCAGGCTAGAAGACTTATGATGGTTAGCATACTCGCTAGCTACCCAGAATTCTAGGTTCACTCCCTGTCAGAGGAGACAATTTTATTTTTAGTTTTTTTTTTCATTTTTATTTTCTTTAAATTATTTTGTCAAAATTCTAGTTCTATTTTGGCAAATGTTGCATTTATTTTTTAGAGCGTAAATTAAATAACCAGTTGGAATGTTGGAATTATATTTTCATTCTATGTGTAATGTATACGAAACCAAAGGGGCGAAGCATATGACAACCAATGGAAGCCATAGGCGCAATTTTCAAAATATTAATGAACCTTGCTATATAAAAAAATACTGCACATATTTAGAAACCTAAATAATGGTATTAAGTATTCGAATTCAAATTAACAAAAAAATATTTTAACATAAAATTTGTTTTTAAAGCTCTTAGATTAACAGACGATAAATTATTTTAAAAATAACCTTCATTTTTCCGTGATTACTACAAAGCAAAATTTGTCCTACACACTCAGCATGCCACCTTCACTTATTATATACCTGCGAAATCCTGAAATGTGTGAAAATTCACACTTCACATCAATTTTTTTCGGTTCATGTACCTACAGTTTTAATAATATTATTTAGGGGGCTAAGGGGAGTGTTACCTATGAACTTGAAATATCTCACTTATTACTCACTTTCAGGAGAAATGCATATAAGAAAAAATATTCGAAGTGAAGAAAGGACTGTTCTCTATCCAATTCAGTTTTTAATAAGAAGATTATTGACTGGGCTAAGGAGAGTGTTATCTATGAATTTGAAGTATCTCACATATCATTTACTTAACAGCAAAAATGTATATAAGAAAAGTTGTTCGGAATGAAGAAACAATTCTTATCGGCTCAATGTAGTATTGAATAACATGAGTATTTTGCGGGCTACTTGAAATATCTCACCTATTAATTTACTTGACAGCAAAATATATATAAATGGTTTAGAATTGAAAAACGATTATTTTCTGTTCAGTGTAATTTTTAATAAAATGAATATGGGGGGGCTACTATTGTAGAGAGCGTTACATATACACTTCATATACAGTCCATTCCGCTTAATTGGGACACATCGGGACTTAGGCATTTTGTCCCAATTAAGCGGCTGCCCCAATTAAGCGAATTTCACATAAAATTAAACAATGCATATTTTTCTTTCAATAATTTTATTTTATAAACTCTTGGACAAAACTATAAATTACATATAACCAAAAAATATAAACTTTTAAGAAAAAATAATAATAAATTCCAAAATAAAATAATAAATAGGTACATACAATTTAGTTTAATGCAAAAATGCGCCAAGTGTAGTCTGTCTTTTGTTTTTGTAACATTTCACTTCTACAAAATCAGCACAGGTATTCAGTGCGGATGTAGGGCTCCCTTCATTTCCTTCCTGCATAAAATAACGCTGTAATATTAAATTCTTTGTACATATTTTTTCTTGAGAATATGTGTAACATAATATGTACTGTGATCTTAAATTTACTGTCCCAATTAAGCGGAATGTTGTCCCAATTAAACATGTAAATTTACTGTTGGTTCCTTGGTTTGGTTTCTGTTCTTTGAGATTTGGCCCAAATAAGCGGCTGTCCCAATTAATCAGTGGCCCAATTAAGCGGAATCGTCTGTATTTAACTTATAATCATTTATCAACAAAAATTTATTTAACAAAAAACGAAGTGCGGGTACGTCAGCTAGTATTTAATATAATAAATTCCAAAGTATGGCACGTTAAAATCTGAAATGTCCGAGTAATAGCTACAAATTTTGTCCATGAAATGAAGTTATAGAACTAGTTGTAATATTAAGTGATCCTTATAAATTCAGTACTGTTTCTAATTGCTATATATGGTACATAGAGTTTAATAATTCTATATATTAAATATGTTTCTACGTAATTACTTTGTTGATATGACCGTAAATTATTAAATTTGACAGTTAGTTTGATGGAAAATAAACATAAAATCAATATTTAATAAAAACGTACTTACTGCCCCAACCTTAATTATAAGCCAGGATAATTGATCGTTAAGAATTTTATTAGTTTAGGATGCTAAGAGCCTTTGCTGTTATTAATACTTTATTAGAAGTCTCCAGAGTATTTATTTAAAACATAAATTTTAGGGTAAAAATTAAAACCACAAATTAGCGTTCACTAATATAATACAGTTATTACCGAAATTTTATATACGCGAGGCAATAAAGTTGTTTATCTACAATCATCAAATAATTAATGCATTATGTATTGAACTATAAATACATAAAGCTGCTCATACTACACGCTGCGTATATTGGGACGCGCATGCGTGCTCATCCGTGAATAATGAATGTCTTATTTTATATGTTTCAGTTTGTAATACGTAACTAACAAGGAAATTTTAACTTTTAGGTTGTATATTTACAATACATTTATAATATTATCATAGAATTGGTTCACATGGATATGTCTAAGTCCGTTTACCAAAAGTTTTATGTCACCAAAATCTTCAGAACTGGTTACGTATTACAAAATGAAACATCTTATAAACTGCAATTTTGTCGACCTGCGTAGCGTAGTGGTAACACAGGTACCCTGCGTCTCGGATTCGGATCACGTTCAGGCATGGAATTTTCAAAACATTACAATCGTCCTGGCTAATTGCCAAAGTAGCAAAGGCCCAATCAAATTTAAAAATAAAACTGAATTAAAAAAAGCATTTTTTGCAAGTTTGTTAGTTAAAATTTTTGGCTCTCAGTAACAATGGCTATTTGCGCCTGACACAGCCCATCTTTATAACTAGAATATTATTTATATGTTAAAATAAATAAAACAATAAATAATAGTATTTTAAACATTGTTGTAGGTTACAATCAGCTGATGGTAGCCAACTTGTTTATCCAGTTTTGATGTTTTACAACGCTCAGAATTTTTGTGTTTTTAACCGGTTTGTGAATTTATAGCATAACGTTTTGACTATTTTTAACATGATGTCTGTCGGTCTGTATGTCTATCTGTCTGTCTGTCTGTCTATCTGTCTGTCTGTCTGTCTGTCTGTCTGTCTGTCTGTCTGTCAGTCTGTGTACACGTGCAGAGCAAATTAGGCTAAAAGGATTTTTATGAAACTTTATATTTAGCTTCTGGCATCAATGGCACGAGTTAATGAACCTTTGGTAAAAATCGGTTAACTAAAAATGAGAGTTTACTCGTGTCGATTTTAAGATTTTTGCGAATATTTCACAACAGAAAAATATTTCGAAAAAATTTATTTAACAAAAGTTGCTATACTAGCGTCGGCGAATCAATGCAGTTACGTCACACGACGTAACAAATGACTGTATTGTCTGGAACAAAGCAAATGTTTGTTACGTCGTGTGACGTAACTGCACTGATTCGCCGACGCTAGTATATAACAGCAATAACTAATAACTTGTATTTGAAACATTTTTTGATAAAGCAGCATAAATTAGACAAGTACTTTGTAATGGCGGTCGGTCCTGTGGTGGCCACAGCTTTTTTCTTAATATCTTTTACGGGTTTACGCAAAATTGCAATCTCTATGACCTGAAAGTAAATTATTTTTATTTAAGACGGCTCTCGACGTGCCTGGCTATAATATAGCCTACATCAGCGATTCCAAAACTGTGCGCCGCGGCGCCCTGGGGCGCCGTTGGTAGACTACAGGGGCGCCGCGAAGACCGAGGACCTTTTTTTTGTGTGAAAACTTTGTAGTTTAGACGTGAGGACTTTTTTTGCTCACTACTTTGTAGTTTAGAAATGAGGACCATTTTTTTTGTCATTACTTTGTAGTTTAAAAGAGAAGACCTTTTTTATTAGATCATCAGTTATAGTTTCATATTTTCAACTGTCTAATAAAATAAAATTGGGGCGCCGCGGGAAAATATTAATACATTAAGGGCGCCCGGAACCGAAAAAGTTTGGGAATCACTGGCCTACATTATATACTTGTAAAATAAAATACTATTTATATTTTTCTATCTATTATAAAAACTGTAAAGTATTAGTTTTAGTATGAAGTATTGTAAAGTATTAGTAGTATTATGAATTAGTGATCAGTCACTTTGAGATAGAATAAGTACTTTAGAAGCAACCTCCATTTATTGCGATGTTGTGCAGTTTTCTAGCTACTTTCTAATAACATCGAGCCAGCGCTATGGCATGGTCTCTTCTTGACAATTCTAAAAAAAAGTGGTCAAGGAAGGCCAAATCAGATTGGGAAATTCGGTTGTTATTGTCATCACTTCAATCCGCCTTCCTTTTTTAGTCAACCTTGATATTTTAAAATCTTGTACAGAGCACGTGAAAAGCTAGTTACGACTCTGACTTTTCCACTCGGCAATAACCGTCTCACCTGATTGTTAAAACAACACACCCTTTATATCCCCCAGATGCGACATTTTTAGAGACGTCTTCCATAAAACGAGGTATTGGTGTACCTAACTTTGAACTAAATTGTTTCAAAGTAAGTTTTTTGTAACTATCAAACCTTGACCTATATTCCTCTCTGTTAAAATCCAAGTTTTAATTAATTATTGTTTGTTAATGAAGACATGAATAATGTGAATTTGTTTGTTTTTAGTACAACATCAAAAAGAAGGAGGAAGTGGTAGAGAGTATGCCCCAGGAAGAACCAAACCCTCTAATGCGTAAAAAGAAGACGCCGGAGGAATTGGCTGCAGAAGCGGAAGCAGAAGACGAAGATGAGTTCACGAGTGAGTTAAAACTAAGGAGGAAGATATCTTCCTGTTGTATTTTATTGTAGACAGTTGAATTGAGATGAAAATAAGACGGATATACAATTATATATTTTGACTGACTCGCAATGATAAAATGATTTTCTTAAGGAAATTTTGATGCCTTATTCTGTTTATCCTAGAGACAATCCAATTTAAATTTTAATGTTGATGGTTAATTAAAATATTACTTGTTTACTTTACTCCTAAATGTTAAATGTTGGTTTATATATTAAGATATTTGTCAGGAGTAATTGTTAGGGGTTAATGTTAAATATTTTTAAATGGCGTCAAGAAATACCACATTATTACATATTATTTTTATAAATATATTTTGTCACAATGTTTTATGTTATAGTAATAAGTTTATTTAGCACAAACATTGCATTTATTATGTTTATTTTACTTTGCACCAGATATGACTTGAGAAAAAATACTGTAAATAGATAATAATAAAAGGAAGACTTGATGAGTGCTATTTGCAAGAATGTCTTAAGGTTTTTAAGCGCCCTTGTACATATTCAGATGCTTATAATCAGGGCTTGGCAAATTGTATCTCCCGCTCGCCAGTGGCGACTAGATTTTTTCACCTAGCAACTAAAAACTACAGCAACGAGTCCAATTTCTTTTTTACCAAGTATACGTAACTTTTTTGTCTGGCTTCTACAATTCCTCTCGATTTGTCGAGTCGTGAATATAATATTCATCTTTCGGTGCCGTTCCGTCAACTCAGGGATCGACTCTAGCATAAGGTGTTTCAGATTAATTAAGTGCCACGTTAAAATGAGGGCACGACACTTTATCGCTGCTTTTGACATTTACGATTATAAATAAAAAAGAGTATGAGAAAAAATTATAACATTTTCACTAAATTAAATATTTGTTATGTTTTATAATATTTAATTTAAAAAAGTAAAGAAAATGTTACTTAAAAGTAATAGAAAGACTTATTGTTGAAATTTTCGATTTGAAAAATTTAAAACATTAAAATTATGGATAGAAAATTGCTTCCTTAATCCTAAGCTTTTTTACCAATTTCTTCTATCAATCTGTTGGCATTTGAATATTAATTCTGCGGTGTCCTTCTCCACATTACTTGCCATTTTTTTTTCTCTCTCTTGTGCCATAGTTCTTGTTTCTTTCCATTTCTCCTCCCTTCTTGCTGTTGATATTCGAATTCCATCCTTCACGTCCTTGTTGGATTTCTTTGAACTTGTGGCATCTTATTTTTTATAAAAAGTTTCTAAAGGGGAAAGGCTAATATCTGTATTTTATCGTTCAAGTTCTAAATGTCCTTGTTTCAAAAACCACATTTTCTTCTCTTTTATAGTGCATTCTGCACACATATCCATTCAACCTCTGGCTTTGTTCTATTTAATGCTTCACGAGAACTGTTCAAAGATTCTCTCTATGAACCGTATTTCTAATTTTGTCATGTTTCATTTTATCTGCGATCTCCCTCAGGAGTCTCATTTCTGTCATCGTCCATGACTCAGATCGATACAAAATTTAAAAATCAAATAATTGAGTTTTTATCATATTGGTTACAATAAGGACGTTGCTTATTCACTTGACGTGCAATTAATTTGAAATACTCTTTATTTTATGCATAAAATTGTTCATGTTTAAACAGTGGTTTTCATATAGTGTCGGAAGTCTAGAAACAAAGAACATTACTTCTCTGCCCAATGCGCCACTTAGACCTGGGATCTTTTATTATTAATAAGTAAAAAAAGAACGATTTTTACAATAATCTGTATCAAAATTCACAAATTAGATGAGATTGATGACGAAATATAAGTGGTCTTACTTTATAAACAGATACGTTTTGACAATATATATTCAGTGAACTTCTAAATATTGGCCACTTGCGCCTTCTCTCTTTCATCTAACCACTTGTGAGAAAGCTGGTGAGAAAGCTGAACTTTTGTAAGTGCAGATAAATTAGTCTACTGTATTTATTTACATTAGACAGATTCAGAATTTACTTTATTATCAGCATTCGTAGATCTCAAATTAATAGATACAAAGAAGCAGGCAAACATCGAAAACCGTTAAAGAAGAAGCCTTGTATTCTAAAATATGAAAAATTCCA
This sequence comes from Liopterus haemorrhoidalis, assembly GCA_963971575.1. NCBI lineage: Eukaryota > Metazoa > Arthropoda > Insecta > Coleoptera > Dytiscidae > Liopterus > Liopterus haemorrhoidalis. Next base: position 15,771,574 of record OZ020612.1, on the reverse strand, counting down.
AAATCAGATACATATCCTATCTTAAACAATTCGGGTTCAAAATACTTAGCCTGTAATACGTCTTCTGTATTTTATATACAATTTAATAGTGCCATCATGACCCCGTATTTCGTTTATATATGACAGTACTTTTCAAACTGTGGACTGCAGCCCCCTGGGGAGCTCCAATATCTAATGTGTGTAGCCGCAAAACTATAAACCATCTCAAAAAAGCAATAAAGAAAACTCTTTTCGTTGAGGGGGCACGAGTTTTTCTAACTTTTCGCAGCAGGGCTCTGACAACAATCTGAGTAGAACTGATCTAAGTACAGAGATGCAGGTTTAAATATAACGGAGCTTTTATGTTCCGATTTAATTATAATCTATCTTTAAGATTCCTTTAAGATCTTCGATGTAAGAATGTATACCTGTTTATACATCGGTAATAGGACTGGTGAATATATTAAGCTGATCATGTGACTTTCGTATTTAGTGTGTCAAAAAAATCGGGATACATGCCATATCCATTCGCTGCCATATCTGAATATTCGCGCTGAAAACCTGTTATTATTTTTAATATTATTATGGATTTGCTAAGATTTTGACAATCATTCATCGATTCCATACTTAAGTTTCGAAAAGAGCACGTCTTTCTGAGATTTATCCCCGAAAGCTGACGCACATAGCCCATAATAATAATAAATTATTGTTATTATATTATTGTTTAATATAATTACTGTATTTTTGGTATTAATAAGGTGTAATTTTTATTCTCTCTAAAATATAAAAATGTCTCAAATATATTGGTGCAATTTTTATTTTTAGTTTATAATTACTGCATTTTTAATTTAATTCATAAGCTTTTATGTCCATTATATTTTTATTATCTTAGGTTAAGCACAATTTATATGCACAATTATAATTTTTATATTTTTGTTTAGTATTTCTTGACAAATTAATTATAGTAAAAATATATGTCAAATATAGATGTTCTTCTACAAACTTCTCGATGTATATTTTGTAATTGGTGTTTATACTCTAATACGTAACTTTTGGCCTAAAGTTATAACAATCATTATATTTCTGACTGATTATGTCAATTATTTTATCAACAATTATTTTTATAAACTCGCCTATTCTCGACAATACGTCTTCTAGAGTCTCAGTTCAATTCTAAATACAGAGTCGGATAAGAACAATTACCTATTTTGAAAAACGCGCCATTTTAACTATTAACTGGCAGTCATTTAATTAAGTACAGCACTTTTCCACAAATGCGACACCCCGGAGGTCGAGAATTACGATGATGATGACCGGAAGCAATAAAAACACTAAAAAAATAAATGCTAACAAAAAAATATATAAAAATATTGATTACAACATGTAGAAATATATTTAGCAGTAATTTTAGCATTTTTTTGTCAAAATAAAATGTAACATCTAGATTAGAAATCTAGATTAAAGAGTAACTTTTTGAAATTGGAGACCCTTAAATAGGGTTCACTATTTTTTACACATTTTTATTACGACATTTTACGACAAATAAAAAGACAATATTGAAAGTATTTTCATATTTTTTCAACATAATCCTTAAGAATTTATGTATCTGACCCATCAAGGTATGGTGAAAAATTAATGTATGGTAGAAATCAAGATATTTCTTTAGCGACCCAAATAAGTGAATATCTGAAGGAGCCTGAAGGAGATGGTCTAAAATTTGCCGATGGAAAGACTGCAGAAGGTCCAATGCTTGCGGTATGATGTAGCCTTATCGTTCAATAAATCACATCTTTGGTAAGCAGACCTGGGCCTTTTTTCGAATAGTTTCTCTTAGTGGTTGTAATAAGTTGTCCATAAAAAAACAAATAATACTTCACTGATTTCTATACGTAACTACGTATAATTGCATCCTCATTTTAACGAAACTTTCGCATTCACCACATCATGATCAGATGATGGAAACCAGTGAAATCCATCAACAATAATTACATATTCATGTGCAATTATTTACTTTGGAAACTTGTTTATTGATCTTGTCTCGTATTTATATATAAATTTGATTCAAAAGCGCATTTCGACGCTGTCCGATTTTCTGTCACCTCTTTCTATCTTGTCTATTAACTATCAGGTTCTGATGAGACATCTTTTTAACTTCTCCCTGACATTTTTTTTAGTATTATTGCCGATTCTTCTACAATTCTGTCCTGAATTACTATTGCTACATTCCCTATTTTTTCCATTCGCGAGATACATGATTTTCCACATGAGTCCATTTCCGTGGCCAGAATTCTACTTTCATCCCGACAACTTATCGAGTCGATAGTTCACTAATGCCATTACACTTTTAACTATGGTGTTGAATAGAGTATTTTTTGGCGAATAGGGATGAACGCCAACCACTGGAGAGAGTTTAGGTCACCTACCGACTTTCCACCAATATTTATTTAGGCATAAATACGAGGTGTAATAAAAAAATACGGTCATCAAACATATCAAATTTGAATTAACCTCCTTCAAAGTACTTTCCTTGGCTATCGATGCACTTATCCCAACGTTGATTCCATGATTGGAAGCATTTCCGGAAGGCTTCTTTCGGAATGGCCTTTAGCTGCTCTGTTGTGGCCTTTTTAATGTCGGGAATTGTGTTAAAACGTTTTCCTTTTAGCACGATATTTATTTTTGGGAGCCAGAAGTAGCATGGTGCTAAATCCGGAAAGTAAGACGAATGTGGACAGACAGGAACCTTTTTTTCGGCTAAAAACTCGCCAGTCAGAAATCTGGGAGCAAATTTCGCACTCATTCGTCTCATTTTCAAATTATCGGTTAAAATGCTTTGTACCGACCCGTAGGAGATGTTCAGTTCTTCAGTAAACTCTCGAATAGTCAATCGCCTGTTTGAACGAACCATTTTTGCCACTTCTTGCTCGTTTTCGTCTGTTTTTGTGGTCGAAGGACGTCCCGAGCGTAGCTCGTCTTCAACCGACTCATTTCCGCTTTTAATTCGCTTATACCACTTGTAAACAGTCTTCAGAGTCACATTATCACTATACACTGATATAAACGTTTCACGAGCTTCTTTGTCACTTTTTTGCAACTTTAAACAAAACTTAATGTTAACGCGTTGTTCGAAATCCTAGATGCGCGACAGACACGGTAAATACGATCTCACTCTTCCAGCTCTGGAGGCTGACTGAGAAGTCACAACTTGTTCAAACTTGACACTGACTATCTCAATGAATCAGACTATTGGATTTATTACTTCAAATGGATGTAGCGTCAGCAGTTGCTGCTATAAAAATTCATTCAACGTATTTTTTTATCACACCTAAGTATATGAATTATCTATCAGATAATAACAGATTTCATAGTAGAATTAACGTGGTTCTGTGGCAATCCAGTTGCCAATAAAGCAAATTGATGAGGATTCAAATGCCGAATTCCACTTCGAAATTATTTTCCAGCCAGTAGTAATTAATACTATCACCATGGCAATTTGCACCCGGCTCGCTATTCTATGAATGTAACTCTGAACCATTTCCTCAGATAGATTTAATTGTTGTTATGCCTATTATAAACGCACCTACCTGGGTTCAAATCCTGTGACTGACATAAAAATTGCGTTCCAAGAGACTGAATTAATTTATAAGCCGTATTCAACAGCCATTATAAACAGTGGTGTGCTGTGGATAGTATAACCACTGGGTCGCGCGAGTCCTGGCAAGCTCCCTTTAGCACACCACTGCCCTTATATAAGTTTTCATTACCCTTAACAAAGGGCTAGAAAATTCCCTACAAAAAATTAACAGACGGATCGCGCGAAACTCCGCGCACCATTGATTATAAACAATATTATTGTGAAATTTATCTTATAAATGACACATGTGTGTAGTTCAAAAAGATAGTTAATTTACAGTTTTTCCATGAAGTCCGTTGCGGGTTCCATTCATCTCCAAACATCTATTTTTTTAATCATATCGACAGTAAGTCTCATAAGTTGAAATCTTCCTTCGCAACACTCTTTTGGATAGGAATCAATCTAAAACCATAAAAATATATATATATAAAGTACATTAATATAACCGGCATCTTATATTTTTATAAAAAGTTTGCATCTTCTAAAGGGGAAACGCTAACAATCTGTATCTAATCGTCTTAAGCCTCATTAATAATAAACTCATATCGCATGTACATACACAAAGATGCATCAATGGTGTATATTATCTGCTTATTACAAACAGATGTTCGTACTATAAGCAGAATAGTGGTACACCATTGATTCGCCTTATGCATATGCGATGCGTTTGTGTTATGGGTATATTATAAACGAGGCTTTAAGTGACATACAGATAAAATTTCTACCAAATTAGAATATTAAAATCGAATAAAACTTCGCAGAAACATGTTTTGAATTTTCCACCGAGAATTTTTGAATACTGCCATTAAAAGATAATAAAATTTATTATTATTAAGACCTGAGAATATTGAAAAGGTTTTATGTTCAACACCGCCACATATTTGTTAGCGGTTATTTCAAGTACTATAACGTTAATGTTTATTAGTGTAAAAAACTCGTTGCCTTCTGATTGTAAGATTTTGTGTAATTGTTCTCTACCGACTTTGTACGAAATGCTAAGTTTAGATATTTTGAATAGTTGACCATATATATTATTGAATTATTATACAATCACACTTTGCAGTAATTTTAGAAGATTTATGAACACAGCACGTAGACATAATATATTATTGCAATGTGGGATCTGCCAGAGTTTAATAATTATAGTTTCAGTAGTTCTGTAGTTTTAAGATAAAGGGTGCAATTTCAACTATTATACATAATGAAATAACGTTAAGATAAACTAACTCTTATTATTATTTGTCGTTCATGCCACCATCAACTGAATTACTATCGTTTCAACTTCAACTCATAATTTGAAACTGAGTTAATAATACTAGATGCATATTGCAGGAGTTTGAAACTTTTTGAATTATTTCTCAAACGCAAAACTAATAAAAATAGTCGTTTGAAACAAAACTTATAAAAAAAACTACCAGATATTATATCATGGATTCACACATTCACATTTAATTATCTTGAGATTGGGAGTTATGGGTTAAATTTAGGAACCATTAAATTTAATGCCAAATCACAAAATTGACGAATGGGAGCTTGATGGGTTTATATTGTTTAACGCGTTACGGGTACCTAAAGGCAAATTATAGTTATACGCAACGCCTACAAATTGATTACGGATTGCACAAAATTGACCCATTAATCCTAAAGTGTCTGCACAAAAATGTGAATTGGCCCATAACGACATGAATAACAACAATTACGCGTCATTTACGTCTGCATAATATTGAAACAATCTTATATATTTTAAAAGATAAATAAAAAAGCTTATTTACAAAGCGTGAATATAAGTTACAGATGTTACTGGCGCAGTCGGTAGGATATATAACATATACATATTTTTTTAATTAAGATCATCTGTGAGTAAACAAAACTGTTGCAACTGGTGCAGAATTTCTTTTCAAATTAACTTTGATTTGACCAATAAAAAAAAACTCTGTTGACATATTAATACTAACTACTAAGCTAATAATGGTAGATAAAATTAGATTACAAATATATCGTTTGTGTGATTATTTCTTTACTTTGCTTACGTCTGGCATAATTTAAAGTAATACAATTAACCAATAATCAGTTATGTAATCTTATTAATTAAATATAAAAATTCCCATTCGAGCTTGGGTCATGGAAGTAGGTCCATGCCCAATACAGTTGCATTATTATTATGGTAGAACCAATTGGATATAGATATACAACAAGAATATATTCATATAACATATTGCAGCAAGAAGGAACTACCTAACATTTAACAATGTTTGAGATAATTGAACTTAAAGGTAGCATTGCAATTTTTAAATTAGTGTTTAACTATTTTTTTCTGTTTTGTTTTAATCTAAGTCACTTTATTATCATAATACTTATGTTACGTTATTCTTAACACTTGAATTTATTACTTTTTTTCAAGATGTGTGGCCCCTAATATCGGTATTATGTTTTAGATACTAACTTTTATTATATAGAAATAAGCAAGTCCAATGCTTTTAGCGATTAGCGATATTAACCATTGAAAGATATGATAAAAATATGTTACCAGTTACTAGTTTCTTTATCTAGTCTTGTCCGCAAAGAGTTAAAACAGTTTAAAAAACAAAATAGCAAAACACGTTACATTAAATTGAAAACTTTTAAACAAAATTAGTATTTTCTTTTTTACTATGTGCTACTTTCTTCCTTAATTGTCTTTTATTTCCAAATTTTGATCGTAAAACTTGTTATATATACCAATTTTAAAAATATATTAGAAAGTAGTTGCAATTCTTTTGAAGAATGTACTCTATGAAAGGTTAGGTTAGGTTGATAGATTCTTAACAATTGAATCTTTATTAGTTATGAAATTAGTATAAGTAGATTAGTATAAAATTCATGCTGTTTATTTTAACGAAGGCTGAAGTATATTTTTAATATACATAAAGGCAATCAATATATTGAAACAAATTTCTAATTGAGTATATTTTCAAATATTATGCCACGAGCAGCCAAAAATAAATGCCAAAATTGCCTGCCAAATTATTCGTCAATTTATAAGTAAGTATTGTGGCAAAAATACTGAACTTATAACCAATAATAACACCCTTTATCGATAAACTACAGTATTAAAATGCACAAAAGTCCATTTCACAGAAATAGTTACCTCTGTACAAAGTTACACTGCATATACATATAGATAAAATATAGCTAAAAAGCTTGTTAGTAGCTTTGACAATGTTATGTGAAATGGACTTTAGAAGTTTGATGCGCTGTTGACAAAAACAGAAGCTAGATTTTTTATTTGCTTTGTTATAAATTTAGATATGGACAACACACAAAAAAATATATATTTTCTACATATAGGGGCTGTAACAATTTAATTTTGGCTTTATATTATAGTTAAAGCGATAGATTTAATGTAATATTAGATTAAGAAACAACCAATCAGAGGAGAATAATGGTTAAAAGGTAGAATTTGATTGGTTGAAATAAGGGTTAGTGTATGAATTGTCGTTTTTGATTGGATAAAAAGTACGCGATAGAAGCTTAACTAATTTTCGCCTTTTAATCTCAGATCCACAAATTAATTTGAAATTGCCAAATACGTTATATTTTGACCTATTATTTGTGAAGCTAAAGCTTTATTTTGTCATTATTTTAACGAAATTTAATTAATATTAACAAAATTAATTAATCATGTAATTAATTGTGGTTTGATGGAGTTTATAGTAAAATTTGGTAAGCTTCTCTTAGGACCTTGATTCGGTAACAATATAGAAATAATTCAGTGTTCTGTCAATATCACGTGACCTGTGACCTGTCACGTGATCCGTGCCGGAATTAAACTTAAAATTAGTACAATTTTTTTTGTCAAAGATCAATACTGCCAACACTAAAGCAAGATACAGTAGATCTCTTTCACCAAGAACAATTTAATTATGAACTAAATTCATTACTAAAGGAATTATTTTTCTTTCCAAGATCAATGTCATCACTAAATCAAGATATATTAGATCTCTTTCATCAAGAGCAATTTAACTATGGATTAGATGCATCACTTATTCAAAAGATACGGTACATCCATTCACGTTGAATGACAATGGGTGTTTTGCGACAGAAGTCCCAGCAGATGATGCCAGAAATTTCTGGAATGGTTGGTTGATTTTGCCGTAGTTGTCCACCCATTTCTTGTCAGTGTACGTCTATAGATATGTACGTTTAGAAATGTAATACAGAACCATTTTTCGTCGCCAGTAACAATTTTCCATAAAAAATCTTTTACATTTCCTGATAGATAACGAAATGCTATGAGCTTTAGATTTTTTTCTAACTCATGCAATCATCTCGAAACTGATCAAAAAAATAATTCTGCGAATTCTTCTTGCGTCTACGATTCAATCATGCTTGCCTGAGAAGTTGCCATAGACCTGGGAAGCTTTTCTAAATGACCAAAAGTCCTAATAATAAATGTAATGTAATAAAAAAAGCCAACGAATCAACATAAAAACTTCCGATGTCCCACCGGTTTAGTCTGCTACTACCTGTACGGTATTCTAGTCCGTTGGTCACTGAATTCAAAATTACCGTCCTTAAAACAATTTAAATTTCTAGAGTTTTCCTGGAATGTGCCTTTTCGTGACTGAAATGTCAAATACATGTTTCAAAAGTTCTCAAAACTCAATACGCATGAAAATTCCTTTCAGTTCAGTGAAATAGTATGCGAAAATAATACAAATAAAATCTATCTAAACAGTGTTTTATACAAGTTCCTTTTTTGCCCTCTTAGTAAGACTGTTCAAATACTAAACATCACTCAGAATGTTTACGTTACAATACTGTACACAGGTCCGTACACAAGACATTAAGTCAAAGTCGATATAGGCTTGAGTATTTAATACAGTCAAAGATTATTGTATTGAATAGTGGATAGTTTTACTTGGTGAAACTCGAATATAGGTAATCGGTTATTAAATGAAATGCTTGGGAAAGTTTCACAAACTATTTTATTGAACATGCTGACTGCAGTTTCGGTAATATTTACCATTTTCAAAGCTACAATGCTACAAAGCTACATTGTAGCTTTGAAAATGGTAAATATTTCTGAAACTGCAGTCAGCATGTTCAATAAAACAGTTTGTGAAACTTTACCAAGCATTTCATTAAATAACCGATTACCTCAAAGATTATTATTCACAGGTAATGTGCTGCGATTACGGAAACCGGGATAGTTAAATGTCTAGGATTATAGAAAATAGGTTCCAAGATTATGGAAAAAAAATGACTATAAAAAACTTTTAATTAGACCTACTTTAACAAATCAAAATTTAATTATTATTAGGTTTAGGTATTGGCTTAAGGGAATTAGTTATTTCTTCTTTTTTAATCGCATTTAACATATCCTTTCGGATTCATATTCAGACGTTTTCGTCAATTTCTCTATTGAAAATCAGATTTATTTCCATGGATGAATCAGTTTCCACGAAAAAGTCACAAAGATCGTTACTAAGTTAATCTTTCGAGTCAATGTCATTTTTTTGGAGCTAATTGCGGGATTTTCTTCATTAGGATCTTCAGTGCTGAGCATAAGTTCTAAGTCAACTTCAGTCCCGTTTTTAATAGAAGCATAGCATAAAAATTACACTACTCTCTTCGTTCTGTTTATTAAACAGATTTTCTAAATGGTCAAATCCTTTGTTCCATCGTTATGCATTGTATTTGGGTTTTTTTATAAACAAGGCTTTCATCTTGAGAGTCAAACAACTCTATAGTTTTTCCTTAAGAGAGATTTGAAAGAAAATTGTATACTCGTTCGAGATGAAACGCGTGTGAATGTTCTTTTCTTCTTTTTAATTATGCAGATATGTTTCAAAAACTAAAATGTAGTTCGCCCGATACGCGAATATTGAATCTATCAGCGGCAAATAAAGAAAGCGATCACAAATATTTTCTCCGCGAATACCAAAACCACGATAAGCGATCTCACGATCTCTTTAACTGTACTTGAAAATAAATACTTGTTTATATAGAAATGTTCTACTTAATAAAAAAAGTATGGTTGATAATAATTTAAGTTGGCAGTATTGATGTCATCGTTGAAATTTCGAATATTAAATGTTGTAATAGAATCAGTGCTGGAGTAAAACTATATTGTATTTAAATGTCAAAACAAAAAACATTTTACACATACAGTATTCGCTTTGGCTATAGTAGTTATTAAAATTTCAAAAAATTGAAATAAAAGAAGTCGTGTTGCCAAATAAGCATGTATTTCTATCTATTATCATATTTTGCTGTTTAGCATTTAGTAGTTCTTTTTGTTTATGTTTTTTCTATTGGCTAATGCAGCAAATAGACTAGCTGTATATTTTATTTGTAGTGATTTATCTAAATATATTCTATATTATGTATAAATGTTTTAGTATAATGTAGTTTTGAATATGTGTGCAGTTTTCTTTCTTAATTCATTTAGAAAAATACGGAGAATGAATTAAGAACGAATTAAGTTGTTCGTGTTGGTGTTCTTTCTGTTTGTGTTTGAGGATTTACGTCGTATAAGATTTGTTTCCAAGATGAAATATACTTTCCATGTTATGTCGTTTTTCTTCGATGATAATTTATTCATAAAAGTAAGGATTTTTCTCTTTCGTTGTATTATTATTATTATTTTAGAAATCCTGGTAACATTATTTTAACACACTATTCGCTGGCCGAACCATGAGAACCACAGGGTACAGTTACCAAGTAATGTATTTTTTTGGAAATAACCGCACGCATCTGCTAAAATTGTTGCGCCATGAAACTTTGCATAGCAAAACCACAGTTTATTTGGGTGATTGGACAAAAATCGGTGCTGGTGAAATGGTATGATTATTTTGTATAGAGCTGCTGCAAAATGGCCAAATTGCTGGAGTATTGTAAAACAATTGCCTACAGAAAATCAATCAGCAGGGTTCAATTCCAGCAGGCTTCAAATTGCGATCTTTCAATGCGAACCAGCTCAGATCGTATCAATTAGTTTATACTTTAAAATGATTGTGTTTCTACAAGTAAGTTAAAGCTGGTCGATTCCCTAACTATGTGGCTTTAGTGGCAGAAGTCAAGAAATAGAGAAATTACCTTTTCTATGCACCATTGAGTTCGCAATCGACAAAATGAGCTGACAACTCTCTACGAATGTTCACTAGGGGGATCAGGTGCCGAAAAATATATTTTTTAAAAAGGTAGTTATCTGCATAAATCACCATAGCAGTAAAATATGTAGGAAAGTCTCGGTTAACGATACCCAACTCAACACTGCCGTCTTATTGCGCTTTTGCTAACTACAGATTTCCTCATCAAAAATGTCACAACAAACAATCAAATTAAAAAGTGGCGGTTATTAATAGATGCGTAGGAAGTGCGCTTGGGACTTAAGTCTCGTAGGTATTTTGAAACTGATAAAAAAAAGTAAAGAAAGTAACATTTTTGAAATATATTTTGTAAAAATAACCTGTCATTTTACACTCAGAAAAACAACAGAATATTATTGATATTGGTATATATGAAGTATAAAATCATGTTGATTAACTAATCAAAATATATTGACAACTTAAAATAATTTTTTATGTTACAAATAATATTTAGTATTCGATATACATAGAAAACTTGTTTTTTATTTCACCTAACGGTATTTTCTACCGATGGAGAAGAGAACTCGACGATCTTCTGCCTACGTATATATGTAGACGCGTCGTCTATACCTCGATCATGACCGCGATCGCACTGTATCAACGCGTTGATACATCGCGGAATCAATTTAATAAAACATAATCGCGCCCCCCATACAGATAAAATTTTCTTCGATCGATAGAGGAAAACTCTCCGAATCAGAGCCCATTGTGCCGAAAAAATAATTATAGAAGTTTTATTTTGAAATTGAAGATCTGTACGGAAATATTGCAAGTAGAATTGTCGATGAAAATCGTAAGTTAAGAACTAACGCGGGCCCAGGAAACATGAATCGCCTGTCTTTTTACAGTAATTATAATGTAAAGTCAAATTTTTGGAACGGATTTTTAAATCACCATGAGCCTATGAGCCTAAGATTTTGCCAGTGTGATTAGGACAAATTTGTTGAAAATGACCGAGGTTATGAACAAAGTTTCTAAAAATATCTTTATGCGTTTCGATGTTCTGCTAACTGTTTGAAAAAGGTATCTGGTGCCATTTTATTGCTGAATTTAATTATGTTTACATTCATCACTCAGTGAACCTATTCTATGGAGCCAATTGATGTTAATATAAGCACCTTAGTGGAAAAAAATTATGTTACCCACTGTGTTACTCGGGCGGATTAAGAATTTGAGAGGCCCGAGTCGCAAACAGAATTTAGATAAGAGTTAAAAATACTGAGTAAAGAAAAAGACACGATATTTTTCAGATTTTTGTTTTTATAATAAGATAAATAGAAGAAACATTTTAAATGATATTGATTGTTACAGCAAAAATATATAAAAAGCAATTTATACAATGGTACTTTTTTATATTATAAAGCTACAAATTTATCAATATTTGCATAATCCAGTTGTTGGGTAATGTCGTTTTCAACAAACATTGTTAATAATATATTTAAATGGTTCTAGCCAAATCTCTTTCTTGGATCATGTTTGGCAAGTGTGAAGAATGTAAAGCACCACTAGCTAGTTTCAGATAGGAAACCTATTAATATTATGACATTATTCGTTCGTCGTATCAATAAAACCTTCGATTGAGTTTAAAGCTTTAAAATAAAACAGTATATTTTTTTACTGATTTGGGGGTCCCTAGGAGGTTCAGCAGAAGCATGTCCCTGCGCGATAAACCGTTTTTAGTTGAACGACAGGCTACAGAAAATATACTAAAATTACGTTATCGGCAATTAGTGTGTTAAAATAAATCCTGAAAGCTATATCGTGTTAATTTTCGCAATGTCACACCGTTACGAATATTTACCATAACATGGGATGTAGTTTAACTTTGGATGAAATTTGTCGACACAATTGACAATCTTTTTTACTGAGCGAATAAACGCTGATATTGCTATTTAATGGTAGTTTAATTTTCAACATAGGCACTTCATAAATGCAATAATAGTAGTTTATAGAGGACTTTGATGATGTTAACGCCACGTTTAACATCCTTTTTATAACAAAAGCGTACTGACAACGAAAATAAAGTGTCTACTAAAAGATAGACTGATGAAATGCCTTAGTTATTAAGAAATCTTTATTGATTTAAGAAAATGACATTAAAATTAATAATTATGAGGTACAAATTTTAGTAGTAGCTACAGAATGAGCGTTTGATTAAAAATTTACAGTTGGACAAACGAATCCTTTATGGATGTGTTTATTTTTTATTGACACCATACACGAACAGCTGATAAATGTAGTGAGCACACTTGTATTTAAAACAATATACTCTACACGCACAGACTCACCATCAGCCAAGAAAGATCCAGCCTTGCCCAGGCTTTGTCAATCCAAGCCAAGCCAAGCCTGCTGCATTCCTTGTGTCTCTCTCTCTATGATCTATGTTTCTTTGTGTATCCCACTGACTGTATCCCGACTGATCTCTGTGTCTGTGTGTCTCTGTATCCCTGTGTGCGCGTCTTCGTGCCTGTTGTAACACATTTTCCATTTCAGAGTTGAAGAACACAATCGAAACGCAAGTGAACGAACTCAAATCCCAGATCGAAAGTAAATGCGTGATGCAATGAGGAGCTTCTCACATCGCTACGGCGGTTTCTTAGCGACATCGTTTACAAATACCGATCATTACAGTACCCACAGTTAGCGACCTCATCGACAATGTGTTTCTGTTTAACCGTGGGCGAGCAACGAGCCTTTTATTCGCACAACGATCTTATTATGTATTATTGTGTATAATATATTAGTAGCGTAGTACCACCGTATGTTATATATTGTATGTACGTACATGTAGAGCGCGCGTGTTAACGTGTCCGTGTGTGTGCGAGATAAAAGTGCCGTGCCTCGCCCCGGGTGTTGCTGTGTCTAGTGCAGAGAGCTCCATGATGGGGGACCACGAGATGATGATGATGATGACACCTCTCTCTGTCACCTCTTCCACCGCTCCACCCTACTGCTCCAGTTCCAGTCCCGCTGCTGCCCGCGCTTGCGGAACCCGCCCGTGCTACTGCACTACAGTACCTCGCGTGCAGTCCGCTCGCAGCGCAGCGCTCTAGTAGACAGACATCCCACCACCCACTCGTCATTCTACATCGTTTGTTTATAATTTGTTGTGTGATAAAAACGTGGATTCATGTAATTTGTAATGAATATGGCGTAGGGTCGCTTGGAAAACTGCCAAAAAACAAAAACAAGAGACTGCGATATTTAAACAATTAACAAAAACAACACAAAAATATTATGATGACGTTTTTAAGAACGATCATGATAATCTTACATGCAAATTTATGCTAGTTGTCATAATACTTTTGTATTAGGATGTTATTTAATTGTTATCAAGGTTATGTAGATAGAACATAGTTTTTACTTATTTTGTAAACAAAAATTCACGGTGAAATATCTCCCGATCATTTTGGTTCTTCGAGAAAGATTTGCATGTATATTTTGAACTACCACGAATGTTTGAGGCTTAATTTTCTAAAACTCTCACACCGCCCATGCCTAGACCTTCATCACCTTGTAAAGGGCACTTTGTGATCATCCAAATTCCTTGTGTCGCCTTAGATGTGCTCTGACTGTGCTGGCGTCCGCCCGCCCGGAGCGCGCCGTCCCGACGACCGTCCGGACGTGCTCTGTTAACAACACTGCTTTCCTGAGACTCCGGGCGCGCGAGACGCACGGTCCAACGCTTATGTCAGTGTTTTATGTTCCGTTATTGGTGTTTTCATTTCGATGCGATTGTATCTGTTACGATCATGATGATAACTATGATGAAGAGGCGGACAGCAACGCTTGTTCATGTAACAGACGTGATACTCTTTCTCTTACAGCTGTCAGTGTCGCATGCATTGTTTGTTGTTTATTGTTGTTGTCTCTGTCTCTCTGTGGTGCTCCACTCATACACACATCTCTCTCTCTCTCTAATCTATGCAACCCTCTCTCTCTCTCACTCACTCACACACTATTTAATTATATATAATTGTATCATCACTCCATCACTGTTTATAACTGACCAATTAGTGATACCACTGTTGAACTGTTATTGTTGTTTTGTGAAGCATGTTACTTACTTACCTCCGTAGCTTTCTTGGTCTCGCCACTCTCACCGTTCAGTTGATTCACTCACTTACTCACTCACTCACTCATCGTTACTCCCTGCACATACCGCACTACTCTCCAGCGCACTGTTTGTTTTTGTTGATGAGTTCTGTTTGGTTTCCCGGCCTTGTTTGTTCATCACCCTCCTGTCGTGTCGTGCATTTACTCTTACATTTCATCCCCTTCCCCAGTTGTCTGAGTGTCAATTAAATGTATATCAGTAAAGAAACCTCTATGAAGATAAAATACGCTAGCATTGTCAGTAACTTATTCTGTGTCTATATCTACTTATCTATTAAATTAGTCTTCATTAGTGTGGTAGTGTATGATGATGTCTGCCGCTCGTTGTTGTGTTTAGATATCGACTATCCGTATTATAGTTTGTGCTCTATCTCTATTCCTCTTCTATCTATGGATGTATAGGTGTCGTTGCTCACTTGTATGTTCAAAACGTTACAAATGTTTTTTGGCAAAACGCAATGTCTTATGTGGAATTTGGGTGAAATCAAAATTCGACTGCATAAAATAAGGACAATCTTTCTGTTTCTCGATGTTTAAAATTAACGAACTTTTTAACAATCACACTAACACACATGACATGAATTTGTATTCCATAATCCGTTCGTTTGTTGATAACGAACACCGATCATTGTTACCCCTGTAGTCTATTGTTTCTAGGTCCTCTGATTGTTATCCCCGGTTGCCAAGGTGTTCACATCTCGTCGTCCATTCGCGTGCATCGTGTCGGCAGAGTTGCCGGAACACTGTCGGCGCGACTGGACGATAAGATTGTTATCCCAAATGTCTGTTGTTAAACTAGTTACTCTCTTCATCTAAATGTGACAAACAAGCAATGGTAGTACGACTTAGTGTGATATGTACAAATATTTTTAATGAACCTATGTAGTATGTGTGTATGTATTATTTATCGTTTTGATTGATTTACCAAACAAACGTTACCATGGGGACGTGGCGGGTTCGTTGTCATTGTGCCGGCATCGGAGGCGACGACAGACAGATGTCTGGTCTGCGGATTGCTGCATGGAATACATGACAGGTGTTATGAAAGAACGGCGGGATTGTTATTGTTAGGCCGCACTGTTGTGCGATGTCGCGATGATTTGCGAATGCTGTCATGTCCCAATCGTTAGCGATCGCAACGCCGAACTCATACAGACAAGTGGTTACGTTTGATATGATATCTAAATTTTGGAGACAACGACACATATATGCTAAGTATTATTAAACAAGATATTATATTTCTATAATTATTATTAACCAGAGTGTAATAATAATTGTGAGAATGTATCTTTTGGGCATTCCTTTGTAGGGAGTGTTGTGACTTGGAAGTGATCGAGGTAAATTTATCGTAAACATTTTTAATAAATAGTAACTAACTGTGACATAGTATCGTTTTTCGCTAGATCACTTTTTGAAATAGTCATTTTATACCAAATATGTATGTTTTGGGTTGGAGTCATTAGCAGTTCGTTTACCTCGTTCACTTCGCCGCTTTAGCTTTGTGAGATCACATTATATACAAAAAGCTAGTGATACATTTATGCAAAAGTATAAAAAAATGAAAAATGTAAAAACATCGTTAAATACTGAGAAAAAAACGATCGATGTTGTATTGTTATAACAATTGATAAAATTCACTAATCCTGTAGATATTGTTGTTGATTGAATCCATACATATTTTTTTTGTTTGTGCCAACAATTGGACACTCTGTCGGCCGACTGTCTGGGGCGTCGCGTGCGTCTGTTGCAAGCGTCGCCTCCATCGCTTCTCAATCCAACAATGTCGCATGCATTCGAGCGTCAATTGTTGCAACAAGCAATGTAGAAAGCCTTTGTATACACTTAATATAGGGATTTGTTTCGTTCAACAATGAAACAAGTACACGTCTTAGGTACCTAATGGAAAACCTAGTTAGATGGAGCCTGTGCGGGCTTTTCACGTTGTTAAATAATAATATTACAATAAAATAATAATAAATACATTAGTCGATAAATGACATCATTGTTGTTAGTTGTGAATGCCACCGCAGCGGCGTTGTAAAGTCACTTATGTCAAAAAACCATGGAAAGAAATTAATAAAAAGAATTACAGTTAAAATAACCTCTTGTATTTATTCCACAGAGTAAGTATTTCATAAACAGTGTTGTAATTTTATTTACCTACTTCCTGTCTACTCCACTATTCTTTAATTAGTTAACCACCATCGCAAGGATTGTTTACGAGCAAGGGATCAGGACAGAATCGTAAAAGAAAAATAAAAAGGTAATATTATTATGTTGCTATTACTACATTATTACTAAAATTTCTTTATCATTATTATTCATTAACTACACTCAGTCTTCCTAGCTAGTCTATTTTTTAGGGTTTTGTAGGTACAACCAAAAAACTCTTAAAACGTTATTCATGTGTCTATTTGTCTGTTAAGTAGAAAGTGTGGCCAAACGGCTGAATATAGAAATTTGAAATTCATTATGCCTGTACAACTCTTTAACCCACACGTATGAAAACTATAGAGTTCAATAAAGCACATATTGGGGAAAATATAATTAAAGAAGTATTTAACGAAAAAAAAATATTTTAATTTTTTTTTAGTAGACTATCAAATTAAGCCCCTTAGATGCATAGATAATCCAAAAAAATTCTATTTTTGAAAAATTTAATATTTTTATCTAATTTTGGTGTTTTTGGTAATGCGTCAATAAAATTTTGTTTCCATCCTATTTCCCACTGGAGTTGGTCTAAAAATAGGAAAAAAAATTCTTAATAATGTACATTTATGGGAACCGGAATATATCAACCGGTATTTTTGATAAGATATTATTTCGAAAAATATTAATTTTCTTGTTGAAAAAATAATTACTCCTTCCGTTCCAAAATAAGTGTCCGATTTAGGAATTTTATTTTTTCCAAAATAAGTGTCCAATTTCGTAAAAAAATATGCAAAGCAATATATCGCTGATGGGGCCGAAAACGAAGGTAAATCATACGTAAAAAGATAAGACTTAACACCTTTTTCACGCCTATCAGCGATATAACGTATATTTTCACAACTAAACTAAATGTGAGGAAGCTTGTAATCATTGCCTCCTCTATGAAACATGGTCAATTCCATACACTTCTGCAGTGTAATCAAACTATTGCCCAGTTTATCGGCGGTTATTTCATCCCATGTTTTGTGCACGACCGCAATGAGTTCATCAATACTGGACGGGGACTCTTTGTGTTGTAATGATTGAATGGCGTTAAAGAAACCCCAATCGAGGACTAATTTAAATAAATAACTACTGATACATTTAATTTCATTATTTCAATAATCCATTAAAAAAAACTAAAATCAGAACTTATTTTAGAACGGAGGAAGGATCTTTTAAAATTTGGTATGCTATTAAATGATCTTAAGACGTACATTAAAAAAAGTAGTTTTTTTAAATTTCCATATTTCAACACAATTTATCCAACTATGTTCTAAGAAAATCCTTGTCCCACACTAAAAAAATTCTGAGTAATGCACATTAATGTGAACCGGAATAATACCACAGGAATTTTTGGTCTGATAACACTAGTAAACAAAAAAATGAACTTATTTTTTTGTGACATGGACAAAAGATAGTGTATAGAAAATCCTTTTCCACACTAAAAAAATTCTGAGTAATGCACATTAATGTGAACCGGAATAATACCACAGGAATTTTTGGTCCGATAACACTAGTAAACAAAAATGAACTTATTTTTTTGTGACATGGACAAAACATAGTGTATCCCATTTTAAATTTGACCTAAAAGCCGAAAATGACCTTAGTTTTTTTCTATCACCCATCATTTTTTGCTATGAGGTATTGTGGATTTCTAACGAAATATAGCGATAGACGTATTATTATTAATTTTAACTTACCTCAGAATGTTGTTTTTGTTGTTTTACGTCGATATTTTGTTTCTGAGGCATACCTTATTAATATCCAGCAGTAATCAGCAAGCAAATTTGGACTCCATTTACCCTGATATCGCTTCTCTATGGCGGAAATGTCTTGGTGGAACCGTTTCCAATGTTCATCACTTACTGCACCCAGATCTTCTGGGAAGAAATGTAGATGAAAGACCAGAAAGTGAATTTTTAAAGACATCCTACATCCCATTTCTTTGTAGGCATCAAGTAGTTTATTCACGATATCTCTGTAATTTTCAGCTCTCACATTTCCAAGAAAATTTGAAACAAACTTTAAAAGCTCTCCAAGCTCTTATTTCAACTTCATTTAGCATACTGTCAAATGCATCATCTTTATTTCTCTTATTTGTCCCACAAATATGCCCTCTTTTATTTTTGCTTCACTAATTCTCTGAAATTTTTGTTTTAGATATAAAAACCCTCTTCCGTTTCGATCCATTACTTAAACAAAATTCTTCATTTAGCTCGATTTAATATGTGGTGAGAAAAATACGTTTTGGGATCGACCAGTGGTTTGTTTGTAACGTTTTTTACTCCAAGAGTTAGTGCCTGCCTTAGTGGTTACTCCTTCTGTATAGTGAATTACTTAGAACTCAAAAAGTAACCAGTCTCGAGTCACGACATAGAAAATGCAAAAGATTCGGATACCTGTAGTTTACTAATGGACGCAATCTATTTTGAAACATATTTTTAGACCTGATAAACAAGACTAAACTGATCGTAACCACTTATGTATCGTCACCGCAGATACATGTCGTGAATTGACGCAATATGAAAATGTTGCATATTGCAAAATATAAATTTGCCTGTTACAGAAAATCTATGGGTGTTAGAAAATTCACTTTTCAGACTTGTTTTTAGCGTATCAAAATACATTAGAAATGCCCAAAAATGTCACAAATAGTGTGTTTATCAGTGTAATTATTTCGAAAATTATCGAAAATTTGCTACACCAGGCTTGCAATAATCTTGATGCGAGCGAATCTCAAGTACGATTATAAGTTTCTAGATGGAACTACGTGGTTTATCTTTCAAAATTTATCGAAATTTATAATTTTAAATATGTACCCATAGTTTGTTATTTCTTACTAAATACCTACAAAACCCTAATATGTGTAAAGATTCATTCTTCATATTTCTATATAAAATAATAACAGATATATAGCGCAGAAATTGAAAGTTCACGTGACTTCGTGGTACGATGGTTGTGTTGCCTACGGAGCACAAGAACGCGGGTCGTATACTTCCTATACTACAGGCATGTGCAACCTACGGTCTGCGGCCGGATACGGTCCGCGATAACTATCCAAAATCTCATTGAATCTGGTCTACGAGTATATCTTTGTTTCCAGAGATCAAATGCGGTTAAAGGGTTAATGTTGATGTGGAATAAGCGACACTTTCTTTGCAAATTAAACTACTTGAGCTTCAGGAGATCTTATATTTGAAGTCAATAATGAAGGACATTTCACTAATTGAATTATATAAGAAATATTTGACAAATTTCCTAGTTGACAAATTTCCGAAACTCACAGCTTTTGAGAATTATGCTCTTTGGAAGCACTTACAAATTTGAGCAGTTATTTTCTAAGATAAAGTTCGTTAAATCAAAAGGACGCGACGTTATTCGCGTCCTTATTTTTGATTTAACGCGCACCTAGAAAAGATATTGTGTGTTTCTACTAGAGATGGGTCGTTCATGAATGAACCGGCTCATTGAGCCGGCTCAGTACACTGACCGAAGTGACACGGTTCACCAAATTGAAATGAGCCGGCTCACGGCTCACTGTATAGTTTCAAGTTTCTAGGATACGATTGGTCGGGCGATTGTGAGCAGTGACCGGAGTGATCCGGATCTGGATCGATGTCATGTTGAACTTCGCGAGAACTCGGTTTGTAATGTATTATCATAAAGTGTATTTTTTCATCAATTTGTAGGGCAGTTTTTTTGAAACTAATAGGCTTAGTTTGTATTTTCTTACAACCATACTATATAAAAATATTAAAATTATTGCCCAAATCGCAGATGTCCGATTTATAAGGGCAATAAACATCGCCATAAACTTAACACATCTGGTTTAAAATACAGTAGCTACATAAAGTGAATTGTTTGTTTCAAAAATGTTAGATAAGAGCCGGGGCTAAGCGACGTTCTACCTACGAGCGAACGACCGACATCTGACTGACCTGTGTCTCGGGATCATGTTTACAGTTCATATATTGCAAGAACCGGCTCTAAGCAAGAGCCGGCTCTAAGCGACATTCTACCTATGACCGAACGACCGACCGACCTGTGTCTCGGGATCATGTTTACAGTTCATTTATTGCAAGAACCGGCTCTAAGCGACGTTCTACCTACGAACTAACGACCGACCTGTGTCTCGGAAACATGTTTACTTAACCGGATCACTGAGCCGGATCAATGAACCGGCTCAACAAACTGAACGACCTCCTCTGATCCGGTTCCGCAAACTGAGCCGAAATTCCCATCTCTAGTTTCTACATCAGTTGTTTCTCCAAACATTGAGAAACTTGTGACCAATAGGAAGTCCCAACCGTCAGAGGCGGACTTACACTTATCGGGGCCCCTGGCGCTAAACGCATGGGGGGCCCCCATGCTTTGTTTTATATATTGTAAAAAAACAGCGCGGGGCCCTTCTACACCGTGGGCCCCTGGCAGGCGCCAGGTGCGACACCCGTTAAGTACGCCTCTGCCAACCGTCCCATTAAAATTAAATAAACATTTTGTTCTTATTTAACTATATTTATGCATTATAATAGTATATTATTATATGAGCGATTATGACAGCCATTATTCATGAAGATGACGTTTGAGCCCACGAGCCGCAGGCGAGTGGCGCAAATCATCTGAGTGAATAATGGCTGTCATAATCGCTCATATAATAATATACCTATTCCACACCTATTAACACGTTTACTGCCAAGACAAGATTCACGATTCTTGTCTCAGAAGTCAATTTTATATAGCCATATTATATTATTAAGCCAATTTACTACAAGTAATCACGTAGTCGGTGTCCTGGGCAAGAACGCAAACTACGAGAAAACTTGTAATTGGCAGTCAACTTGTTAAACAAAGTTAGACTCAAAATTGATATGTTTATGGATATGGATATATTATATGGATATGGATATATTATATGATTATGGAAATGTAGGTTTGTGATTGGCCGCAAACAGTGAATTATGAAACCATAATTCACTGTAGTTATTTTTGGTACTATTTTTCACGAAGTGCTAATAATTGCAATATAATTAAATAGGTGTGGAAAAAAGATTTTTTTATTTATTTTTTTATATATATATATATAATAAAGACAATTTCAGTGAAATAATTTTTAAAAATTTTTTTCAAAAAGTATGTATATATATATATAGTTCTGGCCCGCGAATGTATTTCAGATCGCCATCCGGCCCTCGGTCTTTTGGAAGTTACTCATGCCTACTATACTGTATAATTAGTTCAGGAAACGACTCAGCCTCAAGTACTTAAACTCGGTACTTGTTTATTAAAGCTAGTAATAGGATCAGACAAAATATTATGCTGACAATTTTGCTTCAGTATGCGTAGTTTCCTGCTGTATCAGCGTCATCTTATGGTGCCTAGAAATTTGAAAGTATAAACTCTCTCAAAAGTGTTGCCATTAATTTTTAAGTAAGTCTTGTTCTCATGACTGTGTCTACTAACAATAAGATACTTGGTTTTTTCATTACTGATAATGAGTCCTACTCAGGGCCGTCTTATGAATTGTAAGGGCCCTAGGCCATGGGTATTTACCGGGCCCCCCTCCCAGAATGATTTATGACAAATTAAAAAATATATAAGCGATTACAACGATTTTGAGACCTAATTTTTAACCTTGATTATTCATTGTCGCTGTAATTGGGATTGTAAATAAATCAGTGTAAGATGATTGAAATTTTACTATTTAATTTTTTTGTAAAATCATTAACATTACACAATAAAATTTAGACCGGTGGACGGGCCCTAGGCCATGGCCTCGTTGGCCTGGGGGAAAAAACGGCCCTGGTCCTACTTTACGAGCTTCAACATCAATAAGGTCAGTTAGGTATTAACATCTTCAACCTTATTTGAAATAATATCCAGGTCATCAGAATGTCTAAAATCTAGTGGTATTGAGCTCTAGACCACGTTGGTTGGTATCTTGGGCTTTTCGTAACACCATCTCCAGCACGAGGTTGAACAGCAAAGGTGTCATCTCATAATTTTATAATAAAAAATAGATAGGTATTTTTATTATTTATATGTTAAATCAACATGTTATTGTACATATTGAAATAATTAATCAAAACGCATTTTAATATGAAATTTATTAGAGATATAGTTTCATAAAACATTCATAAATACATCATAAATAAATAATAGCAATAAAATATATGTTAATGTTTCATTGGTTTTACTGAGTTAAATAAACAGCATAACTAACGACACGATTATGTAAATTACCCAACATATTTGTTAAAGTATCAAATAGATCATTAACAATAGTGAATTTTGGAACAAATCCTTCATCATCTCCAGTTTTTGGTGTAATATCTTCTTCGTGTATCATATCTTCAATTTCAGTCACAGTGGATGATGGAGTCGATGATTCAGCTGGAGACGTCTCAACTGTAAATATAAATGAATTAGTAAGTACAAATAATAATTATATTCTATTTAGTACATGAACATAAAGAAATAGTAAATATAAACAACCAAATTTTGTGAAACGATATACAATTTTCAATAGAGTTAACAGGGAGACCATGCCGGCGCAAACTACGGTCTGACCGGACATATTTAAAAAAATATATATCATGTATGATTAAGCTAAGGGTGCTATTTGAATGTATGCCCGGGCAACAAGAATTTCTTGGGACATTACTGCAGGGTGAAATATAAACCTAAATAACTCATTTTTAATGTGGATCAGGGGCTCTTCCTGGTATGATAGAGTGGAATACAGTACCCCAGCGGTTCCCAAACTTTTTTTACCGCGACCCGGTACGAGGTTTTAATATTTTTCGCGACCCACCTTATGAAAAAAAAAACATTTATTTACAAAACAAATTTTATTTTAAAGCAGTAGCTTTATAGTAATAAAGAGTATAGCATAGTAATAAAGAATATAAAGTCGGTTTACGATAACTATGAGATGACGTCACACTTGGTTAATATAAGTACCAACGTTATGATTAATCAACATCAATCCATAATTCGGTTAGTACATTTATTTATTTAATTTTGGTACATTTTTTCAATGTTGCCAGTTTGAAATTGGATTGTTCAATCGTTATTTGTCAGGTTGACATTTAGGTGTTTAGAATTTAGTGAGGTTAAATTTTATTGTTTTAAATTTTTTTTGTAATAAAAATGCCCGAAGCTCTTAGTAGCCGTGCTCAAAGGATGGTTTTGTCTCTTATTAATTATTTTTAAAGTAATTTTAGCGTACTCATGAAATTTACACTTGCAGCTAGCGGCAATAAACTGTTCGACTGGAAATAATATTTGAATATTCATTATTCGAAACAAAATTGTATCTAACATCTGAAATTCAAAATTTTCTATTCGAATAATAAAAAATTTGACTCTTTATCATTGCTTTCCGATATCATTTAGTGAGTTCAATAAGCAAGCTCGGAGCGTTCGAGAAAAGGTTTAAACGCGTTTATTCGAGCGGTCTGGAGTTAAA
Source organism: Liopterus haemorrhoidalis (assembly GCA_963971575.1). NCBI lineage: Eukaryota > Metazoa > Arthropoda > Insecta > Coleoptera > Dytiscidae > Liopterus > Liopterus haemorrhoidalis. The sequence continues at coordinate 15,747,051 of OZ020612.1, read as the reverse complement.
CAGTGTGACTCGGAACACTCCGCGTTTGCTTCCCGAACCCGCTGTGTCAATGTGACACCAGGCGAAAAATTAAAGTAAATTGTATAAAAAGTATTAAAAGAACATGACACATTTCTAAAAAGAAATATTTCTGATGATTTTTATACACTGAAATTATTATTATTCTTTAATACTACATTACACACTTAATATAATATAAACCATAAATTTCACGACAAATCGGTTAGAATGAACTGCTGTGCATCATAATTTACATTAATTCCTTTCCTCTATAAGAAATATAGGTTTTCAATATATTTTGAGATGTTGTTCGATATAACCTAACTTTTTTTGACAGTTTACGAATTGGCAACAAGGTGAGTTTTTCAACTGTGACGTCATTTCATAGTTACGGTAAATGGACTTTAGTATAGTAATAAAGAGCACAAATACACACTATTCTAGTGATTAACTAACGTAAAAAAAAAATAATATGTACTAAAAAAATCTTTTTTGTTTTTACAATTTTTTCGCGACCCGGCAAAATTTTTCTGCGACCCGGTGCCGGGTCGCGACCCGCACTTTGGGAAACGCTGCAGTACCCTATTTATTATTTGAAAAATACTGACGTTGTTTATAATTTATAAGATTTTGAAGGCATGAGCAAAAACTCCTCAAAACTAACAATCCGAAATCAAATTAGTAACAGTCTATACATCATATTTTGCACAGAATTTTTATCCATCTAATAGGATATTTTTAATTGTAGAAAAAATTATTGCACAAACATTGTTGCTCAACAACTTGGTGTAGATATCAGACAACAATATTGTGTAATTTTTTTAATATATTTGTGTTTCAAATCACTGTTATATTTATATAGTTTTGTGTGGAAATGTTCAAATAATACGTCAAAATTTTTATGACTTGATTGTTTATAGTTAGGAACCTTCGTCAAAAAATAGTATACTTGCTGATAATGGAATGATACTTGGTACACGTGTTCTTTGCGGAAATGAAACCATGTATATCCACAGCAACCATATTAAGAACCGCGGCAAATTCAAGATGGTGTCAAAAATATACTACCAAATACAATAACTATTAGTAGTTTACACAATAGAACAAAATAACTACAAACATATTTCGTCGGCTGAAAATAATAAGGTTGTATGTCGAAGTGTATTACATTTGAAAAAACAAGCTTCAAAAATTTTGACATGGAAAAAACCAATATAAGGTTTGATATTGATATGTTATTATCATTAACGCAATATTTTGAAAAAAAAAAATGAATAATACCATTTTAACAATTTGAAAAATGAACATACAACTTTGTGATTAAGAAAAACACGAAACTTAGTACCTTAACGTTACCTACAGCTTTGTAGTTCAAAGTAAAGGGGGGAAATTCAGTTTATAGGTAAAGCTTCAGTTTTTAGGTTTCTGAAAATTGTTAAAAAGGTACCAGAAAAGGTAAAAGAAATGTTAGTCACGTATTAAATTTTTATTTGATTAAATAACACAAATTAAACAATATGCTTGCAAAATAATAACAAATTAAACATTAATCTTACAAAAAATTAAGATAATTTGAACTGAAACTGAAACATTCGAAATAAAAAAAATTAAACGAAATAAATTGTATTTTTATTATTTTCTTGAGATTTACTTTCTTGGCAATATTGTTTCATAATAAGATTTATCCATAGTAGGCATCCAATCCAGCATAGATTTTAAAGCGATTACCTTGTTTTCTGGTAACGGATTTTTATTTGTAGAAACCTTAATGTCTCTAAATATATTTAACAAGTCTCCAAGACCTTGTTTTATTCTTTTAAATATTTTTTGTAACCCAGGTGCCCGAAAAAGATGTTTTATATTTAACATAAAAGATGTTGTATGTCAAACATACAACCATAAATAATGAATTTAAAAAAAAAATTAAAATACAAGGGTGTATGTTTTAACATACAACTATGTTTTGTAAGTTTTTTTTTTAAGACATGCAACAAGTAGGTTACGTGACATACAACTCTATAGTATTGAAAAGTACATTTGACAAAAAATGTCACATACAACCTTATTATTTTCAGCCGACGATTTGTAGAATGCAGCTTTAGCTAAAAATTATCCCATGGTACGCAAATATGCGTTCACTGGCTTACACGATAGCATCTATAATGCAATTAGCTTATTTACAATTAAATATTTCCTATTAGATAGACAAAAATTCACTACATATTTTGATATATAGATTGATATTAATTTTATTTACGATTAGTTTTGTATGAGAAATTAATAAATACTATATGGTTGTGCACCGATTTAAGTATAAAAATATTAACAGATATTAGTGCAACTGTTTTTTTTTTTTTTTTCATATTACACTTTTATTTATTGACAACAAATTGTAAGTTGGTTGTGTTTTCTGTAGTTGTTAAATAAATTGATATTGAAGTTTAATTTTGTGGTTATAATTTTATTTAAAATTTTCATTGAACCCGAACCCAAACCTGAAAATATTAGATTTTGAACTTTAAAAGAAATCTGTTATTGAACCTGAACCTAAAACCCAACCGAAATTAATTTCTTGAACCTGAATCCGAACCTGAATTTTAATAAATTCAGCTTCAGGTAGGTGTTTAATAACCTACAATATATATATTTTTTTAATCAACGAAACAAAGGACTATATTCTAGAAAATATTCTAATCGAAAATTCTTGTTGTATTGTTCGATTCAAATGAATGTGGATTTTTCAGATTTACTTTTTGTTTCTTAATCTACGCTTCAAAGGCTTTCATTTCATACTTCACAATAAATTTAGTATACGCATACATAAAAAAATAATGGTTTTAAATGGTCCATGTCCACACGATTTGTAAAAATAATTTGAAAGAAAAATCTGGTTGCACTATTTCGTTTCGAATCAATGTTTTTTACAATGATTTTTTTAGATAAATCCCTCTAGGTTACAGTATATGGACAAGGCCAGTTTTACCATTAGGCGAGTCAAGGCTTCTAGGAAACCTCCAAGAGGTGCCACAGAATGGGGGAGCTGGAACGCCATGAAATTTTGACTTTCATGCACTTATGTAGCATGTAAAAATTCTATTTCACTATTTTTCTTATGAAGGTGTCTCAAAAGAAATTTTATATTTATTTAGCTTACTGCGTGAACGCAACGTATCCGAGGGGTGCGGGGGTTATGTCAATCGGTAGCCTGGCTCTTGGGAATTTAGTCGCTATGGAACGTTTCTCGGGAGCAGACCGCGCGTTATGCGTGCGAGAGTTTTACAAAAACGGTGATTCGGCGACTGTAGCGCGTAGAAAATTCTGCAGTATTCGCGGTTTTCGCCAGTTAAATGATGCGCCAAGCATTCCTCTCATTCGACATTGGTTTAAAAAGTTTGAAGAGACTGGTACAACGCTGGATAAATCAAAATCCGGGCGACCTAGGTCATCAAGAACGGTAGAAAACGTGGAAAATGTTAATCAGTCTGTTCGTGAGGACCCGAACCTTTCAATTCGGAAGCGCGCAAGTGCTTTAAATGTGCATAGATCATCATTACATCGCATTATGCACAAAGACCTAAAGCTGCATCCCTACAAAATTCAATTGGTGCAAGAATTAAAGCCCCAAGATGCCAGTCAGAGGCTTAATTTCGTAAATCAGGTGATTGAGCGATTTTCAACGTTTACCAACATTTTGTTTTCGGCCTTTATTTTCATCTTAATGGCCACGTAAATAAGCAGAACTGCCGCTACTGGAGTGCAACGAATCCGAAACGCAAACATCAGAAACCCCTACATTCGCCTGAAGTGACCGTATGGGCTGCGATGTCGGCGCGAGGAATTATCGGCCCTTACTTTTTTGAAGACGAAAGGGGGCGTGCAGTTACAGTGAATTCAGAGCGTTATGTGGAGATGTTAGACAACTTCTTGGTACCTGAACTGCAAAACTTTCCTGGCTATAACCAAAGAACATGGTTCCAACAGGACGGAGCAACTTCACACACGTCCAATATGTCTCTGCCACGTGTTCGTGAAATTTTCTCAGGCAAATTGATCTCCCGGAGAGGTGACATAAATTGGCCTCCACGCAGTCCAGATTTAACCCCTATAGACTTTTTCCTATGGGGTTATCTTAAATCTAAAGTTTACGCCAATAAACCGACTTCACTGGCGCATTTGAAAAAAAATATCCGTCACGAAATGGCAGCCATCCCTGAGTCCACCTGCCGAGACGTCATAAGTAATTTTACTGTTCGATTAAATGCGTGCCGAGAACGCGAGGGTCTACATTTAGACGATATTATTTTTAAGAAATAAATCCCCAAAAAGTGTATATTAATAATTAATAAACATATTTTCTATATACGGCTTACTTTTTTTTTATTCGATCCACTAAATATAAAATTTCTTTTGAGACACCTTGTATAATTTGATTTTTTGACTTGATCCTTCAAGGTCAACAACGCGTCGCTTGTAGTAAGAAGACTATTTGCTAACTTCATTGCCTACTCATAAAATTGGCTGCGCCATAAGATTACAGTTTCGAATTTTAATGAGTATTGCACAGATTCGCATTAACAAAATAACAAAAGGTATAAAAATATCCTCAAAAAAATTTTAAAACCTGTATTATTTATCTCGACAAGGAAATCTGATTATACAGAATATTACAGAGTATATGTTGTACAGAAAAACATCGAAAAGTTATACAAATTGCAAAACGTAACGATAACAATGACTTGATTTTAAACTCTACAAATAAAAGTAAAGCTGTCTGGCCGATAATTAAGAACAATTTACCCACAGAAGCACCTGAAAAAGGTCTACATCACATAAATATCAAGGCTGATGGTAAAGTTATTAAAAATCGACAAGAAGTGTGCAACTTTATTAATTATTATTATACAACGGTCAATAAAAATGACAAAAAGTGGAGAACAGTAAAAAATATTGCACCTTCATTTAATGAGCATAGCATATTTTTGAATCCTACTGATGAGGCAGAGCTAATTCAAATAGTAAAAACCATGAAAATGTCTTTTGCAGTAGGCAGTGATGGGCGTTTACACGTAAACTTTAATTGTTTACGTGTAAACTTATGTAAACAATTGGTAAACTTGTTAACAATGAAACAATGTAAACTTTGTAATCTGTCAACTAATGAGGTTAGTTTTAGTTATTTAATACCAATAATAGAGAGTTAATGAACAAGTATATTCAGTTCAAAACAATAAATTTATTAAAAAAATTGATGTGAAGTGTGAATTTTCACACATTTCTGGGTTTTGCAGGTATTTAGTAACTGACGATGATTATTTGGGATACCAAAACAAATTTTATGTCAAAATATTTTTTTATGAATTTTAATTCGAATGCCTAATACCATTATTTAAGTTTCTAAATATATGCAGTATTTTTTTTATATAGCAAAGTTCATTAATATTTTGAAAATTGCACCTATGGCTTCCATTGGTTGCTTACATCATAAGTCCCGCCCTTTGATTTCGTCAAACATAGAATTAAATTATAATTTCAACACTTTCCACTGGTTATTAAATTTACGCTTTTAAAAATTAAATGCAACATTTACCAAATATAACTAGAATTTTAACAAAATAATTTAAACAAAATAAAAATGCAAAAAAAAAACAAAATATAAAATCAACAGGATTCGAACCCTAGTTTGCAAGTTGTTTGCAAGTTTCTTATATTATTAAGCGTACGACAAATCCAACCACGCCACGAGAGCTACTGATATGGTATGTTACACAACGTATTAAATAGTTAACATATTTTAGATAAAAACACAAAAAATGCGTTATTTTCCGAAAACATAATCTGATCAAAAATTCCTGTTGTACTATTCCGGTTCACACCAATGTACATTACTTAGAATTTTTTCAGATTTTTAGTTTAAACCATCTGGGCTACAGGGTGTGGGACAAAAATTTTTTTGCACAATTTTGGCAAAAATCGCATCAAAATAATTTATTTTGATCGTTAATCCACGTACTAAGGGCTTTCATTTGATACCCTACTCAGAATTTAAAAAAATATTTTTTTTTTTCGATGAGCACATATTTGTTTATATTTTTAGAGGGATATGTTTTTTAGATGTTTTAGTATTTTTCCTATGTGCGGGTCAAAGAGTTGTATAAGCATGCCAAATTTCAACTCTCTAGGTTTAGCCGTTTGGCTACAATTTTTACCGAACAGACAGACAGACAGACAGACAGACAGACAGACAGACGACAAAATGACGGTATAAGGGTTTTTTTGGTCATACCTACAAAACCCTAAAAATGGTGGGGAGAAACCGAAGGAATAGTTCTGGAGAACTAGGTTTTGTTATAATTAAAGAAAATGAAAGAAAATATAGGGCGTTATGCAAAATTTGCAATGAATCTTTTCGTTATTAAAAAATATAGGCTGATTTTCTTAAAGGTGAAATTTAATGTTTTTTGTTATTAAAAAAATTAGACTGAATTTTTAAAGAAAAAAGTTTTTTATTTTTCATATTCATATTTACTAATTTGTATGTAACACCTGTATAATGATGCAAATTCGATTTTTATTAATATGTATATTGGCTTGTCCTAACTTTATATACTTACTTTTTCATTTAAAATCGTTTCATTAAAATATTATTATTTATAAAAATGTATTGATAATGAGGTTCTGTAATTCAAAACAAGTACGCATGTCTAAATCATTGTTTACATTGTTTACAAGAGTTTTTGTGTTACATAATGTAACTTACGCGCCCATCACTGGCAGTAGGGTACGATGAGCTAAATGTCAATATTGTAAAAAAAAATGTAGTGTAAACATAGCACAGGTTTTAGTGCATCTCATTAATGAATCACTCTCTCAAGGTATCTTTCCAGAAGCTCTAAAACTAGCAAAGGTTATTCCGATATTTAAAAAGGGAAGTAAAGATTTAGTTGAAAATTATAGACCAATATCTCTGTTGCCAATATTTTCAAAAATAATGGCTAATAGAATGATGGAATTTTTACAAATCAATTAAATTCTTATACCGGAACAACATGGTTTTAGAAAGGGACGATCAACAACAACTGCGCTTTTACAAATGTTAGATTTCATTTATAAAAATTTTGATAAAAATCAGCATATCCTAGCATTGTTTCTGGACTTGTCAAAGGTTTTTGACAGGGTCAATCATAAGATTCTTCTAAGAAAACTCGAAATGTTGCATATAGTCTAGTGCCTACGCACCATATTTTACGTTGATACTGCACTTGATGATAATGGAATGCCATTTGGCACACGTATTCCTTATAAAAATTAAATCATTTTGACCCGCAGCACCTGTTTGTGAATCGAGGCAGATTCAAGATGCCGGCGAAACTAGCGCGCCAATTACGATAACGATAACTAATTTTTATGATAGAGTGAAATAGCTAGATACATATTTGTACAATGGACCTTTAGCTACAATTTGCCGCGTCTTACGCGAATATTCGTTATTTAGTTTACAAGATACCGTCCATAATTCATTCTCAGACGCAAAAAAGTGATTTCCGAAATGGCTAACGAATTTCGTATGATATGGCCCGTTTTCTATTAATTTAATGCCGTAGATTACGAATCTGTTATCAGAATGCCGAAAATTTTAAATTTCGATAGACTTTTTTACTCTATTACTGCAAATCTGCGTATATTATTATTTTGTTTCAATTCTTCTTAAATCTGCAGGGCATATCCTTGGCTACAAGAATATGTGCGGAATTTTTCTCTGCGGGGCGCCAAAATTAAGGTAGCGGTATCTGCCTCGATTCACAAATAAGTGCTGCGGGTTAAAATGATTTAATTTTTATAAGGAACACGTGTGCCAAATGGCATTCCATTATCATCAAGGGCAGTATCTTTCGACGTAGGCACTAGACTAATATTTGCGATTATTATGCATATGTTTAAATATCTCGTATCCTACGCATTATGGTCAAATAATAGCGAAGTGAAAAATAAATATATTTGCCCTTCTGAAAACTACGTTTCAATAGCTTTTATTTTAAAAAATCTCAAAAATATTACGTATATTTCAAAATTTTTATCTAAATATATATATGTTAGTATTTCTCTTGTTAGTATGTCAGTAATTTTCCTATATGCATACTAACTGCATTTTAACTACAGACAAACAGATGGACACATTAGTGGTAAGGTGCTTTAGTTGTACCTATTGATCTTTAAAATTAATATAAAAATTTAGATGCCAGTTTTATACCGAGCGGTCATAATTTTTGTCAGTTATGCAATAGTTGACAGAAACATTTTGTTATCAAATTTATTTCCAAGGACATGCACACATAGACGTAGATTCGATTTTTATATTGGGTTATGTATGTTCAATATTTCACTTACCTCTAAGAGCTAACCTCGATCAACAATCGTCTTCCAATTACAATCTTAATAACAATAATATCAACAACAACAATAATAACGAAAAAAACAATAATATATCTTAACAAAAACCACTACATTTTCTCTACACGCCATTGAGTTAACGAACAACATGAAGTTATCAATAAAATATTGTTAAATTGGAATTTTTAGATAAGAGATAGAATACAGTTTTAATATTTTTAAGCTCATTGTTTACTGTTATGTAACTGACAAGAAATTATGATCGCATGGTAGTTTGAGTATTAAAACAGTGTATCTCTTACCTTTCTTAAAATCTCTTTTCACTGGATTATAAACATTTAAATCAATGAAACCATCCTTCAACTTATTTTCTAAAGTTTTCGTTATCTTATCCAACTTTTTATCATTCATTTTCTTTATCTCCACCATTTCTGATTCATTTGCCTTTTTCATATCCTTAGGTTTCGCAATTATTAATTTATAAACATCATCTTCTGCTTCTTTCAAGAAATTAGAAATCATTTTACCTTCTTTAGAAATATCATTCAGTATAACCTTAGCTTCTTCTGATTTATCAGGCTGTTGATTCTGCGCAGCACGTATGATATCAAACTCGTTGTCTCTTAATTTCTCATTATCTTTCTTAATTTGGTTGAAGAGGAGATTGAAAGTATTTGAATCATCTAAATTGTCTTTACGGATTTCGTTCAACATCAGTAGATTATTGTATTTATTATTATCTAATAGATTATTATTGAATAGATTATTATCGATACTTCTTTTCTTAATGTCCAAAACTTCGTCATCATTTTTGTGTTTATTCATTCTTTTTTCATGTTGTTGCAAGTGCCTAGCTTTCCTTTCTTCTATTCTTCTCTTTTGTGCCAATCTAGTTTTGAGGAATCTGAGTTGTCTTTCCCTCTTTCTCTCATCAATTACTATTTTGCTTAAATCAACTGGATTCCCTACCAGCAAAACAATAGGTTCATCAAGTAATTTTGCTAAAGAATCTTCTCCAGTAAAATTAAATGGGCAAACACCTGCTTGGAATATATTTTCTGAATCATCATCTTTATTAGCGGCAGCATTTTCAGTACTGAATTTATCAGATTCATTAGATTCTGAAGCATATGGAATTAACAAATCTGGTTTATCACTTGTAATTTCTGGAATGAAGGTAGTATCTGAAATTTTATCTTCTGGAACGTTAATCACAGCAAATCTTTTAATTCTGTTTAATTCCGTTTTAGCTAATAAATTTTCTTTTCTTGCTTTTCTATCCTTTAATTTATTTTCCAAATGAGCTTTACGTTCTAACATTTTTGCTTTAAATTGTAATCTTTTTTCACGTAATTTTTCGCTTAAATCGGTTTTTATTTCTCTTTTTGATCGCCTTCTTTTAATCTCAAATTCGTTTGATTCGGAGCTTTTGGAAATTGAGGCGTTGTATTTTTTGAGAAGAGCACGGAGTTTTTTGATTTCCCGTACCATTAATTGCTAGAAAACAATAATGAAAATATATTTTAAGACAACATAAAAGAAAACAATGAATAATTAATAAATCATTATAATCTAATAACAAATTTGATTTTTTTTTAATAAACAAAGATTTTTTAATCCACATCTGTCCCGTTAATTTAAACTTGCTTGATAAAAAAATTGATGTGAAGTGTGAATTTTCACACATTTCAGTGTTTCGCAGGTATTTAGTAAGTGAATGATGATTATTTGGGATGCCAAAACAAATTTTATGTTAAAATATTTTTTTGTTAATTTTAATTCGAATGCCTAATACCATTATTTAGGTTTCTAAATGGGTGCACTATTTTTTATATACAAGGTGTCTCAAAAGAAATTTTATATTTATTTAGCTTACTGCGTGAACGCAATGTATCCAAGGGGCGCGGGGGTTATGCCAATCGGTAGCCTGGCTCTTGGGAATGCAGTCGCTATGGAGCGTTTCTCGGGAGCAGACCGCGCGTTATGCGTGCGAGAGTTTTACAAAAACTTGATTCGGCGACTGTAGCGCGTAGAAAATTCTGCAGTATTCGAGGTTTTCGCCAGTTAAACGATGCGCCAAGCATTCCTCTCATTCGACATTGGGTTAAAAAGTTTGAAGAGACTGGTACAACGCTGGATAAATCAAAATCCGGGCGACCTAGGTCATCAAGAACGGTAGAAAATGTGGAGAATGTTAATCAGTCTGTTCGTGACGACCCGAACCTTTCAATTCGGAAGCGCGCATGTGCTTTAAATGTGCATAGATCATCATTACATCGCATTATGCACAAAGACCTAAAGCTGCACCCCTACAAAATTCAATTGGTGCAAGAATTAAAGCCCCAAGATGCCAGTCAGAGGCTTAATTTCGTAAATCAGGTGATTGAGCGATTTTCAACGTTTACCAACATTTTGTTTTCGGATGAAGCTCATTTTCATCTTAATGGCCACGTAAATAAGCGGAACTGCCGCTACTGGAGTGCAACGAATCCGAAACGCAAACATCAGAAACCCCTACATTCGCCTAAAGTGACCGTATGGGCTGCGATGTAGGCGCGAGGAATTATCGGCCCTTACTTTTTTGAAGACGAAAGGGGGCGTGCAGTTACAGTGAATTCAGAGCCGTTATGTGGAGATGTTAGACAACTTCTTGGTACCTGAACTGCAAAACTTTCCTGGCTATAACCAAAGAACATGGTTCCAACAGGATGGAGCAACTTCACACACGTCCAATATGTCCCTGCCACGTGTTCGTGAAATTTTCTTAGGCAAATTGATCTCCCGGAGAGGTGACATAAATTGGCCTCCACGCAGTCCAGATTTAACCCCTATGGACTTTTTCCTATGGGGTTATCTTAAATCTAAAGTTTACGCCAATAAACCGACTTCACTGGCGCATTTGAAAGAAAATATCCGTCACGAAATGGCAGCCATCCCTGAGTCCACCTGCCGAGACGTCATAAGTAATTTTACTGTTCGATTAAATGAGTGCCGAGAACGCGAGGGACTACATTTAGACGATATTATTTTTAAGAAATAAATCCCCAAAAAGTGTATTTTAATAATTAATAAACATTTTTTCTATATACGGCTTACTTTTTTTTTTAATCGATCCACTAAATATAAAATTTCTTTTGAGACACCTTGTATATCCCCAAAAAGTGTATTTTAATAATTAATAAACATTTTTTCTATATACGGCTTACTTTTTTTTTAATCGATCCATTAAATATAAAATTTCTTTTGAGACACCTTGTATATATAGCAAAATTCATTAAGATTTTGAAAATTGCGCCTATGGCTTCCATTGGTGGTTTTAAGTTATAACTCCGCCCCTCTGATTTCGTGTATTCAATTTTAAAAAAATTCCACTGGTTATTAAATTTACGCTTTTAAAAATTAAATGCAACATTTGCCCAAATACAACTAGAATTTTGAAAAAATAATTTAAACAAAATAAAAATGTGAAAAAAAAAAACAGACAAAATTTAATTGTCCCGAGACCGAATATGCTAGCCATTAAAATATCAAAGCATGCTGGTTTACTGTCTTACATAAGTTATTAAATATGTTACATGGTCAAGCAAAAAACACCAAAAAAATGTGATATTTTCCGAAAACATAATCTGATCAAAAATTCCTGTTGTACTATTCCGGTTCACACAAATATACATTACTTAGAACTTTTTCAGATTTTTACTTTTTATGGTTATTACGGCAGTATGGTATTTGGTAATACGTTACTAAAAGTTGTGACTTTAATTATTATTGTGTTATTGATGGAATTTTATGGAACCATGAGAACTTTTAAATCTGGCCTCAATTTTTGTTAAGTTTCATTATATTAAGGTTATATTCATTCAAAAATTACAAATGTTAGATGGTCATTAATTTAAATTATTTGTCAAATATTGCCCTCTAAGATGGTATAAATTTACAACACTAAACATGAAGTTTCCCTCTTAGTTACGTATTACAAAATGAAACATACCTGCACTACCGAAGTTCAAATGTATGCATTATACCTGTATATAATTGTTCTAACTTTACCTGGTTTTCAATTTTCTTTTGACACATTTTCTTCTGAACAGGATCCAAAATATCTTTACAATTATTAACTTCACAAATTTCATATCCCTTCAAATCTTCTCTCAATTTTTTATCATTACGATGATGACCAAAATCTTCAAAATATTCATGATGCAAATGCCTGCCTTCTTCAATTTCAATACTATTGTCATCATCCTTAGGTTTGAATTTCTCAATTCTTATCTTAAATACATCTTTAGATGTCCTTGGTAATCTTTTAGATGCTTCTTTTTCACCTATTTCGTCTGTTTCAAGACTTGTATCCTTTTCAGAATCATCGCAAAAGCCGCTGTTGTCTGATTTTGATTCACTGGAACTTTCGGATACATATTTTGGTTTTGCTTTTAGAACTGTGTTGGGTTTAAAACGATTTTTGTTTCTTAATTTATATAAAAGATCTTCTATTCCTCTTTTAGCTCTTATTGTAGGATCATTGCCAACTTTCACTGCAAAGTTACTTTGCGGCTGTCCTAATAACGTGGCTAAATCTTCATTTGCTTCTTTAATTTTCTTTTTTTCTTCCTCAGGTGTTCCAACGTTTACATACTTCATGTTTTTTATCTGTTGTTTTCTTAATTCTTCTTTAAATTTGTTTTCGCGTGCTATGTATTTCTTTTGTTTCTCCATTAGTTTTGCTTTGTTGATAATTTTATTCCTTTCTTCATCTGTCAAAAGCTTAAAGTCGGGATTGTTTTTCAGTTTTGCTTCTTTTGCTTTTTGTATGAGTAATTGCCTCCATTCTTTTCTTTTTATAGCACCCTGATAATATTTTTCATTTGATTCTAATTCTTCTTCCATCATTTTATAAAGTTCGTTCATGTTAGTTAAGTTTTCTACTTTTTCGGCTTCGTTCTTTTCTGCTGCTAGTATAGGGTCTTGTTGGTATGCTATTTCTTGTCTTATTAAATGAATTTCGTCTTCTCCTTGAATACAGACGTGGAGTCTGGCAGCGGGAATTACGAAGAAGCCAACTGATCTTGGGGGTAAAGTTATGGTAAGATAAGAGCCTACGTTTGCTCTGCGTACGCTTGGTAAGAAACTGAAACTGGTGTCAGTGAGTTCGGAGTCCAAAAGATCGCCGTTTAAGAAGACAGTCCTGAAATAAATTTTTTTATTAAAGTGTTATATAGCACCACACATTAAGAAGCAACGATGGATCAATTATCAATTTTATATTTTTGCTGTTGCACATAACTGGGGATGTAAATATCAATCGCAGGTATTGATACTTTGTGTCGGTATCGGTATCGTTTCGTAGTATCGCTAGAACTATTTTACTTTAGAACAACATTACTTAGTATCAATTACCATGTTTCATCACTAACAGCGCATCTAAAAACATTCCTAATAATATCTTTGAAATTATTTTGCAATGGTCCAATATTAATGCAGACACCTTTATTTTGGACGTTTGCCATTGCTGATAGTACTAGGCTAGAATAGTACAATATAATGAGTATTAGTATCAAAAAAGATATAATACTACAAGAGTAATATAAAAAATTCGGACGTTTCGGAAACTGCTCAACAATCTGTTTCCGTCTTCAGCGATCACGAGAAGTGATAAACATTTCAGTTTTCTTCGAGTTTTTATACCTAGTATTGTAAGAGTGGGAGCAGGTTATAGGTGCGTTGCTATTGGTTGGGTGGTTGGGATCAGGTATGGGTAGGGACGCGACTACCTGCTGAGGATTAACGACCGGATTAAGGTTGTTTGTCACATTATTGTGTGGTAATGAGTTGTTTGTTACTGGATTAGTGACTTGAGGATTAAGAGGATTGTTTTGAATAATGGAAAGCCAGAGTTGAGGAAATTCTATGCTGGCTTGGCTGACAGCATCTCCAGAGTTTTCGATCAAAGCAGACTCTTTCAATTTTCTCTTGAACTTGTTTTCCTCATACATTAAGGGTTTAGCATCTTTCCATTGGAAATGGTGTTCATTTTCCCAAGCATGTTCAGCCAGTTTGGAACTGTAAATTTCGCCCTGTTGAACTTTCTTCTTATGCTCGTTACCCTAACATGTAGAGGTCTGCAAGTCTCGCCAATATATTGTTTCCCGCACTGGCAGGGAATAGAGTAGACACAGTTTTTGTTTAGGACAGATTTGGGTTTTGTACATGATAGGATAGATCTTAAAGTCGAACTCGATTTGAAGGCTACTTGGATATTATGCTTCTTTAGTATCTTACCAATTTTCTCAGATACTCCTTTATAATAGGGCATAGAGACATATCTCACTTCGTCAGTTCTAGGTGTGTCATTTTTCATATGATTGATAGCATCAGTAATAATTTTATGACTGTAGCCATTATCTTGTAAGGTGGAACGGATGTTCTTCAATTCAACTTTAAGAAGCTTTTTAGAAGAACAAATTACTTTGGCTCTATTAACTAGACTCAGTGCAACAGCTCTCATAGTGCTATTATGGTGGAATGAGTTGAAATTAAGATATAGACCTGTATGTGTTGGTTTTCTGTAGACCGTGGTTGCTAGACCCCCTTGCCATTTCTGATTATCAATACATCTAGGAAAGGCAGTTGATTGCTAACTTCCAGTTCAACAGTAAACTTAATGTTAGTGTGTACTGAATTTAGGTATTGATGGAATTCGTGGAGTTTATCTTTACCATGTGGCCATATGACAAAAGTATCATCGACGTATCTTAACCATTTATTCGGTTTGTACTTGGCTTCTTTTAAAGCTTTCGCTTCAAAATGTTCCATGTATATATTAGCAATAATAGGTGACAGTGGAGAACCCATAGCCATGCCATCCTTTTGTTGGTAATAATCGGTTTCCAGTTGAAAATAGGTAGTTTTCACACAAAGTGTTAATAACTGCATAATGCAGTCAACTGAATGATGTAACAAACAACTCATTACCACACAATAATGTGACAAACAACCTTAATCCGGTCGTTAATCCTCAGCAGGTAGTCGCGTCCCTACCCATACCTGATCCCAACCACCCAACCAATAGCAACGCACCTATAACCTGCTCCCACTCTTACAATACTAGGTATAAAAACTCGAAGAAAACTGAAATGTTTATCACTTCTCGTGATCGCTGAAGACGGAAACAGATTGTTGAGCAGTTTCCGAAACGTCCGAATTTTTTATATTACTCTTGTAGTATTATATCTTTTTTGATACTAATACTCATTATATTGTACTATTCTAGCCTAGTACTATCAGCAATGGCAAACGTCCAAAATAAAGGTGTCTGCAAAAACATTCCTGTCTTATTAATACAAATGCTACTACATATATTTTTCCATAATGCGCATTGTTGAATGCAATATCATTGTGAGATGTTATCATTGTTAAAAAATGTTATTAAAGAAAAACATTTTTTTGAATGCAAACGTCAAACCTGTATGATTTCTACCCGTTATTTAATCTGTATAAACTTTGCAATCCTGTCAACTATTTATTTTTCTTCTGAACTGTGAACATAGCTGAACAATAATTCTTATAGGTATTTAGATTTAGAGCATGTACTTTCAAACACTTGAATCTATCTACTAACATTCACTTTTTTACAATAATAATAATTATAGTAGTAAGAATTTAACGTCCAAATTTTGAATATAGGTAGAAGTATGAAATAATTTCACTCAGCTTTTTGGACAAGAAGCGTTTATTTTAACAAAACACAACGTTTCGCCAACAACATTGTTGGCTTCTTCAGGTGCTATAACAATAACATCATGATAGAAAACAATATTGTACAATCAATAACAAAATTTACCTATGTTAGTTAAACGTAGTCATAACAAACTGTACATCAATCATCTCCAAGGATGGTGAATTGTAGAATTCATAAACATTAATGTGTACTTGAAGAAAAACAGACCATAGGAAAAACAGGAGTAAATTTCAATTAAATGTTGAGATATAATGATCAAAAATTAGAAACTATTGTTTAAGTTTTACAATGCAAAATGAGACAAAATAAACTATATAACTGTCCTAGGACAGTTCTATCATGATGTTATTGTTATAGCACCTGAAGAAGCCAACAATGTTGTTGGCGAAACGTTGTGTTTTGTTAAAATAAACGCTTCTTGTCCAAAAAGCTGAGTGAAATTATTTCATACTTCTACCAATAATAATTATAGCATTTTTAAAATATATCTCTTTCTGAAAGAAATATTTGTAGACATATTTCTTATTATCGCTATTTATATTTTTATTATTTTAGAGATATTAAAAAGGTTGAATTAAATTTTTAGAACGGTTTTTAACAGAATATGAATTTACGGATCATTTTCAAGTTATTAACGAAGTACAACTGTGTTGTATACTTTGTAAAAAATATATAATATGCACAAAAATAAAACATTTAACTCAACACGTTAGTGGAAAGATATATAGAACTAATGTCGATGGATTACAAGATAATTTTAATACCGACCGGCGTAGCCTAGTTGTAACACATGCGATCTGCGTTGCTAAGGTCTCGAGTTCGAATCCCGTTCAGGCATGGAATGTTTCAAAGAATAAGAATTGTCCTGGTTAATTGCCGAAGCAGCAAAGGCCATAAAAAAATTAAAACAAGTATCTCGTGACTTCGGCCTTTATTTAAATAATAAAATTGACGCAGTTCTTCAAAGAAATCCAAACCTTCGTATATTAACACAAATTTATTCCGATGACTGCCCCGATTTTTTAAAACCATATATTAATCAATATCGAAATTATTTTTGCAGAGCCCCCGTCATTACTTGTGAAGTATAGCGTATAGCATTCATGTGTGAAAGTTCCGCCAGAATTGTTAATGTATCAAAGAGGAATAAATCGTTTATAATAGTGAAATACTTATTTATTTATTTATTTGGAACATAAACAGGACGAGCCCAGTAAAATGTTCACTAAGAAAATACAAAAAAAACTAAAATTTTCTACACAATTTACAATTATAAATAGTATATCTTAATACATAATTGGTTTACAAAGTACAAATATCTGTGATAACAACTTTTGCAATTTTCCTAAAATTAATTTTGTATTTTTATTCTACACAAATTCATGAATACATTAATATTAGTACCAACAGGGACGTAGCCAGGATTTCAGCTTTGGGGGGGGGGGGGGGCAAAAATAACAAAATATTCTAAATTGGTCGGTACGACCTTAATTACATGGCTTGGGTAGAAAATAACAGCGTTCTAGGTCAGGGACCGGCAACCTTTCAGTGACAAAGAGCCAAATCTATATTTAAAAAAAAACACAATAAGATGAAAGAGCCGCTAAAAACTATATGCTATATTTAAGAAAAAAACGTAAAAATTGTTTATTTGTTTTAAAATAATCAAGTATTACAATAAATTAATAATTACTTATACATTTAGTTTGTGATACCTATTGTAGTTGCCATTATATTACAATATAATAATTTTTTTAATGGGACGATTGCTCCTGTATAGTGTTCTATAAGACTTCAATATTTGGTGAATATTCAGTAATCTTTAACTTAAGGCAGCACTCTAGTTTCAGGTCAGTAAGATTACTTCTTAACTGACTCTTTATTAATATGTGAAAAGATTTGCTTACAGTAATATGTGGATCCAAAAATTGTCAGTTGTCCAAAAGTATAATTTTTTAAAAGATTGAACAATTCTGGAAGACGGTACCAAGCTTCGAAAAGAACTTTATCTACATTTTGAAGATTGCGAATTTCGGTCCACTTATGTTGGAAAGATAAATTCACTATTTTCTTTCTAAATGTTCCAGTTCAGAATTAAGTTTTAAGAATATATAATTCCATAAACCTTTGGATTTCAAATCCACTAATTGAAAGTGATAAATGTAATTGCTACATATCTACTTCAATTGGTTTTGGCAAAAAATCTAGTGTAGCTTTATATTTTCTAAACTCTTTAAATCTATCTCGAAAAGCTTCTTTCATGTTAACAATAGTTTGTGCAAAAAAAAATACATTAATAACATGTTTTTGTAAATTAATAAAATGTAAAAATGTTTTTGCACGTAAATCATTCACAAATACAGGTAACTTTTTTTCGAAACAAATAACTTCTTCTAAAAGGGAATATGCAGTAACTCGGGGAATTACCGGGCGCGAATTGCACCGTAAAACATTCTGAAAAATACAAAACCTATATAGTACAGGCAGAAAGTTGAAAATTAGAAAATAGATTATATTAAAATAAAAACCAGTCAATTTTCAAAGAGCCACAAAATTTTCTAAAAGAGCCGCATGAGGCTCCGGAGCCGCAGGTTGCCGACCCCTGTTCTATGTCTTTTGTAGTATATTAAATAATAAAAGTCCGGTAAATTTATAAATTTTCTACACCTCCGGTGAAGAAAACTTCTAACAACCTAAATTATATTTTATATAAGGTAAACTGACCAGGATTTAAACTATCCTGGGGTGGGGGCAAATGCCAGCTATGCCCCCCCCCTGGCTACGTCCCTGAGTACCAACAATATCATTGCCAGAAAAAAGATTATTATAGGTAGAACAGAGACGAATAACGGGAGAATTTTGATATGAATTAGTGTTTGCAAAGGGTATATTGAGTAGAGGTAAAGCACGAGAATTGTAGACTGGAACATTGTAACTGAATAAAGTAACTATATCATTACAACTTATCAACCTGTTAAGGATTTTAAACAGCATTTTCATGTCAAAGAAAATACGACAGTCCTTTAAAGTTAATAATTGGAACTCACAACAACGGTTATGATAATCCGTATAGAATAAACTATTCTTAAAACAAAGGTATTAAACAAATTTTTTTTGAATTCTTTCTAACTTGTTAATGTAAGTTTCTTCATCTTATAATATATTTCTTATTAATTTAATGAAGACTTAGATACAAAGCTAATCGAAGAAAATATCGCTGGGTTTTTTAATTAAAATTTTATTGTGAATTTCGCAAATTATTTAAATATAATTTAATAAATTAAATGAAAGCTCTTAATACTCAAATTAAGGAATAAATGTGATTATCAAAAAACTAATGATTTCAATTATTATTTCGTGATTATTGAAAAATATATTGTGATAGTAATTTAGCGTTTTATTGGTTTCTTACACTTATCAAATACCCTCAAAACTCTGAAAAGTATGAAAATTCACACTTCACATCAATTTTATAATTTAATGTGAGGCATCAAATAACAGAGCCTAATGATGATAATAAAAAATCTTAAGTTCATAACTCACATTTTCATTAAGGGTAAGTATGTGAATTATTAAATTAAGGGTGGGTAGAGTATTTTTGATGATTTAAAAAAAAAAAATTATTGGCTTATTCGATTTTATATATCTTCAAGAGTATCCCATTAAAATTTCAAGTTAATCGGAGCAAAATTGACTGAGATATACTCATTTTAATACTAGTACCTATTATTTGTTTTTTCGCGCCTATCGTATGTATGTGGCTTGTTGTATCGCTTTTGTGCGCATGTGGCTTTAATATCGAGATCAGCTGCTTTATACTCTTAGAGAGGAGACTCTTGACGAATATCTTTGATACATATATTGAAATATACTTGTATATAAGCTATATATGTGTGTTGTACCGGTATATTATTTTTGAGCAGTTATACACGTGCATTACAATTTTTTTCATTTTTGGTTGAAATTATTCATTTTTCATTTGGAAAATGCCGCGGAAAATTTATAGAAATGAAAGAAAAGCCTGTGGTTCACATTTGAGTAGATCTAAAAAAAAATATCCCCTCATAAACGAAAAGCAGATGTAGTTAAAACTTCTAGTGCTTCGTCAAAAAAAAAAACATAATAAAAAAAGTACCTCTCAAGACGTAGTTGAGGATTTCGATAAACACTATCGAATTGTGGATTTTCTACTTGTTTTTTCAAGTCTTGCTGCATTAGTAAAGTGTGTAAAATGTGTGTAAAATATTTATTTAATAAAAAAACATTCTTTATTTTTAAACGCGTTTTCTGAAAAATAGCTTTTTTTGATGCGGTGTACATCATAACTCAAAAACTAATGAATGGATCTTTCTGAAATTTTGCACACTTCTTTATAAATCATTTTACTAGGTAGTGACGTTGAGTTTTTGCTTTTATTTTGAATATATTTTTTTTTTTTATAAACATTTTTTTGATTACCAAACACGATTTTTTACGTTTTTTTTTCGATTTTTTTACTTTAAAGTCGTACCAAAAATTTAAAACTCAATTTAATAAAAAAAACTCGACGTCACTACCTGAAGAAACTTTTAAACTAACCATAACTTTTTGAATTATATGTTTCAGATGATTGTGTCACTAGATATCGTGTACACCGATAATCAACTTTTTTTGTTGGAGTGTTTACTAAAAAATGACGCCAATGGCTCATTTTTCAATATTTTTCAATAAAAATTTAACGCAATACTCTTCACGTGTTGTTCTTTAAGATAGACTTTCACCCATTTAGCTTACCTTTACCAGATTTCCACAAATCGTTCTTAAAAATATGCTTAAAAAATGCAAAATTAACCATACCCCCCTCTTAAATGACATAAATCTACTTACGATGTGTTTTCATCGGGTGATGTCAGAACATAAGATTGAATTTCCACGCTTTTCATCTGTGTGCTCATAAATCTAATGGAACCATTGACAGCATCGTCCTGCATGTTGACCATGAATAATGTGGCTGCACCTCGTAGAGAATAGTCGTTCTGTCTCTTGGCGCAATGAGCGTACATATAAGTTTTGGAATGGGTATGGGCATTTGATGCACGGATATCCAACACATTCCTTCCCATCAATATTTTATGGAGATATGACACCCAGTAAGCCTAAAATTATTCAACAATTAGAATTAAATAAACTACAGATGATACAGAAAAAGGAATTTTGAATCCAGAAAATTAATAGTTACGCAGTAACTATAGGTGCGTTCGGCATAAGGTAATAATCTACACATTCTACATAATTTACACAAAAAGCGTTCATCAGAAATCTTATCTTTGTGCTTTGTGCTGCACGAAGATCGTTCGACATATACTGTGCAGTGCAGTTTGTGTTTTTCGCGATAAAAATACAAAGTTAAAAATAATAATAATAATAATATTTATTTCATGCTAGACATCTTACGACGTTTACATTGGTCAGTACATATATGATAAATGCAATGAACAAAAGTAGAAAGGGTTAATGTTCCGTATAAGTCCACCGCGTCAAATTAGAACTAGGCTGTATGTTTAGAATAGAATATATGTAAGAGTGGGGAACCAATAGTAATCATTCTTGCATATGTGCTCGGTGTAATCAGACAAAACTTTTGTGCAATTTAGAATCAAGGGAGGACGGTGTCTACACAGGTGTTCCCAAAAAGTTCCCAGACCCCTGATTTATATAATTGCAATGTGATCTAAATGCTATCAATTTTTTCCCAAATTTAAACCCAAATTTTAATAGCTAAATTTTATCGCGTACAACTTCAAAGAGTTATAAAAAGGATGGATAATTTTATATAAAAAGGTATTCTGTGGCGATATTCACGGCTCTGGATTTGCCTACTAGTTTTATCATTGTTTGTTTGCATATAGTGAAGATATATAAATGCTTTATACATTTTTAATACATTTACATAATTTGGTATGTATGAATGCGATGAAAAACGGAATGTCCTATTTTAGACATAAAATTGGTAGGTCGGAATATATTGATAATTTGAGGATTCTATCTTTTAATAAAGTTAGTGTTTTTCAACATATGTATACTATAAATCTCATTCAAACTATTTAAATATGACTAAGCGTATAAATACTGAAATTTTGTTATTCAAGTTTTTCTTTAAAAACCTTAATACGAGCTAAATGTTAACAAACACTTATTAAATAATTGCTTGGATTTCAAAACGTATAACTATCAAGTACTTATTTAGATTTCAGAATCGTAAATGTTATATTTTGAAAGAAAGGGGCGGCGCTTCGTCGAGACCAAATCTCATTCCAACAAGCATACACGTTCTGTCTGACGAGTTATGCCTGGTGGACTTATACGGAACATTAACCGTAGAAAGTATTTGAAAACATTGAAAAATGAAATACAATATTAAATATGATAGAAAAGAGAGAGAGAGAAAAAATATATATAAAATTAACAAAGGTAGAGCAAAAAACAACAACTTACATGTTAGATGTAGGAACTGAAATTAATTTTGAAAAAATCGTCCGAATTGTAGAGACAATTCTCAATAAGAATTTTTTTTATTTTGGACTTAAATAATCTAATTGACAAATTTTTTAAAGAAACTGGTAAGTAGTTGAAGAAAGTGGCTGCCAAAAAAATACCATTCCTAGATTTAGACAATCTAAGTCTTGGTAGTCTGATGTTGCCAGCAGAACGAATATTGTAAACATGTTTAGAGTATACGGTTACATATCTGTTCGGGTTTTCTTTAACGTATACCAGACAAGCATAAACAAAAAGACTATAAAAATACAAAATGCTACATTTCCTAAAGAGCTCTCGGCAGTGGTGCCTATTAGGAACATTATTCAGGATTCTTACAGCACGTTTTTGGAGTAAGAAAATTCTGTTGACAGACGAACTTAAACCCCTGTGAATTATGCCGTAAGTTAAACGCGACTGAAAAGCAGCAAAATAGAACATACGCAGCATATCAAAAGACACAGACGTTTTCAGCCTGATGAACGCCAAATAGTCAATGTGATCATGCCAGCTAAGTTGACTATCGATATAAATCCCAAGAAATTTGATTGGCCCACCGAACTGAATATTAATATCAATATTGCGGTTAAGTGAAAAAAACATTTGTTGGGTTTTATTATTATTAAGGGAAAGTCGGTTTGAAGTGAACCAATCTTTAACTTTCACCATTTCCTGTTCTGTATTTCTGACCACATCGTTAACAGACGTATGATTTGTCAGGACAGTAGTGTCATCGGCGTAAAGTATAACTTTGACACTTTCAGGAAGTAAATTTGGGAGGTCATTGATATAAACGATGAAAAAAAACGGACCCAAAATGCCGCCCTGACAAACTCCGAAATTGACCTTCCTATATGAAGATACTACGTCGTTTATCGAGACGAACTGGTATCTGTTAGAAAAATAAGATCTAATGAGATCATTCATCTAACTGTTATTATTTCTATAAAACAATATGAGTGAAAACATTCAAGATATCATTGTTTATGCCTGCAGCATTTGCAAAATAAATAGTACCTATAGACATGAACCTCATGATAGAACATGTATATACACTCAAAAAGACTTAAAATTTTCTGGATACAAACGGAAATGTACTTTAAATTGATTTGTAGTCATGTTTAGAACAGTACTCTCTGCATATTCAAATACTTTTTCTAAAATATTTTCTGGTTTGGAAAATTCTTCTGAATTGTCTTTCTCATCAAATAAAATGTCTTTAATATTATTAATATTCATGCGCCATTTATATATTATCGTAAAAAACAATTAGCAGGCGACAGACTTGATGTAATCACATGCATATAATTCACTTGTTAACAAAAAAGAAGAAAAAAAAAAAACGTTAGAATAATAGTTTGAATAACTGCACAATCTGATCAAAGCGTTCGTCTTTGACTTTTTTGCACAGTATGCGCAGTGGTCACGTGACAAAAAACTTGCACAACAGAGTTAACACTGCACATTTATGCCGAACGCATGTACTGGCCGCGGCTGCCCTTGGCGATGCAGTGCGACAGAACCAGGCGCTGAACCTTTGGGGGGCGCCGAAATCAAAATTATGTGAATATGTGATTGATTTTAGTTTTTTAACATCAGATGTCTTATGTCCAATATAAGTGACTCATCGACTTAATATAAGTGAAATGTGAAAATCATTTTATACATAAGTATAACTAAACTCACTATTTTTATATAACATCAAAACAATTCCTGAAAAGCCCCAATTGATAAAATCTTGCGCTTCTATATCTAAAGAAACATAATTTTGTCCAAGGACACCTTTTTGGGGTTTCTAATAGCTTTTAGAAAAAAGTTAAGATTTGTCATTTGACTTGAGTCTACCAGCAAGTGTAGACATGCTGTTGGACATTTAATCCACCATTACATAGTGAGCAACTGAGCAGCATACAAGTAACTAGGGTTAGGTTTTTATTATTGAATTTCCCAGCAATGAAAACTACACTCTATTTCAACCACGGTATAGGTAAGTAATTGTTCGACAGCATTGTGTCCCGACATGGCCCCAGATCAATTTCGTAGGACTAAGGGCCAGTTGCACCGCTAACACTTAAACTTTAAGTATAACTTAAAACTGTTAAGTGACGTTTATTCCATTGCACCGCTGTTTAAGTAGAACTTATTTTTTGTTAAGTGAAACCTAAATTATGCCCTAGATTAGGTTGGGCTTATTATTTAAGTGAAACTCAAATGTCCTATTTTGACAGTTATTGAAAATATAAGTATTAACATTTTTATTTATAAGAATGGAGGGTGAAGTAATTGTGGACGATGGACAAGATATTTTGGAAATATATTCAGGTTTTATCGAAAAAAGTGTATGAAGGACAAAGTTATTTGTAATAATGGATGAACATTTCGAAAATATTTCGATAAATTAAGATACTGTGTGCCAGTTATTAGAAAAATTGTATTGAAAATTTTAAATTACAGCTATACGACGATCTGTGGTCATCATCTACAGAAACTAAATGCTAATATAATTAACCTCGAAATAATTTTATTTAATATTAAATACATAGTTGTTGAAAATAAAATTATTTAGAACAAATAGCAAGACTTAATTTTTGATGTTTATGCATTGTACTAGTATTAGGTATTTGTAATAATAAATAATTTCTTATTACGTTTTATAATTGACGTTTTCATTTTTGCCTGGGGAAGCCATATATAACAGGGCCGACTTTGGTGAGTAGGTATAGGCTCTTCCATACCTTTACGCGGAACTATCAGGAATGTTCATTCTTGTAAATTGTCATAAGCTCTCCTTTTAAGGTTTGAAGAGGGCGTTTGCTAAACAAAATGATCAAAAGCCTTATTTAAACGGTAAAAGTTACTAGAATTGCCACTTAAACCAAAAAACAAGTTATATTGTATTTCAATTTTATTTAAAATAATTTATAGTTTACTTTTATTCATATTTATTTATATTTACATACGTATTTTAATTTTAGAGTTTCACCAATTTAAGAAATTTTGAATAATTTACGATTTTACTCTACTAGTTGTCATCCAACAACCGTAGCTGACTATTATTTACCACGTTAAATGTTAAAATTAGAATTTGTTAAAAACAAGTGACAGTTATTCTTGATAAAAACGTTACATATTTAAATTATTCCGTGTTCCACCACCTTAAACCATTCCTTAATAAAGCGCTCCTCAAAAGTAGTCGGTGCAATGCATTTATTTTTTAAGTGTCACTTAAATTTAAGTTACACTTTGTAAAGTGTTAGATTTATTACAAAGCGGTGCAACTGGCCCTATGTCACTCTAGTCTAGACGCGCCATCATACGTGTTTATACTTTACAGACAAAAATCGTACTACAATACAAATGTTACTTACTGGTGTTACTTCGAAAAATTCTCTTATTTTTGGTTGCCTGAATACCACATCATACCCTAATTTAGCAGAATCTCCAAGATATTTAGCCCAGAGTAATCCATTTGTAAAACTTGTTGGCTCAGGTGTGCGAGGAGCATTTGTCCACACCGGGATCTTGGGTTTTGTTGTCATTATATATTTAGTAATGAAATTCAAGTCATGTCCATCTTTTAGAGGCCTACAAAAAAGAAAACAAAATAAGAAACTGCCTCACAAAAATATTATAATGAAATATGTGAGTAATAATAAACAACATTAAAAAAATAAGATAAGTTAATTATTTCACTTAGGTAATTCCAAATAATTGCAGTTGAATGAACAGATAAATTTTGCTAATATTAAATGTATATAGTGAGCGAAACAGTGAAATATTTTATTTTTATGTAATTTAATTTAAATAAAATACAACAGTTTTCTATATATAGCGTTTATTGAGATTTGGCAATTATTTATAGAATATAATGTCGTCCAAATAATCGTCTCTAGCTGGAATCAAAAGTTGATTTCCACCACATTTTGATGCTTCACATCCAAGTTGCCTTTTTACCGACCGCCAACATATATAAGGGAGGTACACCTGTCCCTCGTTTTACACGGTACTTTTTTTACACGTTTTCGCTTTAACACGGTTTAAAAAAAAATTAAAACTAAATGTTGAAAATAAACTGGAATGTTGAAAATAAAAGGAACAATGTTCTCGCCAGTTTTATTCATTTTTGTTACAATTGGCACATTCATTGGGTGGAAAAGGTTTCGACGATCTTACTGAAGGAGATATTGCAGAACTAGTGGCTGATAAAGAACTAAGTGAAGATGATTTAATTAACATTTTTGATGAAACTAGTGATTGTGACAATCATTCTGATAAAGAAGAATTTGAACCAGTTGCATTTACAGCTAAAATCATCCGCGAAGGACTCGATTTGGAAAGAAAATTAGGTAATCATTTTGTACAAAATAACTCAAATGTTGAACGGGCTCTTCGATTTCAACATGATATTAATCACTGCTTGGCTCAATATGATGAGGTCTGTAAAGATCTAACAAGAAATTTGAAGCAAATGTTAATAACGGATTTCATTACCAAATCTCCTCGGGGTGTAAATGTTTCTACTTCAAACATCGAATCGGCACAAATAATTTCGAGTGATGAAAGTGACTTCGAACCAGTCACGAAGAAGAGATTGACAGTGATTTATGATAGTGATGAATGATAATAACTGCCACCAACCTTTGCAACATTTTTTTTATGAATCTTTTGGATTTTATTTTTTGTTCCTCGGTACTTTATATTTAATTAATAAAAGAATATGTATATTTTGTTGCTTTTATTTTTTAAGTATTTTTGTTTGATTCTTGTACAAAAAAATAAACTATCTACCGTGTAAATCGAGGGATAGGTGTATTGTGATCATACCGATTTTGACATTTCGAGATTTCGATGGAGCTCCACGAATTGAGGTCCCTACATAACGCTTTGACTATTTTTAGCATGATTTCTGTCGGTCTGTCTGTCCGTCTGTCTATCTGTCCGTCTGTCTGTCTGTCTGTCCGTCTGTTCGTCTGTCTGTGTACACGTGCAGAGCAAATTCGGCTGAAAGGATTTTTAATTTTTACTTCATATTTAAGCTTCTGCCATCAATGATACGAGTTGATCAACTTTTAGTAAAAATCGGTTGACTAAAAATGGGAGTTTACTCGTTTCGATTTTAAGATTTTTGTGAATATTTCACAACAGAAAAATATTTCGAAAAAATTTATTCAACAAAAGTTGCTATAGAAGCAATAACTAATAACTTTTATTTGAGACGTTTTTTGATAAAACGAAAAATGTCTAAGGAGAATTGAGAATAAGTCTCAATTTTTTCAGACTTATATGTAATGTTTCCATGGTCATGATAAACAATATCTCTGTTAGAAAATATTAGGCCAAGATATTTTTGCTCTGCTGCTAGAATCTATTTTATATAAGTACTTTATGATGGCGGTCGGTCCTGTGATGGCCACAGCTGATTTTTTGTATTATTATAGAATAGATAAATATTTAGTTATATAAATTTTTATTGTAATCCTATTTCAACATGGCTTTCATATCTATGGCCTGCAGTCTAGAATCGGAGAAATTACCTTTTCTGCCCCTATATGCCTATCTAGGCGTTGAAAACCTATTATCATTATTATTATTTTGGGGTTTGTCAGGTCTTGACAAGCGTCCACTAATCTCAAACTTCAACAAAACGTTTTGTTCCTAAAATAAATGCATTATCCAACAAGTCGGATTAGTTTTATTTCATCATAAAATATTCCCTTATTTTATATATTGTTGCCAGGTATCAAAATTGAATTAAAAATTGAAAGTATACCGTGCAACTAGCTCGGAATACCAGATATTCTGCAGGAGGATGACGTTTAAATAAATGAGCCGCATCAATTTATTCGAATGCGGAAAATACATTCTGCGCGTGTTGAACACTATGTTTTTTCTACGATTATCCGATAATGCTATGATATTTCAACAAATTTAATGAAGAAAATACTATCTAAGGCATTGTTGGCAGACATTAATGCGCGCGTATGCGGTACGGGAATGAAAATTACCGCATATACCCATACCACTGCACATGCGCATTAGTGCAAATATAATTATTCTCACACCACCTGCACGCGCAATTATAGCAATGAAAATAACAGGCATAAGGGTGCCCTTCCAATTTATGAACAACTGAATAAAATATAACTACAAATACAAATTCCGATGGTTTATAATGAACTGCCGTAAATTTTATCTTAAGGCCTTATCAAACTAGAGTTATTATTCAAGTCTAAACTTGAAAAATTAAAGTCTTTGCATTCGAATCGAAGTCTTGTTTGTGTGATATTATGACAAAAAACCTAGGTTTTTAAGTCTGCGCAAATACATCGAGATGTATTTCCCCTGTTTCAAGAAGACAGACAAAATCCAAGTCGTCAAATGCGCGTGCGCGGCTTCGCCCTCTCAGTCAGATCAAGTGAGATGGGTCTATTGCTAACGTTATGTACGCAGAAGCAAGTTACTTTTCCCTGTTTCGCGTGTGATAGCTGAAGACGTGAAGACTTGAATACTCGAAAAAGACTTACAAAATAAAACTTGGATAGCGTTCTAGTGTAATACGCCCTTTAGTCTTACATTTTAAGAACCGATTACCGGAAATCGATAGAAATTTAGGTGACACCACGGAGCATATGAAATTAAGTTAATTACCTGTTAACTAACAATACTGAAATGAGACAATGCCATAGCAATCGTAAGAAAAGATATATTTTAGCGCTGACAGTATGGAAGCTGTTATAATGCCTTAGATAGTATTTTCTTGATTAAATTTGTTGAAATATCGTAGCATTATCGGATAATCGTAGAAAAAACATAGTGTTCAACACGCGCAGAATGTATTTTCCGCATTCGAATAAATTGATGCGGCTCATTTATTTAAACGTCATCCTCCTGCAGAAAATCCTGCATTCCGAGCTAGTTGCACGGACACTTTCAATTTTTAATTCAATTTAATATTTTAAATGAAATAAAACTAATACGACTGGTTTGGCAAACGGAAAAGATTTGATCGTAAGTAAGTTTACGTCGGATCACATAAAGGATTATTTTAATTCTGATCCACGAATCCGGATACGGGATATAAGGGGGCTAATGAACGGAACTGTATAAATTTTTTTATTACATGTTAAAATATGGTATTCCGAAGTACTACAATAATTTATATAAAAGATTCTCTACGATGCACCCTGTATGATTTCAAAGAGAGGCTTCGCAATAGCAAACATTATGTTGAGAGTGGTTTGCGAGTCAAGAAGGTTGGCAACCGCTGTCCTAGACCGTACAGCAGATTAATGTGATGCTCGTCTAAACATTCATTTAAACGTCAGAGCAAAATTTACTCCACTTTGAGCAGTTTTACACGCCAGATTATATGAAAACTTATTCGAATTTATCTACAGGGTGTTTGTTTGAAACGCCGCACCTCGAATAACTCCTTTATTTTAAGAGATATAAAAAATTCTTCAAAAAAAAAGTAAAACTAGACAAAAAGGCCCACTTATGGACTATAATAAAAATTCTGCATCACTTTTAACGGAAATTGTTTCAACTTTTTATCTAGCATAGGGAATCTGTACTGTATTTATTTATTTTTTCTTGAAAGTACATTCATTCAGCTTTATAAGGGTATCAAAATATCATACTTTAATTTTAACCATTTTAAAATCGTACAAAGTTAAACATAGTAAGCTTTGAAAATGGTTTTGTTACATAAAAAAACTAAATAAAACCTGCAAATTTTCTTGCCTGTTAGTACAAGTTTGATATTAAAGGTGATAACATCAAATCGTTTGTAATTATGGTTTACGTACGTTATTCAAATGAAGAAATTACAGATATGGTTCTGACATTCGGGGAATGTTAAATAAATTCTGTTAGGGCCCAGCAACTCTACCAAGAAAGGTATCCTGAAGGTAAAGGTTAAAAGACTTAGAACATAGGGTAAGAACATCCATCAGGGAAATTCAACCGTACACCGTTCTAAATGTAATGGAAGAGTTTTTATTACGAATGAGAAAATGCGTGGATAACAACGGCGGTCATATTGAACATTTGTAAATTTTCCTTAGTTTATTACTAACTTTAGTCATATTTTGTTTTATTGTTTTTCCTAGTTACATAATGTTATACCTTTTTATAATTTAGTTTCTACGATTTTTATGTTATTTATTATTTTGTAAATAATTTTCAAATGGTTCAAATTAAAGCATGATATTTTGTAGTGGCGCAGCCAGGATTTTTTTTTTTTTTTGGAGGGGGCTCGGAAGACAGGATTATTTAAATTATAGATAATATTCGTCAACTCCAAAATCCAAGTAATGAGCAAAAAAAAAACGTCCTCGCCTCCAAAATCCAAGTGATGAGCAAAAAAAAGGTCCT
This sequence comes from Liopterus haemorrhoidalis, assembly GCA_963971575.1. NCBI lineage: Eukaryota > Metazoa > Arthropoda > Insecta > Coleoptera > Dytiscidae > Liopterus > Liopterus haemorrhoidalis. The sequence goes on along the minus strand of OZ020612.1, from coordinate 15,716,033 downwards.
TATCTCCAAAAAATAGAAGTGGTGGCAAAAAAAGGTCGTCACCTCTTCACCTCTTCTTTGGCTGCGCCACTGATATTTTGATATCCTTGTAAATCTGATTTAATGTACTTTTAAAAAAAGTAAATAAAGTACCGATACCCTATGCTAGATAAAAAGTTTAAACAATTTTCGCTGAAACCAGAAGTGATGCAGAATTCTTATTAAAGTCTTCAAGTGGGACCTTTTGTCTAGTTTAACTTTTTATTTGAAGAATTTTTTGTATCTCTTAAAATAAAGGAGTTATTTGAAGTGCGGCGTTTCAAACAAACACCCTGTATATGATATCCATTTAAGGTCCGCCTTGAAAGTACGGAAACGGTTCTTATTTTTTGCGGATTATCCGCAGACATGGATATGGATATTTGGCACAGCACTACTTTCAAGATGTGTTACGCCACTGAAGCGGCTTATCATTTGAAAACTATTTATTTATTTAACTTTTAAAACAGCATCTATTTATTATGAAAACTTTAAGATAAACACTAATACCTTATTTTTCAACAAGACTTAACTGAACATTAGTTTTAAAAAAGTCCATTAATTTCTGTCTGGAAAATACATGTTAAAAATAAAAGTACTCACGGATTCCAATTAATAGCTTTAACTTTTCCAATTAAGGAATGTACGACTTTTTTAACTGATTCATAATCTGAGGACATTAAGGATTTGCTCATTTCTCCAGCGACTGTTCTCCATTTATTCTTAGATCTCGGGAAGGCGTCTTGGATATGAAGCAATGCATCAAGGTCTGACAGGTATTGTTTCATCGTCATGTTGCACTCTGCAAGAAAAATATTAAGATATTCATTTTACTTCAACAGAAATGTAATTTTTTATATTTTATTTTTGACACTCAAGTTCTCGGATAATGTTTAACCCAAATTCTACTTTAATCATTTGGAAATATTTATTTTAATTAGATACCAAATATTTGGTCCATTTAAACGAAATAAACACAGGAATGATTACTATTTCCCGTGAAGATTTCTGAAGTATCAAATTTACTATGACTAAATTTATGTGCCATGGAATATCTTGGCTAACGAAAAATTAAGGACTAGTGGACAGGGCCAGATCTAGAGGGTTGCAATCAAAACAACTGCCCAGAGCAACATATTTGGGGGGCGACAGAACTGTTTGATTTGACCTTTTTTCACATCACTAAACTCGGACATCCACCATCTTTCAAAGTTAGAAGCGGGCCAGAGAATCCTTTACGCCGCTTTTATCTTTGAATATCGAAATTTTCTAATTTTTAAAGCTGTCGGAGCCGTTTCCCGTCGTATTCTTCGAAAATGAGTTCTTCGTCTTCGTCTTCGAAAACGAGTCTTCGAAAATGAGTCCTTTGAAAACAAGTTCTTCGACAACGAGTTCTTCGAGAATTATTTTTCGAAAAGTAATTCTTCGAAAACAAGCTCTTTGAACGATCAATTCTTCGAATGACCAATTCTTCGAAAATATTTAGTTACTGACAATTACTTACATGTTTGTATGTGTGTGCGTGCGTGTGTGCTTGCGTCTGTGTGTTGATTAACCCAAAATTTATACGGCCCCGCGGAGATATTACTAATGCGATCCCCTTTTTATTTTCGCGAATTTTATTAGAACAGTGCGAAGTATTGGAAGAAAGGAAAATAATGAGCCAGCGATTCCAATATCAAGGCGTGACATTATATTTTCTGACGAATATACTAAAACAGAAAAAAACGAAATTTTTCTTCTTTATGATTCCGGAGCTGAAGATAACTGAATATTATTTTTTTTCCAATTTTGGATAGCAATTTTAGATATTTTACACCATTTTAATCATTGGCATGGATATGGTATTTTTAAAACCGTACCACCCTTGTTCAAACAACTTTACACAATTCATGGGTTGGAAGACAATAGAGCAATTCCATTGGTGGTTGGCATACTACCCAACAAACGACAAGAAACTTATGTTCACTTTTTTAAAAAAGTGAAAGATTTAGCTGGCCAGTGTAACCCTCAAACTTTCATGACTTTGAAACTGCAGTGATAAACGTATTTGAAAGTACGTATTAAAAAAAGAAAGTTGACGTATTATTTGAACATTTCTACACAAAACTATATAAATATAAAAATTATTTTAGACCCATAAATAGATTTAAAAAATTACAGAACAATGTTGCTGATGTCAATTATTAAGTTATTGAGCGATAATATTTTTACAATAAATATTTCTACAATTAAAAATATCTTATTAGATAGATAAAAATTCGCTGCAACATTTGATGTATAAATTAATACTAACTCTATTTCAGATTGTTAGTTTTGTATAAGAAATTGGTAACCTCTAGGGGTTATACGCAGCCTTAATAGCACGTCCATCTAGTTGGCTTTTTGTCTCCATGATTTTAAATATTTAATATATTTTGAATGTTGCGCTTGTGCACTTGACTGTAATAGCGTGTGTAATAATGCAATTCGCCAAAGTAATAATCCCCACTACAAATTTCACGCGCATGTTTCACGCCCGGCCACGAGAGATCTGTCCGTCTGTAATACTACAGACGGTATTAATTTGGATCGCAATAGCACCCTCGTAATACGTAATTCGTTTGAAGATATAGTAAATTATCTATTGTAATAGTATGTAGGCAATTAAATGAAATCGATAGTAATTGACATACGAAACTGATTTTCAAAAATTGTTAATTTTGACGCAATTACAGGTAAATGTCAATGCTTCACCACAATTTTTATTCTCTATCCCCTTCAAAAACGATGCATAAAAGTTTCACTTTATATGCTATTTCTATACTATGCCAGTCGGCCGTGTAGTTACTATCAATCAACAGTATTTTTCATTTAAACAATACGACCCCGGAATTAGTTCACATCAGTAAATGACCAGCAACAAATTGGTTAAAAATTACACAATATTTTTATTCTGTTCTGGTTCAATAGCAGTGCTACGTGTACAAAATCCCAATACATCAATTACTAACAGATCCTGCTTAATCGTTCATAAAAATCCCACACAAATCAAATACAACAAAATCAATAACGAAAAGTCAACAATTATAAAGGCAATTGATTACTCCGTTTCCGAGTTCCAAATAAAAATTTTAAATTCATCTTCCTCACTTGCATCAAGAGGCATTTTCAGGAAATTTGAACCAATTGAAAATTCACTTTTAATATTATTTTACGAAAATATTTCTCCAATACTACTCCAAGATACTGCAACGCCTAGGGGATAAAATTAGCGATCTAAATTAAAATTTACACTTTACCTAAAATTTACATTATTATTATGACAATTAAATTATTATTTTAATGTTAATGAAGGCAAGAGGACGTTGACCGCTTCCTGCCATAACTATTGTTACAAAGTTTTCGGTAAAATTCCACGAGATCCTTAGAAATATTTTCTTTTATTACATAATACGAGGGTTACCTTTTATGTTTTTCAAACGACCACTAGGTGGCAATATTGAAATGTGTCGTTACTATATTCGTAAAATTTGACATTTGTTATTGTGAAATCAGTGGCAGCTTATAAATGGACAGAGTAGTTTGTTAACAGTGAGTGTTAAAAAAAACAAGTTTGGGAAAAAATGGATATTACTCGTGAAGGTTTTGGTTGGATGATATTTTACGATTTTAGTAAAGGCCTAACTCAACAACAATGCATAGATTCGGTTCGTTCTTTTGGTAATGAAGAACCATCAGAAAAGACTATTTACAATTGGTTTGCAGAATTTCCTCGTGGTCGTTCGCCCGTCAGTGATAAATCACGTGAAGGTGGACAAAAATCGGTTGTGATTCAAAAAAACATCGATGCTGTGCGTAAGATGATTGAAGAAGATCGGCATGTGACTTACTGTGAGATAGAGGCATCCTTTGGCATATCGCAGACTGCAATACATTCGATTTTGCATGAACATTTAGCTGTGAAAAAGATCTGTTCCCGATAGATTCCGCATAATTTGACCGAAGCTCAAAAAAAGGCTCGTGTTGGAGGGAATACTAAAAACATTCAACCTAGGCACTGCAAAATCTGTATACAACATCGTTACAGGTGACGCAACTTAAATTTATTCATATGAACCGGAAACTAAGCAACAATCCACTGTTTGGGTCTTCGAAGATAAACCGAAACCCACAAAAGTTGTTCGTTCACGAAGCACTTCCAAGGAAATGATCGATTGTTTCTTCGGTTGTACTGGACATGTCGCAACCATTCCTTTACAGGATCGGAGAACAGTTAATGTTGAATGGTATACAACAATTTGTTTGCCAGAAGTCATCGACAAAATCAGGAAAAACAACCGAAAACGTCGCATCATTCTTCATCATGGTAATGCAAATTCCTACACAGCACGTCAAACAATTGATAATTTGAAGGAGAAAAACATCGAGTTAATGTCTCATTGCCCGTATTCACCAGATTTTTCCTTAGCTTTTATAAAAACTTAAAAGGTAGCCCTCGTATATACAAAAAAATACCAAATATTTCAGATTTCATTTTATGAAGGCCTCGAAACCATATATGAACTAATAATTTGTAGTATTGTATTAAGCTTAACTTTAAATCTTATGACCAGTTTAATGACTCATTAATAGTTTAATAGTAAAACAGTAAATAAAGAACTTTTAAACCCTAAATGTTCATAATTATTGGGGGAGAGCAAAAATTATCAATTCCCACAGCAACCAAAATCAGTTAAAAATCAATTTATTTACCATTCCCGAGTTCCCAATAACAATTTAAATTCATCTTGTCACTCATTTCCATCAATGGTAAAACTGTTCTGGCATTCCACGCTTGGTTAACCCTCTCCCGGTCGCTAAGAGCAAATACCGCTGTCAGGTTGGCAGCACTGATCCATTCATTAAGTGACGTCCACATATCCGGAGTTACTGTCAGTCTCTCTTCCGTGTCCGGTGTGTCATCAACGGAGAATATGAAGCTCGGAGTGGATGGACCATGCAGACGGATGAATGCTGGAGATAGATGACGTGCGAGATTTAATGTTGTTTTACTGAAAATATAAATGGACAGTTAATGATCTGTTACTAATATATTTTATAAGTTGGAGGAAAAATCATTTTTATGTTACCTCGTCAATCAAATGTTATTATGCTATTAAAAATACTGTGTCAAATGTCAAATATATAAGAGTAGACTTGTAGTGCTGGCCGACTTTTCCTCTCAGAGAGCGAATATATACTTTATTTATAATCAATGGCGTAGTTATGGCATGGGAGGCACACCGGGTGTTCCCATTAGAAGGGGTGATACCCAATTAAATAAAAGAGAAAATAAATAAATAAAGTTATATTCATTCATAATAAATAATAATTATTAATTTGTCTTAATTAACACTTTATGTGTCTTGTATATTTAAATGTCAAATAAAACATTAAATCTTGTAAATATTGCAGGGTGCCATATACAGGGTGTTTGTTTGAAACGGGGCACCCCGAAAATCTCCTTTATTTGTAAAGATACAAAAAATCTTCAGAACAAAAGTTAAACTAGACAAAAAGGACCATCTAAAGGTTACTATAAGAATTCTGAGGCACTTCCGGTTTCACCGGAAATGATGTCAACTTTTGGTCTAGCATAGGGAATCTATAATTTTATATTTTTTCCTAAAAGTACATTAAATTAGCTTTACAATGACACCAAAAAGTCATATTTTTATGTTAACCATTTCAAAATGGCGATCATTTATTTACAAAATAATAATCAACATAAGTTTTACAAAGTTGAACGTAGCAAGCTTTGAAAACAATAAAAAAAGAAACAAAATATCTAGCTATAAATACAAAAAAACCTAAACTATTAGCCTCAATTTAACTATGAAATAAAAAAATAATTAATTTTGTCAAAAACACAAAAACTGCCATATTTTTCAAAAACACAATGTAATCAAAAATTCCTCTCGTACGTTTCAAGCTCAGATACATTACCTATAATTTTTTCGGATTTCTAGTTTAACCCGTTTGTGTAAAAGGGTGCGGAACAAGAACTTTTGCACATTTTTGACTAAATTCATGTTAAAAGAAACGAGTTTCAAAAAACTTCCGTTCCTTAATCTACGTCTTAAGAGCTTTCTTTTGATACCACACAATAATTTTTTTTATTTTTTTTTTTTTTATCAACGACCTAAAAAAATCAACACTTTTCGAAAAACTTATCTGAACAAAAATTCCTGTTGAACTATTCCGGTTCCCATTATTGTTCATTACAGAGATTTTTTTCAGATTCTTAAATCTATCCCTTTGGGAGATAGGGTGGGGGACAAAAGTTTTTTGACACATTTTTGGCAAACATCCAATAAAAAACATTGACTTTTCAAAAAAAAAAAAAAATTGTTTGTTGATCTACATATTAAGAGGTTTCATTTAGTACGCCACTCATACTTTTAAAAAAATATCTATTTTTTTATTAAATGCATATTTGTTTATATTTATTTCGAGATTCCAAATTTCAACTTTCTACGTTAAGCCGTTTGGCTACAATTTCTACTGCGCAGACAGACAGACAGACACATGAGTGACGTTATAAGAGTTTTTTCGTGGTCATACCTACAAAACCCTAAAAGGTCCTGGGCTTTCGCGGCGCACATTTTGGAAAACGCTATATTAAACGGTCGCTTGCGTTACCATATGACAAAGACAAACTAGTAGCGACAATCAACAGTGACCAACTCATAGCGTATAGTCTATGAATTTTAGAGCTGTGAACGTAGCTTTAGAATTACGTAGAAAGTTAAACAATTGTCAATTTTATGTTTTGAGGGCGTAGTTGTTCATTATTGTCCAAATAATAAAACTACAGGGCACGGCTCTGTTTCTATCATAATTATTTTCAACTATATTAATAAATAGTTCACATACATTCAACTATATCACATACAAGACCTACAGATTCTACTAAACACAACTGTTATAAACTTGTTACGATATTATTTATAACTGCATGTGAAGTATTACTGCGAGAGCCACTATTTGTTATCTTGCTTTACATAACTTGTTCATGTCTAACACTGCAGTTAAATGAGTTGCCTGATAAATAGGCGTAAAGTTATAACAAAAGTTACGTATGCTATTATTATGGAACATTTGTTTCAAATAATAAAATTTTACAACAAAAACGCATTTAGATAAATGAAATGTATGATAAAGATTTTTCCAAAACGTCAGGACAGTGGTTTTCAACTATAGGTTCGCGGTATACAAGACCAGCCAAACTGCTCCCATTTATTAGAATATGCAGTGACGTACTGAAGAGGGACACTTTCAATCACACTATGCAACAAATACCTACGATAGACACTTTCAATCGATAAAAGAACACCGCTCTACATATTACACGAGGAAACGAAGAGGCATAAACTATGCGTTGAAACGGGCAGAAGAGCAATAATATACGAGGAGAAAACAAGAAGATCGAATTGGAAAGAACTGGTTTTTGCATGCTGGGAGCAGATAAGAAGAAAAGAAGAAAATAAACTAGAAAAGAATGATTGGGAACTAGAACGCACAAAGTATTACGAAAGAAAAGGCTATTCAACAACAGAAGTAGAGAACCGAAGACGAATGGGAGTTAGCTTAAAAGAAGAAATTGTGAGAAGGGAAAAGGACATGGAACTGCAACAACGAAGAGAGAAGATACAGATATCAAAATACAACCCCAGATACAGGTTTTTAGAAACAATAGGCATGCCTATGTATCTAAGAAAACAATCAAAAAACCAAAAAATAATAGCCAGATTCAGAGTAGGAAACGAAGAAAGAAGGAACGAATATTGGAGAGAAAAAGAAGAAAAGAAGTGCAGAATATGTGAGAGGAATGAAGAGACAATAGAACATCTAACACGTGACTGCAAGGAAGAAGTGAGAAACCCGAAATCAGCCATACAAATACTCAATGACGACAACCCGGATGAAACCTGGATGATGAACATATTAAATAAAAGACTATAAATGACAAAATTAAAAACATGTACTGTACATATAATAATTGAACACTGTTTGCTACTAGAAAATGTAAATGTATGAAAATTTTAACACCGCAAGGTGAAAATAAATTTTTACTACTACTACTAAAGAGGGGGATTGAGTGCTCGCAATCTTACTTCAAACATATTCATTGATCTAGATTGGCGTTTCTTAAATGGTGGTCCGCGGACCCCTGGGGGTCCGCGTAGCCATTACCAGGGGTCCGCGAAACAATTTGGACATTAACATTACATCCCCCAACTTTTCGCATTTATTCAAATTACTCGTTTAATAAAAATCCTACATGGTCAAGACTTTTTGTATTTGTTGTTATCTAACTAGTTGTTGACATAACTAAACACTAATTAGTAAAAATTTAATTATTTTTATTCAACTGCAAATTATTTACAGAAAACATATTTATAATAAGATCTATTTCGACCAATATTTGACCAAGAAATGTTTGTATGAGTTTAACGTATTATAATTTGTAACTTCTTTAATTCTTTTTACTACTATTTTTATTCAATTTATGTTTTTTATTCTATATGCTAATAAAAATGTCCATCTCTATAAATGCGCAAGACCATTTATTAAAATAACCAGCGATACATTTTTACCAATATTTATTATAACGTAGTGCCTATGAGATTATTGAGCCAGAAATTAAGTCTCAAGAACGACGTAAAATGACTAGGGTTGGATTGGGGTCCGCAAAAAAATTTTGTTCAAGTGGGGTTCCGCGGACTACATAAGTTAATCTACATGATTGCAATTAAAATATTTTAACTTTTAAAAATACTAGTTACCGCAGAGTAAATTTGCTAATACTGTGTTATCTCCACTTACGAACCTCTTGACGTACGATCTTTTCAAGATACAAACTATTTTCATATCCTATTTTGATCTATAGATATGAACTGTTATGCTGTTCTTTTCAAATGCTGTTTTACATTAAACTTTTTTTTTAATATTACCCTAGTACTAGAAATAGGCTACTAATAGGCTATCATTAGGGGAAATAAATCGAAAACTCCTGAACCACAAAACCAGACACAAGAAAATTGCTTTTTTGTACAAAATAATGGAATTTTCATACGAATCATGTTCATAAATAAAAATTAATATGTAATGGTATTACAGTCTGTTCCAAACGGTTAAGCGGAACTAGATTTTGCAATCTAGTTACTTTCATCGTTTAAATTGTGCCTTTCGGCCGTTTTGTTTAAGCTTTGTAAATCATACTTACAATAAACGGTTAATGTTCCGTATAAGTCCACCACGGACAACTCGTTAGAGAAACCGTGTATGCTAGTTGGAATGAGATTTGGCCCTGACGAAGCGCCGCCCCTTTTTTTTAAAACACAACATTTACGATACACTTTATCATTTCCAATATTTTTATTCAAAACTGAAATCTAAATAAGTACTTGATAGTTATCCGTTTCGAAATCCAAGCAATTATTTAATAAGTGTTTGTTAACAATTATCTCCCATTAGCGTTTTTAAAGAAAAACTTGAATAATAAAATTTCAGTATTTATACGTTTTAAGTCACATTTAAATGGTTTAAATGAGATTTATAGTATACTTATTTTGAAGAATATTAACATTATTAAAAGAGAGAATTCTCAAAAATATCAATCCTATTCCGACCTACCAATTTTATGTCTGAAATAGAAAATTCCGTTTTTCGTCGCATTCATAGATGCTAAATTATGTAAATGTATTAAAACTGTATGAAGCAATTATATATCTTATCACTATATGCAAACAATCAATGATAAAACTTATTAGGTTACAAAAATTTTAGACAGAAAGAACTTAAACTTGCTAGACGTACATATATGAACAGGTACTCATACGGAATTTTTACCTGTTTCCAATGAGATTTATATTATACGTATTTTGAAAAATATTAACTTCATAAATAGTTCCAAAAATATCAGTTATATTCGGACGTTCCTCGTGTGAAAAACGGGTATTTCTCTGCCAACTACAGATGCATGAATGATTACTATTGGCTCCCCACTCTTACGACCGTGCCTTCTCGTTTATAACGGTAGAATATAATTCATTCTAAATATACAAGCATAGTTTTGGTGGACTAATACGGAACATTAACCCAATAAACATTTTTTGGTTAAGGTTAATATCATTTTAAAATGTCATTTTCTTTATATTTTGATTTTTTGTGTCATTCTTAATACAAATTTCCCATTTATTTATTTTTTTGTCATTAAAATATCTAAAAAAAATATTTAATTTTGACATAAGTCATTCGTTTCCATAGTTTCATTGTTGGAATTTTAAATTTTGACATCCCAACGTGAAAAATGAAATAACCCAAGCAAGGTCCCTTCTCGTGACAACCTAAAAGAACTAAATTCCCATTTAGTTCCGCTTAACCGTTTGGAACAGACTGTATCTGTCTTATTTTGTAATACGAAACTTAGATGTAAATTTCATTTTTTATGTTGTGTATTTAAAATATCATCTTAGGGTGGTAATTCTGAAGTGGCACCTTTCAAAATATTTGACACATCTATCACAATTTTGACATGTCTATCACAATTTTGACATGGCCAGGTTTACAAGTTCACATGTTTCCATAAAAGTCTATTTACACCACAACAGTCACCAAAGTAACCACATCTATAGTCCGTCAAGGGTGAGTATGCAGTACAGGACATATGGAGTAGTTCTTTTCATACTCTCTAATGGGTTTACACAATGACGCTATCCTTTTCTTGCTTGTCGACGTTGCCAGCTGTAAAACGCGCTGATCTGTGAAGACGCAGTATTCTGCAAATGGTCATTTGTTTTTGTTGAATGTTATTTTGAGTTTTATAAGAGTTGATTTTTGTAAATCATACAAGTTTTTCATATTATTATAATTGACACATTTGACACTTTTACAATATTTGGCAATACCGCTCCCATTTGCCATAAGAGCAATACTGCATTCTCACCTTTGAACGGACTATAGTTTCGTATTACAAAATGAGACAGATTATATACAAAATATTTATATTGTAAAAATGCTCCTTCTTGTCAATTTCTGTGCATTTTCTTTATTTAGTTGAGAACAGTTATTTTATTTATTATTTTTTTTCTTTAGAATTTTTGAATTTTAGAAAAACTAAATAAAAATTTTAAGCGTTTGTTTTGGCGCCCCTAAGAGCGCCCTGGCCTGTGCCCCTCTCGCCCATGCCTTTCACCGGTGCTGGTACCATAAGATGCTTTCTGGTGTACCATGGAAAAAATGTAAAATCATATTCTGTGTAGTAAAAATTGAAATGAAATGTAAACTTTCACATATTTCAGAATTTCGTGGGTATCTAGTAAGCTAAGGCCAAATCTCCCTGCATATTTAACAATATTTTGAAAATCATTTGTCGTCTGTTAATCTAAGTATTCATTTATTACCCTACATGATTTTTTACAAATTATAATTTTTAAAATACAAAAATTTATATCAAAACGATTTCTGGAAAACATAAACTAAATATTATTACAAATGATTTCGGATTTTTAGTTCAATCCCTCGGGGTGATAGGGTGGCAGATGAATATTGTTGCAGATCCTTAATTTACACTTCAGAATATTTAATTTGGTCCCAAAAATAAATTTACTAAAAATAATAATTGGTTTGAACGATCCTATAACAATAATATTTTTCTTAATATGATCAACAATTCCTGTCGTACTTTTCCGGTTTACAACAATGTGCATTATTCAGATTTTTATTGTTAGCTAACTCTTGAGGGTTATAGGAGGGCTGTTTTGTATACTGTAGCTTTGAAAATGGTGAACGTGGAAACTACAGTTGGTATCAGTAGCGTAAAAAAAAACAGATTACGTAAAAAAATAAATAAATATAGTCTGTTTCTTTGGTTTAAGCGGAACTAGATTTTGAAAACTAGTAACTTTTAAAGTTTAAATGAAACTTTTGATTATTTTGTTTAGCAAAAATTATTGATTAGATTAGTTTTTCAAAATATATCGAATTTTTTGTAAAAATAGTACAGGCTATTCCAAAAGTTTAACGAATTTAAAGGAACTAGATTTTGAAATCTAGTAATTTTTATCTATTAATTCGGACTTTTGGTCATTTTGTTTAAGCTTTGTAAATCATACTCAGATTGCATTCTAGATTAAATAGATTGTCATTATAAAATGTTCCTTTCATTGCATTTTAATTTTTTGTTATTCTTAATAAAAATTTCCCATTTATTTTTTTTTTGTCTTCAAACATGGAATAACCCAAGCAAGGTCCCTTCTCGTGACAACCTAAAAGACCGAAAAACCATTTAGTTCCGCTTAAAAGTTTGGAATAGCCAGTATATTATTTAGCAAGCATATAATGGAGACCTCCGCTAGACTTGACCTCCCATTAAAAATAATAATAATAATAATTATTATTATTTAACCAACCTAGGTTCAAAAAAAAAAAATCAGGGGGCCGTGGGTTATTGATTTGAGTTGCTGGGGAGCCGCGACATCAAAAAGTTTAAGAAGCACTGTATTAGAACACTGTACTCATAACCAAGTATCATAAAGCAAGAAAATTAGAATCCGACTATTACAGTGGATAGGACAAGGTGACCTGTTCACAAAATATATAGGTCATGTAATAGTAGTTCATAAGATACCTAGAAAGATCTGTTACAACAGTTCAAGGTGGAGGGCTTGTGTGAATGCCGCCAAAAATCAACAATTAGGAAGAGAATAATAATTGCAATTAAATTAGAAATCAAAATTTAATTTATATTGGCGTGGTCTGCATATTTCGTTTTATTCCATGCATAAAACGAATCATCGTACGAAACGTATGGTATTGAAATATTTGAGTAGTGGAGTTAGTGGTGCAATTCATGTGATTGAATTTTCCAAATGCCAATTCTGTTAACTAGTTTGCGAGCTATTCAATGAATTCGAGATCAAACCAATATATTATTGATTTAGTGCGGTTCACTGCGAAACACTTGAGTAATTGTTTCAGCACTTAACAATCAAACTAAGAAACAAGTAAATTAGAATGAAAATTAATGTAAATAATTACGACATTTGTTAAAATGAAGGAGGAACTGCCATTATACCAGAGGTATTTAACATTTAAGTTGATAGCAGGTTTACCAATAGGCTCTGTAGGCTAAAGCCCTCAGTGGATACGTTTTTCTATATCCCCATCCGAACCGCATTCGCATATCCAAGATCCGCATCCGCAGCTTTTGTAAATATAAATATCCGCATCCGCAAAAATATCCGGACAGAATTTGCGGTCAGTTTTGAAATAACTAACATATTTCGCCTAATTTGGTATACCTGCGTTTTATATGATTATATGGAAATACATATAGAAAATATTTTGGAGGATTTTGGTTCAATTCAATTAATTTCTTTTATGGGCTCTATTTTATTTTTAAACAGGGCTCCCTATATTATTTTAGTCTATCGAATAAGATATGTATTTCTCTTTAATACATCATTGATACCTACTATTCACTATACAACAACTGCAGGGCACGGCGCACGATTCAAAACTGAAGTCAGAGTAATTAATTTATTTTTAATAATTCTAACAACCAGTTCCTTAAGGTTTCAATAATTTAAAAAAACAGGTTGTCGCGAACCTCTCCGAACCAGTAGGATGCCATCACTGGTTATTCCTACTAATAAACTATGCTATCTGGCAGATAAGTTATTCGGTAGTCAAGCAGCGAATAAGTAACAAATAAATGCTGTCACTGTCAAAAAGTTAAAAATTAATTGATTTCTCGGAACAATAAATTGCAAAATGGATCTGAAAAATCTGAAAAAAATGCCTCCATAATAATCTCCAAATAAACTCCAAAACAACAGTGCACAAGTCCACGGTGAGAAAAATATGAAAAAATTGTTGTGAAGTGTGAATTTTTACACATTTCAGGGTTCGCGGGTATTTAGTAACTGAGTAAGTGAATGATGATTATTTGGGATGCCAAAACAAATTTTATGTGTTATTTGTGTTATTTTATGTGCTTTTTTACTGTGTTAAATAGCGGATTAAATATTTTACATATTTTAGTTAAAAACACAAAAAATGCGTTATTTTCCGACAACATAATCTGATCAAAAATTCCTGTTGTACTATTCCGGTTCAGACCAATGTACATTACCTAGAATTTTTTCAGATTTCTAGTTTAAACTAAAGTCACTGGATTATACAAAGTACCGCAAGCCTTTGAAGAAGCCGACAGACCCCAGGGTTTGATTGGCAACATTGCTTCCCCTATTAACCTAACTAAAGCAGCAATTTTTACGTTCTTAAGGTTACGTCTGCGCCGTCACATCTTCCTCTCTCGCTCTCATTTAATAATCTTCTTTGGCAGCGGTTTGAATATTTAAGGTTAAGTTTAATTTAAATTTATATATTATATCCATTTCATATAATAAAAATTAAAAGAATAATTGAAATTGTACCACAATTTTGTTATAGTGCATCTTTGATTAAAAAAATCGTGATTACAATGTTTAAAATAAAAACTAGTTTCTTATTTTTGTAATGCTGGAATCACTGAACATCATTTGTGTTGGCGACATTTTTAACCCCAGCATGGCCGCCGTTGCGGTACTTTGTATAATCTAGTGACGGATAACATTTTTTTTGCACAATTTTGGCAAAAATCGCATCAAAATAATTTATTTTGCAAAAATGTAATTTTGACCGTTAATCCACGTACTTTCATTTGATACCCTACACAGAATTGTAAAAAAAAAATTTTTATTTTCGATGAGCATATAATTGATATTTTTGCCAAAATTGTGCAAATAGCCGGAATAGTAAATAACGCATTTTTTATGTTTTTAACTAAAATATGTAAAATATTTAATTCGTTATGTAACACAGTTAACGAGTAAACGTCCGTAGTCTAATGGTTAGCATTCTCGCTTCCTAAGTTGCAAACTACGATTCGCTTCCTGTCTGTGTAACAAAAGTTATAGTTATGTAACACACTATACTAGAAGCCGTATCCTGGTCTAATGGTTAGCTTGCTGACTTACTACGCAGTAAACTAGGGTTAGCTTTCGGGCAGAGGAGACAATATTATTTTTCTGTTTTTTTTTTGCATTTTTATTTTGTTTAAATTATTTTGTCAAAATTCTAGTTATATTTTGGCAAATGTTACATTTAATTTTTAAAAGCGTAAATTTAATAACCAGTGGTAAGTGTTGAAATTATAATTTAATTCTATGTTTCAATGTATACGAAATCAGAGGGGCGGAGCTTATGACTTAAAACAACCAATGGAAGTCATAGGCGCAATTTTCAAAATCTTAATGAACTTGTTACATGAATTAAAAAAAAATACTGTACATATTTAGAAACCTAAATAATGGTATTTAGCATTCGAATTAAAATTAACAAAAAATATTCTAACATAAAATTTGTTTTGGCGTCCCAAATAATCATCATTCACTTACTAAATACCTGTGTGAAAATTCACACTTCACATCAATTTTTAATTCTAATTTTTGTGCACTTTCTCGTATGGGGAGGTGTTTTGCTCTTTATTTATATTTGGGAGGTCAGGACCTTTTTCTTGCTCTTATATTGGAAGTAACGACATTGCCTTCGCAAGAAAATGGTCACCCTAATCATTGCTCATACGTCAATATGTCCGTCTGTTCGGCAGAAATTGTAGCCAAACAGCTAAACAAGGAAAGTTGAAATTATTCATACTTCTTGACCCATATATAGAAATATTATTGACAGAAGCGGATTTATAGGCGGGCGCACCGGGCGCGCGCCGAGGGCCCCGACCTCTAAAGGGCCCCGACCTCTAAAGGGCCCCGTAAAAACCTAATTTTACACTTTTTTCTAATTGAGGGGCCCAATATTCTTACTTCGCCCGGGGCCTTAACTGACCTAAATCCGCCACTGATTATTGAGGGTTAAAAAAACACATCGCGAGATAAATATAAACAAATATATATGTATTTAATGAAAAATAAATAATAGCAATAAGAATGAATTTTGAGTGAGGTATCAAGTGAAACCTTTTGATACGCAAAGAAACAAATATATTTTTTATTTTTGAGATATCATTTTCTTTACCATATAAATCAAATAACAAATTTGTATACATATATGTATACGTTTACGTATACGTATTCTGAAATAGGCACGTTTCTGAAACTAAAAGAAAAAAATAAAGCCATTTATCATTGAGGACATATATTTTTGCTTACTAATTTAAGGAAGATTTAAGTACAAAGCAAATCGCACAAAAAAATCGGTTTTTAAAAAAGATTTTTTAATTTAAATTTTATTGTGATGAAATTTTCGCGAATTATTTAAATTTAGTTTAAGAAAAATAAATAAATAAAAGCTTTTGGTACTCAAATTAACGAATAAAAGTGATTATCAAAAATCTATTGATTTTGATGTGATTATACGAGGGTTGCCTCTTATATTTCGTCATTGCGCTAAACTGTGCTGTCATCTGGTAACTGACACTTCTACCGTAAAGTTTGACATTTTTGACGGTATACGTACTCAGAACATGTTTACGTACAAGCGTTATTTGTGTTGTTTAAAGTAACTAAAAATGGAATTAAGTCGTAAACATTTTCGGGCGATTATTTTTTACAAATTTCGACGTGGATTAACACAACAACAGTGCATCGATGAACTTAATTCGACTTTCGGTAATGAAGCACCATCAAGGACTACTGTTTATCGATGGTTTGCCCACTTCAATCGTGGACGTAGTTAGCTTAAGGACAAATTTCGTGAAGGTCGTCCAGAATCGGTTGTTGTTCCGGAAAACATCGATGCTGTGCGTGAACTGATATTTACTATTCACTATTGCATGAACATTTGATCGTCAAAAAGATTTGTATGCATTGGAACCCACGTAATTTGACAATCGCAGTGGAAAAAGCCTCAATCGGAGTGGAAAAGTGCTTCGAAAATTGGTTCAAACGCATGCAAAAGTGTATAGATCTTCATGGAGAATATTTTGAAAAACAATAAAGCCAGTTTTGTTGATAAATAATTGTTTTTGACCTCAAATCCCGAAATATAAAAGGCAACCGTCGTATAGGTAGAAAAATATATTGTCTTAGACATTTGGCATTCTTTTGGCCTCTTTCACTAATTAAATACCTACAAAACCCTGAAATCTGTGAATATTCACACTACATATCAATTTTTCAAACAAGTATTGTTTTTATTTTCAGTTAGTTTTTGCTGGCTAATATGGTTATATAGACTAATGGCCAATAAAACAATATATAAAAATAAAAAATAAATAGTTTTTGTTTTGTTTTGACAGTTGAATGCTACAAACCAACCTATGGGTTGAAAATCTAAGGAGGGGGCAGTTGAATGTATACTTTAGGTAGTGGAGCCAGTGGCGGATTAAGACTTCGCCGGGCCCAAGACATTTATGAATTACGGGCCCTCAACCTAGAGGCATTCAAAAGTTAGGGTGACCATTTTCTTAAGAAGGCAATTTGGGACGGAGCAAAAAAAAAGATCCTCACTTCCTAAATCCAAGTGAAGAGCAAAAAAAAAGGTCCTCACTTCCCAAATCCAAGTGAAAAGCAAAAAAAAGGTCCTCACCTCGGGAAGGGTTCGTCGGGCTCTTGAAAATTACGGGCCCAAGACAAATGTCTTTTTTGTCTTTGCTAAAGTCCGCCACTGAGTGAAGCTGTATTAAAGTGTTTATTTGTATAAAAAAATAAAGTAATTGCGAATTTCTAATCTCCAATAGTAAACATAATTCAGAAAAAATTATATATACAGTGAAATATTAAAAAATAAATTAATAATTATTTGGTATACAGATATTTATTATTTGTTCTCCTCTTTAGAAATACTACTTCATAAGTAATTAAAAATGTTACATAGGTATTAATTTTTTATACAAAATTAATTGTTAAATTAGTGCCCCAAGGTCGGGATGCTCCTATGGGCCTCAAGTGGCATAACCAGACCAATGAACCTAGTATTGTTTTTTTTTTTTAAATTTTATCTAAATAAGGGGCATTTATCAAAAACACCTGATAAAAATTCCTCGAACCATAAATTTTTTATGTAGATAGTAAATATTTTAGAGCGGTAACTATATTTGTAGACACTTGAGGATGAATCGAATTCGTAATCAAGAATTTGATAAATGATAAAAATAATCAACTACAACTTACCTAATATTTAATCCACTAAGCAACATCATAGGATCGATAACAAAACTTACAAATTTTTCATCAACTACATTTAAAGATCTTATTGTATTAATTGTAGCAAAAACATCTTCGCCATTTACGAAATTAATGTTAAAAAATAAAAACAAGTAAAGTAATTTCTTTAACAAAATCATTTTGAACACTATTATTTAATGATTAATTTAAACTAACTAGTAAAGAAGTATATTTTAGACTAATTGCAAACCTATACTGAAGCAATAGTAATTTATTATTTAATTAAAAGATTCGTTGACTAAACAACAATTGTTTAACGTTGCAATCATCATTTGAACCTATTTGCTGATGTAATTATTTTAATGTACATGCTAAACATTAAATCATAATATTGACATTGCAAAATTTGAACTATTCGCTGATTATCCTATTCCATAGTTGTGTAATAATGACCTGAATAGTTAATTTTAATATTCCGAAATTCAGTTATTCTAATTTTGGAGGGAAATATCGTATGGATCAATGATCAATCTCACACATGCGCACTAGGAACACCAGCGAAACACCAAACGTTTGTCGTAGATTGAAGCATAAATTGAGAGATAGGGTTTTATCTTTCGGAATGTTGCCGACCTTAAAACCACTAACATACTTCGTGATGTAGTTTTATTATTACTAAATTTGACCTGGTAGATTTTAGAAAAGAAATAAACAAATCAAATTGTGGTTATTTTGTGTTTAAATAGTTTCTTGTGATATCCTTCCAACAAGTTTATTATATGTTATAAATGTTGGGTTATAACATTTAAGATTAAATAATAATTGAATCAGTTTCAAATGGCAGTAGAGTTACTTCAGAATGTTTTAAGTTTAATTTGTAATAATGGAAAGTGCAAGTGATTTAAATAAAGATTCTAAAATTTGTGGTGTGTGTGGTGATAAAGCTCTTGGTTATAATTTTTGTGCTGTAACATGTGAAAGTTGTAAAGCATTTTTTAGGAGGAATGCCCTTACTAATAAAGACTTTCGTTGTCCTTTTAATGAACAATGTGAAATAACAGCAGTTACAAGACGTTTCTGCCAAAAATGTAGATTAGAAAAATGTTTTTCTATCGGTATGAGAAAAGATTATATTATGTCAGAGGAAGATAAGTTACAGAAAAGACAAAAAATAGAAGAAAACAGAGCGAAAAAACGTACTATTGGTCATAAAGAAGGTGGCAAAAAGATTAAACGAGACTACTCCAGTGAAGAATCAGTAGATTACAATTGTAAATCTGTTGAATCTTCCCCAGAAATGGACGGAGAACCAGTGTACATCCCAAATAATTCCAGTAACATCGTCAGTGTTATTAAAAATAGTACAGAACTTCCACAGGAAACATATTGTGAAGAGAAACGAAACTTCGGTGAAGTTCGAACAAAAGATTATGTTGAAGAAAGTATTCCAGTTAATGAATCATCTATGATTCGCACAATTTTAAATCCAACACCTAATAGTAACATTACATCTGGTAGTGAAGATACAAATAGTCCATTATTGACATCTCTTATCAATAATAATGATGTGCCATGCAACAGAAATAACATCACTGTTGTCCAAAATAACACAGATGTGACGCGGGATGTTTTACAAGATGTACAAAGGTTAATAAGAATTTAATTTATCTGATTTATTCTATTATGAACGGATGTCATGAAGTGGTTTAAGATACAGAGGCCTATTCAAAGTATAAAGTCACTTGTAGATTTAATTCTTCATTATCAATTCAATTAAAATATTAATTGATTACATTTTTTACCTGGTATTTCCGATCAGTTTTCATTCTAAAATTTTAATTACATTTTTTGTGATTTATCTTTAGATAGTTAAATTTCTTTATTGTTTGCAATTTGACACCTGTAAAAAGAATGATAAGTTGACAGATGGGGAGAAAATAAAAATATTCAAGTTGTTTTGTACAGTAATAGTTATTTGTGTATCATTATATTTTTTGGGCGATCAAAAGTAATTTTTATTTTAAAATTAAATTTATTTATTTACATTGGATAATTTATGGTTATTGAACAATTATTACAATTATAAATGTTTGACAGTCAGTTGTTTCTGTGTAACCATGGAAATCTTGTAATTTAAGAAATGACAGATGGCGCTAGCATCTGGCGGCAAAAAAAAGGCGATTTGGCCTAGGCCGAAAAAGATCTTTTTGGCAAAGGTGCACATTATATTTTTTGGGCGACCAAACATAATTTTTTATTAGAAAAACTATTTTTTTTTTTATTTACATTTGACATTTATTACAACAGAGGAAACTTTTTAAGATCGCAGCGCCATATGCGGCAAAGCTGGAACACTCGAAAGTGACATTAAACTGTTACTCGTGTATTTGTTTACATGGTGAAAATAAACACGAGTTGTATTTTTTCTGTTTTCCGAGCTTTTTTTTTAATTTAAAGGTAATCTATTTATTAGATATGTAATAATATACTATTATAAAGAAATTTCAAGGAAATGTTTAGTTTTTCATTGTATTTTTAATTATTTTTGACTGTCTGTCAATATAATAACAACAAAAATATGGTAAATATATTAGTAAAAATTAATATCTCTGTCTGAAAAAGTAGAAGGGCCTTTTAATATATCAACTGATGATTTAGGCAAATTTTGGGTGGGATAACTGCTTGTTTTCAGTCTTTTCTTGCACGTAAAAAATCACTTTCCATAAAATGCAACAAGCAAACATGCATGCATGGGCTAGGATTTTTGCCCATTTTTAGTTTTTGGGTTCATAAAAACCTACGATCCACTTTCTTTCTGCCTCCAAACGTCGTTTCAATTTATTTTTTTTTTTCGATTTAGTTAATTTATGGGGATAATAAGGATTCTTTCTTATTCACGATTTACATTGCGGCACACAATAAAATAAAACACAAACAAGAAAAAAAACACGTATTTCTCCATTGAACAAAACAAAACAATGCCACTTTCGTATCTTCCGCAAATTGCCACCAGATGTCAGGGCGCTTAGGAAGTTTCCCCTATTATAAATGTTTGACTGTCAGTTGTTTCTGTCGAAAAAGATTTACTTTTTGGCCGGTACTAAATGATAAAAGAGAACTGTTTTTGATATGGTCGCCCAAAAACAATCTTTTCTTACATTTGATTGGGTGACTAGTGACTAGAGCCCACTACCGGCATGTCGTATCTTTATTTAGGAAAGGGCTTGATTAGGCTACTGGAATTTAGGAAGTTAATGAAAGATTAAAGTTTCATTTCCTTATTTATTATTTTGTTTGAAATATTACGATCCATATTAAGTGAATACCTACTTTCATTTTATTTCCTTGTAGGTATAGTTTTAAACTTTCTATTTAGAATCATTGAATGATTGAACCATTTTTTTGGGTGGTTGGCTTTAAAAATAACAGATTACATGTATTTGAAAAATATGTGTTTAATAAATTTTTAAATTAAGTTCTACATTTTTTGCTGCTTCAATGTTTTTTTAAATACAAAATTAATACATTACATCAGTTGACAATAAACACCTACAAAGTTGTCAAATTTATATAACTATAGGCTATTCCAAATAATAAGGCGGAACTAGATTTTGCAGTCTGGTTACTTTCATCGTTTGAATCGTTCTTTTTGGCCGTTTTGTTTAATTTTTGCAAATCATACTTACAATAAACATTTTTTAGTTAAGATTAATATCATTTTAAAATGTTATTTTCTTCATATTTTGTTTTTTTGCGTCATTCTTAATACAAATTTCCCATTTATTTATTTTTTTGTTATTAAAATATTTGTAAAAAATATTTTATTTTTGACGTAAGTCATTCGTTTCCATGGTTTCACTGTTGAAATTTTAAATTTTCACATACCAAAACGTCAAATATGAAATAACCCAAGCAAGGTCCCTTCTCGTGACAACCTAAAAGAACGAAATTCCCATTTAGTTCCACCTAAACGTTAGAAATAGCCTGTAGCAACCACATAACAATCCCATTTTAACAGACAACTACGTTATAATATATTTAATACAATTACAAAAACAATGTTAACTTTAAATAATCTGCGAAAATGTCTTTGTTTAACTCGGCATAAATGCGGTTTTACTGCCTTGGCTGGTTTCAAATAAAGTCCTTAGATAAAGTAGCGCAGCGTTTCTCAACCAGGGGGCCGTGAAAACTTCGTCGGGGGGCCGAGAAGTCATACAGGATCGAAGCATGAAAATGTTATTTTTTATTATTTTTTTTATTATGCTCTGAGCTACAGATAACTCAAGAGTATGGATACGAAAGTGTCAAAATCAAAATGGAAGGCACTTTGAACACTTGTAAATAAAAATACTTTATTTCCAAGTAATGACTTGAGAATACAATTTTTCGTCAACCGTAAAAGGTATTAAATAAATGTTTAAATAAAAGTTGTTTCTTTTTAAAAGCTCTATCCAAAGATACCCTTGTCCTTGAATCCTTCAATTCCGGTTTATTGGGGTAATTTCAGTACTATGATTCAATTCTTTGGATAAATTTTGGTCATCAAAATTTTTCCCCAGCTTGCTAGTACGTCGTCTTTTCTAGAAAAATCGTCTCCCTCTATCTTGATACACACAATATATATCGTCCCCTTAATACTACAACTAGGTAACTCGAATTTGGGGTATTTTGAGCTATTTGCACCTACCTATACAATTATTATCTTTGTAATGCGAAATTTAAATACGTGCTACTGTTGTCCATTACTGTTTATTGCTCTTCAAAACTAAAAATTAATTTTCTGAGAAACTACTAATTTCAAGTTACCTAGTTGTAGTATTAGAAAAGGTTGAGAAACCCTGAAGTAGCGCATAGTGGGTGTAGATGGGCCTAAAGGGTTACCAACACTACTTGTTTCAGTGATAAAAACAGTGTAGATAAAATAAAACTAAATATGACACATTCCCGCAAATATTAAATTAGAAAAAGACTATATCTATAAAATACCAATCATATGATACAGTTTTATATGTTTAGTTCATAAATGTCATACCATTTATTTATACTTTGATAACACGATATTAATTTATCTGGTAGATTGACAGAATTTTGAGGTTGACAGTTTCTTTGACAATAATATTCAGTCAATATTATTCATTATTTTGATTTGATTGACTAAAGGAAGTATTCTAATCCAATCAAACACTGGTATACACATTTTACAAAAATGTTTTGCGGTACTTTATTTATCTAGGGACTTTAGATTTAAAGTCTCGGTTTCACCTCGGCTATGAATCACCGGCCGTGACAGTGTAACTGCAACTTTTCTGCCTTATTTAAAGTTGTTTGTATAAAAATAACAAATGATATTTATTAAAGTAAATAAATTTTTCATTTTAATACTATATTTCTTGCCACATCAAACATTTTGGATGGCGTAAGAATTCGCCGCTGTCCCTTTATTAATTTATTAATTAATAAATTTAAAGCAGTTGACAATAATCACCTATATAACCTTGTCAAATTTAATGTTTATATAACAAACAATCACAGAACAATTCAATAATAATCGAACGACTTTATTATAAAATATTAAAAATAATTACAAAATTAATGTCAATTTAAATTACCGTCAAAAATATTATATTATATGGTAGAGATACAGTTTTACTGCCTTGGCAGTTTTCATAGACTCGACTTCGTCTCGACTATTAAAGTGTTTATCCCACGAGAACAGGCCAATGATGTCATTATATATGCGCCATGTAATGACGTCAAACCATTGGCAATACGTTTAGTGAACGGTTCTAGAGTGTTTTCTCACGAGAACTAGAGTGATCTCATCATTTATGCGCGAAATAATAATTTTAAACCAATAGCAATGCGATTTGTGAACGGTTCTAGAGGGTATTTACTGCGAGAACAGGCCAGTAATGTCATCATATATGCGCCAAGTAATTATATCAATCCAATGGCAATACGATTTGTGTACGGTTTTTAAGTGTCTTTCTCGCGAACACAGGCCAACGATGTCATCGTATATATGCCAAATAATGAAGTCAAACCTGTGGCAACACGATTTGTGAACGGGTCTAGATCAGTGTTTCTCAATCGAAAACATACCACGGACCAGTAAAATATTTAATTTTCTACCGCGGACCACAAAAATTAAAAGTACCTATTATTAAACAAATTTATTGTATATGTAGACTCTACATCTATATAATATTTCAGTAATAAAAAATACTGAAAAATTAACAAAAATCACAGAAACTGAACACAAAATTAACAAAAAATCTCAAAAATAATCATTTTTAAGCCTTTCGCGGACCAATAAAATTTTGCCAAGGACCACCAGTAGTCCGCGGACCACTGGTTGAGAAACACTGGTCAACTGTTTTACCCACGTGAATAGCCACCTGATAGTGATGTCATCGTATATACCCCAAGTAGTGATGTCGAACCAATGGCAATATGATTTGTTACTGTTACGTAGTCTACGTCCGTTCTTTAGAAACTAAGAGACTACGAATTCTGGTTTCTGCGCATGTGAAGTCACTGGCCTGTTCTCGTGGGAAAAGCATTCTACGTCCAATGAAGCGACTGTACGAGTTCTGGTTTCTGCGCATTAAACGGGCTTGTTCTCGAGGGAAGCACACTCTGCCTGGCGTGACAGTAAAACTGCAACTTTTCTGCCTTGTTAGATACATTTTAATTAATTAAAATTAAATAAACTATTATTCAATTAACCCTACGTTAGTCGTATATTTTGGTAACGAGTTTAATCGCGTGGTCTACGGTTGTAGACCATTTTCAATTGGGCCTGTATTAGCTGTATATTTATTTATAAACATTTATTTATTTATAAACATTTAATTTTGGATACAAAACAAGATGTATATTGAAATATTTGTTAATTTTGTTGTGGAAAAATAAACAGTTGTAACAGATTTTAAAAGAGAGTTCACGACCAGATATGAGCGTCTACGCGTTTTTAGGGTTTTGTAGGTATGACCAAAAAACCCTTATACCGTCATTTTGTCGTCTGTCTGTCTGTCTGTCTGTCTGTCTGTCTGTTCGGTAAAAATTGTAGCCAAACGGCTAAACCTAGAGAGTTGAAATTTGGCATGCTTATACAACTCTTTGACCCACACATAGGAAAAATACTAAATCATCTAAAAAACATATCCCCCTAAAAATATAAACTAAAATGTGCTCATCAAAAAAAAAATATTTTTTTTAAATTCTGAGTAGGGTATCAAATGAAAGCCCTTAGTACGTGGATTAACGATCAAAATTTTATTTTTGCAAAAAAAATTATTTTGATACGATTTTTGCCAAAATTGTGCAAAAAATTTTTTGTCCCACACCCTGTAGCCTAGATGGTTTAAACTAAAAATCTGAAAAAATTCTAAGTAATGTACATTGGTGTGAACCGGAATAGTACAACAGGAATTTTTGATCAGATTATGTTTTTAGAAAATAACGCATCTTTTGTGTTTTTAACTAAAATATGTTAAATATATAATTCGCTATGTAACACTTCAGATAAGAAACTCTGGTAGCTCAGATGGTTTCGTAACGCACTTTGTAAATTGCAGTGCGAACGTTGCAGAGTTCGAATCCTGTTAATTTTATTGTTTTTTTTTTTTGCATTTCTATTTTGTTTAAATTATTTTGTCAAAATTCGTTATATTTTGGTAAATGTTGCATTTATTTTTTAAAAGCGTAAATTTAATAACCAGTGGGAAGTGTTGAAATTATAATTTAATTCTGTGACGAAATCAGAGGGAGGGACTTATGATATAAGCAACCAATGGAAGCCATAGGCGCAATTTTAAAAATCTTACTGAACCTTGCTGTATAAATAAAATACTGTACATATTTAGAAACTTAAATAATGGTATTATGCATTCGAATTAAAATTCATAAAAAAATATTTTGACATAAAATTTGTTTTGGCATCCCAAATAATCATCAGTCAGTTACTAAATACCTGCAAAACCCAGAAATGTGTGAAGATTCACACTTCACATAAATTTTTTATGTTTGTATACTTTACATGTAAACATGGCGTAGACCAGAGGTTCTTAAATTTATGTAGTCCGAGGACCCCTACTTGAACAACATATTTTTTTGCGGACCCCATTCCAACCCTAGGCATTTTACGTCGTTCTTGAGATTTAGTTACTGACCCAATAATCTCATAGGCACTACATTATAATAAATATTGGTAAAAATGTATCGTTGGTTATTTTAATAAATTTTAAAATGAAATGTGAGATCAAATGTGGTGTGTTCAATTGACTTATGTTCATCTGTCGCTATGATAATATGTCACAGTGTTCATTTGTCGTGCGTTAAAATGTGTCCATGTTCATCTGTCGCAAGTTAATCTGTCCATGTTAAAGTGTCGCATGTTAATCTGTCGTATGTTCACATGTCAAGACACTTTGCATTTTATGTCTGGACACACCAGTGACATCACAAGACAACGCGATCAGCTTTTCTTTTTCACGAGGATCAAGTACACATGACTTTATATCTTTCAAGAATGGATTATTATTCCAGAGGTTACCTTTACGAGGATCCTCATTTTCAGGGAAATAATTATTAAAATTTTAAGCTAATGCTCTCAAATATTGACTTATTGTTGAATATGACTTTCTGGTTGACAACAGCAGCAACCAAAAATTCTTCCAAAAGTGGAAACATTTCTATATCTTCCTCATATAAGCGAGTATTCCAAAGATCTAGCTTCTTCAGAAGTATGAAAAATAGCCACGAGAGGCGTTGTATTGGGGTTAGTAAATATTAAATAAATCATAGTTCGGACAAAGGTTAGCTTCTGCGTCATCTAAATAAATGTGCTATATACTCGTGAATAGAAGTGTGCATCTACATGACTCGGTCAAAATATTCCGCGGACCGGCAGGAATTTCTGCGGACCACGGGTTGAAGAACACTGGTCTACATAACGCAGACAAACTACAAGATAGATTACGGGTAGAATATACACGTAGATTACATTTCATTATCTACCACACATCCCTGGTCCGTAGATTGCACAACTAACGTAGGGTTAAACTACTTTTGCGGACCGGCGGTTAAGAAACACTTCTCCAGATGATCATGGTCTGGTACACGCCAACCCTTACGGGCTGTATATGTTCATTAGAACAATTGGTTCCTGTTTGTCCTAGTCGAAATCCAGTACAGATCCTTATTGCCCAAACTATCCAACATATCATGATATCAGACGGTGTCATTCTTTTTGCAAAAAATTGATAAACCATTTAGCCCACACTGTATAAATGTTTATAACTTAATAAGGAATTATTTTTTGATACAATTTATTGTTATAGAATACCAATTGAGCCAAATTCAATCGAATCAATCCTTTGTGAAGCAATAAAATTAGAATATGAAGCGTATAGCTCCTTAGCTCAAGGACACAGTAACTCCCGAGAGCTGAACGATGCTGAGAGAGCCAAATTAAATGAACTAATAGTGGCAAATAAGGCACTTTTGGCGCCGCTAGATGATGATATTAATACGTTAATATCAGAGGAATGTAGATTCAAAGTAGGTCAAATGATTATTGTATTATTTTTGTTGTTAATTAAGGAAGAAAGTTATGAGCAAGTAGATTTTTAAGGTTGTAAATTGAATTAGCACACTTTATTTTCAATTATGAAGTCTGGACTTTTAGTTAGTATAATTTCTTGTATATCTATTTCTCTATGAATTTTGTGTTTATTTATAATGTACTGTTTAGAAAAAAACATTTTTTTCTACAAACGGGATTAAAATTAACTTTCATGTCCTCTTTTGAGAGATTAAAGTAACAGATTAGTCTCTAAAGTTGGTTTTACGCAGTACAATTTATTGATCAAAAAATTGATCAAGTTTTTTGTCAATTAATTGTACAATTTATTGGTAACCTTGAAAATAATTTACACACATCAATTTATTTATCAATTTTTTTGAAAACTTTTACATTATCAACTGTAAAACATGTTTACATATTTATCGAAATGAAAGCATTGAAAAAATCTTCACAAAATTACGAGCTGTGAACAAAAACAAAATAAATAATCTAGATCAGTGCTTCTTAAACTTTTTGATGTCGCGGCTCCCCTGCAACTCAAATCATTAACCCACGGCCCCCCTATTTTTTTTTTTTTGGAACCAAGTTTAGTTACAATATATACATACATATAGTTTTTTACCCTCAGATCATTCAATAATCTATGTATAATGAAGAATAATATTTATGCAGCATTAAAGTTAAAGCGACTTATCATTTTTAATTAATAAAATAATTAAGTGTTATATTTGCGGTTCTTTGCGGCCCACTTGTGGGAACACCACGGCCCCCTAGGGGGCCGCGGCCCACCACTTTAAGAAGCTTCACTTGAGAAGTGGTGCACTGATCTAGATGATGGTGAATTGGCACATTTGAAAACGAAACACGTAACTTATACATTTCTTGGTTATGCTACAACTAAACAGATAAAAATATACCTAAAATTCCCTAAAAAATTGATGAAAAATAGAACTTGTTGAAAAAAATCAAAATGTATACCATATTTTCGGTCGGAGGGAATACTTTATTTCCTTGTTACATACTAGTATATTATATAGCTAGGGAGAGTAGTGCATGTTTATTCACGTGGTGTAAAATAGATGCACGAGGCGAATCCGAGGGCTACCGTACACCTAGGGAAAAATGTAATTTCTCGCAAAGTGTATATAATATTTTTCGCTCGTAAGAATTTTTCCATAGGGAGTGCCATTTTTCTCTCTCTTCTGAGAGAGTAAAGTAGAACGATAAAAAAGCCTAATGCTGCGTTCAGAACCTCGAAATTAGGAATTAGAATTAGTACTTAGAATTAACGTAAATGTTTGTTATACGTAACTGTACGTTATCGTTCACAACCTTCAAAATTAATACTTATACTTATAAATTAAAATTAGATGTTTTTAGACTTCAAACCCTTATGTTAATTTATAACTGACGCATGCGCAGTAAGCACTTGTCAACCTAAAAATTTCTATGACCATATTTTTTTGCTTCTATCCACATCTTTATGTTTTCCATTAGTACAAATATAAATTTTTCCTCTATTTTAATTCTTTTCATAACTATGAAATACTCAAAAACTCGTTAGCAAATGTAAACAGCTGCCAAATATCCATCGATAAAGTAGAAATCGATAAAAATATCTGTCAGTGGCTTAATTTCTTAATTTTTATTGTGAATGCTGCTTAATTTCTACGTACAAATTTAATGTTAAGTACTAATTTCAAGTTAATTCTAATTTATAATTTGGAGGTTCTGAACAAAGCATTACATCTTAAATTTAAACCTTATTTAAAAAAAAACTCGTGAAACATTTTTAACTAATTTTTTGTTTTTTTTTTTTTGCTTCCTTTTTAGGGTTTTGTAGGTATGACCAAAAAACCCTTATACCGTCATTTTGTCGTCTGTCTGTCTGTCTGTTCGGTAAAAATTGTAGCCAAACGGCTAAACCTAGAGAGTTGAAATTTGGCATGCTTATACAACTCTTTGACCCGCACATAGGAAAAATACTAAAACATTTAAAAAACATACCCCCCTAAAAATATAAACAAATATGTGCTCATCGAAAACAAAAATATTTTTTTTTAATTCTGTGTAGTGTATCAAATGAAAGCCCTTAGTACGTGGATTAACGATCAAATTTTTAGTTTTGCAAAACAAATTATTTTGATGCCATTTTTGCCAAAATTGTGCAAAAAAAATTTTGTCCCACACCCTGTAGCCCAGATGGTTTAAACTAAAAATCTAAAAAAATGCTAAGTAATGTATATTGGTGTGAACCGAAATAGTACAACAGGATTTTTTGATCAGATTATGTTTTCGGAAAATAACGCATTTTTTGTGGTTTTTTGTTCACAAAGTACAAAAGTTATACCAATGTAAGACACTCACATGCAAGGCGTGCGATAGCTTAATGGGTTAGAGCACTGGTGTGAAACGACGGGTTTCGAGTTCGAGTACGGAGTGAATTTTATTTTTTCTGTTTTTTTTTTTGTTGTTTTTATTATGTAGAAATTATTTTGTCAAAATTCTAGTTATATTTTGACAAATGTTGCATTTAATTTTTAAGAGCGTAAATTTAATAACCATACTTATTATATGATTAACAGACGATAAATTATTTTAAAAATATCGTTCATTTTGCCGTGATTACTACAAAGTAAAATTTGTCTTACACACTCAGCATACCGCCTTCACTTATTATATACCTGCGAAACCCTGAAATGTGTGAATATTCACACTTCACATCAATTTTTTTTTGTATCCGGATATATTGGTACTTGGTACCATTTCTAATACAAATAAAAGCATTTAAAAATTCATCACTCGGAACTAAACCGAAAACCGAAAAAAAAACACGTTATTTTTGCCGGAACGAAAACTGAAACCGAACTGATATATATTTTTTTAATTGAACCGGAACAAAAACCGAAAAAAATAACGGTCCGAAGCCCTGGTATATTCCCATGAGGATTGAGATTCGAACCCGATTATATCTATATATTTGGCAGGGAATAATAGTAATACCGTCCGATTACGATGTAAATTTCATTAAAATAAAACATACTGCCAGTATGTACATTTTTTCGAGCTTCAGTATTATCTTTACATGAAAGTCAAATAACCCTATCCATATTTCATCTCTCCAAGTCCAACCCTTTGGTCACAACAGACAGATAACGTTATAAGCCTTATGTCTATCATAACTAAACCTTAGTTATATCTAGGAAGTCCTGAAAATTATTTTTAAGAGAACGCAAATCGTACATTTTATAAATATTGAACAAGGTAAATGTTAGTGCACATTGTTGTGAATATTTAATAAAGTCATACATTAAATATATATATATTTTTTTTGCAAATGACTTTCTTTATTGAACACAATTTCACAGTTATTATATGCAAATTTAGAGAATAAATTTAGTTGACATTAACATAAACTTTGTTTACCTTGCAGAAATAAATAAATGTGTAACAAAAATCTCGAAACATACTGTTAATTTCGTTATATTATCTCAAACTTTGTTCATCTAAAAAAAGGTCTATTAACATGATTATATTTGTATAGAAATCTACTTGCTCAAATAAAAACAATTGCTTAACTTGTATAATTGTTAAAGTCAACGACCCAACAGACGGACTCAGCGTTATTGGACGTCATTAATTTGACAGCGGTGGCCATTAGAAGGTTAATAAAGATGGCAAAGAAGATCAATGCCTTCAAGAACATGTGTCAGGAGGATCAGGTGGCCTTACTTAAAGGCGGATGTACAGAAATGATGATTCTTAGAAGTGCGATGAGTTATGACCCCACCAGGCAAACATGGAAGGTAACTAATTTAATTTTAATTACTATTACTTTTCTCCAAATAGGATGCAACGTACTTAACGTAACTTTCCTGTCTCTCTCTCTCCCACTCTGCTGTCTTGCTCCTATTAACTGTCTACAGAGTGCCTGATTTTTTTTTAGTTTGTTTATAGAAGTTATGGAATTTTAAGGCATAAAACAGAGGTTTCAGCGTTTCAGCCTGATGAATTTTTGTTTTGAAGACAATACATTAATCAGCAGTAGAGTACTTAGCATTTATGTTTTTACGGAATATATATTTTATATAATTTTAAGGTTTTCATTTTATTATAGACACTTGTCATAAGGCTAATATCAACAAATATCCGTTTTATAATTTGTATAAAATCACAGAAATTTTACAGAAAATAAACAAAATATAAATTATTTACATAAAATGTGCATAAAAAATAACAAAAATACCGCAAAAAAACATATACAAAAACTTTCGCGGACCACTAAAATATTTCTGCGGACCACTAGTGTTCCTCGGACCACCTGTTGAGTAACACTGCTATAGACCATTTATTAATCTAGACAAAACGTGCAGAAAGTATAATTTTATTTCATTTTTTCAACACAAATGTGCGGACGATTAAATAATATTTAATTCTAAAAACAGGCCTATAAATTAAATAAATATATTAATTCAGAAATAGCTGTAAAAAAAAATAGCTTACAGTGCGATAATTTACGAGTAGCAATATTTATGCTCTCCACACTCAAGATAATGTAATCATTTATATGAATAATATGAAGCAGAAATGTTATAAATTGTTGCGTAATCATTTATGTGACCAATAAAAAATTGCATAAATATATTACACAACGCACTTCCGAGGATTCAAGTTGATATTTCATAATAGTGATATGTAAACTGTTTGCGAGCCAAACTTCAACTATGAGCAAGCGTTAAAATTTGTGTTAAAAGTTTTAATTTGAAACAACTTGTACTTTTTTCTTCGAAATTAATGTTTCTTCGTTCTAAATAAATTTTCTTACGTTCATTTTTGATGTGAAGAGAATAATAAGTGAAAAATTTCAATATTTTAGTTTTAGGGTGTCCCCCTGTAACTACCCTAATATTCATCAAATTAAAAAAATTCATAGAACAAATAAGATTTGTTTTATTATAAACAATTTTTATTGCATAGTTTTTTCTGTTAAAAGTCTAGTTCTGTTTATAAAGGAAATATTTTAAGTTTTTTAGTACCAGTTTTATCCAAAAAACACCCTTTAAGAAAGAGATTTTGAGATACCATGCCTATATTTGAATCCTGGTTCTATTCTATTATACCAAATTTAGTTAAAATACGTCTAGCCGTTTTTAAAAACAGATACAACCTCCAATTTTATTAATTACTACTCCTATATTATAGCAATTTGTTTTTCTATTTTTATTTAAATATACCTAAAATTATATTTGTATTCGCTTTTATTGTTATTTATTAACCATAATACATCACCTTAAATTTTATATAAATCAGTACAAAATTTCCATAGGATTTTATTTATAACTTATTCAGCATAACTGTCTTGAAATAAATATCTATAATGAAAATAGTCAATAAAAATATTTAAAAAACGTGCAACATCTATATTAATTCTGTATGCTAGTTTGAACTACGCATATGTGTGACGTATTCCCTCTCACGCTCTGATTGATCAGAAGCTACGAGACGACCTTTACTTTAATAATCTTGTTCAACGCGTACATGTCGTTGCTTGATGGCAGGCCCGACAAGAGGGGGGAAAAATTCCTGGGGTTTTTGGGTCCGAACCCGGTTTTTGGGGTCCTGGGCAGAGTCGTAGGAAGTGCTTTTTTTTTGCTCATGACTTGTATTTTGGAAGTGAGGACCCCGGGGCCAAAGAAAGTATCTTCCTGGGGCCCCAGAAGTCCTCTCGGCGGCCCTGCTTACAAGCAACATAACAAAAATATTTTTGAAATTGTTACCAGCGACAAAATATGGATTATACACTTTTAAACGTACACATTCATATTTTGATGATTGAATTGTACCTATTTAATATGTAACTAAAATAAATCGTCAACTTGATAAAAAATGCTAAATTTTTTAGACACTTAATATAGGACGATTACAGTACAGTTTCAGCATCTCTGGTATCGAATAGATTATAATTTATAACGTTTTGTTTGCAATAAACTTGAACTAAATCTATAAGACAACAAATCTCATTACAAAATAAATAATGTTGTACCATAAATTTAACTATATTTGTAATTTCGCTGTTTATAAATATAGATATAGTATATATATATTTCTACAACTTGTTTATAAACACCAAATATGAAAATTTATATCATAAAATATCACGACGAAATTGACCAATCTATACATTTAAGTAACTCTGACTTAGACGTTAGTTTGTTCAGTTGAATCACTTTTTTTACAATGTGAATGATTCACAAGTCCGTGATTAACTTTTTTTTTAGTAAATAACATGATGTTTTAAATTTATTTAACGTCCAATTTGTATAATGGTAGAATTAGGAAATAATTTCATTCAGCTTTTTGGACAAGAAGCGTTTATTTTAAACAACACAACGTTTCACCAACAACATTGTTGTCTTCTTCAGGTGCTATAACAATAACATACAATAAAGTAACAATCTTATATAGTTATAAATTAGTTTACCTATGTTAGTTAAACGTCACTCTAACAACATGTACATCAGTCATCTCCAAGGATGGTGAAATTGCAGAATTAACATTGACAAAATATTTTGTACTTGAAAAATACAGAAAATAGGAAAAACAGGAAATAAATTTAAATATTATACTATAATAACCAATGGTAGTGATTGTTAGTTAAATTTTAAACAAAGAGTCTAGTGATAAATATATTAATATCAAAGATTAACAAAATTCAAACATTACGAATGATAGTAAAACCGACTACCGCATCAATATGACAGGCAGTCACACTATCCTCCCTGACAACCTGGTACGCACAAATCGCAAGGTTGACAGTGTCATTTCCTGTACAACATGATGCAATAATCAATTTTAAAAATCATAAACCTCCACATCCAAGTAAACCAGTGAAAGAACCCAACAGGCAAATGAAATCCGGCACAATCATACAATTCGACGTACCAATCCCCCAAAAACAAAAGTAATAAGTGTGAAAAGATAACTATTTATTGGAAAAATATATACATATTATTAATAGAATATGCATGTTAAAAGATAATTAAATAAAATACGTCTGACTCAACTGAAAAATAACAGCTGTTCTTCGAGTGGTGCGCAGTAGCTTACGCGCATCTTGATCTATCTGCTTTTGCAACTGATTTCTTACTTATCTGGTTTTGCAACAAACCGCTACTTTCACACCGCAAAATGAATAACATCTAGCTTCTTCTGAATATTATGACTTCGCGTACTGCATAGATCTGTAGGAAAACTAAAAATAAATGACAATCTGAAAATCGAAAAAATGGATCTATCTGGTTTTATTCAACCACAAATGTTTTTTTCAACTTTTTCGCCGTGATAATCTTTAATAACTCTGCTTTAGTTTTTTACTGACATTTTCAACAAATATGTTTTCCTCTTCCAAAAAATTTATTATATCAGCTTTCTTCTGACAAATGACATTTTTCTTTAGTAGCCACGTCCACATTTTCGCATTTCACGTCAACGTCCACATTTTCGCACTCCAAATAGATTTCTTCTATCTAATTTAATTGATGAATAAAATTAATAAATTACCTTTGCAGATACTCTGTTACGAGTTAGCTAGTTAGTTTAGAATACTTACAGTTTCAAAGTACATCACTGTACATTATTCTAGAAATTACTAGTAATAATCGAATTGCGGATGATATCAAAATATGCAAAATATATCATTCCTAGAATTTTGTTTTTTTCGGATTCTTATAACTTTGGTTTAAATTACGTGTAATAGCCTTGAAATAATTGTATTGTTATATTGAATACTATTTTTAATTTTTCCAGATACCACACAGTCAAGAGTGCATGAGTAATATAAGAGTGGATGTGTTGAAACTAGCCAAAGGAAATATTTATCAAGAGCATGAGAGATTCATTAAAACATTCGATCCAAAATGGAGGACAGATGAGAATATTGTTCTTATTCTATGCGCAATAACACTGTTCACCCCTGATCGTCCCAGGGTGATTCATCAAGATGTTATAAAATTAGAACAGGTAAGAAGATTAGAAGGATAAAATCTTAAAACCAAAATTAAGTTGTTAGGGTGAGTTAATTGAACATTAACAGCATAATATCAGCATGACAGTAACATTTTTAGCATTAAAAACAGTTATTTTTTGACACAAAAAATTCAGTATTTTTCGAAAAACTATTCTGATCAAAAATTCCTATTGAACTATTCCGATTCCCATAAATTATTTTTATATATATCATATTGATGATTTATTTTTGATTTTTTAAATATTTTTAGATCAATTCCTTTGGGAAATAGGGTGGGAGGACAAAAGTTTTTAGACGTATTTTTAGCAAAAATCCCATAAAGCAATGATGTTTCAAAAATAAAAATTTGCCTATTTATCAACGCATTTTTGAAAATATTTTTTTTTTTTCAATTAATACATATTTGTTTATATTTATGTCGTGATGTGTTTTTTTTTACTCTATAGTTTTCCTATATGTGGGTTAAAATGTTGTACAAGTATGCCAAATTTCAACTTTCTATGTTCAGCCGTTTGGCTACAATTTCTACCGTACAGACAAGCACATGAGTGACGTTATCAGGGTCTTTTTCGTGGTAATACCTACAAAACCCTAAAAAGGATGATTCATATGGTGTGGTCCTTAACACACACATTTATTATATATATTTTTTTAAATTTTATTTGTGTAGTACCAAAATATTTTATATCAAATCGTTATAAATTTTAGAATCTATAGTCCGTTCAAACGTTAGAATACAGTGCAGAGCAAATGAAGTAGTTCTTTTTTATACTATCCAATGGGTTTTCCTAATAAGGCTATCCTCTTCTTTCTTAGTGAGGTTGCCAGCTGTAAAACGTGCTGATCGTTAAAAACGCGGTACAAATATTTATTTAATTTACCGTGAACTTTTTTCACGGAATATAAAATTACGCACATAGGTTCAGTGATATATTTAACACTTTTACATTTGGCAACACCGCTCCCATTTCCCATAAGAGCAATACTGCATTGTAACCTTTGAACGGTTATAACGTGGGATTATTTTATCATTGAACATAGAGAATTCATTTCTATAACAACCGTTGATTGACAACAATGCAAAATGCGTTTATTTTAAAATAGAACATACTGCATTGCTTATTACAGCGGAACAAATGGTAGTCGGAGCATATGGTCCAGACATCGCACCATCCGACTACCATTTATTCTGCTTTCTACAAAATTCCCTTAACGGAGAAAATTTTGCATTTGTGGACGATATCAAAATTCACTTGGACAGATTTTTCGAGAGCAAAGACGGAAGCTTCTGGAGAGATGGCATTATGAAATTGCCTGAGCGTTTGTCCAAAGTGATAAAAAATAATGGACAGTACATTTGATGATATATATTTTATTGAATAAAAGGTGAAAAAAAAAAAACAACGGACTTATGTAATAACCCAATACATTATTTTCATTATTATTAATTCTCTCCATCATTATTTCGCAAAAATGTTTTATATACAAGGTGTCTCAAAAGAAATTTTATATTTAGTGGATCGATTAAAAAAAAAGTAAGCCGTATATAGAAAAAATGTTTATTAATTATTAAAATACACTTTTTGGGGATTTATTTCTTAAAAATAATATCGTCTAAATGTAGACCCTCGCGTTCTCGGCACTCATTTAATCGAACAGTAAAATTACTTATGACGTCTCGGCAGGTGGACTCAGGGATGGCTGCCATTTCGTGACGGATATTTTCTTTCAAATGCGCCAGTGAAGTCGGTTTATTGGCGTAAACTTTAGATTTAAGATAACCCCATAGGAAAAAGTCCATAGGGGTTAAATCTGGACTGTGTGGAGGCCAATTTATGTCACCTCTCCGAGAGATCAATTTGCCTGAGAAATTTTCACGAACACGTGGCAGAGACATATTGGACGTGTGTGAAGTTGCTCCGTCCTGTTGGAACCATGTTCTTTGGTTATAGCGAGGAAAGTTTTGCAGTTCAGGTACCAAGAAGTTGTCTAACATCTCCACATAACGCTCTGAATTCACTGTAACTCTTGCAGTTACCGAACCTTGGTTCGGGTCGTCACGAACAGACTGATTAACATTCTCCACGTTTTCTACCGTTCTTGATGACCTAGGTCGCCCGGATTTTGATTTATCCAGCGTTGTACCAGTCTCTTCAAACTTTTTAACCCAATGTCGAATGAGAGGAATGCTTGGCGCATCATTTAAGTGGCGAAAACCTCGAATACTGCAGAATTTTCTACGCGCTACAGTCGCCGAATCACCGTTTTTGTAAAACTCTCGCACGCATAACGCGCGGTCTGCTCCCGAGAAACGCTCCATAGCGACCGAATTCCCAAGAGCCAGGCTACCGATTGACATAACCCCCGCGCCCCTCGGATACGTTGCGTTCACGCAGTAAGCTAAATAAATATAAAATTTCTTTTGAGACACCTTGTATTTCAAAACTTTTTATTTTTAAGAAAGTGAAAATAACGAGAGGAATATTTCTGTTCTATTTTAAAATAAACGCATTTTACATAGCTGTCAATCAACGGTTGTTATAGAAATGAAATCTCCATGTTCTATGATAAAATACACTCACGGTAGAAAGAATCACCGCCGCCCGGGTGCGACCTTCATATTGCCGCCCTTAAAAAATGGGCACCAATTTAAAAGTTGCAAGAAAAAACTTATTTTAGAATATTGATTGAAGATGAGTGCTGGCTAAAAGGGCCCACGGGGCCCTCCTCCATCTTTTGGAAATCGAAAATGCACTGCTTACTTATTGTAAATACTGCCGAACATTTCTAACACTGATCTCTCCGTGCTAGGGTTGTACATCGAAGACAAAACATCGATGTTTAACATCGATGTTTAAACATCGGCGCTTACTATCGATGTTGAAAAAACATCGATGTATCGGAAACATCGATGTTTTATTAATATTAAAAAAAGCTATTTATTTATATTACATAGGTTTTATTTAATAATGTAAAGATAAAATACGAAAAAAGTAACACATAATACACAAAACGCATTTATTAGATTTTGAAATAGAAATATTCCTTTTTAATTCTAATTATTTTCACATTAATATTATTATACCCAATATAATAATCCTAATTTGTACCTACAGTCTATTCCAAACGATTAGACGGAACAAACCGCAATTTTCATTTTTGTAATTTGTCATTAGATATTTTTTTATATATTGAAGTTGACTTTTCCTGAACAAAATGATCAAAAGCTTCAATCAATCGGTAAAAGTAACTAGAATTGAAAATCTAGTTCCGCCTAAACCAAAGGAACAGACCTTACTATTTTTACATTTCTAAAATGAAATATTGGATTTTATTACAATACTAATATAGTAATCTTAATGTTAATTTTATATTATTTAACATAAAAATAACACTGTCATACACAATTATTTTTATACTTTTTTAAGTTGAAATGAAGTCTGTTCCTTTGGTTTAGGCGGAACTAGATTTTCAATTCTAGTTACTTTTACGGATTATCTGAAGCTTTTGATCGTTTTGTTGAGGAAAAGCCAACAAAAATCCAGGGATTGGAGGAATAACAACTGGGAAAGTGTCAACAAGACTCAAAAAGAAAAAGTGTGTTGGCGTAGTTGGTCGTTCGCATTGTTTGCAAAAATTAGAAGTTTCTTCTTATTTTTTCGTATTCTGCTAACTGCTAAGAAGAATAAGAACTAACACTATTAGTATTGTTATGCCACAATAGATGGCGCTTATATTTTGTGTATTAATTTTAATAAAAATTAAATTTTTAAGATTCCAGCGCCTCTAGCGGTAGTTTCTAAATTTCAAAGTTTAAACATCGACATCGGTAGTAGACATCGATGTTTTATCGATACTATCGCCAGCTGACCATCGACTGTAAAAACATCGATGTTTTTAAAACAAACATTTATGTTTTCGATACATCGATGTTTTTTCCCATCCCTACTCCGTGCTAATAATGAATGACAGTTTAACACTAAAAAAAAATCCGCCCGGGTTCGGTGCACCCTTGCATGCCCGGATTGCGGCGGCCCTGGGCATGGTCC
This sequence comes from Liopterus haemorrhoidalis, assembly GCA_963971575.1. Lineage (NCBI taxonomy): Eukaryota > Metazoa > Arthropoda > Insecta > Coleoptera > Dytiscidae > Liopterus > Liopterus haemorrhoidalis. The sequence goes on along the minus strand of OZ020612.1, from coordinate 15,676,157 downwards.
CAATTATAGACGTCTTTGTTCAACGGTAAAAAAAAAGTTCATCTAAATAAATTAAATCGTACAATTTGCTAAATAAATGACACAATAACAAATTCAAATTCACAACTCAGTATGTTTAATTCTGTATTTGCTTTTATAATTTTGCTTATGTCGTTTTATTTTATACATAACAGCAATAGTTAATTTCATACTTAAAATCGCACACTCAACAATTTTATTAAAATTATATGTTTGTTTCTTTTTCAGAATTCCTATTACTACTTACTTCGACGATATCTTGAAAGTGTATATCCAGGATGTGAGGCTAAATCTACATTTTTGAAACTAATTCAAAAAATATCAGAACTTCACAAATTGAATGATGAAGTTATAAATGTATACCTCGACGTAAATCCTTCAGATGTTGAACCTTTATTAATAGAAATATTTGATCTCAAGCATCAATAACGTTTATTTTATTGTTATGTGTTGTTATAAATTAACTGTGTTCTAAAGCACATATTTATTACTTTAAATTTTCGGTACATTGGAAAAAGTATCGATAATAAGTAAATGGAGAGAAGTTGGAAAATGAACGGAATTAAAAAGTGTAGATGTGAAAAAATGACGTAAATATAGTCAGTGATACTCAAAATGTGGTCCACCACCCTTCTGGTTCGTGACTATTAACCAGATGGACTGCAGACTTTTTAAAATTCTATTTAAGAACTAGATATGTGCAGCTAAAATAACTAGCGTACTACGCGACCAGGTTGTGCGAAAATATTCACGAATAGTTGCGTAAGTCGTGACTAAACTTGGGAACAAGAGTGACATTTTTTAAATTTTAAGTTTGGTTACTAGTTGGTTTGCCCGTTATCTCTCTTTGTTTCTCTGCTTTCCCAGACCAATCGAGGGACAATTATGCAGTTTTAAGGCATAAAAAAGAGGCTTCGCCTTAGGAAAGATTTTCTGAACACGTTGGTGCAAACCAGACTTTCGTAGGATAATTAGGTATAGAGCTCTTAGGCCCAGTTGCACAGTTACCGCTTAAGTATTAGTTTAGCTAAACCTTAAGCTTCAGCTTAAACCAAATACTTAAGTGTCAGATGTTGCACAGTCAAAAATAAAAAAATACTTAGCTAAGCCAACTGATATGGTAAATTAATCAAGTTCAAATTATCAAACCGATGCCTATAGACGGGAGTGCGGCGAGGGCGAATAAATAAATTAATGTATAACATTTCCTCATAATCATCATCATATTCCTCATTCACTTCAACCAAATTAATTTTATCCATTTTAATATGACAGATAACCAAAAATTTGCAGCAATCTGACAGCTTATTTTGGTTAAACAAAACAAATCTACCGCTTAAGTATTTTCCTATTTAAGCTTAAGTTTAAACCAAAAACTGAAACTGTGCAACAACTAAACCATAAACTAAAACTTAAGCCTAAATAAAAACTTAAGCGGTTACTGTGCAACTGGGCCTTAGTATTTACTTTTTTTAGGGAATTTTTCATATATGTTTTTCAAATATATCTCTTGATTTTAATTATTTAATAGTTCATTATTTAATAATTCAGAGATCTTGAGTCATAAAAACAGGTCTATTTACGATAAAAAATGCCTTGTGGCTATGCAGAAAACATGCTGATGTGCGTGTTTTTAAACGGTGCAGTCGTTCTTTAGTTTTATACCGTGTGATCATAATTTCTTGTCAGTTACATAACAGTAAACAGTAAGCTTAAAAATATCAAAACTGTATTCTATCTCATATCTAAAAATTCCAATTTAACAAAGAACCAATCAGATTTCTTCGTTTGTCCGATCTCACCCGAGCAGTAACGATATTGTATTGATAACTTCATGTTTATTATATCATTGATTGTTCGTTAACTCATTGGCGTGTAGAGAAAAAGTAGTGTTCATTTCATAATTAATTGGTTTTTGTTAAGATATATTATGGTTTTTTTCGTTATTATTGTTGTTGTTGATTTTATTGTTATTAAGATTGTAATTGAAAGACGATTGTTGATCGAGGTTAGCTCTTAGAGGTAAGTGAAATATTGAACATACATAACCCAATATAAAAATCTACGTCTTTGTGTGCATGTCCTTGGAAATAAATTTGATAACAAAATGTTTGTCAACTATTGCATAACTGACAAGAAATTATGACCGCTCTGTACTAGTATACATATTTCGATTATATAATGCGAAAAGAAATATGACCTTGAACAGTTTATCACTCTAAGGCTAGGGTTACACTTGTATTCGTGCGTGCGGTAACGAGCGTTTACCCTTAACGTTCTAGTCCTGAATCGAGGATGGGTGGTTTCAGTACATGCGTGCGACTTGCGTGCGGTTTCATTCAAATTAAACTATTTTATTTTAAATATCTGTTACTGAACAGCAAAAACATATAAAACAGCATTATTTATAGTAATAAAACAAATTATTTTTGTTATATGCATTTTTAGATGAATATTTGGAGAGTTACGGGGTTATCTTTAAACATCTCCATTATTGTTAACAGCAAAAATGAGTATGACACAAATTGTTTAGAATAAAAAACAAAAATTGTTGTCAGAAGTACTTTTTCATCTGGATGAATAATAATTTTTTCGTTAAATTTTTATCTCGAACAGACAGAAATTAATTTTTTGTTGTTTTTTTCGGACAGAAACAAACCTATTTGTTTCTGTAGAACTTCAAAGAAATGAAGAAAACAAAATAAATAAATAAACAGATAAATAACGAAATAAAAAATTCCCATTGTTATGCAGCAGCATATTAACAATTCCATTCTTCTTCTAAATTTGTAAATAAAAGTCTTTGGATCAAAACTAACATTTTTGGCCTGCTGGGCGCATCAAAAAACAAACATGTTTGTGCGTCGACGCAAGTTACCGCACGCAAGTATGCATGTATTGTAACCATGTTCATTTAACGTGTGTTTGTTTTGTGGTCAGTTCTCGTGCGTTAAAAAAATCGCACGTTTCCGCATCCAATGTAACTGCACACTAAAGAAAGGTCCTAGGCAAAAGAAGCGTTGTAAAAATCACGCATGGAGAATCTCCGAGAATTGTTCGAGGGTAAATTTATGGAATTATTCAGAGCTGCTATATCAAGACAAAATATTAGGTCGTCAAGGATGAAATTTGTAGAAGAAAAAGGGAAAGTTGGTTGATAACTTACAAATATAAGGGATTATTTTATTCATCAAAGTATGCACCCATATTGTCTATACACTTTTGCCATTTAAGCGGCAGGTTGTTCAGGCCTGTGGTATAAAACCCTGGCGGACGAAGAATCAATGAATTACTGGAAGGCCAGTTTTACAGCATTTTCAGAATTAAACTGTTTTCCTATTAAAAATTTGTCCAAATTGCGGAAGATGGTAGTCAGTGGGGGCTAGAAGTTCCAACTCCAATTCTTGTAGTTTTGCCACATTTGTGCAGTGTGTGGTCTAGCGTTATCATGCAGTACGATAGGAGTCGATCTGTTGACCAATCTAGGCTGTTTTTTTTTAAGTTTTTGCATCATTTCGTCCAGTTGCAGTATATTTCTGCTGTGATCGATGAGCCAGGTTTTTTTTTATGTTACCTGTACGAAATTTGGCGAATCAATTTTATATTGTCTGCTGCGTAGTAACACTAGAGCCAAATACACTATGAATGTTTTGCGCGGTCTGCGATGCCACAGTTCCACGTAAGAACTCATACTTCATAATATCCGACCGTTCCATTTTCAACAAACTTATTTTAAATTAAAAAAAAATTGTTATTTTTTAGACCATTCAATTATTTCTTTAAAAAGGCGAGATGTGCAACTTTCCAACAAAAAAAAAAAAACAGAACGGTAAAATATTAAGCCAATGTCAAATAATAAGCTGTTAAAGTTGGCAATATTGTTAACTACAATTTCATCCTTGACGACCTGATAGTTATGATGATTGGCTTTAAAAGGAGATGGTGTAGAAGAAGAATATTTACATTTTATCGTATTGTCAATAATACATCACATTTTTTCCACAAATATTTTTATAAATCTCTGTCATCCTATTTATCCAACACTATCCGAGAAATCTGTATTTCGCAAGTTTTTTTTGTTGTATGCGTTTTTGCTACAACGTAAATCGGGGTTAGCTGACCTCAGTAGCGTTCCTGTTTCTCGTACTAAAGGTCCAGAGGCATGGATGTTTATATCCTTCCTTATTATCTACCTCATTAAAAAAAGCATCACATAATAAATTCATCACCTTCTCTTAAGCCGGATTTAGCCACCTTGGTAGTTGTAGACCTGGAACTTCACTCTCCAGACTAAGAGGCTTACGACTAATATATACCAGTACGGTAGTGAAAACTACGTTCGGTGTGACTGGTGTAGGACATTTATGGGCTTAAGAAGTAATCAGATATGGGTAATCACCGGTCCTCGAAAATCCGACCTGCGATCTTTTTTAAAATATACAGTCAAAGCCTCTTGTTCGCGAGGAATACGTTCGGCCGATATTCCACAAATAAGGAAACGGTGAATATGGAATGGTAAAATGTATAGGATTATAAGAGACACAAAAACTTTTAATAAGACCTACTTTAGCAAATCAAAACTTATATAGGTATAGACTTAAAGAATTTAGTTATTTTGTCTCGCCGCCTTTAACTAGGAACAGGGCCGGCGGAAGGCGGGTTCAGCGCGTTCCCAGAACCCGGCCCCGCGCTTTGAGGGGCCCCGCAGTTTGCGAAAAGTATCCTATTAAAAGACACAAATTTGGCCGGTCAACAGCAGGCCCCGCGCAAGGATGAGGAACTTTTTTTTTTTTGCGCCTAACTTGGATCTGAACAGCAGACCCCGCGGTCAACAACAAGCCCCGCGCATGGAGATGAGGACCTTTTTTTTTTTTGCTCCTCACTTGGATCTGACCAGCAGGCCCCGCGGCTCTTCTCGCACATGGCCTCGCAAATCCTAGCGCCGGCCCTGACTAGGAATGATATTCAGAAGTTGCTGTGTTAAGCGGTGTCCACACTATGCCGCTGTTTGCCAGTTGGCAAGGCCAGAAGTAATGTAAACGTGACCGTTGGCGCATGCCATCATGCCAGCGGCAAGCCAACAAGAATCGCTCGAGTGTCGGTCTCCTTCAAAAAAAAAAAAAAACGATAAGAACGGAGAGTGGGAACGTGCAAACCACTGGCATCACGCGGCTTTAGGCTTAAATTCGGGTTGCGATTCAGAGGTCGATGAGCAACGTTGTTTATAGATGGAGTGGACAAACGAAAAAGTGTTTAATTTGATCGATTTATACCGAGATCGTCCTGTTTTGTGGGACTGTCGTTTAAAGGTTTGCTTTGAAATCTTGAACATGTAACTTAACGAATGGTAGGAATCTCCTGTCGCCAGGAATCGCAAAGTAACCGCTAAACGTTCATGGGCAGGAATAGCTCTTCTAAATGACGTATCTTCCTTCTTGATATTTGGTGCAACCAAATTCAGAAGAACTTCAAAATCGCTACTTCTCATTCGAAAAAAGTTTTTGAAACCACATCCTCTGTACTCGAGATTCAATTCGTCCACATCGTCCAATACTAAATCCTTCATTAAATCACGTGCTCCATATCGCGATCTACTTTGAAGACTTGGACGTATCCAAAACCGTCGTTTGCGTATTTTTTCTTCACTGTCAAGTATGATAACAGCAGCTGAAGCAATTAGTAAATCCTCCTCGGTGAACATTGTGCGACTAAACTAAATGCCAACACAGATGTGGACGTTTTTACAGCCACTGGCTTTGCCAATTGGCAAACAGCGGCATAGTGGGTATGCGCCTTTAGTTTTTCTTCTTACAATCAGACTTTTTTCCATGGACAGATAAATTTTCACGAAAAAGTCACCGAGACAACGCATTAACTATAAATTTGGAAAACTATCGTCAATCAACAACGTATAACGTATTAAATTTAGAGCTCTGAATGATTGCTCGAGTTACCATATGACAAACTTGTAGTGACAATCAACAGTGCACAAGTCATAGCCTATAATCGACTAATTTAAGAGCTCTGAACGCAGCTTTATTCGCCCAACCAACTCGCACAGTACGCTAGGAGTTTAATTTTTATATTGTTAAGGCACAAACCAATTTGAAATGAAATGTGGTACTTTCCAAATCACACGATAAATTAATTTTCACAATTCTGTTAGTCATCTTTGAAAATATATTGGTGTTGTTAACATCTTTGTGTGAATTAAAATTTGAAACTAGACGTTACGTGAACTATGGAAATTTTAATGTGTTTGTTTCTAAAATGATATAAATGTTTTAAATGTGTGATTTTAAGAACACAGGTTTTAAAGTTGTTGCCAAATATTTTATTCATTTTTATTTTTATTTTTCCTTTGAACAAATCTGTACATACATATTTTTTATTTATATAATAATATATACACATAGTACAACAAGCCATTTTAATAAATAGAACTATATTATATATAATAAATGTTTATTTTATTTATAATAATACTGATTTTTATTATTTTCCTGCAATAAAATTAATCCATCATTATTTCCCGTCTTGTACAGAGATAAAAGAACTATGTATGTTATGCGCTTAAAAATTAAAGATAGAAGAGTCACTACCGAGCCGGTGTAATTGCGTTATTCAAAAATTAATGTGAAGTGTGAATTTTCAAACATTTCAGGTACTTAGCACGTGAAGATTGCCAATAAAGGACGCAAATATTGGGCTAAGATGTACTAATAAAAATCTGATAAAAATTCCGTTTGTTAACATCAATGTCCATTCCAACAAATGTCTATATATTTTTTCAAATTTTAGCCGTTTATCTAAAATCGCGTCAAAATGAAGGTTTTTAGTAACTACTTTTCGTGCCTCAATCTGGATCGGAACTAATCATTATGGTACTAGTCGTGAAAGTTATCAGACGAGGCGTCATCCGAATCTTGGCATTACGATTATACATTGGCATTACGATCCTTAACATAAATAACTATTAAAATATTAAAAATATTGGTAAAATTAAAATATTATTTAACTATAAAACATACAAGTAAAGGTGGAAATGAAAGTCAAATAAATAATAAGTATGTATACTCAACTACCATATTCATAAGGGAGGTTCATTTATTCTGCATAGTGTATACATTTTAAACAGTGTGCACAATAACGTACTACGCACCGTCAGTGTTGCCAAATGTAGCGAAATTCCGCTACCCGTAGCGACTTTATGATCAAAAAGAGACGTATCGGCGAAAACACAAAATAGTCCGAAAAATAGCGGCTTTTTTACGTGTATGACTTTTTAAATCCGTACAATAATGTTTAATAATAATAATGTTTATTGACTAAGATAATATACAGAGTAGGAGTGTTTAGTCAGTCTGTATAAAAGAAGCAACACTCAGAATTTCCGTCTGAAATAAATGGACTAAATTTAAAATTTTTATATAATTTTTAAAATTGATAAATTTTTTAATAGATTCAAATTAAGCCAATGAGAGCAGAATTTCAAGCTATTCGTCTGCGACGAGTATACATTTACGATATTCACACGTTGCTAATTAATAGCTCAATTGTAAGCCATATTATTAAAATGTCATTTAAAAAAATCTGTTACATTATGTAATGGACTTCACAATTTTTGGTTATGTTATATTGTGATCTAAAGTTACGATTATAATTTGATGTCACTTTTCAACATTATATATCAACTGATATATTAATAATGTGACATTTTTAATTAATTTTGTAATACCAACATGACATACAATTTTAAAGGTGCAAACTATTTAAATCAAAATTTCCTCTTAAGTTTGTTTTAGACAGTTCAATTTATTAAGTTAAAAAAGTTACGAGCTGTGAACAAAAACCAAATAAATAACCTAGATGATGGTAAATTAGAACGTTTGAGGTTCTGTCACATTTGAAAACGAAGCACAAACTATATTTTTCTAGGTTATGCTACAACTAAACAGTTGGCAATAACTAAACATATAAAAATATACCTAGAATTCCCTAAAAATTTGATGAAAAATAGAACTTGTTCTATTTTCAAAATAAATTGATTCTTTCATCAATTTATTGTTAAAATTTGAACACTTTACATACTTCAATAAATTGAATGTCAACTTTTTCAATTAATTGATCAATAAATTGAATCGTGTAAAACCCACTATAGTTTGTTTTTACAAATGTGAAAAAAATATATTCAATCAATATTAACATAATCAGACCAATTCTGTAACTCAGTTACTATGATTTTAGTAACTAAATTTGTCACTATGAGCAAGGTCAGTTACTATCATGAATGAAAGTCATTATACTTTTTATAATATTTTATCTTGTAGTAACGTTACTACACAGTAAGACAAGATTTACAACATCCCACTTCAAACTCTATACAGATGGCAGCACATAACAACTACACTAATGGCGGGTTGCTAAAGTAAGAATTATCCCTAATTCAAGTTAAAATCATTTGTTTTTGTATGTTGTAACATACAAAAACATATGATTTTAACTTGAGTTAGAGAAAACTCTTACGTTAGCAACCCGCCATAAATAATTCATGAATTATCAGTGGCTCTAAAACAGTGGTTTCTCTTTATTTATCAGATTAAAATATCATTTATTTTTTAGTTCAGCTTAGAATCACCTTAAAAGCATTATCTTAGGTTATGGTTGATATTTTTTTTTTTTATAAACCACCTAAAAATAAATTGTATTTTATCTTCTGTGCAGGGCTAGGGCTAGGGCCAGGGCTAGTACACTCACAGTAATTTTTTACAGAGTTGATCTGATTATGTGTAAAATATTAATTAAACTTTTCTCAATTTTTATAATCTATTTATTACATTTGCCTTCTCCCTTCAATATTTACATGGCCCCTACGACTATTTACTTCTTTTGGTTGTAGCGATTTTAACAGCCGGTAGCGGAATTTTGTCAAGTTGGTAGTGACATTCGCTTCTGCACTTGTGGCAACACTGCGCACCGTACAACTTACTCGTTCTCTGAAGATTGAGCACGACTGTACACTTGTTGTTTTGCAGTTACGCATATTTTAAAAATTATGCGTAAAACAAACAAAAACTTGCATGCGACGTATGCCAAATTTATAATTTATATTGAATATTGAATAAGAAATTCAACCATAGAAATGAAAATATACTCATGTACTAATAAATAATGTTCGAGTATTATGCCAGTAGCCACTAGCCAGAAAATATTGCAGATAAACAAAAACAAAAAAAAATGTTTAATTAAAATTACTACTTAACACATAGTAACATAGTTAAAATTACTGATATAGTTATTTTTTGACTATGTATGCAAGTGACAAATCGTGATCTGTGCACAACGCGTTCGGTTTTACACATTTGTACAATTGACACAAGTATCACGCGACGCTGCACATGCACAGCATAGACTGCACAGTTGTGAATTAACGAACCCATCTACATAAGAATACTATAACAAAGTTTTGATTTGCGTTTGTTTGTTTGCTTAGTCACGTGACGTTCAATCAATCTGAAACACTCTGTATTAGAGAACGACCCGACAAAAATGAGGATTTGCAAATATAAATTCAGCAAATCAGAATCTGAAAAATCGAGGTTAAACATTATAAACCAATAGTGACCCAATAGACCTTCTTAATAAAATATATTTACTTAAAAAATAAAGATTTGGTCCTTGTCATACCGAATAATTCAACTTAATTGTACTTTGCAATAATCTTTGGTATTTAATTCTGGTTAAAATAATCTTTAGTTAGACCTGAGTGATTTTCCGGACATAGATCCAGTTCTTTTCTTACTTTCCGGTTCCTTTCTACCTAATATTGGACTAGAACCGGTACTAATATTTCTAATTAGGTTTTTTAAAGTCTTAGCTGAGTTATCACTGGAACTATTTTCTTGGGCAATTATGTAGAAATCGTCCAGTAGATGTGGAGGGGGAGGAACGTCACATGGTGTTACGTCGCTACTACGGTCTATGAGAAGAGTTAATCTATTTCTTAATGCTTCGTTTTCTTCTTGAAGTTTTTTGATCTTCATGGCATCTTCTTCGAAGTTCGTTAATGTTGGTTGTGGCATACACTGAAATAAAACAACTGTGTAGTATGCTTTTTTTTCAAGACTATATGAGGGGTATTTGATAAGTCAGTGACTTGGATGAGAGATGGCGCTCAGATCGCAAGTTTGATATTATTTCTGATAAGTGGCATTCTTTGTAGACATATGTACTAAGTTTCAAGTAGAGAAGCGGACAAGTTTGTGTTTATCTGCTACAATGGAAAAAAAAATAATTAAAATACATCTGATAAATTAATTTTTTGTAAAAGGTCTGTTCGTAGAACCATTTCTAAAGGTTTATTACGGTGAAACGCAAGCGCTTCACCGCAAGAGTTCGTTAAATTAACTCTGCTCTTGCGTTTGACGATAGTAAACTGTTAAGTCCATTCTACATTATACTTTTTTCAATACTATCCAACTCTGACGTCATTTCAACTTTTGATACTACAGAATATAGTGGGGGAAAAAAATAAGAGACAGTGATATATTTTATACCTTCCATCTCTTATTACTTTTCATTGCCAACTTAAAAATTTTTAGGTTCAGATGGCAGACAACAATTTGGTTATAGTAAACCAATTTATAAATATTATTTAATTTTGCTAAGTTTATATTTAATTATATGAACTAAATAAACTTCTTATCAACTTAATAAACTACTAAAAGTTAAGTTGTAACAAAAACTAAAAAGTTGCTGGTTGGTACGACTGATAAGTATACAACTGTCATCCAAAACTACCTCCGGTCAAATTTTTGGTTCACAGTTCTGTACTTTTCAGTCGTACCAACTACCAACTTTTTAGTTTTTGTTTACAACTTAACTTTTAGTAGTTTATTTAATAGTAAGTTGATAAGAAGTTTATTTAGAACATATAATTAAATATAAACTTCCCACAATTAAACAATATTTATTTTTACTATAACCAAATTGTTGTCTGCCATCTGAACCTAAAAATTTTTAAGTTGGCAATGAAAAGTAATAAGAGATGGAAGGTATAAAATATATCAATCTCTCTTATTTTTTCCCCCCACTATATTCTGTAGTATCAAAAGTTGAAATGACGTCAGAGTTGGATAGTATTGAAAAAAGTATAATGTAGAATGGACTTTAGAAATGGTTTTACAAATAGAGCTAATGATAACTAGAGCCCTGCAAATCAGCGGATTATCCGCGGTTATCCGCCATTTTTCTGCGGATGCGGATAAAATATCATATCCGCGTGACTAAAATCTTCGGCTAGACGCCTCTTCCCACGGAAGACGCGTTAAGAACCCCAAAAATGTATCAGTGGCATTTGTATTGCGCTTATGCAAGAGTGAAATAATGATACGTAGGGCACTTGTTACTTTTTTTACTCTTCCCATAATGACCTACTTTACGCTTATTTAATTTGATAAAATATAGTAGAGTTTATATAACGGTCGTAGATACAATAATTTCTTTGGATTTAATGTCAGTTTACTAATTTTTTTTTTTAATGTGATAAATTAATCTGTTTAATTATTTCTAAATATCGCTGCTCTAAATGGGATATATTAAAAAATTAAGTTTCTGAGATATTGCTGTGTAAAGTTTTACATTTTATATAAACTTAGTTCAACATAGAGTCGAATAATTGTAATTTACATCCTTATTTTATAATCTATACAATCTCAGTACGACATTAGATAGAAAACATATTTCTGGACTCAGTTATATGTAATGTGATAAAATTTTAAATAAATTCAGTGTTTTAGAGCAGCTATATGCTAAATAAGACGAAACATGTTTGTTATTTCCGAACAGACAGCAAATCCTGTTGTGCGGATGCGGATACAGAAAAAATGATAACCTTTCCTAGCAGTAGGTTGACAAAATAAATGTATATTAGAAAACCTGCTATACTCATAGAGGCAAATTGCCTTTTCGTCTCCACAGGGTCTTGGCTTCAAAACAAAAAGTGAAAATACATAGGACTCTGTCTAAAGTCTGTTCCAAACGATTAGGCGGAACTAGATTTTCAAATCTAGTATTTTTTACAGATTGATTGAAGCTTTTAATCATTTTGCTCAGGAAAAGCCAGCTTCTATGTATAAAAAAATAGTTAATAACAATTTACAAAAATGAAAATTCCAGTTAGTTCCGCCTAATCATTTGGAAAAGCCTGTATATTATATGACGACATTGTATAAAACACTTAATGCAATTGATAAATTCCATCAAGGTCGTAACAAGGATATTAAGCGCCAAAGGCAAGTGTTAATTTGCGCCCCCTAGAATATTTTGGATCCTGTACGACAGAGCAAGTGAGTAAAAAAAGAAATATAAACTAGCTGATGAGTAAAAAAAAGGCAATACAAACTAAAGGCTATTCCAAACCTTTAGACGGAACTAAATGGAATTTAGTTTTTCTTAAATTGTCACTAGCCAACATTTTATATATTGAAGTGGGCTTTTCCTAAACAAAATAAGCAAAAGCTTCAATCAAGTGGTAAGTTACTAGATTTGAAAATCTAGTTCCACCTAAACCAAAGAAACCGCCTATAGTTAATAAATAAAAACAAAAAGGAAACCAACTTAAAAAAATATTTTTAGTTACGGGCTACGCTTATTTAAGGACCTGAATTTAATATACAGTAATATATTACAGATGGCTGTAATATATTACAGATGGCTGTAATATATTACAGATGGCTGTAATATATTACAGATGGCTGTAATATATTACAGATGGGGCCCAATTCCGCTGGACCCCACTAGCCAAGAATCCCTACTGAACAGATATTCATACTGTGTGCTATTACTGTAACCACAAGTGCGACACCTAACTTAGTCATTAATTGACAAACTTATTATATTTCTTACCTGAAAAATAGTTGCTAAAAAATTATGAAGAGACACCAACAGAGTATCTTGCCATTGTCTTGTGAAATGAACCTTAAAAAATGGATTTTCTTCTGGATTTTTGATATACGGCAACACTAAAAATAAACAAAAACATGAATCCAGTCTCCGTAAATATGATTACTTAACTTACCAAACCATTCTTTCCACTCGGTCTGATTCTGCAATTCTGGTGTCATCTTAGAAAAAAATTCATGAATTTTTTCATTCTTATTATTCACTACAGCATTAACTAAATATAGTTTTAGTACGGCATTTTCTAATTTACGTATAGCTGCAAAAATCAAATTTGAATTTTGTTTACAAATAAAGCTCAAGGCCATCTTACCTGGAGTGAAATGATTTTCAAGTTTGCAAAACATTCTATTATCCAAATGTCCCCAAAATTCTCTCAATGAATTCAGGTCATAATTGTTTATAAATTGCATTAATTGATCAACTATTTTATCAACTCGAAAACCTTTGTCTTTATCAATTTTCAGTTCACTGTCAAACGATTTTACTGTCGACGCAAAACCACGAAATAATAAATATTCTTTCACTAATTCATCAACATATTGTACGTGCGCCATTTTCTTTACAATATAGATTAATATGTATTATTTATTTACAATTATTAACTAAATATTAACTAAAGCATAACCTAACTTTACATAACAAGATCAGCTGTAAACTGAGGTACTGTTTAGGTAAAAAACAGGGATTACCAAAATGTGACCCCATTACTATAATTATCAATATTTTATTAACAACTTTCAATATAGTAAAACAAATAGATTATTTAAAATTGTCTGATTATGTCATTGTTCTTATTCAATCAAATACGGATTTATTCAATTTTATAAAATTTTTGTTTGAAGATAGTGAAGTTTAACAATCACCTAAATTTGATCACGTGATTGTTGAGCTCTACATCTCTTGGCGTAATACTGAACTACAATAATAAAATTTGTATTTATCCTTGATATTTTATTTATTTTTACAATTATTTTACAAAATTTTATTGCATTACAAAATTACTTAATTTTAGCTTAAAATTAATTTTAAAATTAGCACCTGCAATGAAACACAAATATAATATTTGAGCTATGTAATTATCCAAACTTTACTTAATGTAAAAACTATTTATTCACACAAAAAAATGTTAATAACTAATTGAAACACACTTTTGGTTTAATTTGTTTATATTTTACTTTTTTTCATTCCATTATGAACTAAAACATGTCTTGAAATACTAAAATTAATATAATTTTTTGCTGTATCATTTATGGGGGTGGAAAAATTAAATTACAATTACAAATTTTTAACTAACCGAAATAGCTAAAAATTGTGCTCAGGGGTGTTCAGTAATTTTACTTCCTTACTGACAGATCCGACCCCAAACTTTGTGGGGCCCTGTGGAAAGATGCACTAGACATTCTGCGTTTCTACAGCGTTTCTTAGCGTGTCGTTTCGATCGATCCTATTATCTTTGTATAAAGAGGTACTCATTTTAAGTATTAAAAACAGAGTAAACACAATAGATTATAGATTTATCATACAAAACTAACAATCCAAAATAAAATTTAGTCATCCATGACATTGAAAAAATCTGGTAAATACTAGGAGTACGGATATTGCCAGAAGTTGCAAGAGACCGCTTCAAGCATGGGTGGATCTAAAGTCTAATTTAGATTTTGTCTAAATAAAAATTTATCGCTCTATAAGTTAATAATAGGTATAATTCAATCCTCAGTTTCGTGCGAAACTAAATTGAGTTTTTATTTTCTTAAGTCATCCGGAGCTTTCTTTTTAACGATTGAAGTGGATTTTTGCTAAACAAAACGTTCAAAAGCCTTTTGCCACGTCGGACGCAAATATACGTGGGGCGCTAGGAAAGTTTTGAGTTACGGCTGTATAAATAAACATGGCAGGTTTATTCTTGCATCATTAAATAGACCAATCAAAAAATAATAGATAGATTGATAAATAAATTGTATATAGTCAGTCTATTGGTGCAGTGCAAGTGTAAACTTATCAATATGAGTGAGTTAACGCGACGAGATCATCATGCAATAATTTTATACAATTTCAAACGTGGTTTGTCTGCGGAAAACTGTATCTCCGAAATGTTTACTATTTTTTCTGAGAATTGTCCAAGCCGGAGCACAGTGCTTCGTTGGTAAAGTATTTCCAAAATGAAATGGCGACTCTTGTTGAGAAGCTTAACAATGCGATAATGGATTTATGGCAATAATCCCAAGACTCGCAGCTGTAAAAAGAATATAAGAAGTATTACGGGAATTTTAAATCGAATATATGTAGCACTTGTTCAATTTAAGTTTCTTTAAAACCATTAAGAATATTTTCCAAATTTATAAACCTATTTTTTCTAAATTTTAGGGGTTGATATACTTGTTTGTTAGATAATTTTCAACGTTCATAGCGTTCATACATTAACAACATGGCTCTTTGGCGACCATTTGATTTTGAAGAAATTCTTAATATCTGTAGTGAAAATAGTGAATCTGTGCAAGGTGATTTGGAGTGTGAAAATGTGGACGTTGACGGGGAATGCGAAAATGTGGACGTGGCTACTACAGAAAAATGCCATTTGTCAGAAGATTGCAAAGTTCAGATAGTGAAAGATTATAAAAAGTTAGTTTCGTAAGGTAATGACAAACCTATACTTAGAACTGCGGAATTAACTAGTGTTCCATACAGAACAATTCAACGTATCAATGTTCGTGGCAAGAATCAGCAGCGAAAACGACTCGATTTACAAGTTTTCAAGAAAATAGATAGTTTTATGTCTAAAACAATAATAAATAAAATATACGACTTTTAGCCGAAAAATATAGTGCCGAATTTCCATACAATGTTAGCCATATGTATAATTATTTGAAATTGCTAAGATTTATTTTTGTTGCAAAAAAAGAACGATTTTTATTTGTACAAATTTGAAGTATTTAATATAGACTATAAAGACTTTCAAACAAAACGATTTTTAAACATGCCTGTATTTATAATTCAAATATAGTTAGCCTGAGCCTGATAAAAGTGTGAAGGAATGTCATGTGAGTATATACAGTTCATTCTAAATAGCATATAAGAAACCACGTTTATTTTAAATAATTATAACGATCCTGGCAACTATTTTTAACAGAACCATAAACTCAGCAGGTATAATGGTTATACTATCAGTCATTATTGGAATCAAAAAGGGAGAGTAGCCATTTAATTTTGGAAATACTATTTAAACAATTTCAATCAAAACAATTTGATGATCATCGTCCAGGAAGGCCCTGTGAAACAGTTACTCCTGTATATATTGCTGCGGTTAAAAAACTGCTCGATGAAAATAGGTGCATGCATGCAGATAGAGGAGTCTTTGCACATTAATGCACCAGCTATCCGTTCAATTCTTCGCGACCATCTGGAAGTTAGGAAAGTTTGCAAACAGTAATAAGAGGTGAAAGGGGTTGAAAATAAAAAAAAAAAAAGTGAAATTTGGCACTCGAAATACGTGAACTCTATTGTGACAGTGGACCTTTTTTTCATGGCTTTATTATTTTGATGTACCATCAAAGTCAAGAAACAAGATTGCAAATGTGCTCTTTGAAGAGCTTTGGAGTTTCTACCGCGGTAAAACAATCAAGATCTGTGAAAAAGAAAATGATTGTCGCATTCTTCGGTAAGCGTGGGATTATTACGAGAATTGTTCTAGAAGAGCAAAAAATAATTACGGCCAAGTGGTACGTTGAGTTTTGTTTGCCTCAATTGATTCAGTCTTCAAAACTTACGGCTACATTCACGTCTTGATACTTGGCGCTTGCATGAAGATAAAACAGTCACGCATCGAGCTCAACTAACTAAAGAATTTTTGAACAATTCTGGACTACAATTGCTACAACATCCTCCGTATAGTCCAGATCTTGCTCCTTGTTATTTTGGACTCTTCCCTTTCATTAAGGATAAGATTAAAAACCGCCATTTTAAGAGCGATGATGAGCTTCTAGCAGCCTGGGACCAAACCTGTGCCGAAGAACCAATTGAAAAGTGGGAAGATATTTTCAATACGTGGTTTATACGTATGAGGAAGTGTATTGAACGTTATGGAAAATACTTTGAATAAGTTTAAAAAGTAAACCCGTATTTCAAAACTTTCCTTGCGCCCTAAGTATCTTGATTAGTTTAGAGTACGCACATGTCAACAGTGATTTAAAACATTTAAATCTCTACTGTGAACAATTAGAACTTTACCAGAAATCGGCCAAAAATTGTGAATAGAAGAGAAATTATTCTTCAAGGCGACAATGCCTGACATTTATCAAACAAATACACGTGAAAAAATTTTCGAGCTTGATTGGGAGGTTCTAACACACCTACCCTACTCACCAGACATTTCACCCTCCGACTATCACTTATTTCGGTCACTGGAACACTTTTTAAGAAACAAGACAATTATGTCGGGTTGCTAACGTAAGAGTTTTCTTTAACTCAAGTTAAAATCATTTGTTTTTGTATGCTACAACATACAAAACAAATGATTTTAACTTGAGTTAAGGATAATTCTTGCTTTAGCAACCGGCCATCAATAAAGTACATTTTTTTCTTTCGATTTGTTTCTATTTTAATAATACCAAATAAACGAAAAAACTTTCCGGTACACCTAATATAAAATTTATAATCCATTTACTTTGTTTGATAGAAAATAAAAAATATGGAAAACTAAACATTATTTCATTAGTAAAGAAACGGGGGGGGGGATTATAAATATTTGTATATTTCTTTTCAATCTATTACCCCCTCCCCTGCAAAATTAATGAATCTGCCAATGTATTCAACTCTGAGATTACTGGTGCGCCCAGTATTAGTGTTGGATTCTCCTTGTGATCCAACGAGAAGAAGCTCCAAACAGCAGGCACTCCGAGAAATAAGTGTTGAAAAGCTGTTGACGACATATATGGATCAGTTGGAGAAAAACCTAAAAGAACTAAAATTTTAAAAATGTAGACGATTGCTAAAAAGAAGAGTTCAAAAGTATTCTTGTAAACGCTAAGCCGCAGAAAAAAATTCAAACCGGAACCAATAAATTTGGCTAGCTTCATTATTATACTTTTTCTATCTTTCGTTAGTCCTTCAATTATCGAACCATAAGTGATGATGATGAAACGATCAAACAGAATTAATGACACCCCTGAGAAATACAACTAAAATCGTAATACTTAAATATTTAAATCCAAATACATAAAAAATGTTAATAGTTTAAATATTAATAATAATAATTTCAAAATAATAAATTAAAATGCTGACAGCAGATATGGATTAGAATTAAAAATATACTTTGTTATACTTAAAAATTATTTATATATCTATTTACAATAAATTATCTTTTAAAGCATATTTACATTAGTATTAACATAGTTAAACGATATATTAAAATATATTATATGTAACAATAGAATAAAGCGTTCCTTGCAATAAATATAACACTTGTTCCATCTATCCAACTTTTTACAATTTGTTTACCAAATTGAGTTATTCAAAACCCTGGCGATCCAAAAAATTTACTTATTCTATGATTAATTATTTTCATCCATCACTAGATCTCTAAGTTTTTGGAATACTTAGTGTAGGCGTTTAATATTTCCGGGTTGGGTTCAGACAGGAAATAAAGGCAATCCCAATGAAGTGCCCAAAAAAAAAAAACAGATCAAAGTGATGAGCAAAAAAAAAGCGGGTCAAAGTGTCAGAATTGTGCAAAAAAAAGGAAGTCGAGTCGAACAGATGAGTAAAATAAAGAAGATGTGAGAAGATCAGAGTGTTGAGTACAAGTAATAAAAAAAGAAAGTCAGATCGAAGTAATGAGCAAAACAATGGAAGACAAAATCAAAATAAAACGGGCGGCTAAATCCGCGGGGCCTATTGGCGGGGAACATTTTGAACCCAGTCTCACTCCGGCCCTAGGAATACTTCTTCTGTCCCAATATAGTTCTAACCTTTAGTGTCTAAATTTTGTCCCGAAATAGTTGTCACATTTGTAAATTTAATTTAAACAAACATTAAATTTAAACAATAATTAGACATTTTCATTAACATTGAAGTAATTTTGGGTAGTTGAATTTGAAAATGATGATTTTTAGTTAAATTGACAGTAAAATTGACAATTTTGTCAAATGAACGCATCGACTTTATTCAGAGCCGTCACGAGGATGTTTGGCGCCTCTAGACTGAACATAACTTGTCACTCTTAGGTAAAATATAATTAGACTCTCTGATACTGATGTCTACACATTCTGCATAATTTACACAAGAAACATTCGGCATAAGGTTTCTGTGTGTTCCGTGCCGCACGAAGGTCGTTCGGTAAATATCGTGCAGTACAGTTTGTGCTGCACACTCGTCCCAAGTTTAGTGCGTGCTCTAGTCTGTGTAATAGTGTTTTTCGAGGTAAAAATATAAATTATTATTTTTTCTACAAAATAAAATGAGTGAAAACAATCATGATATCATTACTTATGCCTTCAGCATTTGCCAAATAAATAGTACAGATATCATGATCATTAATTTCTTCTTAAAAGGAACTGGTTCTTGTCCTTTATAAGAATATTTAATTTACAAGCGTGCATTTTCTGCGAAAGATTCAAAATTTTGTGGATTCAAGCGGAAATGTACTTTAAATTGTTTTGTAGTCATGTTTGGAACAGTACTATCTGAATATGCAAACACTTTTGCCAAAATATTTTCTTGTTCTTCATCTGAATTGTTTCCCTCATCAAATAAAATTTGTTTTATATTACTTAAAACATACAACACATATAATTCATTTGTTTACAAAAAAGAATAGGTTAGAATGACGAGAATATCTGCACAAAGCGTTCGTCTTTGACTTTCTTGCACAGTGTACACAGTGGTCACGTGACAATAACTTGCACGCCACAGAGTAAACACTGCACAGTTATGCCGAATGCACCTGAAATATAATTCAATGGATGCATAAGAAATATATTAAAACATAATTTTTACTTGCTACATAAGTACGTAAGTCATAATTCATGGCCTTCCGGCGCCCTCATCTCGTGCCGCTTCTAGGTGGTCGCCTAGACATACTTAATGGTAAATCCGGCTGATTTATTGTAAGTGTTAGACTTCGTTCAACATAAGAAAAACACAGAGTATCATAAATTACGTCATCAATTCTGCGCGAGAAAACAGCTGATCACATTGACGGACATAAAGGTTTTAAACAATTGTGGATACCAAACAAACAAAATCATGTATTTCAAATACCGTGTGATCATTATTTCTTGTCAGTTACATAACAGTAAACACTGAGTTTAAAAATATCAAAACTATATTCTAATGCATCATTTTCATGGTAGTTTTCACAGGGGTGAGAGGCGTGGTGTTATATTTACAAGTTCGAATTTCATGGTGGGGTTGGAGGCGTGATAAGTGCGCGTTTTCGGTTTGGACAACATTTGTATCTAACCTAAATCTAACCTAAAAGTTTATACAAGTATTTGGAGTAAACGGTTATTCAATTTCATTAAATATTTCGTCAAATCGAAGGAGACGTCTAGCTCTTTTTTATGCATATTTAGACTTATTGCGATATGAAGAAAAGCGATGGTGGGTACGTCCCATATATACATAGAAACAGAAGGCAACAGGGAGATTATTTTAACTTGCTGCAAAAAATGAGACACAAAAAACACAGATAGTTACTTCAATTACAAGAAAATAATTTAATACACAATCTTTTTTATTTGACATCACAGTTTAGAATGAAGATTCAATTTTAAGACTGCCGACAACATTGTAAAAGTCGCTATTTCGCTACATCAATTTACGTTTATTTAATTTTATTTTAGAAAACTAATATAAATGTCTCGCTAAATATTTCACCATTCCGAAAAATATATCTGTTTCTATGGTTTCAACGATGCGGCCAGCGCTAGATTTGAAATTTCTGAACTTGCGACACCGCGCTTATAACAACGCGCCTACGACACCATGGTACGGTTTTTTTTCAAAATAGAGCGATCCTATTGGTTGAAGTTCTTGTTCCACGCTTCCAACACCAGAATGAAAATGATACATAATTCGCAGCTGAAAATCCCAATTTAACAAAGAACCAATCAGATTACTTCGTTAGTCCGAACTCACCCGAGGAACAACGAAAATATTTGTTCCTAACTTAATACCTGTTATCAACTCATTGGCTTGTAGAGAAAAATAGTGTTCATTTAATAATCAATTCGTATAAGGTAATAAAAATAGAATGTACGCCTATGTATATATCTCCTTGGAAATAAGTTTGATAACTAAATTTTTCTGTCAAGTATTCCATAACGGACAAGATTTATTGATCGCTCTGTACATTTATACTCATTTTAGTATACCTTGAAACGTACGAGAAATAAATAATAATAACGGAAATAAACAAACAACATCGCACAATACGCGTAGTCAAAAACAAATCAAAGTAAGTGACGCCATTGAAATGTGTTAAACTAACTAGTGATAACGTAATGGACGAAACTTGGTTTCTGCACATGGGAGCTGCTAGCATCCGCCTGTGTTTTTCTTATGTTGAACGAAGTCTACATATGTTAAGTTTTTTGAAATATACTTATATAATATTTCAAACAAAAAATATCAAAAATATTTCAACTGGAAACTTGCAAAAGTGAAAACTATTTGGGGCAGATATAATAAGGATAGATACAAATATTTTAAAATGGCATAAGTTTGAAAAACACCAAAGTAAAGAAAGACGAGGGTTGACATTAATTTTAACCCAATACCCATATCATTGTATAAAAAGAAAACAATATCGTTGAAAGTTTTCTCCACGCCATATAAAAATATAAAAGCATTCCGTCTTAAAGGAATTGCAAAGAAAAGCTTGACGGAAAAATGCTGGTCATTTTTAAGAGTGAGAGTATCTAATTTCCGGGTTAGTTCAATACATAGAGTTCATTGATGATCAATACATTCAATACGGTTCAGTAGTTCGGAACTAGAAATACATAGTAACTTATCATTTTTATTACAAAATGAGTGTTTCAGTTTTAAAATACATTGTCAATGAGACCTTAAAACTTTACAATTACAAATGGCTGTAGTAATGATATAGTAACTTGTTGGATAGATGAAAACATATTGAAAAACGCTGAAGACCATTGGATGGTAGAATATAAGGCATAGAAAAGTGTAATAAGCAGAAGCACATATTAATATAGGTACTTAGTTTAGGCACATACAGTCAGCAAACATATATTTAAAATAAATTTGGCTTGCTTCATTATCACACTTTTTCTTTCTTTCGTGGCCCCTTCTATTTTTAAACCTCATCATTGAAACAATCACAGTAGTACACTTTTGGGAAATGAGAATTACAAATTGAAATGATATAGTTCAATATATTTTATATTAGTTGTTATTATTTAAATTGCTTAAAATTTTTAGATCCGTATTATAATTACGAGATTTGCTTCTTACATTTCGGGATTGCGCTAAACTAGTGCTTCCATCTGGTAACTGACGCTTCTATCGTAAAGTTTGACATTTTTGACGGTATACTTACTCAGAACGTCTTGACGTACGAGCGCTATTTGTGTTTACAGTAATTTGAAAAAATTCATCTTGGCTAAAAATGGAATTAAATCGTGAACATTTTCGAGCGATTATTTTTTACAACTTTCGACGTGAATGAACCCAACAACAGTGCTTCAATGAACTTAATTCGACTTTTTGCGATGAATCCCCATCAAGGACTACTGTTTATCGATGGTTTGCCGACTTCAATCGTGGCCGTAGTTCACTTAAAGACAAATTTCGTGAAGGTCGTCCAAAATCGGTTGTTGTTCCGGAAAACATTGATACTGTGCGTGAACTGATACTGCAAGATTGTCATGTGACTTATCGTGAGATTGAGGTATCCTTCGGCTTTAGTGGGACCAACATACATTCACTATTGCATGAACATTTGGTCGTTAAAAAGATTTGTTCGCGGTGGATCCCACATAATTTTACAATCGCAGTGGAATCGGAGTACAAAAAGTGCTTCGAAAATTGGTTCAAACGAATGCAAAAGTATATTGATCTTCATGGAGAATATTTTGAAAAACAATAAAGCCACTTTTATTGATAAATAATTGCCCCCCTGGGTGCGCCACTGCATACCCAATACTGCAATATGTTCTGTAAATTCAATGAATCAAGTCTGCCGTGCTTTTTTCGCCTATATAGTTTTCTCACAAGAGTATTTTAATTAAAAAAGATTTGGTCAATATTTGTATTATTCAAAAATTTTGCAGGCGAGGTTAATTGTTTTCACTACAAATGTAAAGATAAATTAATATTTTTAGCGGGCATTGTTCCTAGCGACCCTTTGTAACATGGGCGTTGGCGCATATAATTATACCACAATTTTAAAAATTGCTGAGCAGTGTAAATTCACACACATTTAAGCATTTCGTACGTAAGTGAAGTCCCAGAGAGATAACGAATATTGTATTTCTGGAACCATATTTATCCGGAAAAATTATTGTTGTTATTGCATCAAAATTAATTTTTTTTTTCATTTAATGTCTTACATGTAATAAACAAATATAAATCTAATAACATAATTTTTCGGAAAACAAATTTTCCGAGTTTCGAGAAACAATATTTTTGGTTTGCATTAATTATTTTGCACATTTATTGCAAAAATCGAGTTAAGACTTAGGATTAAGAAACAAAAATCAATTAAAAAATATAAGTTTCACGAGCTTTAATTTGTTACCCCACGGTAAACCAAATTAATAACTTTTTCAACAACCCAATAAAAAAATCATTCCATATTCCATTATTATCATAATTATCCATATTATCAAATATTCCAATTGTACGATTCTGTTTCACATTAATATGGATTAAAAATTTTCATCTTTTTAGATCAAATCCTCTGATAGTAGGGTGGGGTTATTAATATTAAGGCGCATATATCTTGCTAAAATGAGAAGTTAAACCCTGTTAAATGGCCTCAATAAAATTTACCACCAAGCAGTAAATTTACTGCTAGTATTTAAATACAAGCTCTGTTCGGAAAGCCATTTCTGATGGTTTATTATTGTTAGACACAAGCGCAAAATTATTTTGACGCACTCCTATGAACTCTGCGCTTGTGCTTGACGATAATAAACCGTTATAAATGGAACATACCTTATAGGTATGTTCGTAGAGTCATTTCACCAGTTTTGAATTCTTTGCGCCTCAAGATGAACTTTCATACTGTCCACACCTTGTTATGCCACTGTCAAAACCTTAATATATCTGGGACACTGCCTAGATATATCGACAGATTATGGCTGAAATAATCCAGTTTACGAACTCAAACTAATTTGGATTGTATTACTCTAGTAAGTAAATTTGAAACAAATTTCACAAAAAAATGTACTGCATGCAATTGTTTCTCCACACACATATTACAAAATATAAATTCGCAAATAAAGCCTGTTATAAAACCTTATCTTTCATTCCCTAACCTACATCAGTACAATGACAATAAAATTGCCTTAAGCCTTCGATGAATTATTTGAATGGACTTCTGCAACCTCAATCGCTGGAGGAGGAATAGTGGTAATACTGCCATCCTCCTCAGCAACCCTTAATCCGATAGTAGCCCCGAGTTTAGCTGAAGCTTGCCTGAAAGTATCGCTCAACTTAGCCTGTACAACATTAATACACATAGACATCAATGCAAGACCAAATACAAGATATATAATAGATACAATCATGCATATTGGATGTCTTGGTACAAAATCACCAAAACCAATTGTAGACATTGATATAAACACAAAGTAGAAAGATGCGAAGAAATCCCACTGTTCCCAATAATAATACACAATAGCTCCTGAAACGATGTAAAGGATTAGGATAAAAAGAGCTAATGTGATTGGGAGATTAAATTCGTCATCTATTTCAAAGTTAGATGGTGCTGGCGTTTCTGGAGCTTCTATGTCTGTGTGTGGAGTTTGTACCGTTGATAGCGTTGGTTCAACTCTAGGGAATCTTGAATCTTCTCCTACTGCTATATCTTCTATATTGAATTGGGATGGACGCCTGAAGGTGGCTATGTCATACACCATTTGTGCTCCTTTCATTACCTCCTAAAATTCAAAGAAAATTGTTAAATTTTTACAATATTTGGTTTATAAAAATTTAAAATGTCTTAACCATTATTCATTATTCACCAAAATTACCTATTATTGTGAAGAAGGAATATTAGTTGGTATTGTAAAGCAATTATCAACAAAATGGTGGTGCGGGAAATAATTTCATGCAGAATTTCTAAACAAGAACGGAAATATTATTAGTATGGAATGCATGCAAATGGGTTGGAGGAGAAGGTATTTTAAATATCAGTAAATAACAATCCTAATGGTTTATACCAAAAATATATGTAACTTCCTAGAAAATATGCATTTGCAAGCATTGAAAAAATTATAGAGCATAAATAATCTTATAGTTTTGTGTAGATTTTTATTCCACTTCTTTCGTACTTCGCAGTAAGCAAACGAAATGAATAGCAAATACTTCTAATTTGCATTCTGCGGATGATATAATCATTCTAATTGAAAATTTTAATGATTTAGAAGAAATTGTGTTGCCGTCGAATAAGCTACAACCACTAAACAAATCGGTCACTCGGTCAATGTAATGAAGTCAAAAATTATATGCAAGATAATTTCATTAAATAACTGTAGTAGCCAGCAAAATTTAGAAAAGGTGAAATAATATGTTTATTTTAGTCCACTGCTAACAACAGAAAGAGAGTTTCAGTCTGCGGAAACTATTTGCAGAATAAAATTATCGTGCAGCGTACACAATGGCGGCGAAAGGCAGGAACGACAGGGGTACAGGCCCAGGGCTACAGCTCTTAGGGGAGCCAAAACAAACGCTTCAATATACATATTCTAAGTTTTTATTAAGTTCTCAACTAAATGAAGAAAATGCAAAGAAATGGAGGAGTAAGAAGGAGCATTTTTTCACTATACCTAAATATGCAATTTGTATACCATTACATATTAATTTTTGTGTACGAAATTTTCTGTTTTACATGATTAGTATGAAATTCATCTTCCATTAAATTGTAAAAAAATAACAACTTTCTTGTATCTGGTTTTGTGGTTCAGGAATATACGATTTGTAGCTTGTAGTAGTAACCTTTTAGTAGCCGGTTTTTAGTACTAGGGAAAAAAGTTAAAAAAGTATAATGTAAACAGGCTTTATTCATTTGAAAAGAAAAACATCACGGTTCGTATCTAGAGGTCAAAATAGGATATGAAAATAGTTTGTACCTCGAAAAGTTCGTAAGTCGAGAGTTTTGTAAGTAGAGGTACCACTGTATTATCAAATTTACTAACTCATAACTAGTATTTGGTTATACCCCCTCTCTTTTCGGTACGCCTCCCATATTCTAACAAAAGGACGCAGGTTGGCGGGTTTGCCCCGGGCGCCGAAAGGGCTAGCGCCGGTTCTGCGTATACATGATTAGCAAAATAAGAGATGTATTTAGATCACTTTAAGTTACTACCGGAGTCATTAAAAAGGAAGTAGCTTTACCAGTGGTTTCTCCCAGTAGTGACGTACGCATGTGAAACATGGACCTTAATCATATAAAAGAAAACAAATGATTGGATTTGACAAAAGACACATGTAGCAAATATTCCACACCACCTACCACGTATTAGTTGAAGTAATAGTCGGTGGAACAGGAAGTATACGGAATGGCATCCGATAACAGTAAAAAATCCAGCGAAAGGAAAAAGCGATGGAAACAGGATCTATCAAAAAGTGAACAATTGTAGTTGAGAGTAGTCAATGATTGACAAAAATGGCGAGAATTGAGCTGCGCGAGTGTAAACAATTTTGTGACATTTACAAACAAATTAAAATATGGATGTTTATCATGTAAACTGTTAATACTGATAATGTACAAGAAATATTAGATAAGCAGAACTGCGCGTTTTAGTGTTCGTCACAATTATATGAGTAATATATTATGTTTTTACTGGTTAAATAGTGTTTTTGCTGGTTACCACTATCTACACACGAGCGGCTCAATTAGGGAAGGCGAACATCCATAATGAATAAATTAACACTGGATATAATTTATTTTATATAATTTCATATGGTATAATGCCTAGGTGGCAAAGATCGCGGTTCGTAGATTATACGATTGCCTCACCTCGGGTGTAGGTGACGTACGTGAGAGATTTCGTCTGATATAAGCACTACTATTTATGATAGCTGAGATCTCTGGTTTTACGTGCCCTCTGAAGCACTATATCCCCGAATATTAATTCAGAGATACAGGTACTCATTTGAGGGAAGACTGAATGGATTTACGGATACAGCTTCCAAGATTTTTTTCTTAAATATGTTTTGCTCGAACTGACGATTGATCTCAAGATCCTACACTTATAAAACGAGGTAGCTCTCGAAAAATTGGGGCAGTTAGATGTTTCAGCAACTAGTAAATTTGTATCCTGTCTAACGCTAATGGGCTTATACTAGGCTTATCCCAAATATCGGTTTTTGTACCGTTCGTTGTCACTAGTCTTGTAGGATTATATGTACTACGTTTTGCACATGCCTGAATATTTGTCGTTTATGAACGAAAGTGTAGTTGGAACGTTTTCTTGACGTGTTAGAAGAAACTAAAGACGGTAATTTGCACTGGGAATCATAACTTATATTTTCCCACCGGTCATTACGCGTGTAACACGATATTTAGAATTCTGTCCAAGAATACATAAATTCGAAATGGAAGAAAATACTTTTCGCTTTTTTTTCCTTCAAATTTAGCTCTAAATCGAGATCATCACTTGACTCACTGTATACAAAAAAAAAAAAAAATCTCAATCTCCTTCCAAATCACATACTTTTAAATTAAAAGTTAAAATAAAATTATATTAACCTACAAATTTGTGTCAAACAAATGTCTACAAGAACGGCATGTTGTTCCGTGGTTCTACAATGTATGTCAGTACAAACGTTTCAAATAAGAATCTCTGAATCAAATTGACGGTTCAAAAACCGTTCATAGCCTGGCAATAATAAAAGGTGTTCAGCATAAGCTAATAATCTACACATTCTGCGCATAATTAACACAAGAAACGTTCGGAAAAAATTTTTTGTGTGCTCATTGCTGCACGAAGATCATTCGGCAAATATGGTGCAGTGCAGTTTGTGTTGCACAATAGTCAAGTTCAGATAGAGCGGCAATCTGTGCAATAGTGTTTTTCGCGGTAAAAATATAAGTTATTATTTCAACAAAACAATCAAGATATAATTGTTTATGCCTGCAGCATTTGCAAAATAAATAGTACAAACATGAACCTCATGATGGAACATGTAAATACACTCAAAAAGACACAAATTTTTCTAGATACAAGCAGAAATGTACTTTAAATTGATTTGTAGTCATGTTTGGAACAGTACTCTCTGCATATTCAAACACTTTTTCCAAAATTTTTTCTAGTTTGTAAATTATTCTGAATTGTCTTGAATATATATATATATATATATATATATATATATATATATATATATATATATATATATATATATATATATATATATATATATATTTATATTACTTAAAAGCATTCTAAAACCTTCATGTCAACAGTCATTTCAACCTTCAACCATCATTTTTATATTATCGTACAAAATAAGTCGCAGTTGACAGACTTCATGTAATAAAACACACATAATTTATTTGTTAAAAAAAAAGGTTAAAATAACAAATTAAACTGCCAATCTTTGATTTTCTTGCACAGTGTGCACAGTAGGGTGATGACTTTTTTACAACATCGTTTCCCTATATCATATTTTGATGAGCTTTCATTTAAGATTAGATAAAACCAAACTTTGAAGGTGATTTGATAAAAAAAACCTCACGCACAAAATGATTTTAAAAATTTTATTTATCAGCTTTTTTGACCATTTTTTGAAGTCACTGTAAAGCTTTAGAGTCACATATATACAACATTATAGGGCCATCAAACACACAAGGAAGTCAATTATTCACGATAATGTCATTGGACAGGATGAATCTCAGTGGGAGGTTGCCCTTGTTGCGGCAGGTGTCGTGCAAGTTTTTCATAACTTTGATCGCTCAACACACTAGTTGCTTCGTGGAATGTTGATTGGAGATTCATCTGTTTTTCAGTGGGTTTTCAGGCATTTGAGAGCTGTTGAGTAGTCATTCAGAGCTGCAGATACTTCATCAAAATCTTCAGTGCGAAACAATTAACTGCTGAACCAATGGTCAGCCCATGAGTAGGCTAAAATGGCCTACGAACATTTCAAAGTGGTTTGTGCGTGACCTTTTTCAATAATTCAGTGGAATAAACGTCATTTTAGTCATTAATATGCAAAAGTTCATCCATTCGTGCTACAGGAAATAATTTTTGAGAAAAAAAGTCAAAAAATCATCACCCTAATGCACAGTGGTCACGTGCAGTAGTTTTCTCGTAGTTTGCACAAACTTATAGTCTTTAAAAGAGGCGAGCAAATACCGTAATCTGTTGTGTGTCGTTATTTGTCGAGCTTTGGAAACGGATAATAAAGCCCAATAAATTCTAGGGTCCAATGACTAGGGTTTTATCCATTGAATTACTCCTAAATATTTTATAGTACACATTTTTTAAGATTTTTTGTGTAGTTGAAAATATATACGTGAACCACCCCTAAGAAAAAGTTCTGGGAACGCGCCTGACAACGGCTATATATTATTCGAATCATACGAAAGTACGATTTTCGTATGGTATTTAATGAAAAATCTTACAAAAATCATTGCTTGTTCGAGTTTGGAGAACAGAATTCGAGTCTTTACATAGCAAAGTCACTGAAAAGTTTAATTAAAATTTTAATATACTAAATACATTCAAAATTAACCTAATCTTCATAATTTAGTAAAAATAAATTTGTCATGCATAAAAATAAGGCAGCTTTTTGGAAAATTACTCTGAAACATGAAATATATTTTGGAAACTGTAAACAAAATAAAAAATTGGCATAAACTACTTATCATATCTTGTTCCGCAGAAGATGTGGAATGCTAGGATAAAAATACATACATAAACAAAGGAATTCTTAACAAAAACAATTATTCATTCAGTGTTATTATTTTCAGATCAGTAAACAACACTTCTTGATCTATCGACCACATACTTTCAAGCATATTACTCTAAAACACCGTGTACTTGTCAATGTAAGCATCTAATAATTTTTAAGTGTAATTTCACGTCAAAAACATTTAAAAAAATTGGCATTCAGGTGTTTCGAAACCCTGCCAAACTGTTTAAAATTAGAGTTTTAAATTGTTTTCAATTTTCTTTTACGTACCTTCACGGCAGTTGTTTTTCTGGCATTTTTACATGTTCCTGTGTAGTAGACTCGCCGTACGAAAGCCCACACAAATTTTATAGCTCTCGTGAATAATTTGCCGAAATCGGTAAGTATTATGAGGAAGAGGGGAATACCGATTAAGGCGTAGACTATTGTTAGGGCTCTTCCTGTCGTTGTTGTTGGATACATATGGCCATAACCTGAAACAAATATGCTGTTAGATGATTTGTTAATGCAAAAAAAAAGATGAGATCTTATTACTAGGCAAAACAGCATTTGTCTAGGGTTCATACATTTTTGAGGCTCGTGTTAGAAATGTACTAAGTACCATTTAATAATGAAAATATTTCAATATTTAAATATAATTGAAGAATAGTTATTTACGTATACAGGGCCAAAACTGAAAATTTACTCCTGCGGACTAAGTTTAAAGCCCGACCCGCAGCGGGCTTATATTCGTTCAAGCGGAGGATCTTTATTCGTCCAAGGGTGTAAACTTTCTTTCAGCATGAGTATTAACAACGTTTTACGCACATCAATTTTTTATTTATTTTTAATATTTTATAATGTAGTAATAGCAGTGATAGGATTCAATTTGCTCAATATCCGGTTCGCAGGGGTATTTGTTTACAAACACAAAATTTTCACAAAATTCAAAATAGTATATTTATTTAAATTAAACATTAAAATATATAATTATTTTAAATATTGCCAAATAGCCCTCTGGTTTTCAGTCACGAGGATCATCCGAACTGTGGTTGCTTCTAAACCAATTTAGTACTATCGGTACTGGATCCCAATCTATTAAAGGCATTCAAATTAATAACCATTATATTATTATATTTGAAACGATCAGTCTGTTTCGTTTTTCTGTGCATATATTATTCATAGGGCTAAAACCTCTTTCAGCTTCTGCTGAACTGACGGATATGGTCATTCCCTGTATCTAAAGTATTCTAGCAAGCGGTTCGCCGAACTTAAAATTTCTTGACAAACGGTTCGAGCGAACCGGTGCGAACCGGGTGAATCCCATCACTGAGTAATAGTAATATTAGAAGGGGGTATGTTTGGGTACTTCATTTAGCACTTGTGTGTATGTGAATGTTACAATAGTATTTTAAGGATAATTCTGATTCCACCTACTAGAGTGTGCTGCTTATTTAAACAAACTATGTAGGGGAAGTCGTGGCATAACGGGCACTTTAACCCTTTAATATTTCTAAAAAGCTAGTCTATGGAACGCAAAAAAATTGAACTCAATAAATTTTTTTTTATAAAACAATAAATAAAAAACAATAAAAACAAACATAAACAAAAAAATAAAAAATAAATAAATAAATTTTAAATAATTTTTTTTTTAATAATTTTTTTTTATAAATAAACAATCATAAATTATGTGTTTATATGCTTACTGCGGTTCTAAATGACATCCCACGCTCATATCTTATAATAACAAATAACATCGTCAATAGGCGACACTCGTTCCCAGTTTAATTTATTAGATCGCTTATTGACGATACCCGTACCTCGCGGAAGTTTTGATGCGTCGTCTATTGTCGATACCCGTAATTATAGGTGTAGCGCCCGCCTACGTTGGGTGGTGACCGTAGGACAAGACAGCGCTACACACAGTGGTCGACAATCTAAAAACTCGAAGGACCGATATATATGGAAGCGCAGCGCGCCGGTAAACAGAGTGGTCTATTGTGTCGCGGACGTACGCGCAGTGAGTAGAGTAATCGCCGGTTTCAACCTTAAGGAAAGAAGGGGGATTTAAACTCTTCTGCTCCTAGGGGCAAATCTAGGAGACTGCACAAAGGAGGTGTAGCCCTCGCTGGGGAGAGAAGGGTTAAAGTCCAGGCCCACAAATAAGGTGAAAGGAGGAGCCAATACTTGATGTTTCCCTCGATGACTCCTACCGACGATGTACCTAACACGAAAATATCGTAGACTCAACTCACTGGATACAAAGTACACCTGGCAAGATACGGTGCAATGTAAGCTGGCCAGTGTACTTTGTCGGACACAATACAATAAACTGTACAAACTTATAATTTACACTCTATATCTAGACGTGTTTTGGTGAAAGCCAAGCCTTAGTTCAGTAATAGAACTAGAAATAAATATGCAACAAACAGATGGTTAAATTGCATTAATACATAAATAAATATCAGCTGAAGGCACGTGAAAATAAACTACAATTAATTAATGTTAATACTAGAACATTAATATCTGCAAATTAACAATAATATGCAGTATTATTGTTACTAAAATATATTAGCTGAAGGCTATACTAAGAATTTAACAACAATAATAAATCTTAAACTGAAATTTAAGTAAGTTCGGAATGAACTTACTCCAAAGTACACAATATTTTGATACAAACAAAATTCTAAATAGAATATTTTTAAATACAAATAAACAGAATAAAACTACAGTGTACGACACTTAGCTGGATTCTGGATCTGGATTCTTCCTGGTAGCCGGATAGCTCGTCTGGATGAATCAGCTGATCTGGTTTTCACTCTAAATTATAAGATGCACTATATAACTTTGTCAGGTTGTAAATCTGACAAAGGGCGGTTTAAATCACTGATATTTCGGGTCGTAAATCCGAAATATATATACGGCATAAAAAATTAGCCGGGAACAAAAAACTCTGATTATTAGGTTAAATTACCATGCGGTCTATAAAAACGTTATATTAACGAACAGGTTAATTTGTAATGAACGGTCAGCGACCTGTTAATCGCGGTTAACTAATGAATTAAATTTTCATAAAAGTGCAAAGAAAAATTGGCAGATGGCCCTAGTTGGCCTAAAACATGGAAAAATATACAAGAATTGTTTTTGAACATTTAAATAAATTAAAATTACTAAATAAGGAACTTGGGGCGCCTAGCGGGCCCAACATTCCGCCGGCCAAAACGAATGTTTTAGAACCGGGAACAACAAATTATGATTGTTAACTGGAGTGGCAATCAACATACTGGAGGACAATAATCGATTGGAAGGGGAGCCAGTTTCACTACTGGCCTTACCAAGGTACCCTTGGCGGTCTTGACGGTGGCGACTCTCACCACGTCGTCTCCTCCCGGGGAGACCGTAATCACTCGCCCCAACCTCCACTGCAAGGGCGGCAGGCAGTTGTCCTGGACCAAAACCAACTGTCCTACCTGCAGCGATAACGCAGGTTTGTCCCACTTCTGGCGTTGTTGAAGCGTGTTCAGATACTCATTGTTCCAACGCCTCCAAAAATCTTGAACAATTTTTTGCGTGAGTTTCCATCTCTTTAGTATCGCAATGGGTTCACCTTCAAGGTTGGGTTCTGGGACAGATACAGCAGGTTCCATTGTAAGGAAATGGCTGGGCGTGAGTGCCTCACAGTCCTCTGGGTCCGTGGACAATTCGGTGAGCGGCCTCGAATTAAGGACAGCTTCTATTCTGGCCAATACAGTTGTCATCTCCTCATACGTGAGCACTTGTTCGCCAATAACACGAGACAAGTGGAACTTCACGGATTTAATAGCAGCCTCCCACAATCCTCCAAAGTGTGGGGCTGACGCAGGGTTAATGTGCCACTCGACACCATCCACTGCCAATTTATTGGCCAAACAATCGTTGTAATTGGAGGAAGTTACAAATTTCTGGAGCTCCGAAAAGTGAGCTTTAGCTCCAATGTAATTTGTTCCTCCATCGCTGTAGATTTTGGAACATCTTCCTCGCCGGGAGATGAATCTATGGAAGGCGTTCAAGAATGTTTCAGTGGTCAAATCAGATGCAAGTTCAAGGTGTACTGCTTTAGTGGCAAAGCAGATAAACAGGCAGAGATATGCCTTATGACACTTATAGCCTCTACCTTTATATGGCGTGACCATGTAGGGTCCTCCGTAATCAGTTCCTATAATAGCGAACGGTTTCTCCGGTCTGACTCGGGGTTGAGGCAGGTCTCCCATCATGGGGTGCAAAAAGGTCGGCTTATTTCTGAAACATCTAACGCACTTACGACAAACTCTTCTAATTAGGTTACGTGCACCTACTATCCAGAATGCGCGTTCAACGATAGCTTGGATGGTTCTCGGCGATGCATGTAAGTGTTTGTCGTGGTAATACTTCACTAACATGTCGGTAAGGATGTGTTTTGAGGACAACAGTATGGGGTGCCTATGATCGTAGGTTCTCTCGGTAAATCTTAATCTCCCGCCTACTCTCATCAGGCCGTGTCGATCGAGAAAAGGGTCCAGCTTCCTTAGTGGTTTGGAAACCGGTTTACGTTCAGCAAGACATTTCAACTGCGGTCCGAATGCATCGACTTGAGCCATTCGTGCCAGCCGCATCTGGGCTCGACTTAGTTCGGCAGTTGAAATGAATCCATAACACTTGTTTCCTCGGGGTCGCGAATTATTGATAAAACGCAAGCATAAGGCAGTAATTCTCATCAGTCGGGAATATGATGAGTACAAAAGAAACATGTCATTTACTTGCTCGTTCTGCTGAACGAGGCATATAGCTGGTTTAGTCTCAGCTAGTACATCTTCCTCAGACGTTGGGGAAATGGTACTGGTATTTATTGGCCATTCTTCAATGGGTCGGTTCAGCCAAACGGGTCCAGACCACCAGAGCGGGTGCTCTGGCAGTTCAGAGGGTAACAGCCCTCTGGACGCGCAATCTGCGGGGTTGTCCGCGGAGCGTACATGATGCCAGTCGGATACTTTCGTAAGTTGGCTTATTTGCGACACTCTGTTTGCCACAAATGTTTTCCATCGATGAGACGGGGCCTGAATCCACGCTAGAGTGACGGTGGAGTCAGTCCATAAATAGGTATGTCTTAAGTCGATGCTTAAAGACTCGGTTACACAACTAACTAGTTGTGCGAGCAACAGGGCAGCACAGAGCTCCAATCTCGGCAGGGAGACTTGCTTGACGGGTGCTACTCTGGTTTTTGCCATAACTAGAGAAATCTTGGTACATTCGCTAGTGTGACTGCGGAGATACACGATAGCTGCATATCCTTTCTCTGACGCATCGCAGAAGCCCACCAGGTCGGTGGTCACGGTGTTGGGAATCCATCTTGGGATAGATACCTCACTGATGCGATGCAAATGAGACTTGAAGTTGTCCCATTTTTCACTGATGGCATGAGGGAGTGGGTCGTCCCACCCCAATCCTGCTTTCCACAAGTCTTGGATCAAAAGCTTCGCCACTACGGTGATCGGTGATAGCCAACCTAATGGATCGAATATCCTTGCAGCTTCTGACAGGAGCTGCCTTTTAGAGTTGGTTGTTTCGGGTAGGTTAATCTGATACATGAAGGAGTCGGTGAGAGAGTTCCACATTAACCCTAGGATCTTAACCGTGTGATCCTTATCTAGATCTAACGGTTCTTGATCCAATCTATGGTCCTTTGGAATATCTCTTAACACTTCAGGGTGGTTGCTGGACCATTTGCGTAGTTGCATTCCAGCTTTTCCAAGCAACCCGATGAGTTGGTCTCTAAGAGCGAGGGCGTCGGGAACGGAGCTGGCACCTGTGATAATATCGTCTACAAAGGTGTCAGAGTCTAATGCCCTTGCAGCAAGCGGAAAGGCATGTCCCTCGTCTTGTGCCAGTTGTCGGAGGGTCCGGATGGCCAAAAATGGTGCGCTCGTCGTACCATAAGTGACGGTATTCAACTGGTACGCTTGGGGGGTTGTAGTTAGATCAAAGTTCCAGAGAATTTTCTGGAAACATCGCTCCTTTTGTTGAATCAGGACCTGACGAAACATTTGTCGGATGTCAGCAGTAATTATAATTTTATGCAGTCGTTGACGCATTACAAGGCACGCTAAATCTACCTGTAATGGTGGTCCTGGTAAAAGTGTGTCATTTAAAGACACTCCGTTTGTTGTGGATTTGGAAGCGTTGAAGACTACACGCAGCTTCAACTTCGGTCCATCATATTTGATGACGGGGTGATGCGGAATAAAATATCCATCCTCTAACATAGGATGCTTATTGGCCAGTTTGGACATATGGCCGGATTCGAGATAATCTCGCATAAAGTTTACATACTCTTCACGAAGAGCGGGTTGCCTGTTGAGTCTGGCTCGTAGGGATCGGTAACACACCAGTGCGGTTCCAAATGAGCCGCCTAGCTCAACAGCGTCGGGTTTTCGTAGCAATGGAACAACATAACGACCTTCCTCGGTGCGGTTATGCTGTTGGAGATAGATCAAATCAGCTTTGATCTCATCCTCGGTTTGGGCAGGTTTATGGGGAACTTCCTCTAATTCCCAAAACCTCCTTACGGTTTCGTTCAAGTCCTGAACCACCGATACGTGGAAGGACTTAACTTTGTTGGCTGGTCCGGGAAATGGACCGGTAATTACTACGCCCAAAGCGGTTTCTATCGCGTATGGGCCTTCAGGTAATTTCACTGGTTTTCCTTTAACCAAAGAAAAATAGACATCAGCTCCTAATAGCATGTCTACTGGAGCGGTTTGGTTGTAACTTGGATCTGCCAGTTGCACTCCTCTCAACATGGGTGATGTGAATGGACGGAAAGTCTGGGCTGGCAAGCAGGCAGCAATGTTCTTAACTACCAGGGCATTGGTAGAAAAGTTGTTCCAATTGTGACGCGGGCGGAAGTGACATTTAACAACTCCTGAGACCGCGTCTACCTCCACATTGGAAACTCCAGATATAGAGGTCTTGGTAGGCTTCAAATCTAAGCCTAGTTTGAGACAGCAGCTATCCGACATCAAGCTGGTCTCACTCCCGCTGTCAAGGAGTACTCTAACTTCCTTCCAGCGTTGTTGGGAGTCTCTCACTTGAATGCGTGCGGTACTCAACAAAACACGCGATAACCTCGGTTGAGGTGTGGTCCTCGTATTGTGTACTACTACGAGAGTTGAGGTTGAAGGCTTTTCCTTGCTAACTTCACTGTCAGGTTGGCTCTTTGGACGGAATGGTTTAGCTTGGGAGACATCATGTGCTCTTCCTGTTGGGAGGTGCTCCCCAATATGAAGCAGTGTATGATGTCGCTGGTCACAATATCTACAATTGTACTTGGAGTTACAAGTCGGAGCTTGGTGGTTTGGCGAGAAACAATTGTAGCAGTGATTGTGTTTCCTTATGAGAGAACGTCTCTCATACGGCGTGAGACTTCTAAACTTCGTGCAAGAGTGCATAGGATGTGATGTTTTGCACTCTAAACATGTTAATGTTTGGTAGGAAGTGGTTACAAAAGCCTTTTTCTGCCTTTGTGACCTCGGGCTTGCGCTAGCTCTCGGGTTTGAACTAGCTCTTACGGAGGGTTCTATGATAGGATCTTCTTGATCCACAGTCTGCCACTGTTGGGAGGTAACGTATGTGCTCAAAAAATCTAACAATTCGGACAACGTTGGTAAGGACTTCGGATTCAGATGGCGCTCAAATCTGTTCCTGGTCTGAGTGTTCAGTTTCCTGACTAGGATGCAGGCGAATATTTGAGACCAGTTATCCACAGGCTCTCCCTGAGCCCGTAGAGCCTCTACATGGCTGGTGATTGATGACACAAACCTTGAGACGTTATGGAAAGACATGTTGGTTAGAGAATCCAAGTCCAATAGTCCGTCCACATGATGTCCAGAAATCAGGCGAGTGTTATGATATCGCTTTTTCAGGACGGCTAGAGCTGGTTCGTAGTTAGCATCAGTGAGCTTGAGATTTCTTACAAGTTCTAGTGGTTCTCCAGCCAGACTGGCTTTCAAGTGCTGAAATTTCTGTACTGGAGCGAACGATTCGTTGTTATGTACTGTGCTCATAAACATGTCGCAGTATGAACTCCATTCGGAAATCTTTCCTGTAAATGTAGGCAGATCCAACTTCGACAATCGTGTATGGGTTGAAGTAGACTGGATGCTGCTTTGGAAGGCAGTGTTAGGCAGATCAGTTCTGTCACATGACTGAGGAACGTTCTCAGCGAATGGTGACTGATCACAAGTAGTGACGACTTCGGTGACTCTCTCACAAAAATCATCATATGCAAGATTCAGTTCCTCCTGTTTGTCAACAGTTTCTGGAAGAGTCAGTAATTCCAACATGCACTCTTCATAGGTACTCCTCCGTGCTGGTAGCTCCTTGAGTTGAGCACGCACGCGAGCGAGTTTGCTTGGATCGGTCAAGGCATCCTGAATGGACCTTTCTAACGTGTCCAAATACCTGACACAAAATCCCTTTTTTACTGTGAGCCTTGTGACAGCGGCCATGTTGAACCGATGGGAAATCTTGGTCAAGCACAGAGCGATCGCGGGATCAATGGTAGTACAAATTTTAGTATATCATAAATACTAAATTCTTGCCGCGCAGACTGGAGTTGCCGCCGGCCTTGGGGTAATCGGACGCACAAATCAGACTGATATGTGATCCTGGCGTTGAAAGAACCAAAAGTCGGATAATCGAGCGTGTCGGATAATCCAAAATTGCTTCCAACAGCGGAAACAGGGTTAACAGCAACGTTAACTTGTTGTGGGATCAAAACGGTTGATCGGAGATCGGATAATCCAAAAGTCGGATAATCCAAATTTGCAATTTATCCTGGAAAACGGCCTAATAGGTCCGTGGAGCTGCCAGACACTTCTAGCAGGCGTAATATGAACGACTTCAAGATAAGTCGGACTATAAAATCGGACTTCTAAAAAGTCGGAATATTCGTAAATCGGGCAAAACGGAGGTTCTGTATCCGAAATGTACAACAGTCGGACACTAAAAATCGGACTTACAAAAATCGGACTTGCAAAAAATCGGACTTGCAAAAATCGGACTTGCAAAAATCGGCCTTGCAAAAATCGGACTTGTAAATCTCGCAGAATGGAGGTTCGCATCCGGCTCGTGGAGGACCATGAAATGTAGCACGAGTCGGACAATAAAATATCGGATTTACAAAAATCGGACTTGCAAAAATCGGACTTTGTAAATCGCACAAAACGGCGGATCAAATCCGGCTCGAAGCAGACCATGAAATGTAGCGCCCGCCTACGTTGGGTGGTGACCGTAGGACAAGACAGCGCTACACACAGTGGTCGACAATCTAAAAACTCGAAGGACCGATATATATGGAAGCGCAGCGCGCCGGTAAACAGAGTGGTCTATTGTGTCGCGGACGTACGCGCAGTGAGTAGAGTAATCGCCGGTTTCAACCTTAAGGAAAGAAGGGGGATTTAAACTCTTCTGCTCCTAGGGGCAAATCTAGGAGACTGCACAAAGGAGGTGTAGCCCTCGCTGGGGAGAGAAGGGTTAAAGTCCAGGCCCACAAATAAGGTGAAAGGAGGAGCCAATACTTGATGTTTCCCTCGATGACTCCTACCGACGATGTACCTAACACGAAAATATCGTAGACTCAACTCACTGGATACAAAGTACACCTGGCAAGATACGGTGCAATGTAAGCTGGCCAGTGTACTTTGTCGGACACAATACAATAAACTGTACAAACTTATAATTTACACTCTATATCTAGACGTGTTTTGGTGAAAGCCAAGCCTTAGTTCAGTAATAGAACTAGAAATAAATATGCAACAAACAGATGGTTAAATTGCATTAATACATAAATAAATATCAGCTGAAGGCACGTGAAAATAAACTACAATTAATTAATGTTAATACTAGAACATTAATATCTGCAAATTAACAATAATATGCAGTATTATTGTTACTAAAATATATTAGCTGAAGGCTATACTAAGAATTTAACAACAATAATAAATCTTAAACTGAAATTTAAGTAAGTTCGGAATGAACTTACTCCAAAGTACACAATATTTTGATACAAACAAAATTCTAAATAGAATATTTTTAAATACAAATAAACAGAATAAAACTACAGTGTACGACACTTAGCTGGATTCTGGATCTGGATTCTTCCTGGTAGCCGGATAGCTCGTCTGGATGAATCAGCTGATCTGGTTTTCACTCTAAATTATAAGATGCACTATATAACTTTGTCAGGTTGTAAATCTGACAAAGGGCGGTTTAAATCACTGATATTTCGGGTCGTAAATCCGAAATATATATACGGCATAAAAAATTAGCCGGGAACAAAAAACTCTGATTATTAGGTTAAATTACCATGCGGTCTATAAAAACGTTATATTAACGAACAGGTTAATTTGTAATGAACGGTCAGCGACCTGTTAATCGCGGTTAACTAATGAATTAAATTTTCATAAAAGTGCAAAGAAAAATTGGCAGATGGCCCTAGTTGGCCTAAAACATGGAAAAATATACAAGAATTGTTTTTGAACATTTAAATAAATTAAAATTACTAAATAAGGAACTTGGGGCGCCTAGCGGGCCCAACAATAGGGTTAAGGATTATCTTTAATAAAATCTTAAGGAATATCTTTAAAAAAATCGAAATACTTTTATTCGTACGATAATTTATTGTTTAATTATTACAGACAGTAAAAAAACTTGGAAAAATACCAAAATAAAAGTTATGACGATATAAAAAAAGCTTCCTTGTACTTATTTTCCTCCGGTGTCGGGGCAGAATGAGCACGGGCGGGGTATAATGTGCAATCAGCTAAAATCTAGCGCAGAATGAGTGCATTCCTCATCGTTATCATCTTCTCCAGCGCAAGAACAATGTACCCACTTGCCACATGCTCTGCACTTGAGAAATCAACGTCTGGATACGTGTGAAAAATATCGCAAAAAGCAATTTACAAAATGTAAACGCCAGCTCTCAGTTATACAACCACTCTCGGAAGACACTAGCAAAGTACTGAACGTGATTGGAATGCACCCAAACATGGCGGCATGCTTTAACATCCAAAAAGAGGGGAGCCCGTTATACCCCGGAAGTCCGTTATGCCCCGGCTTCATCTACTACATATTAAATAAGTTTTTGCAGCTCGTAGCCTGAAGAAATTTCCTTCCTACAATAGGTTTGTTCGTTTGTCTGTTTAGATCACATTAGAGCAACTCTAGTAACATTTTAGGCGTTTGTGTCAGAATAGGTAATATAATACTGTTCGTTTGTCCAGAACAACCGTAAGTTGTTCATATCGAGCAAGTTTAACTTGCTTGATCTCCATAGGTGGAGCATGTAGAGTAGAGTAGGAAATATAACCTCTAAATAAAGAAGTTTTTTGACAAGTGTTATTATAACCATATAAAACACCTATAATCAAAGGTTTTTACGCAATATTCTGAATAATTATTACATTTTAGTAGGATATCATTAATGAATTATTAAAAATTTAAGCAATAAACGCAATAAATATACTGGTCTTTTTAGATAGTTTTACTTACGAAATTGCAGTAGGAAATGTTCAGGTGGAGCATTAATAAAAATAGACAACAATATTTTTTCTTTGGCAAATAGCCGTTCGTTTGTGAAGATCAGACAGCACAGATCAAACTTGCTCTTGCAATCACATGATCATGATCTAACTGCTCGACTTAAGCACATCTACATCCACAATTAAGATCACACAAACGAACAAACCACTATTTTTACTATTTACTGAATTGAATAGCGACATCACAGCACTATCTTAATCTCTTCATAACATTGTGTTTATGCAGTATGTAGTATGCTGAAGTTTGAGTATTTTTTCTTGTTATACGTGTGTTTTTTTTTAAATATAAATTGTGCATGTAAACAAGTGTGTAATTTATCATTTTCGTGCATTTTTAATAAATAAGTGAGGGAAGACTCATAATTTTGTAACAGTAGTACATATAAAGCTGGGGCAAATGTTATTTGTGTTTTGATATAGGACGCCAAGTTTCATTTATTAATAAGAATTTAGTGATAAGAGCTAGGACACTAACGTTTACTCTTTACAAATGTGTTTATAGTGAAAAAAAAAACAAGGACTCAATACGTTTTTAGCAAAACACTATAAATCCTGCTTTCGTGTGTAGCATTTGGAATTACCAATAAAACGGCAGTGGCAGATCGTGACATTATTTTGTGGTGGGGCAAAAAGCATTTTGAGGGCAAAAGCTTATCAAAAAGGTTTTTGAATGAAATTTCCTTTCTTTATTGTTTTTTATTTTCTTGGGAGCTCGTTAAAATTAATTCCGTTCTTGGTGGTCCTAAAGTTTTAAATCTAATTTTTATATCACAGGTTAAATTATTTTTGGAAACCAGTTCTAAAATTGAATTCACGCTATTTTCATTCTCATTCATTTTTAAAATTTATTTATTTTTTCTTCCTAAGTTCGCCACTTACCTAAAACAAAATCACATAGACTTAAGAAAATATAGCGAGTAAATTATTATCAAATACACTAATAAAACACTATTTTAATAATGTAATCTTTAAAACATCGAACATACATAACCTTCTAATAACACAGAACTACAAACATATGTCAAAATAAAGCACTCCGATTGATAATTAAAACTACGGACAAAATATGGTTTGACTCCCTTGCAATGGCCGCTAGGTTACATACTATTGCTCGTCCTTCACCCCCGCTTGTACCCCGCACCAACACTCGTACAAAGATATTGGGCAATTGCTCTTTTGCCCTGCTTGGCGTATTTCCATTCTAAAAACATCTGTTTCAGGAAGCGAAACGCGGCGTGATGCGAATTTAAGTTATAATCATATCAATATAATTAAATAATAATTTAAAATGGATAAAATGAAAATAATACATATTACTATTATTATTTTTTAATAAACATTTTCTTCCTTTTCAAATGTAAATAATTGGGAGGGCATTTCCCCGTTGCCCTCCCAGCACCAGCCGCCACTGTAGAACGGATGCCTAAAACGAAATATCACTTTCAACAGTTATGTAGTTAATATTTATTTAATGAGGTAAGGTGTAAATAATATATTTCTTCAGATTTCAATCAGATTTCCTAAAGATATTGACCATAGATCAGAGTGGATAAAAGCAACATGGTTTTATATTTAGTTAACGTATTTATAATATATTATTTGTTTTATTTTCTATTCTTGTTTATCTGTCTTCTTTTCGTATTTTTGTTTTTCGTCATTTGGTTTATCCTTTTAATGATTATGTTGTTATGTATACGAAAAACATGAGCCAAAATAATGTCCCAAGAATATAAAACATAGCTATTATTTATCCTTAATACACTTTTACTCAGCCATAAGCCTGTATTTATTAACAAGAATATTTTTTTATGATCAGTATTCTCTGTTGAAAATGAAAATAAGAATGAAAATAAAACTTCCACAAAACAATAAAAAAAAATCTTAATTTAATGTATTGCTGGTATTATGTTGCAGGTATTTATGACGACAATTTTCTTTTAACGACAAAAATATGTTTTTGTCTTTATATTTAAGATGAATATTTTATTCTATATACAAATAAAAAACTATTAATACTTAACAAAGACAACTATTAGTTTTAAATATGTTGAAAGTGAAATATATTATTTTTGACATATCCAATTTCTCGCAAATATCTTTCAATATTGACAATAATGCAAGATTATATAGCCTTTTCTGTGAAATCGACGACCTGAGGTAATTTTCGATTAATTTAAATTTAAAAAACTCCTTTCCCCTGATGCCACAGTTACAGGCAGAGTAACAAGTATTCTTAAAGCTATAGAAAAATTAGGAGATAATTAATTAATAAGATATTAATTCATTGTATTTTATATACACCAAAGTTATTCTAAGAATTTCCAAAATGAAAGAGCCACTCTTGTTTTAAGCTTAACAATGCGGTAATGGTTTTATGGCAGTAATCCTAAGACTTGTTTTTGTAAAAAGAATATAAGAAGTATTAGGGAATTTTAAATTTAAATTGAAACTAGTTGAATTGATGTTTCTTAAAAACCATTAAGGATATTTTCCAAATTTATAGTCCTATTGTTTCTAAATTTTAGGAGTTGTTATTCTTGTTTGTTAATTAATTTTCAACGTTCATAGCGTGCATACATTAACAACATGACTCTTTAGCGACCATTTGATTTTGAAGAAATTCCTAATTTCTGTAAGGAAAATAGTGAATCTGTGCAAGGTGATTTGGAGTGCGAAAAAACTAAAGCAGAGTTATTAGAAAATATCACGGCGAAACAGTTGAAAAAAACGTCTGTGGTTGAGGAAATGGCAAAAAAATAACGT
The DNA here is from genome assembly GCA_963971575.1 of Liopterus haemorrhoidalis. NCBI lineage: Eukaryota > Metazoa > Arthropoda > Insecta > Coleoptera > Dytiscidae > Liopterus > Liopterus haemorrhoidalis. Next base: position 15,631,716 of record OZ020612.1, on the reverse strand, counting down.
TGCAGTATTTTAAGGCTACAGCCATATTATTGTGTTGTAAGCCCTATAGAACCAATATGGAGCCAATTAAAAAGTAATGTGCACCGGAAAAATACAACACCGACAGAAAGTGACACTGTAATACAATTAATTAACGACGAAACAAGTGCAATAAGTAGTGATTTGTGGAAAAAAATGTGTAGAACATGTAAAGACAATTGAAACATTTTTTTTATAAATCAACCAAATAAATCTTCAATAATTATCAATTTAAATGACAGTGGTAGTGACACAAACTCTAATAGTGATATAAACAATGATAATAGTGATAATGATTAATATTTTAATAATTTTAAATTACCATAAATTGACAAGTTCAGAAAAAGAATGGTTTTTATTTGTGCAAATTTTAAGTATTTAATATAGACTTTAAAACAAAACGATTTTTAAACATGCCTATATTTATAATTTAAATATAGCTTAAACCTGATAAAAATGTGAAGGAATGTCATGTGTGTATATACAGTTAATTGTAAATAGCATATAAGAAAACACGTTTATTTTAAATAATTATTATGGTCCTGGCAACTATTTTTAACAGAGCCATAAACTCAGCAGGTATAATGGTTATACTGTCAGTCATTATTGAAATCAGATAGTGAGAGTGGCCATTTCATTTTGGAAATACTTATAAAGGTTTTGTAGAAGTGGCAAATAGTTCCCTGAAACTCCATTCAGGTCATTTGCCACAACACAAACGACTTGGCAGGGGTACCTTCTGCACCCCTGCCAGGAATACCCCGGTTATTAGTTTGAAATGTCAATATCCTAATCTAAATTCTCGAAATAATCTCGTGGTTATTCAGCCTGCCTTTAGCTTTATTACAGTTGAAGTATTTCATAAATTGAACAGCGCGTTGGCGCAAAACCTTAATTCAAATCATCTACCTCATTTCAGCCCCAGGCCATTTTTCTAACAAGTAAAATTCACGCGGGCCGCACTGTGTATATTATTATACCGTATATTATTACTCATTCTGTTTTTCATTTTCCACCATTTTTGTCAATATTTATTTGAAGGAAGTTTAAAATAACATGTAAAGAATAAATAAAGTTATGTGAAAGTCGAAATTGTTGTGGTTTACATAATATGACAATGTTATTTACAGACGAAACTCCACCTACTGTAGAAGAAATTCAAATACTTGGAGGCGCTTCTGATGCAGTTCCGCTTGGACCAAACAGAAATTTACTAAACAATAATTGCAAGAACTGCAATTATTAACACCGTTTTTACTAAGTTATAAGAGAAAAATAATGTTGTTTTCTTTTTTGTAATATTTATTTTTTATTACATGCAATATATGAAGAAATATAGAATGTTTTAAATTATTTTCCTTATAAAATCATATGTACATCTTTTTTCTACATTATATCCAACGTTGCGTAAACGAAACATTTTACAAATATTTTTTTTATCATACCTAGTACTATAAAAATAATATTTTAAGTCAATATACGTGGGTCGATCAAATATATACGAACCTTCCTCGGCTGAGCGGCGGAAAAGGCAACAATGTATCTTGTGGCAGTTGGGGTCGTTAGTTAAGGATGTGTAGAGGAAGAAAACCAGTCCAATCGGTTTATCTAATGTTCTGTTTAGTAGCCCTTACGATGAATGCGAAGAGTATGCCTGTCGCTGTTGTGCAACGCATTATTATAAAGTTTCTATCCCGTGAAAACGTGAAACCAGCCAAAATTTACCGCAGACTGCAGTTCCAGTTCGGGCAAGATACCCTTTCATTGCGAAGGGTGAAAGTTTGGCACCACGAGTTTAAGCAAACCCGTGAACGTGTTGAAAATCAATTTCATCCTCGCCGTCCTCGCACCATTGTGACCGTTTGTTTGTGGACCGGGATGGACGATCGATCGACAATGCTTGAAATTTCGGAGGAACTTGGTGTCTGCTATGGAAGTGTTCAATCAATCATCCGAAAGCAATTGGGCTTCAAAAAAATCTCGTTGGGTTCCAAATCTGCTGAGTGACGATCCTTCACAACGCCAGGCCCCACACAGCAGATCTAACGTAACAGAAACTGGTGGATATGCACTGGAAAATGTTTTAACATCCACTTTATAGTCCAGACTTATCTCCATACAATTTCCACATGTATAGGCCCCTCAATGACACACTTGGAGGCGAGAGATTTGAGAACAATAATCAAGTGGAAACTTTCGTGCGCAACTGGTTAGATACACACCTAATTCCATTCTACGAGACGGGGATAAAGAAACTGCCCAAACTTTGGAAAAAATGCAACCTAAATGGAGGAGACTATGTAGAAAAATTATTTGTAGAAATGCATAAAGAATTCTGGCCAAATAATTTTTTATTTTAAAAAAGCTCGTTTATATTTGATTGTCCCTCGTATATCTTAACAATATTGTTTTGCATAATTTGACGCAAAATATAATTCATATAAAATAAAAACCTGATTGTGACACATAAAAATTATACCAATACAGTGTAACTAATCTGTCCCTACTTGATGGACAAAAAAAAATATATATAGAAATAAAAAATGTCGCAATTATATATCAAAATGGATTTACATAATTTCAAATAACTTCTTTAGTAAATAGTTCAATTCTTACTAGTTTTTGTACAATGAGCGGTTACTTGTAAAGTTGCGTTTATACAACTTTGGGATTACAGAATATGTTCATATTTATGTATCCAGACTTCTTCAAGCAAAACCGTTGTCGCATTTTCAGTGATAATACGGTTAGTTTACTAATGTTTTCATACTAAATTAATCATGTTGGTGTTTTAGTGATACACTTGTAAAAACTTGTAAAAAAATATATTGAAATATTTAAGTCAAGTGAGTATTTATCATGACGAAATATAAAAATATTTATTATTTATATTTTTACTACACGTGGTCCTCATTTTTTATTAGTTATGTCGTGGGTCCAGTCGTGGGAGCGTAGAAGACCTTTGTCAACTGCAGATCTAATAGCTTTATTAGAGGAGGATGAAGAATTGCAAGGAGCTGAAAAAATTGACGGGGTATGCATACCACTAGATTATCCACATAGACATGTGGATGAAATCACAGACAAAGAAAATATTGATGAAGATATGTGTAAGATTGAAAAAGATTTGCCAGACATAGCTGGAACATTTGAATCTTTCTGAAGAAACTTTAGAATTAGAACGACTTATTGAAAAAAAAAAACTGTTCTATTAAAAAGGATAAAGATTTCTGCTAAAACATCTAAAGTTAAAGCTAAGAAATTTATTCTGATAACATCACAGCTAATTTTAAATCATATTTGGCTGTTTCTCTTATAAAAACTGAAGATCAGGCCGAAGGAAATATTAGCTCAAAAATTAACGATAGTGCAGGATCTAGTGAACTACAAGATATGTCTGCAAACTACGGAACGCCATCCAAAAGGTCGTTACCATCTGAAGTGAGATATGAAAATATTGGTCATACTGTAATCAGAGAGTCGAACCGAAATTTATTTCGTTCCGGTTTTCGGTTACGTTCCAAGTAAACGTTTTTCGTTCCGGTTTCGGTTTCGGTTCGTCGAAAAATTTCGGTTAAGTTCCGGTTCGGTTCCGGCTCAAATAACAAGTTAAATTTTGATAAACAATGTGAACTTTTCTCTTATAAAAATAAAAAATAATAGTTCGTAGAATCGTAATATTATAACACAAACATTTTTTTAAATAATATTATATTAAAATTATTAATCACAGTTCATTCAGTTGAAAAAAATACATTTGAAATTTAAAATAAAAATAAAATTAAAAATTCATATTTAATCGACACCTTAATATATTCTCCAAATTAGATTCTGATAAATTCATTCTTTTGTCAGTTAATATAAGTTTTAGTACCGAAAAATTTCTTTCTACATTAACTTCTGTAACTGCCATTATTATTTTTACAAGATCTGCTAATTCAGGGAAAATAATACTTTTCTCCGACCAGTATTTTAACACATTAGTGTTCTTTGGCTCTCTAGAAGGATTGAAGTTATTAATTTGGTGTGACAAAGACAAATTAATCGAATCATTGAAAATCGTTTGTGAATTCCCTTCTTTCTCATTTACAATCATTCCTAGTTCTTTTTCTTTTTTTTAAAGATACATTTCAAGAAATGCGTAGTGTTACCAGTTGTCACATAATTATCAGGTCTTAATTTTTAGTAAATTCTGAAAAGAATTTCAGATATTCTGATAAATACAGCTTTTTTATTACCGTAATAACCATTACCATCGAAGAAATATAATTTTTGAGGTAATCTAATAATAAAAATAATTCAGGCAATGCTGCACCATAAATTCATGACAAACTCGTGGCAACACTGGTAGGCAGTGTCAAATGAAGGAGTAGGGGTTACTCTTACGCTTACGAAAGAAGCATTACATTTCATCAGGGAGAATTAAAGAAAGCGATTAATGAATTAATTTAATAAAAAAAAAAAAAAGAAATTGAACCGAAATAAACCGTTATTTATTTTTTTTTTTTTCGTTCTAATCGAAATTAACCGTTATTTTCATTTCGTTCCGGTTTCGGTTTCGGTTTTTAAATTTAGCAATTTTACGTTCCGGTTACGATTCCGGTTCTGTTAAAAATTCCGGTTAATTTCGGTTTTCGGTTCGGTTCCGGTTCGACTCTCTGACTGTAATAGAGCAAGAGAATAAAGTAAGGTGAAGATGTATGCAGCGCAAAAGTAACACAATCTACTTGTTCAAGAAGTGTTAAGTACGAAGTCTGTTCAAAAAGGATCGCGAATTTTGAATTTCCGCGGGTTACGTATATTCGATTTTCGATTTTTTTGTGGCTTTATGTTGGTACTCATGTCTCTCACTTATGCCGACAAGTTCGGCCATTTTGAATGTTCAGTTAATTTTTGACAGTTGCTTTGCTTGCACGTGTTTTGGCTCGTCTTCGATTTTTGCCTATACCAAAAAATGGATCAAAGAATCTGTATCAAATTTTGTGTGAAAAACAAAATTAAGTGCGCGGACGCATTTCGAATGTTGACTGTGGCATATGGTGAAGGTACCTTGAACCGAAGCAACGTTTATCGGTGGTACAAAATGTTCTCAGAGGGCCGAGAAGATGTGATCGACGAAGAGCGTGCCGGACGCCCGAGCAGGTCAACAACAGACGAAAACATTGATGAAGTGAAGAAAATAGTATTGGCCAATCGTCGAATCACCGTTAGAGAAGTTGCTGAGGACCTAAACATATCGATTGGCTCGTGCCATTCGATTTTTACCAATGATTTGGGAATGAGACGGGTCGCCCCTGCCCACACATCGTTGCTTGTGCGCGAATTTTTGGCCAAAAACAACACACTAATAATGCCGCAGCCACCGTATTCCCCAGATCTGGCCCCCTGTGACTTTTTCTTGTTCCCGAAACCGAAGAGGCCCATAAAAGGACGACGCTACGCTACGAGTGAGGAGATAAAGACGGCATCGAAGGAGGAGCTGAACAAGATCACAAAAAATGATTTTTTCAAATGCTTCGAGGATTGGAAAAAACGTTGGCACAAGTGTATAATATCTGGTGGGAATTACTTTGAAGGGGACAAAATAGATATTCATGAATAAATAAATAATTTTTGAAAAAACACAAAATTCGCGATACTTTTTGAACAGACCTCGTACATCTACATCCAGACTGTTTCGAAGTTTTCCATACACGTTAATAAACTTTATATAAGTCATAAAGTCGCGTAAACGCAACATTTTGTATGCCTTTAATGACTATAAAAAATTATATATTTATTTTTAGTTATATCTTAATATATGTGTATTTGTTTATGATACATTAATTTTGTCCTGAAATAATTGTTTTTTCTACCTCCGGGTATTAATAAGTTAAAAAATGTTACGAAATAATATAGAAATTGATTTTTTATTGCAAAATAATACATTAAAGTCAATAATTCAAAGGATTACTACGGTTATAATAAGCCTGTTTGACGTTTAAAACAACTGTGAAGTTGATATTCATACCAAACTACCTAATAAAATCCTTAAACTGAATACAGCACTGAAATTACTTAACACAAAGTTAAAACCGATCGACATCCTTGATCTACATAATAATATAAGGAGAATAATCACATAAATTACTAGAATAGTTATAAATGTAAGAAATTGTAAACCTTTGTCTAAAACTTCAAATTAAATTCATAGTATGCATCGGTGGCAGGAAACGGAAATTACTTTAGAAACATATAACACGATAGAATGCTCTGCATCGCGATACTGGCGATGTTTATTTGCAAATTATTTATTTCGTATTCCACGAAAGATTCCGCAATTAGAATTTCTCTATTTGAGTTTTATTTAAAATGAATTAAACCGAAATGAGAAGAGAAATTAAGTTTGTAAAATGTAAATACAATGAACACGTGTCAAAGAAATATTGGCAAACAATAATATTGGTAAAAGGAAAAAAATAGAACATTCATTAGCCAGTACAACTTGCAAAACCAAAATCAGAATGTAAACATTGTATTTATAAATTTTTTGGAAACAAGTAAATCTAAGGGATTCAGTACAAAATAATAATAATAAGAATTTTCTAAATATTACTAATTTAGTCACGGTTACAGCAAAAAAATGAGTTTAAGAAATATTGTCCCGGGCATACATTATTCTAGCCCTATGCGAGTCTTAAGACGATATTCGCTGTAATACATATCCTGTGGTTAAAAAGAAAGTAAGCCAAGAAAAAATCATCTATGTCTTTGAATAAATTTGGAATGTTAGTACGTTATTAATACTCACATAACCTTTGATACTAAAAAACTACTGAGCAAATTTAAATATTGCTTTAAACAGTTAGTTTTTCTTAAAAATAAATCTTATTTATTAATAAATTTATCTTTTTATAAATAAGCTAGTAAAAATAGACACAAACACTTAAATCAATAAAATAATAAACTAAAGAAGATGGGATATGTGACCCACGCCTTCATCAATACAGATTCTGATTCACCTGTTAAATGATCTAAATTATTAAACACAAATTCTTTAAACTTGCTAAATTGTCAAAAATGAAAGTTATAAATAGTAATAAGTTCTCATTAGTAATAAACTTATCATAATTCTTATCTTCAAAATTGTATTTTCAACTTTATACCGACCGCAAACATATATAAGGGAGGTATTGTGATCACACTGATTTTGACATTTCGAGATTTCGATGGATCTCCACGAATTGAGGTCCCTACATAACGTTTTGACTATTTTTAGCATGATGTCTGTCTGTCTGTCTGTCGGTCTGTGTACACGTGCAGAGCAAATTCGGCTAAAAGGATTTTTATGAAACTGCATATTTAAGCTTTTGACATCAATGGCACAAGTTGATCAACTTTTGGTAAAAATCGGGTAACTAGAAATGAGAGTTTATTCTTGTCGGTTTTAAGATTTTTGCAAATATTTCACATCAGGGAAATATTTTGAAAAAAATTATTTAACAAAAGTTGCTATAAAAGCAAGAACAAACAACTTTTATTTGAAACAATTTTTGATAAAGCAGCATAAATTCAAAATAGCAGATAAAGTGAAAATAGTTTGTATCTCGAAAAGTTCGTATATTGAGCGATTTCTAAGTCGCGGTACAAATCACTCGATATACAAACTTTTCGAGGTACAAACTATTTTAATATCCTATTTTGACCTCTAGATACGAACCGTGACCTTTTTCTTTTCAAATGAATTAAAGCCTGTTTACAGTATACTTTTTTAAACTTTTTTCCTAGAACTAAAAACAGGCTACTAACATGCTACTACTACAGGCAACAAGTCGAAAACTCCTGATCCACAAAACCAGACACAAGAAAATTGTCATTTTTTTCCAATTAAATGGAAGAAGATTTTCATACTAATCATGTAAAACAGAAAATTTTATAAATAAAAATTAATATGTAATGGTATACAAAATGCATATTTATAGTGAAAAATTGTATTACCAAACCACTGTATTAGGAAAATTACTTAGCCATAACTAGTATTCGGTTAAAATGTTAAAATATTTAAATTGCAACCATCTAAATCAAAAGAATATATTTGAAATAAGATTGCGAGCACCTAAACTCCCCTCTTCGGTACGCCAATGCATATTCTAAAAACAGGCGCACTTTGGCGGGTTTGTCCCGGGCGCCAAAAGAGCTAGCGCCGGATCTGGTTGGTTGTGAAACAGAAATTGATCCAACGATCAAAATCGAATAGATCGGATTCTGAGGAACCAAAAAATGTGCCACACACCGATGCGAAAAGGTGCAGAGCTTACAAAACTGACGTTGCAAAGCCAAAAATGGAACGCAGTACAGTAAAGCAGAAGAACCACGCGGACGTATTCATGTAAAAATTGTATCCCCGGACACAATCTATCCCGATTTTAACATGTGAAAAAATCGTGTTAAAATAAATAAAAACTAAAAAACCACTGTTAGATCCTTAGTCTACGCCTATTTTTAAAAAATATTTTTCCAAAAACTAATATGATCAAAATTTCCTGTTGAACTCTTTTGGTTCCTATCAATGTACATTGTTGAGACTTTTTTAGATTTTTAAACCATTCCCTCTGGAAAACAGAATGTAGGCTAAAAGTTTTTTTTTTGAAAAATAACGTGTTTATATTTTTCAAAAATAATATTTTGCTTGTTGATCTACCACTGAAGAGGTTTGATAATCTAAAAAAAATAAATAAATAAATAAAAAAATAAAATAAAAAATATTTAAAAAAGGATTGGCTGTGGAAAAATAAAATAATGTGTACTGCACAGTTTGCAGTTTTTTAACTGTCAGCACTGTTGTTGTCATAAGTTTCTATTGAAAATTCAATTAAGCTACAATTATAATGGTTTTTACAACAGAACACAAAACAATTTGATTGAATCATATTGTCACATAGGTAATCCTAGGTCAGGATTACGACATCTAGACATTGTGACGGTCAGCTGTCTGATTAAAAACTAATCGTCAGCGTCTGACGTATGTGACCTGATTAAGAAATTGCAGATCATCACAATTTCATAATGAGGAAATATTTGTCATGACAAATGAATATTGGAACTGGGTTAACTTTCGGTACTTAATAGATGGATGTCGAGAATATTGAGGTAGTAGAACATAGCCAACTCTACTGCACGTATTAGTCCCGAAGGTGACGACCACGACACCGACGCCGGAACCTAGTATCGAGAGTGACGCCAAAGCAAGTAGTGACCATGTGAGTGGGAGAAGACTTCTCCAGGCTCCTCGACTCCCGGATGGGTAGCCCCCGCCTCGGAGATAGGTCCAAGCCGATCCTGGCCAACACGGGGTGGACCGAAGACTTCCCCAACTCCATGGACCAATTCCAACATTATTTTGTAATTGTTATATAATTATTTAATAAATTTGTTATGTTGAAACCAGGAGTTGTGTCTGAATCAAACCACCCACGTGACAAGTGGTGGAAGCGCCGTGTTGCTTGGACCTCGAGGAGCCAGGATAAGTCATGGAGGCGTCGCGTCGTCGTCTACCAGGAACCAAGACTAGCATAAGGAATTAGGATAAGGAAGATATGGCGATCCAGCATGTCCGCAGCGAGAAGAACTACGAGTCGTTCAGAACATCACGCATTCACGCTACTCAAGAACAAGTAACGGCCATCCAAAATGAATGTGGCCGTGTAGGACATTTTGGAAGTCATGTCCTATCATAAGACGCTGGCCGCTCAAATAACGGACATGCTAGAGGTCAGGCGTCTCCGTATGGTCCGGGAAACGGAAGACAGCGGCGGTAGACGAGAGCCCTGCCGTCGTGAACATACTGGACAAGGAGCTTTGCACAACACAGTACTCGGTGCTGACGGTAGACGGACAACTAGAACAAAAAGTGGTAATTTTTGTCGTAGATACTGGAGCGACTGACAATGTACTAGAGAGAAGATTTGTCAAGGGACCGCTCAGTAAGGCACGGACAGAGGCCCTTAAAGCAGCAGGAGGACATCTCATACCAGTATTAGGAAAAAAATGGGTGAGAATAACATTTAATAATAACATAAATTATAATGTAGAATTTCTAGTCGTCCAGAAACTCCCAGTACCAGTACTATTGGGCACAAAATTTTTAATAGAAAATCAGGCAGTCATAAACTTTGAGGATGAAGTAATTAGTTTAAAAAATAACGAGAGAGAGCAGATAATTCCATTCCGGAATAAGAAAATCAAAATTACGAAAGAACGTAAAAGCCACGGATCCACGTGGGAAGAACTGCCAAATACTGAATCTTGTACTTCCGACGCAGGTACAAAGTTCAAAATAAAATGTACGGAAAATATAACGGTAGAGCCCAATGGAGAGCGAGTTTGTCCTGTAAAGATTCCAACAGAATTTAAAAAAAAAACTAGAAATTGTGGACCATACGGAGGGATCATGTGTATTTAAAATTAGAAATATTAGAAGACAGGCAGTGAAGATTTTCAAAGGCACAACCTTGGGATACATCATGCAGGGTAAAATTATCTTTTTATTAGATTGCATTGAAAATTTTGAGAATTTTAAGCCCGACATAAATCCAGATTTATCCAAAGAACAAAAAGAAAACTTGTACCAGCTATTGCAAAAATATCAAGATATTTTAATGCATTTAATTCTAAACAGATTGGTCTTACAAACATAACTGAGCATGTTATAGATACGAAAAGTGCAGAACCAGTACACCAACGTCCATACCGGGTATCTCATAGGGAGACCTGTGAAAATTGTTACAGATCATCATGCTCTATGCTAGCTACGTTCTGTAAAGGATCCTACATGACGTCTAGCACGCTGGAGCTGAAAATTACAAGATTTTACATACAGCATAGTACACAAGAGTGGAGCCATCCACACGGATGCGGATTGTCTGTTAAGATATCTATGTCGAGAGGCAACGCAATCTGATGAAGATAATACTACTTCTGTACCCACGTTCCTGCTAAAACCTGCCGATATTGCAAAACTACAGGAAGAAGATGAATCATTATCAGAACTAAAAAATGCAATCAACGATCCGAATTTTGGAAACATCGGACTCAGGAAGAAAACAAAAAATTTTTTGTTTCATCAACCAAGATATACTATACAAGATTCACACCAGAATAGTAAGGAAACAATGATGTAAACTACAAAATATGCCTAAATGAAAAAACTGCTAAATACGACACTGTCCATGTCAACAGACTAAACTATTTACAGAACCATGGAAATGCTGAGGACAGCAAATGATAAAAAATGCACATGATACGCCCTGACGTCATGTAAATACCATAAGGAAATACTACTAAGAAACTTTATATATATTTTTTTAAATTTTATTTTAGGATATGAATGATAACGATGATAGCCAAAATCAATGCCGAGGTACCGGTAAGAGTAGTTCCAGGGGATTATTGGAAAACACTACCTGACACTCGAAAAATTGAGTGTCACCCAATCAACGGGTCTCCTAGCGGCCGAGATTGAAGAAATGATTCAAAAAGTATCAATCTATTATGGACCCAGTGGCGCAGAAGACCTTTATACTTCATAGACAGTTACATCGTACATCGTTATTAATGTATTTAATTTTAATTATAGGAATTGGCTGCGGGAGTTGCTTGCTCTACCATCTTTATAGCCACATTTGAAGCGTCGAAAAACAAATGTGGTGAGAAAGGATGGAGACCTGGGTCAGGTGTATATGAAAATCATTGAAGAAAATGATAACGAGTCCGCGTTACTGCTCAAGCCAAATGGGGCGCAGAGAGCAGTACGCCTGACTAAGGCGGCCCGGAGCGGAATGATAGCGCTGTCAGGTCCGTTGGAGCAATCCCAGACGTCAGCCCTATAGGATAAACCCCGTAAGTTTACTGTGCCCTATAGGTGGAGACCGTCCTGACGTCTGCCGTGGAAAAAGCTGCTGCAAAATTATAAGTCGCGCAATATTGGGCCTCAGCGGGATGCTGTAGAGCCAGTGAAGGGGCCAGCGGGATGCTGAAGACCCCTTGGAGGGATGCCGTGCAGCAGTGATTCCTCCCAAGGATGAAGAAGGACCCACTAAACACTGACGCGCAGTGAAGTGTTCGCGAGGGCAAGCAACTACCCAAGGCAACTGCATGCTTGGTGAACAGATAACCAACGTAACGGGTATCAAAATTTTAATCTATTATTATTTATTAACCCAGTAAGAATACAAGTCATCTGGAAATTAATCAATTGTATGTAAATAGTTATGTAAAAACCAGATGTACTGTATTTTTACAGGTTTCGAGTATGATATATTTTGAGTTTTAGAACACGTAAAATACAACACTACACGTTTTTCGTTATGTTTATTTTTTTTAATACGTTGGGTATTAGTTTCAGAAGTTCCATTTTTAAACAGATGGCTGAATCACAAATGTCGATCAAAATTCAAATTTTCCAAATTTCCTAAGGTTCATGAGCCATGTACCAAGGAGCCCTTAGCCGCCAGTCAGGTATTGGGGAGCTGTGTCTACGCACTTTGGTGGCCATCTGGAGACGTCACATGAGCCAACAGCGTAGAAATACCTGACAAGTTTCTAAGTCTTTATTAACTTCAAAACTTTTTTATTTTCTGCCATTGATTTTATTATTTTGATTTTTTTTTAATTTTTGTTTATTTTGTTGCCTGTCGGGGCGCCATGCTGATGGGGAAGGGGGTAATGTCACATAGGTAATCCTAGGTCAGGATTACGACATCTAGACATTGTGACGGTCAGCTGTCTGATTAAAAACTAATCGTCAGCGTCTGACGTATGTGACCTGATTAAGAAATTGCAGATCATCACAATTTCATAATGAGGAAATATTTGTCATGACAAATGAATATTGGAACTGGGTTAACTTTCGGTACTTAATAGATGGATGTCGAGAATATTGAGGTAGTAGAACATAGCCAACTCTACTGCACGTATTAGTCCCGAAGGTGACGACCACGACACCGACGCCGGAACCTAGTATCGAGAGTGACGCCAAAGCAAGTAGTGACCATGTGAGTGGGAGAAGACTTCTCCAGGCTCCTCGACTCCCGGATGGGTAGCCCCCGCCTCGGAGATAGGTCCAAGCCGATCCTGGCCAACACGGGGTGGACCGAAGACTTCCCCAACTCCATGGACCAATTCCAACATTATTTTGTAATTGTTATATAATTATTTAATAAATTTGTTATGTTGAAACCAGGAGTTGTGTCTGAATCAAACCACCCACGTGACAATATTTTCGAAATGGTGTTCGAGTGAACGGCGAATGGATTTACAGTGCGGTGTCATGTTTAGAGGAATTTCGGCTACAATTTCCAGATATTGCTTTCCTTGAAAGAGATTTTTACAGAGCACTTAGAAGATGTGTTTATTTATTTCAAGATACAGGGTGCATTACTCATAGAGATAGAACTGGAAGACCAAAAGTTCGTACTCAAAATACAGTTGATGATGTTCGTCAAAGTATGAACGAGCAACCCACTACATCACTACGTACACTGTCGCAAGAGACTGGTTTATTATTAGGAACTTGCCATACTATTGTCAAAAAAGATTTAAAGCTATTCCCATACAAAATTCTTGCTTTACATGTATTGCTGCCAGCAGATCACAATAGACGAATTGTGTATGGCCAGTGGTTTCAACAAAATTTAATCAATAATGATGATTTGTTAAATTTAAGGTTTTTTTCTGACGAGACCTGGTTCACCCTTTCGGGGTATATTAATTCACAAAATATGAGGTTATGGAGTGCTCAAAATCGTCATACTTTTCGTGAAAATCCCCTTCACCCGTTAAAAATTGGTGTTTGGATTGCTGTGTCACGAAGATGTATTATCGGATGGACCCATATTTTTCCACGAAACTGTTACTGCTCAGAGACACCGAAATATTGTACGTGAATTTATTAATCAGCTTCATGAGGATGAGTTCCAGCAAGGCTACTTCCAACAGGATGGCGCGACTACCCACACCGCTCAAGAGACCATCAATTACCTTCGTGAATTTTTTGACGATCGAATAATTAGTTTACGTTCAAATTCAGAATTTCCACCTAGATCACCAGACTTGACTATTTTAGATTACTTTATATTCCCTTATCTGAAAAATAATGTATACAAGACTCCTATTCACAATATCGAGGAACTGTAAAACAGAATTACCGAACAGTGTGCCAATATAACTCCTCAAATTCTTATAAATGCTTTTAATAGTATGAAAAGACGAGTAAATTTGCGTCTGCAGGAACACGGTGGTCATTTTGAACAGCTTTAGTTTTTTATGTTTATTTTTCTGTACCTGTGAAATCAAAAAATATATGGTATATAATGTATAAATTTGTATTTAGCTGGCTAATATGGTTGTATTGTACTAATGGCCAATAAAACAATATAATTTAAAAAAATAAAAAATAATTTTCAATTTTAATGATTACAAATGCTGTTCCTAAACGTTATTAAATTGTTATATAAAGCTTACAATAGACATTATTTTATTTTTCCACAGCCAACCTTTATGTAATTTCTTTTTGAACTCATGGTACTTCCGGGTGAGGTTTTTCTGAAGTCTCATTATTTTTGCTATTTGCCGATTAAAGAACTATATTTCAGACTCTAATGGTAAAGTCATTGCTTTCAATTTTTAAAATAAAAAAGTATCTTTTCAATTTCTACAGTCTAGACTTTACAATTTTCCGATTGCTGTAACTAAAAAATGTAAAATAGAACTAAAAACGTATAATATCACGGTTCGTGAATTTCCATCTTTTATGTTTTGGCAAAGAATTATATTGTTCCTTAAATGATGTATTGATTGTTATGTTCTGCTTGCTACGTATTTTTTGTAACTATTTTATATGTTGGCGTTGTAACAACAGATGCGGTTTTAAAACTTTTCTATTTTATAAAAAGTTATGTGTCGTTAAGCTTACATAATTACTTGGCTTAATATGGTTTGAAGTATTACAGTTTTAAGTTTAGAAAAAGTTTAAATCATTTTAAGACATCAATCTTATAAATGTTACATGTTATTTCTTAAATTTTTGAGGAAAATTAGGGGGGGGGGCAGGATATATTTGAAATTATTTTTTTATCGCTTACCCATGAAAATACAAGTGATGAACTAAAAAAAAAGGTCATCACTTCTAAAATACATTTTTCTCCAAAAAATTCTGGGGGCCAGAGCAATTTTTGAAAGGGAGCGCCCCCCCACCGGACCCCTCGCTAGCACCGCCACTGCATTTCAGGGTTTTGTAGGTATTTAATAAATGTAAGGAGCAAATATAATACTGGTTGACTAGAAATATTTGTTTTGTCACATTAAAATCAACAGTTTTTGGAAAATGACTTTTATTCGTTATTTGAGTATAGAGCTTCCATTTAATTTTTTTTAAACAAAATTTATATAACTTGCCAAAAATCCCAGGATTTTTTTCTGTATTGCTTTGTATTCAAGTCTTCATTAGATTAATAAGAAATATATTGATAAATGGCTTAATTTTTTTCAATTTCAGAAACATATTTCTCACTATTAACAATTAGTTATTTGATTTATTTAGTATATTGATTTTAAGTATTTCATAATTATAAATGATTTAATTTTCTTTGATACCTTAAAAACAAAAATCTAAAGTAATTGAAACAATAGGTTGAATCACAACGTATAATAGTACAATAAAATAACTGAACACTACACACTACACTCTACAGTGTGGAGTGTAGTGTGGTGTTTAATGCGTAGAGTAACACATAGAACTTGGTTATCAGCTGTTACGAATTTTTATTGTATTTTTAATTTCAAAAAAAGACACACTATCTTAACCATAAATACAAATTTTCCATGACATTAAAAACGCAATCTGATCAAAAATTCTCTCGTAAATTTCCGACTCAGATCACAGTACATTACCTATAATTTTTTCGGATTTTTATTTTAACCCCATTGGGTAAAAGCGGGCCGGACCAGAACTTTTTAAGCACATTTTGGGCTAAAACCGCGTTAAAAAAAACGAATTTTAAAAAACTACCTTTTGTTATTTAATCTACGTCTTAAGACTTTTATTTTGATACCACGTAATAAATTTTAAGAAATATTTTTTTTTTATCAAATACTCAATAAATCGACATATTTCGAAAAACTAATCTGATCAAAAATTTCTCTTGAAATATTCCGGTTCTCATGAATGTTCATTATGGAGATATTTTGTCAAAGAGTTGTATAAGCATGCCAAATTTCAACTTTCTATGTTAAGCCGTTTCGCTACAACAAACCGTACAGATAGACAGACACGTGAGTGACGTTATAAGGGTTTTTTGGTAGTCACACCTACAAACCCCAAAACCCAGCCAAGTAACTTACCTATAGTAGATAACCTTTGATATAGCTTTTAATTTATTTAACAATCTGAATTTTTGTTATACAAACTGAAATAATTTGTGTTGTAAGAATATATTTATGCGACCCTACTATACTTTGGGTTGAATTAATTGGTCCCGTGGCATAAAGCGCGCGTAGGTTGAAGATATATGTATCCTACTCTCACTATTCCTCCAGTGGCGAATAACTTTGCATTATCTCTAACTTAAAAGAGCATGTCCCGAGAAAACTACTCCGAACGAAGTTGTTATTTATTCCTCACCATATATGTGGTCGCCCACGCTACAAATTTTGCGATTTAATTACCAGTTATAATCAAAAATCCCGACCGTACCAATTCGATCTATTACGAATTTTATACCAATTCCTCGACATCAGTGCTGGCGCTAGTGGAGGGTCCGGGGGGCCTGGGCCTGCTCAAAAATTGCTCTGGCCACCAGTTGCCGCTAGAAATGCTTGTAGAAAAATATATCCGCAATAAGAATCTGTTTTTTAAGGAGGTCATCACTTATAATTTAGTTTATGATCAAATACCCTTATGTAATTCATGTGTCCGCTAGGCCTAGAGAATTAAAATTTTACATCAGTTTTTTAATCTGCACATAGAAAAAATACTGAAAATTCAAGAAAAAATTACATCGTGGTAAAAATATAAACAAATATTATGAAATTTAATAAAAAAATAAATAATTTTTAAAAATTTTGTCTGGGATATCAAAGGAAATGTCTTGCTGCATATATAAACGAGCAAAATTTTATTTCTGAAAAAACAAATATTTTTAGACGATTTTCGCCAAAAATGTGTCAAACACTTCTATCCCATGTCCTATTTCTCAGAGGGGTCGATCTAAAAATTTGAAATAATCAAAATTATATAATGTGAACCGAAATAGTGCCACAGGAATTTAATTTTACTGTTTTTAACAGATAAGTTTTTTGGAAGATATTGAATTTTTTGTCATTGAAAAAAATAATTATTTTTTTAAAATTATTGTGTTATAACAGAAGAAAACTCTTAAAGACGTTGATCAAGGAATGAAAAGTTGTAGAAGTTCTTTATTCTAACATGATATTGCACAAAAATGTGCTTAAATAGTATATTGTGCAACTAGCGCGGAATGCAAAATATTTCGCACGAAATGTTTGCAAACGAGCCGCAGGCGAGTGAAGTAAATCATTCGAGTGCGGAATATGTACTCTACGCGTGTTGCTCACTATGCTTTTTCTCCGATTACCAATTTTCAATAAATAAATAATCAAGAAAATACAAAATAAATATGGTTAACAGCCATTAATGCGCGCACAGCCAGTACGGGAATGAAAATTCTCGGAAACTGCACATGCGCATTGCTGCCAATTTATTCTTTCCCGCACAACGCACTACCTCCCGCATTACCGCATTACCTGCCCGCGCATGAGTGTAACATGCGAAATTATGCTAATTTTCTGTCAACTAACAGTATCGAAATGGGACAGTTCCATAGTAGTCGTAGGAAAACAAAATTCCAACACCGTGTAACCCACCCTGGTTAATCTAGAATTTAAAAAAAAAAAAAAAAACGGTTACACTGCACATTGATGTGATCTGAAATAGTGCAACTTGATTTTTTGATCATATTAATTTTTCGAAAGTAATCGTTTTTTATTTTTGATAAAATATTTTTAAATTTATGTAAAATATTTCATAAAAGTTCGTAGTACAAATATTAACAGACGATAAATGATTGTCAAAATATCGTTAATTTATACGTGATTACTATAAATAAATTGTCCGATACATTTAACATGTGGGTATTGGTCGCTTTTACTTACTAGATATCTGCGAAATCCTGAACTGTGTGAAAATTAGCACCAATTTAATTCTTTTTTTTATAAAATAATAAAGAATATTGCAAAAGTAATACAAAGTGACATAGCTAGATGTGCTGGCAAAAGGATATTTCTCGAAAATAAATGGAAGAATAACTTGTTTTAAATAATCAATAAAAACAATAATTGTCTTGGGTGTCAGTTTTTTTGTTTTTATAGAAAATTCAAAACAATTTCCCTCTTCAAAAATTTAATATTTTGCACATAGGTCAAACATCTTAAACTACGCCACTGATTTCACTGCAAACATAACTTGATAACTAAAACAGTGTTTCTCAAACTTTGGTGATTTCTAATTTACTATCCGATGTTGATCTGTTTTCAGTTCCTAACTAAATTGTTATTTTGGATATATATCTCATTGACAGGAAGTGCACAATCCTCTGCATTTCTAGTAACCAAGTTTAAGAAACGGTATCTTAGAATATAAACTACAATTTTTTTCACTCACCAATTGTAGTAACTATGGTCAAAGCATAGACTATCCCATTCAAAAAGCTCCATGATCTTTGTCCACTGTAAGAATGCACCCCTGCTTCATGAGCCGTATGTAACTGCTCTTCAAAATCCCTCAACTTTGTCCTGGCTAAGGTCTTCCAATCCTCTTCCCGTAAATTATGACTCCCTCTCCATAATATATCAATAAAATCCCTCTTCACTCTCTTCACTCCACATTTATAAAAATCCTCAAAAGCTCCTTCAGTGAATTTAAAAACTAGTCCACCTAATCCACAAAATATTAATAGTAATCCAATGTCATTTAAACATCTATTTCTCATGGATTTCATTTTGAAACATTCTTCAGGATGATCTATCTGGAATTTGCTCCAATGTTGTCTTAATTCTTTGAATGTCATTCTTGGTTTTTTTGGTTTTCCTGGTGGTTTTTGTTCTTGAGACAAAGCCTTTTCAAGTCTTCTTTGTTCAAGATATTTTTGAGCTGCTGGTGCATATTGAGTTCTTCTTCTTATCTTTCCTTCAGAACCTGAAGATTCAACACTAGATTCACTGGAAGACGCGAAATCAGGACTGGTTTCTACAGGTAGACATAGTTTTTGTGCTTTGTTGAAATCTTCAATCAGTTCTTTACTTTTACTTTCTACCTTAGGTTCTTCTAATATTTCTTTTACAGGAACATGTTCAGTCTTCTCACTTTCTTGCAATTCTTTCTCTTTTTGTTTCTCGTTTTCTTTCTCTTTTTCTTTCTCTTTTTCTTTCTCTTTATCTTTCTTTAATCTTGTTTTTTTTGCTTCTAAATCTGCTTTAGTTCCGGATTCTTCCACAGCAGGTCGGGGGGTGGATTGACTTCTTTTCTTGGCAAGAAGTTTGCTGTCTCTTTTCATTCTTGCTGGTTTTTCTCTACCTTGGTTTGATGCACTTCTTTTGGCCTTATTCATTAAGGACTGAAGTTCAGTGTTGATTTCTTCTTTATCGGCAGGTTTTGTTTCTTCTTTTTCTTTCTCTGCGGTTTCAGTTTTTGGTTTATCAGTCTTTTCTTTGACCTCTCCATTTTGTTTAGGTGTTTTTTCTGTTTCATTTTTAGTTTTGGTTGTGCCATTTTCTTTGTTACTGTTGTCGCTATTTGTTTTTCTTAATTTTCGTTCGGGTGTTTTCGGTTGTTCAATTCGTTCATCATCGTCTGGTTTGTCAGATAATAAATCCCGCGCCGGTGTAACGTCACGTGGTCTGTGAGCGCTTTCAGATCTTTTTCTTGATATATTTCTCCGTTTTCTGGCTACGGACGCACTTAATTCTTGTTCTGGTGTAACTTTACCTTCGAAACGTTGCACTTCATGCACTTCTGATTTTTCTTCAACTTTTTCTTCTTTATCTGGTGTTTTATTTTCTGTTTCGGGCGTTAGTTCGTCCGTGGGTGCTTGAAGCGTCCCCATGGTTCGCGAGAACTGCGCTAAATTTATCCTGTGACAGGAACGCCGCGGCGGCGGGTATATTTAACGAGTACGCATGCCTTTAGCCGCACTATGCCAGCGGTCTTTGAAAATAAATATAGATCTGTCGACGAATAACTATTCTCATTGTTTTCACTACAATACTGAATTTAGGAAATTTTTGCGTTATGTCAGACCTCTGCAGTGACATTTTAAATATAATTAAAACATTATTTATGCGTGACAGCGCGCGGCTTAGGAGATATTAAAGTTTCTTGATTCTTTTGGAGAATGGTAATTATCAAGGGAATTTGTTTGAGTAATATATTGTTAGATCTTTTTATGGAAAATTAAAATAAGTAATTATTATTTAAGATGAAATTAAACAAAATGTAAATATTTTTAAATTAAAAACAAACATATTTTGGGAAGTTAAATAATGAAAAATTTACGTTAAGTGTGAATTTTCACACATTTTAGAGTTTTGTAGGTATTTAGTCAGTGAATGATGATTATTATAAAGCCAAACGATGAATGCCTGTCACTACATAACACAATTACAGTGTTGGTTTTAAATCCTTTAAATCAATAGACACGACAAGAAGGTTGCAGTTAGATTTTTTCTACCATGTATCATAGCTCTATATTAATACCATAATATATATTTTAACGCATTTTTTTTTTTTTTTTTTTTGTATAGTTGCAAAAATATCATTCAAATCCAGATCTGGCAACACTGCGGGCGATCTTTTGTCACATAAGAGCATAACACCTACAGTGACATTGTGTATATTGCGACTATATGAAAAACTAACCGATTCTCTACTAGAAATGGAATCCCAGAAACCGGCCAGTTATTTATTTATTTTACTAGTCGAAGTTTGCAAAATAAATTTACATACCTCTTTTCTACCCATAACAAAATGTATCCATGTATATACAAATATATTTTTTATTATAGCTAAGATAATAAAATTTAGTTAAAAAGAAATGTAACAAATACGTATTTTTTTTTTTTTCAATAACACAAAAACTGTAATATTTTTCATAAACGAAATCGGATAAAAAATTTCTCTCGTACGTTTCCGGTTCATAGCAATATACATTCCTTACAATTTCTCAGATATTTAATTTAACCCCTTAGGGTTAAAAGGTACGGGACAGGTGATTTTTCAGTACTTTTTTGGAAAAAATCGTATTAAAATAAAAAAAATAAATAAAAATAAAAAATTACTTCCCGTTCCTTTATCTACGTCTTAAGAGCTTTCTTTTGATACCACACAATAAATTTTAAAAAAATATATTTTTTTCGACGACACAAAAAAATCAATATTTTGTGAAAAACCAATTTGATCAAAATTTCCTGTTGAGCTATTCCGGTTCCCATCAATGTACATTATTTAGATTTTTTTCAGATTTTTAGTTCAACCCCTCTGGGAGATAGGGTGGGGGACAAAAGTTTCTTGCCATTATGTTGATAAAAACCCCATAAAAAAAAAGATTTTTCAAAAATAAAAATTTGTTTGTGTATCCACGCATTAAGAGGTTTCAATTGATACCCCACTTAAAATTAAAAAATATATTTATTTTTCCATTAAATACATATTTGTTTAAATTTATCCCGCGTTGTATTTTTTGAACTCTCTATAGTTTTCCTATATGTGGGTCAAAAATCTGTAGAAGTATACCAAATTTCAACTTTCTATGTTCAACCGTTTGACTACAATTTCTACCGTACATACATATATACAGACAGACACATGAGTGACGTTATAATAGTTTTTTGGTGGTCATACCTACAAAACCCTAAAAATTGAGGTGAATTATAAATTTATTCACATTTCAGACTTTCGTAGGGATCTAGTAAGTGAAGAAGGCTCGACAGAAAAGAAATGGTCATGAAAAGACGATTCACTTATGGCTGTTTTTTTGGTTTAAGCGGAACTAGATTTTGAATTCTAGTAACTTTTACCGTTTAAGTAAGGCTTTTGATAATTTTGTTTAGTATACGCCCTATTCAAACCTTAAAAAGAGAGCTAATGACAACTTACAAAAATGAAAATTCCTTTTAGTTTTGCTTAAACGTTTCGAACACCCTATACTTATTAATGGTTACACCTTCGAGAGAGTTTATATTTTCAAATACCATTTAATAATTTTTTAAATAAATTTAATTGTTTATCATGATACGTATATCATGATAAATCAATTAAATCTGATTAAATGAGAAATAAGAAAAATAATTCATGCTGCTAATGGGTCTTACTTTGTGCTAGGCCCTCTACCAAACTACAGTACGCCTATACTTATGTATGGCTGCGAAATATGGACAAAACGAAAATGACAACAACTCATATCTACTTTCTTAAAACAAAGTATTACACCGCATATTTACAATTCAAATGAATGATGTACGGAGAAGCTGCAAGAATGAAGATATCCAAGACCTGTACTCAAAGCCAAGTGTCACATAAAAAATGCAAGGTAAACGATTACAGTGGAGAGGACACTTGATGAAAATGATAGAGGATAGATCTGCAAAGGGAAACTAATCGGTTAGTGGGAAGATGTAAAATATGGAGGGAAATCATTGTATAAGTATTGATGTATTAGATACATAGAAAGACCTGACCTGATTATGATTCGTATTAAAGAGAAGAGTGATTTTTGCAGATCTTTAAACTTACTGTTCTAGGTTATAAGTATATGAACAAAATTAATACCACATTTTAGGTAAAATAATGATTTTTTTAAATTTCGTTCCATTTCTTAATTTATGAGAGCTAACATGATTAAGTTTCTTGATTATACCAACGCAATTCTTATTGTGATATCTCGAAAAAATATGTCGAATAATATGGAAAATATAAAATATGTTGAAAATAATATCATATATTTTGCTTTACTTTTTATTGGTTGACTCCCAAAATCAATAAGGGTTCAAATGCGGCGTAAATAGACCATACGTTTTTTGCTCTAATTTAAAAGTATATTAAACCAGTGGCGTGCTAATTTTTTTACTACAGAGTGCAACACCATATATCTGTATATAAATGTGAAAGTCTGTCTGTTTATCTGTTTGTGTGTCTGTACGGGCATCACACCAAAATACTGGACCGATTTTCATGAGATTTTCAACTGCCCTTAAGATGAATCGGGGGTATATATATAAATCTGTATAAATGTGTGTTATAACAAGTTATATTTTTGATGCGATGCTGATATTCTTAAGGTATTGGATGACTCTGGTTTCTATTTCGATGTTGTTGGCTACAGTGTTGTAATAGATACATTTAAAAAAATTTCTAGATACACATACAGATACCTAAGAAAAATTGTATCTAAATGCAGATACAGATACAGAGTTATAAAAATATCTAGATACAGATACATGTCAAAAATATTTGTATCTAGATACAGCTAGATACTTTTGAAAAAAACACAAAAATTACTCTGAAAAATTAAATTACCATATTTTTTACCAAACAAACAGTGCATGTTAATCAGTAATATACAGGTTGTTCAAAAATGATCGTGACGTCGCAAAAAGCCCACTAAATTCAAGGTAAAACACTATTCCACGGAATAAATTTGTACTAAATAACGTAGGTATTATGTTAGCCATATGTGCTAACGTATGAGCTGCGTATCTATAAGACTAATGTTGGTCTTATAGATACGCAGCTATGTTCTTGTTAAGAGAATGTTCCTTTCAATAAAATTTTAGCCCTAGTTGAAGTGGAATTCGTGAATGTCACGATCATTTTTGACCGCTAATAAAAAATTACTGATAAGAAATATGTGATTTTTTTTCCTCATTCCATATAAATTTAATTTATAAACAAAATTTCAGTTGACATTCTCACGCTTACAAATTAAATTTATATGAACGTTTAATAATTTATTCAATTTTATGTTCTTTAAGAAACACACCTCCTTATCTTAATGATTTCAATTAGGAAATGACTTTAAGAGCCACACTAGCATTTACTTTGGGCGAGACAGACTAGAGCCAGGCCTCAAGTAAAGAAATGCCTCAAAAAATTATCAAAGTGTATTTTCAATCACTGCATACTTTTGAAGGGCTTTAATTTGTCTTGCCCAAGGCTTCACAAAACCACAGTCCACCACCAAACCACTTGTAGGGATATAATTTTTCATATGTTTTTAGTAAATTGCTCATCAAAATAGCAACAATAGTTATTCAAAAACTCAGTTTTCATTAATAATGACCCATTTTCCTTAAGTGTTGTACCTACTATTGTGGTACCTAAATACCTACTATTTTTATGGCCATTCAAAAGCTACGAAGAACGAGTGATATTTTTTTTTTTGACATTCCATATAAATTTAATTTGTAAACGTCAGAATTTCTATTGTTTTCCGAATTTTGTTTATAGTAAAAATAAAATATTTAAAATGATAATTTATAATTAAACTATTATATCAGCTCGTATTATAAAAATAAAGTAACGATCAAAGTATCTGAAATACAGATACAAGATACTTAAATTTAAATATCTATATACAGATACAGGTACATATTTCAAAAAGTATCTAATTTTTATCTAGATACTTTAAAAAGTATCTAGTTACTGTATCTAGATACTTGTAACTAGGGATGGGAAAAAAACATCGATGTATCGATAACATCGATGTCTCTCCTGAAAACATCGATGTTTTTACCATCGATGTTCAGGTGGCGATAGTATCGATAAAACATCGATGTCTGCTACCGATGTCGATGTTTTGAACTTTGAAATTCAGAAACTACCGCTAGAGGCGCTGGAATCTTAAAATTTTTATTTTTATTAAAATTAGTGCACAAAATATAAGCGCTATCTATTGTAATATAACAATACTAATAGTATTAGTTCTTATTCTTCTTAGGAGTTTGCAGAATAAGAAAAAAATAAGAAGAATCTCCTAATTTTTGCAAATAATGACAACGACGAACGAAACCAACACTTGTTGCTCTTTGAGTTTTGTTGTCGAGCCATTTTTTGTATAAGTGAACGAGGTATATAAAGTGAAATTTAATAGAAATAATCTTATTACAGAAAAATAATTTGAAAAGTCAGATTATAAATATGTCATTTAAAAAAATATCGTTTGTCATATTTCATTTTGAATAGTGACATCTTAAATATTTTGTATATATAATACTAACCTAAAATAATACAAACTGTAAAGCCCTTTTTACAATATAACCAAGTTTATAAAAGTCAGTAATACACTATAAAAATCACCAAAATAACCAGATTTAGTTTGTCCTTACAAAAGTGAACGGCTTATATAAGCTGTTCCAAACGGTTATAAGCTGCGGCGGGACATTTGAATGTGTCTGTTACACAATCTATTTAAAAATTTAATAAATGCTTTTTGTGTATTATATGTTACTTTTTTCGTATTTTATCTCTATATTATTAAATAAAATCTATATAATATAAAAAAATAGTTTTTTTTTATATTTAATAAAACATCGATGTTTCCGATACATCGATGTTATCCCTTCGATGTTTTTTCAACATCGATGTTTCAGCGCCGATGTTAACATCGATGTTCAACATCGATGTTTTGCCTTCGATTTACAACCCTACTTGTAACTAATACAACACTGGTTGGCTAGCAGGTCCTTTAGGGTCTGGTAGGAACTTGCTTGCTCACATTATTTCGTACTCTTGGCAGCTGGGAAGATGTTTTCCACGGTTAAGGGAGTGTTGCATGTACTCCATTTTGGCGGGTCGGTTCTTTAGAATAGATATATATGTGTGTACATGGTGTGCCCAAGTCTCAGCCTTGTTAGGATCACTTACTCTCTTTTATTTTTAAGTTAATGTCATTTTAATTAAGTTTTGAAACTGAAAGACCACCAAAACGTAAATAAGCGCGTAATAAAATTTCTGCAAATCATTGTTTTGTGTGAATAAATCTCTCCAAAATATACAAAAATGTTAGAAAGGCAATTGGTCATGATTTGTTTCTAGTCCAGTTCGATAGCAAGATGTTTTTGAAATGTCCTGAAACTGTGGAAAATGAACATCTATCTTCATGTTGAATCTTGAGTCACGAGATAGTCAATTAACGTTGAAGGTGAGAATGGTTGAATCCTAAATAATTCACTAATATTGTAAATGATAGTAAGCCATTCAACCTGAACCCTGATGCTGTGCACAAGTTTGTTACAAATAATTTGGATATGTATCTAAAGATTTTGCCGAAAAATAATGCATTCACAGTTCGTAAACTCGAAAGCTGCAGGTTCTTTAATTATTCGATTTGCCACCCTGTGGCAGTGTTCATAGAGTTAAAACTGAAGGACAAATATAATCATTATGCAATTGTTCATAATGTACAAATGACAGCAACCAACTTCCGATCATACTACGAAAGGTGTTACTCGGAAGAGCATTATTGTTTTAGACTATTATTTCTATACAAAATATATTAAACACTTATTAAAATACTTATTATTTTTCTGAAACATTCTAAAACTTTTTGCATCACATTTATGAAAATTAAATGTTTTAAAGTTAATTTCAAAACAAACGATTTTCATAATGTGTTTATACATTTAATTTTACATAAAATTGAGAGAATATCTACATAAAAATTAAAAATTTAAGTCTACGTCTTCTGTTCAACTATTCCCAATATATATATATATATATATATATATATATATATATATATATATATATATATATATATATATATATATATATATATATATATATATATATATAATTTTCATATAAATAGATAATTTTCCTCAGTTTGTTGTGTATTATAGCCAATTTTGTTTATTTTTGCTAAGCATGTTATGTGTTTTAAAATTTATTATTCATAACAAAATCATTTAAAATTAATAAATATAAATTTTCACATATCCTAATAATAAATCTATCAATATTTATCAGGAATGAAATGTGCAAATATCGTATTTATACATTTATATATAAGTAGTCACAGATATTTCTGGTACGGGAACTTGGACAATGTTTTTATAGTTAGAAATAAATAAACATCAGAGTTTATTTCCGAGAATTTTAATGTTTTGAACTGAGACTTGTCTATTCACGACATGTCGAATTTTATTATATATGTAGTAACTAATGATAGAAAAATGACGTTATTTTAAAGCAATTAGTCAGAATTGGGTCAAATATTGATGAATTATTACAAAAAGTAAAATAGCATTTTCGTTCAATTGCCGGCAACATAAAGACGATTTAATTGTTTTAAAATTGATACAGTAGTCATTTCTAAGCGATAATATAATAACATAAATAAGACATAAGAAAAGCTCTAGCTATCAACTTATAAACATCAATTAGCCGCTGTAATCCAATGCTAGGCCTATCTTAACATTTCCTATCTTGTTCGACCTGGCTTTCTTGAATCCAATATGTAATGATTAGTGATGTGCCAGATTACATAAAAGCCTGATGCGCGAATACAGATATGGCTACGGATTATTTGAGTCCTGATCCGTGATATGGATACGGATACGGATCTTGCATTTAAATAGAAAATGAACGACTGTGAAGCAATAATTTGATGTGTCGAGCGATACTTACAAACATAAACATGCCAAGTGTCACACAATTTTTAGTTTTTTCATTGTCTTTGATCAAATTATTTTTACATTTTGGGGGAGTCGGAGTCGGGAGTTGGAAAAAGTTATCGACTTCCGGTTCCTTGATTTAATTTTTATCTTTAAATTTTTTATCTGTTTTAGAACGAAAATGAAAGTAAAAATATTCAATACTGGTTTTATTTGTTACGTTTGTTATTCCCCTGAAAGTTGCTCTGGTCCCCAGTCCTAGAATTGCTTGGAAAAAAATATATTTTAGAAGTGAGGACTTTTTTTTTTGGGTCATTACTTTTATTTTCGTATGTAAACGATAAAAAAATATTTCCTGGCCCCCCCTAATTTTACTCAAAATTTTTTTGGTCCCCCCAGTACCAAAATGTTAAGAACTGGTATAGAATATACCAAGAGGAGACACTTAACAGACAAGATGGAAGACAGTATCCAAGTAGAGTGAGCCACTCATTTACAATTACTGATATATTTTTGGGATCGTTGACTAGTTGAAAGAACCAACCCTAACGGAGACCCATATTTTCAACTGATTGCATTTAATTGTCATTTAATATGTTCAGAAACATCTGTCAGCCCATAGTATTTTTTACTAACAACAAATTGGTCACACCTTCAGATTTACAACCTAAAACGATTCGGTCTGCGACCAAACTTGTTGGAGTAATATTAAATTTTTGTAGTGTATGTGTATATTATTTTATATAACTCTATTTAGATACAAGGCTTATAAAGTGTACTGGCGTAACTAGAAATATCGGGCCCTTCCTCTATCATAGTCGGAGGAGCCCCCTCTTTTGTTGTTGATTGTAATAAAAAAATATATATTTTTGCAAAATACATTTAATAATTGAACAACAGAAAAAAAATATAATACAAAAAAAAAAGAAATTAAAAATATAATAATAAAAGAAGTAAGAGATAATACACATCATAATACGGTAGAATCTCGTTTCGAGTTTCCGATTAAGCAGAAAATCATATATCATATATATAAGAAAAAAGGTAATTTATCTTTTTTATATTTACTTTAAGGTGTTTGTCATGGTAAAAAAATCCACAATAAAATCTTTCCTTTTCCCGACATTTCAGTTTTATCAACCAACAAATCATCTAAAGAGTGGTTTAAAGTTTGTAGTGTGAGTACCAATAAGGTAGTATTACTTATTTTAGTATATTCTTAAAAGCTATACAGGGTGTTTGTTAGAAACGCCGCACCACAAATAACTCCTTTATTTTAAGAGATACAAAAAATTCTTCAAAAAAGAAGTTGAACTGGGTAAAAGGGCCCACTTAAGGCCCTCAAGGTGTGATAAAGAATACTGCATCACTTCCGGTTTCGACGGAAATTGTTCAAACTTTTTATCTAACATAAGGAATCGGTACTTAATTTTTTTTTTCTTGAAAGTACATTAAATTAGCTTTACAAGGATATCAAAATATCATACTTTAATTTTAACCATTTCAAAATGGCGACCATTTATTTACAAAATAATAAATAACATAAATCGTACAAAGTAAACATAGCAAGCCTTAAAAATGATTTTGTTACATAAAAAAACCAAATAAAAATTTTCTTGCCCGTTAGTACGAGTTTGATATTAAAGGTGGTAACATCAAATCGTTTGTAATTATGGCTTACATTCAAATGAAGAAATGACAGATATAGTTCTGACATTCGGGGAATGTCAAATAAATTCTGTTAGGACCCAGCAACTCTACCAAGAAGGGTATCCTGAAGGTAAAGGTTAGAAGACTTAGAACATAGGATAGGAATAGCCATCAGGGATATTCAAGAGTATATCGTTCTAAATGTAATGGAAGAGTTTTTATTACGAATAAGAAAATGTGTGGATAACAACGGTGGTCATTGTAAATTTTCCTTAGTTTATTACTTACTTTAGTGATATTTGGTTTTATTGTTTTTCCTAGTTACATATATGTTATATGTTATGTTATATCTTTTTATTATTTTGTATAAATGGTCTCCATTTTGAAATGGTTAAAATTAAAGTATGATATTTTGATATCCTTGTAAAGCTGATTTAATGTACTTTCAAGAAAAAAAAAAAAACAGCTGTGGCCACCATAGGACCGACCGCCATCACAAAGTACTTGTATAAAATTCGTTCTAGCAGCAGGGTAGAAATAACTTGGCCTAATATTTTTTAACAGAGATATTATTTATCATGACCATGAAAACGTTACATATAAGTATGATAAAATAGATACTCAGAAAAAAATTCGAAAACTTTTTCAAATTTTTTTCGTTTTATCAAAAAATTTCTCAAATAAAAGTTGTTATTTATTGCTTTTATAGTAACTTTTGTAAAATATATTTTTTCTTAATATTTTTCTGATGTTAAATATTCGCAAAAATCTTCAAATCAACACGAATAAACTCCCATTTCTGGTTAACCGATTTTTACTAAAAGTTCAACTCGTGCCAGTGATGTCAAAAGCTTAAATATGCAGTTTCATAAAAATCCTTTTATCCGAATTTGCTCTGCACGTGTACACAGACAGACAGACAGACCGACAGACATCATGCTAAAACTAGTCAAAACGTTATGTAGGGACCTCAATTCGTGGAGATCCATCGAAATCTCGAAATGTTAAAATCGATATGATCACAATACCTCCCTTATATATGTCGGCGTTCGGTAAAAATTAAAGTACCGATTCTCTATGCTGGAAAAAAGTTGAAATAATTTCCGTTAAAACCGGAAGGGATGCAGAATTCTTATTATAGTCGTTAAGTGGGCCCTTTTGTCTAGTTTAACATTTCTTCTGAAGAATTTTTTGTATCTCTTAAAATAAAGGAGTTATTCGAGGTGGGGCGTTGCAAACAAACACCCTGTATAAACAGAGAGAATAAATAGACAGAGATATAAAGTGATCATGGATAGAAACGGTTACCAACAGCATGAAAGAATAATTAAAGGAAATGGACTTTTTAATAAAAGGTCAGAAATACAGACCATATATTTAAGGTATAAAGTAGGTTTTACACGATTCAATTTATTGATCAATTAATTGAAAAAGTTGACATTCAATTAATTGATGTTTGTAAAGTACAAATCTCGTCAATTAATTGATCAATTAATTCACAAAAAAAAAATTATCAATTTATTTTGAAAATAGAACAAGTTCTATTTTTCATCGATTTTTTAAGGAATTCTAGGTATATTTCTATCTGTTAAGATATTGCCAACTGTTTAGTTGTAGCATAACCTCCAAATATATATTTTGTGTTTCGTTGTCAAATGTGACATAACCTCGAACGTTCTAATTTACCATCATCTAGGTTATTTCTTTTGTTTTTGTTCACAGCTCGTAACTTTGTGAAGATTTTTTCAATATTTTCATTCTGATAAATATGTCAGCATGTTTTACAGTTGATAATGTAAAAGTTTTCAAATAAATTGATAAATAAATTGATGTGTGTAAAGTGATGCTTTTGTTTCCAAGGTTACCAATAAATTTTCCAATTAATTGACAAAAAACTTGATCAATTTATTGATCAATTAATTGAATTGTGTAAAACCATTTTAAGCTTATAGGTAGAGCCCAGCGCGGATAAGCTTTTCTGTATCCGCATCCGATCCGCATCCGCACATCTATGATCCGCATCCGATCCGCATCCGCAGCTTTTGCTGTCAGTTTGGAAAGAACTAACATATTTCGCCTGTTTATGTAATCTCTGCTCTAAAACGTTACTGAAAATTTTTGGATTTACCAGCTTATTTATTACTAACCTAACCTAAGGGACCCCAAAAGTTTTAAGGCCTAGATGCGCTAATAACTTATTTAAATCTAGAGAGAGATAACAATTTTGGGGGGTCTAAGCGTTCTTTTTCGTAGACAGTAAGTGACGCGCTGCTTTTTTTAATATTAAATTTAAAAAAAAAAATCAGAAAAGTTACTTGATAGAAGGTGCTTCATATTTTTAGGATCAAGTAATTCTCTTACGCCATTTTGCGCATTAGTTAGGCGTTGCAACTTTTTCAAATAGCAACATGTGTCATTTTTCAAATTTTTGGGATCTGCAAGACTTTTTACTTCGGGTAGTATAAAAAAATTGGCAGGTTACATAATAAAATTTTCGAGAAAAAATTATGTAGGTAAATTTTGGTATTTAAATAAAACTTACTAATCAGTTTTATGTAAAAAAAAAACCTTTATCAGATTTTAAAGCCAGAATTAGAGCAGAGGTAGGAAGAATTACATCGAAAGTGTACCAGAAAACTTTTGTCCAAAATATTATTTTCTATAATATATTCAATAATAAAAAGAAAGTTAAGTTGATTGTCTCAACTCAGTGTTGATCTTGGACAATTGTCTTAATAAAAATAACATAAAGTGAGATTGAATGCTACAAAATATCATGTATATACAGAAAACCGAAAATAACCGAGGACTGCGTAGTCAGAACACAATTGCTTGTTTCTCCGAAAGTAACCGAAGATTTAATGTTCACGCGGATATTGCGGATAAGCGGATATGACATTTAATCCGCATCCGATCCGCATCCGCATGGTTTAAATGATAATTTATCCGCATCCGCAGAAAAGTTGCGGATATCCGCGGATAATCCGCGGATACCCGCGGATTTGCAGGGCTCTACTTATAGGTGAGTTTCCTTGTAAAAATCACCAATGTGTTAAATTTTACGTGTGGCATGGACCGAAAATTTTATTCTTTTTACCCATAATCTGTTATATAGAGGACCATCCATTAATTTCATCCCTCCATGGGAGTAGCAAGTGCGCGCTTATGCTTATTTGGTGAACTTTGTTTTAACGCGGTACAGTGAAAATCGAATACAGACATCCCTCCACCCAGCGACCAGGCAAATAATATGATATTCTCACGAGTTAATTACAAATTTGTTTCTGTAACTATTTTTTATGGAATATTATCTATCTAGACTGTGTTTTTGATATTATGTACTTTTTTTTTCAGTTTACTTGTCCAAAACCACGCTCCCCACACTCGTGGGCCCTTCCACATTGCAGATCCTTGCTATGCAGTTGCTACACCACTGATAAAGTGCTTAATTATAATAAATATATTATCTACGGTAGACTTAAACTTGTAAATTCTTGTAATTTAGTAAAAATAGAGAGATAATTGGAAGGATGTTGACAACAGGCGTACCAAATAGACATTTCACGAAACATTTGAGAGGTAACTACACGTTTCTGTGCCTGCCACTTAATTAAGCGTGCCCTAATTCGACAGTAATAAGAGAATATGCGTTGCGTTATGTCTAACATAGCAGATCCAATTTAATTCTATATTTGGATAAGAACAACGCGTTGAGAACTTTACTAGACTTGAATTTATAGAGCATAATTTAGCAGTATTTGTTATCTACCTACAATACTGTACTAGACAAAGAAAAGCTGTGCATTATGTAATACAAGGGGTGTCTGATGAATCAGTGAATTTGACAAGAGATGGCGCGTGAAATAAAACAAGTATATTTTTAAAGGCGTCCGGAAGCGGATAAGTTTGTGTTTATTAGCTACAATAGACAAATGTGAATTTCGTGTGTTGGTAAAACGCTACATTTTGCGTGGAAAAAACAATATGGAACTTATAGGTTTATTATCTGTAGTTATATGTATTTATTTAGCCCCAACTCATTGGCGGATCCAGCATTTTTGTAAGAAAGAATTTAATAGGATGAATAGAAAAATACAAAGATTTTACCCACTCCCTAAGCATCTTCCTTCAAAATTTCTACAAGTGGGGGGCGTTATCCTTGGATCACCTTTTTGGATCCACCCATGCCATCCTCTTCACTATTGAAACCGGTTGTTCATAAATTAGGGTGACACCACAAGTTGTAACAATTTTTTTTATTGTGAGAATTTATTATTTTTATTGTGCTTGATCTTGAATCTGCTACGGTTCACAAATAGGTGCTGCGGGTCAAAATGACTTAATTTTCGTAAATAATACCTGTGCCAAGTGGCATTCCATTATCAAATGCAGTATTTTTCATAAAAGGCATGATCGTAAGTGCAAGACCGGAAACACCTGATAAAATTAGAAAGAAAAGACGATAGAACAGGTCGAGCAATTACGATAACAGGGATTCATTCTTACAGCTGATGAAAAAATAGACAGAGAAATATTGGAACAAGTTGGAACGAGATGGAACGGCTGGTAGGCTATTTAATAGCATTAAGAACTCTTTTTTAGCAATACGTGAACTTGACAGAGGTTAAAGTCCAGGTCTTTAAGAAAGAGTCCATGCCAATATTGACATATGGATCCGGATTTTTTATATTTTTTTTTCTGATTATGAAGAAAACTGGAAACAAGAAGTTTTATTACAAGAACCTTAAATAATTGATTGAATTCGCTTGGATAATATCAAAGAAAATTAGGAGCAGAATAAAAAGTAGCAAAAGGAGCTTCCTACGAAAGATCACGAGGAAGACAAAATTGGACTGAATAAGAAACACAGAATATGGAGATGAACTAGGAATTAAACCAGTAGAAGAAGCAATAGAAGAAGGACACCTGAGATGGTACCGTTATATCTAATTTGAGTTATTTACATGCATCAAGAATTTTCGGTTTACAGCGCCGAGTTGTACGGATAATTGGAGGCATTGGTTTTCGTGAAGATTACAGAAAGGCGTTTGTAGAACTCAAAATTCTTATATTCCCTTGTCTGTATATTCTACAGTGTCTGCTTCACATACACAGCAATAGGGAAAATCATTCACTTCAGAAGCAAATTCATTCGCATAACACGCGAAATAAAGAGGCTATTCGTCCAAATATTTTAAAACTGTCCAAATCAAGAAATAGCATAAACCACTACTCAGTAAAATTTTACAATGTTTTAGTAAGAGAGATTCATGTACTTCCGCTGAAAACATTTAAAATTATAGTTAAAAACTTTCTCCTTGGTAGGGCATTCTACAACACAAGTAAGTATTTGGAATGTAATTTAAGTGACCTGATGTTACTGTAATTCTATGTATATGCTTTTGTATTCATTTTTTTTATAATATTTATTTATTTATATTTTGACATGTGTAAAAATGTAAAAATTTAATTAACATGAATAAAATATTATTATTATTAATGATGGGATGTACAAAAAAGGTTTACGAAACCAGGATATCTCAAAGAAGACGCTGAAGAACACCTAGGAAAGAATTGCACGACGAAATCAGAAATGTAGTACAGAAAAGAAAAATCCCCTAGACTGAAGCAAGAAGTTCGATACAAAATAAGAGTGAATGGAAAAAACTATGGGGGCGTTCTTCCACGAAAGGAGAAAATAAATACACGTAACATTCAAACTCACACAAAGCCCAACTCCAGTGATGGTAAAAAGGCTCAACGATTAAGTAAGTAAGTAAGTATTTTTCGACGAAGATACTGGACGCGAAGAAAAATATTGATGTAGATTGTTACTAATTTTATTTCAGATTGTGAGAACTGTATGAGAAACTTGTAATCTGTAGTGTTTACTCTGACCATAATATACCATTTTGCATGGTCGGGTATTTTTGTTTAGTTACTAGGGTTGATATAACCGCAGTAATTTTTAGGGTTTTGTAGATATGACCACCAAGAAACCTTTATAACGTCAATCATGTGTCTGTCTGTCTGTACGGTAGAAATTGTAGCCAAACAGCTGAATATAGAAAGTTGAAATTTGTCATACTTGTACAACTTTTTGACCCACATATAGCAAAACTACAGAGAGTTCAAAAAAAATAGATCGGGGGATAAATATAAACAAATATGTATTTAACAAAAAAATATTTTTTTTGTTTTTAAATTTTGAGTGGCATAACAAATGAAACCTCTTAATGCTTGGATCAACAAACAATTTTTGAAAAATCAATTTTTTTTATTGGATTTTTATCAAAAAGCTTTTGTCCCCCACCCTATCTCCCAAAGGGATTCTAAAAATAAAAAAAAAAAAAAATCCGTAATGAACATTGATGGAAACCGAAATAGTTCAACAGGAATTTTTGATCAGATAAATTTTTCGAAAAATGTCGACTTTTTGTGTCGTTGATATAACAAAATATATTTTTTAAATTTATTGTGTGGAATCAAAAGAAATCTCTTAAAACGTAGATTATGGAACGATAGATAGTTTTTGTAAATTCGTTTCTTTTAACACGAATTTAACCAAAAATATGCAAAAGTTGTCCCACACCCTTTTACCAAAAAGGGTTAAACCAAAAATCTGAAAAAATTATAGGTAATGTATATTGATCTGAGCCGGAAACGTAGGGGAGGAATTTTTGATCAGATTGTGTTTTTGAAAAATATGGCAGTTTTTGTGTTTTTGAAAAAATTAATTATTTTTTTAGTTCATTGTCAATTATAACTAATAATGTTATGGATTTTTTGTATTTATAGTTAAGATAGTGCGTGTATTTTTTTGGAATTGAAAATATTAAAAAAATAATATATTTTTTTAATAGTTGCGAACTGAGTTACTCATACCACATCACACTACACTCTACACTGTAAAATATTTATGATTTGTCTAATGAAGACTAAAATACGGAGCAAATACAAAAAAAAAAAAAAAATGCTGCGATATTTGGCAACTTATTTAAATTTTGTCTAAAAAAATTAAATAATAATAATAATAATTTTCAAATAAAAATAAATTACACAGTTTACATGAGAACATACAAATTGTTACACCATTATGAGCAAAGCTCAGTGCATGGCGGTATCTTAATACATAATTTGTTCTTGTGTACGCTTGTGCCGGTCTAAAGGTGTGCTCATTTATATTAGAACGTAATACTATGAACACACAGATGTAAATACAGGTACATGTATATAAATTTTAAGAAATAAAATAAATATATAAATAAATAGATAAAATTAATAACAATAATAATTTTACATATAAAGTTTACAAAATAGTACAGGCAAAGGTTATGAAGATTTACTTAATATGTTGAGAATTTCTGACTTACTAAGTGAGATAATCCATTTCTTAATAATTTTTTTACAATTTTTAGGATGTATGTTGATATTGTTAACAATACAATATTTTCTTAAATGATTGTAGATTTTGGAGATATGATAAAAAAATGCACATGTTAGCTTTTGTTTTTGGTGTTTAAGAGGTACTGCTAATTTATTAGTGACAGCTCGAGTAGAGTAACTGTGGTCGTGTACTTCAATAACAGTGCTTTCTTTTGTAATCTGCTTGGCAATTGCTTCCACATATAATTGGTTTATGGAGAAAATGCCAGTTTCAGTGAAAACAAACTCCGATGGAAATCTCTTTGGTTTAAATGTCATTATTTTAATGATAGTTTTTTGCAATATTTTTAGTCTATTGATATGAACGTTAGATGTTCCACCCTAAGCTAGTATTGCATATTGGAAAATTGACTGTACTAATAAATTGTTTTTAATTTTTCCACAGGAAGAATATCACGTACCTTTTTAAAAATATATATATATTTTTGCGAATTTTATTACACACTTGCTTAATGTGGAAATTCCATCTGAGGTGATTATCTATTATAAATGGAAGCTCTTATTTCTCAAATAACGAATAAAAGTGGATATCAAAAAAACTGTTGATTATGATGTGATAAATATACCTAGACATCCAGTATTATGTTGGCCTCTTACACCTATTAAATACCTGCAAAACCCTGAAATGTGTGAAAATTCACACTTCACTTCAATGTCTTAAATATGAATTTAATTTTATAAGATACTTCCTTAAAAAAGTGACTAAATATTGGAATGTTTTAACCCCTTTGTAACTTGTGGCTCACCCTGAAATTATATATAATAACTAAGGCAATATCTGACATTATTCGAATTTTATTACGTTAAATAAATAAAATTTTGTTTGTAATAAATCGTGATATAGTTTTTTTAGTAGTGCGGAAACTAGGGCAAATAATTATTTTGGATTAGGTTGGTTATATATTACGCGACTTTTTCAGTATGACCTACAAATCAAACACATTTGATCTCGTAAAATATTTTTGTGTTGATTGCGTGTTCAGGTCTAATTTTGGTTCTAGGTAAAATTTATATCCGCACGTCAAAACAAAATTTGCAAACGATCAAAATTTTTAGTGCGTAGCAATGTTAATTTATGCTTTTTAACTCATAAGAGTAAAATAAATAAATTATTTATATTCTTCAACCTGATTATTTTAAAACTGACCAATGAATGTTGTGATTAAAAACTTTTCTACTAAAGAAAATTGTGAATATGAATTTTCACACAATTAGGGTTTTGTAGGTATTTATAAGTGCAAAAAAATTATGGGTACGTATTAAAAGTTATAAATTTCGATAACTTTTGAATAAACCATGTGTTTCCATCTAGATACTACAGCCGCACTTGAGATACGCTTGTATCAAGACCCAGTTATAGCTATCCAGTACCAGTGGCGGATTAAGCCTTCGCCGGGCCCAAGACATTTTTGATTTACGGGCCCTCAACCTAGAGGCGTTCAAAGGTGAAGGGGAAAGGGGAAGGGTTCGTTGGGCCCGTGAAAATTACGGGCCCAAGACAATTGTCTTTTAGATCTTTACGAAAGTCCGCCACTGTCCAGTACTAATCAGTCAGATAAATATGGTAAACATGGTAAAATCGATAAATTTCGAAATTATTATCAGATCAAACATTCCTGTGGATCTGTTCCGGTTGATATTAATGTGCATTCTTCTCCTTTTTCTTAGAGTGCCATGCTCAATGCTTTGAACTGACACTTTCGTATTGAGCATGTTCCGAGCTTTGGTCATTTTCCCGCATACAGTTGTGTTGTGTGTGTTGCCTGTATATAACAAAATCGTATGGGACGTACAATTTATTATCGTGGAATCCGAACCACTAATTATTTTGGGGAAATGGGTTACAGGGTGCGAGACAAAAGATTTTTTTCAGAGTTTTTAGACCGGGAGCTCATGACATTTTTGGTCTCCGATTTCATACAGCATGCCTTTTGGAGGTGGAATATTTACCCTGTGACAACAAAAAAGGGATAGTACTAAACCCCTGCACGCTTTCCGGTCATAGGGAAAATAGCATTTCCACTTGCACAAAATTTTTGTGTTTTTCTCTGATTTAATATTGCTTGCCCTTTTGTCAAAAGAAAGTTATAACAAATTTAAAGTCTTTTAATTATAGGCATGCTGTATGAAAACGCGGCAAATCATATTTTTTTATTACAAGATCACATGACCGTTTGAGCCCTTTGTGACCCTCCGAATCGCATGCATATATTTAAAAGACTTTAAATTTGTTATAACTTTCTTTTGACAAAAGGGCAAGCAATATTAAATCAGAGAAAAGCACAAAAATTTTGTGTTTACCATCCCTTTTTTTGGTCACAGGGTAAATATTCTCTCCTCCAAAAGGCATGCTGTATGAAATCGGAGACCAAAAACTGTCATGAGCTCTCGGTCTATTTGGCAAAAATTGTATTAAGATAAAAAAAAATAAGTAAATAAAATTTTTTGGTTCCTTAATTTATGTCTTAAGAGCTTTAATTTGATACCATACAGTATTTTTTTTGAACGGCATAAAAATAGTTATTTTAAAAAAATCTATATAATTTTTAATAATAAAAATTTTATTTTCTAGACAACTGTTACAAAAACAGATATTTAACGTATCTATTAACGACCATAAAGTATTGTTTTTCTAGTACGCGTGTGTCAAAAAATACTTTACGGCAGCCTTTATACAACTGTTTTACTTTACGGCCGTGTTGGTTGCCTAGTAATGTGAGGATATCAAGTCAAAAGTTTTTTTTTTAATCATGCGGCTAATAATATCATTGTCAAAGTCACCTAAAAAAAATTGTGTTCACCTCGGTTACAAACTAAACATTTTCGTCCTCTACTAAATTACTAGCCTTGGGCTACATCTTAATCGCAAACTTCCGTATCGGTTGGAAAAGTTCACCTTTCCAGCCTTGATATACAAATAACTATTTCTGCCAATATAAGTTTTCTAAAAAGTTTCCCAATCCCTGGTTTATTGTATTATTTAATATACGTGGACGGGATGAAAAGTTGTGTGAACTCTTAAGCATAGATAACGTTGGTAAAATTTAATATGTGAGGTTATGTTTTGTCACATGTCAGTATATTGTCAGTAATATTTTATTTCGTTCTGTTATTTAGTTTGGTTTTAACAGTAATCGACGAGAGTCAGTCAGTCAGTTTAAGAAATGGAAAATTTTAAATATCACGCAGTCATTAAGTATTCTTTAAAAATAGAGTGGTCGGTGAAGGAATTCCAGGGCGATAGAGTTAATACAGTGGGTTAGGATGCCCCTGTATATGTAACCTTTTGCCGCTGAGCGAATGAGATCAACATAGAAAAAAATCAGTGTCTAGGTTAATTTCCGTAGCGGACGTCCACAACAGCTACAACACTGGAAATTGTTTACAAAACCACTATGCCATTTTAAATAACCCACGACTAAAATTGTGGTCAGCTATCTCTGTAGCAGATATAGCTGGTATATCCAAGGAACGCGTACATTATATTTTAAGCGAAGAATTGGATATGCGGAAGCTATCCGCAATATAGGTGCCACATTTAATCTCTGTGGAGAATGCCTGCGTTTAATAAAAATCCGATAGACTTTTTTCGCCGCTTTGTGACAGTAGGATTATTATTATACGCCAGAGATAGTGGATTCATCGTGGTTCCCCGACTACAAAGAAGAGAGTGATTCCATCAGCCGGTAAGATCACGGTATTTATTATTTTGGGACACGAATGAGATCTTATAATGGGTGTTTTTTTTAGAGGTATAGAACTTTAAATTGCAATAAAACAACGATGGATTATTCGATTGACATGAATTTTTTTTTATTCGAAAGATAATCTTGTGGCATTACATTTTAAATATGATTTCTGGCATATGACCGCCACGGCTGGCTCGGATGTAGTCCGATCTGGACGTCCAATTTTCGATGACTTTTTCCAACATTTGTGGCCGTATGTCGGCAATAACACGGCGAATGTTGTCTTCCAAATGGTCAAGCGTTTGTGGCTTATCCGCATAGACCAATGACTTTACATAGCCCCACAGAAAGTAGTCCAGCGGTGTTAAATCACAAGATCTTGGAGGCCAATTCACAGGTCCAAAACGTGAAATTAGGCGGTCACCAAACGTGTCTTTCAATAAATCGATTGTGGCACGAGCTGTGTGACATGTTGCGCCGTCTTGTTGGTATGATTTAATGTAACGCCACAAGATTATCTTTCGAATAAAAAAAAATTCATGTCAATCGAATAATCCATCGTTGTTTTATTGCAATTTAAAGTTCTATACCTCTAAAAAAAACACCCGTTACATAGAGTCTCAAATGGTGAAGTAATTAAGAGAAAATATTACGATTCTGACCGTTTGTTGAATAAAAGTCCAGTTTTGGCCAAAAATAAAATCCTCAACAACAATGATAATACACCTATCCATTCCACCGCATTGCAATTCGAAAACTGGAAGAATTAAAGTTTGAAGTAGTTTGTTATCCACCTTATTCGGCAGAATCTTCCAGAACCTTCTATCGCTTTTACCTCTTCTATCTCTTTCCAAACCTAAAAAAATATCTAGCTGAAAAGAGATTTTGGTCGGATGAAGAGGACTTCCATGACTTCCATAAATGATTATTTTGAGAGCTCCGAAAAGAACTTCTTTAAGGAGAGCATACAGATGCTCCAGAATCGCTGGACTAAGTGTATAGAATTACGAGGAGCTTATGTAGAGGAATAAAAATTAAATTAAGTTACAAAAAAAAAGATATTTCGTTTTCATTTGCATTTAAAGTCTCCCACACACTAATCAATATTATTGATCAATAATATCGAAGAGGTTTTATTGATCAATAACCTTGGCAGGGCTGGATCCCATAAACAGCTCAATATTATTGTTCAATATGTCAGTAATAAATACTTTCAAGGTGGGGATGTATTCTCATCGCGTCGGTCTATACTCTG
The DNA here is from genome assembly GCA_963971575.1 of Liopterus haemorrhoidalis. Classification (NCBI taxonomy): domain Eukaryota; kingdom Metazoa; phylum Arthropoda; class Insecta; order Coleoptera; family Dytiscidae; genus Liopterus; species Liopterus haemorrhoidalis. The sequence continues at coordinate 15,589,938 of OZ020612.1, read as the reverse complement.
CCATAGTGGCAAATACCTTGTCACCCGCCGGTGATGCACAATTCGAGGGTATACTGGTTGCATTATGTCCAGTTTTCAAGAATAAACTGAAGAAGAAGAGGAGATTATTGGTCAGGAAATGGTAAGGAGGCGAGCGACACATGGACATAGTAACTTGCTTCGAGTACTCAGTGAGAAGTCAGCAGGTTGCACCACTAATAGAGAAGAAATATACAACAATGTGGGCAATCATTTCGCCAAGCGAGAGGCTAAGCCTCACTCTGCGCTATCTTACAGCTGGTAACATTTCGAGGACCTCAAATTCTCATCATAAATATCCCCGATATGAATGACTCATCAATAAATTTTAAACAAAATCAATTTTTATTGAACGTCCCTCAATATATTGAACTTTCTTTTTATTGACAATATTTAACCTCACACGCTTATATTATTGATCAATAAAACGGCTTCAATAATATTGACAGTGTGCGAGGGCCTTTATATATATATGTTCCTTTGGTTCCCATGAGAAGCATATTCTATTGACCTCAAGATGTTTAATCTCCAGCCATGATTTTGCATAATTCCTCGCTTCTTGAATAATGGTTCGTCTCCAAATTGTTTTTGGCCTTCTGATTTTGCGTGTGCCTTGTGGATTCCAATCTAAAGCCATTCTAGGCACGCTAGTCCGCTCTCTCCTCAGGACATGTCCTATCCATTTCCACTTGCGCAATTTTATTTCCTTCTAGATATCTATTTGGTTTGTTCTGTGCCATAGCACTGCGTTCCATATTCTTTCCGGCCAGAACACTCTGATGATTCAGCGGAGATATCTGTTTACAAAGGATTGCAATTTGGAAGTGATTACACGGGTAACCTTCCAGGGTTTCTTTACCCACTACGTATTTCATAAATCATATCCCCCTCATAGGCTGGGTCCGCCATTGACTGTCTAATAGTTGATTATTATTATTAGTATGTGTTTCATATGCAAAGTGGACATAACAGTATTCTTTTCTAAAGTTTGTTTAGTTTCCCTTACTGGTAATACTCCGGTTTGCAAACACAGTTTTAGTAATTATATTAAATAGCAACGCCGGAGCGTATGCAAACCACGAAACACCAATGTCATGTTGGCTACAGACAATAATCTAAAAGCAACCATTATAATTTTAACTACTGACAACGATAGAACCAACCAGTGCCGGCTCCACACGGTAAGCAAAGGATGCGTCGCATCGAGGCGCCTTGCGCTAAGGGCGCCGAAATTACCTTTCGGAACACTTTTATAATTTAAAATCTGACGACACGCCAAAAATCTGATAATAGAATTATACTTGTTATTATATCAAGTCTACTCATATAGATATATTATAATCACAAGTGAATAAAACTTTAATTTGCGCTAGTTTAGTTTTAACAGTTACGCCATAAACTACAATCTTAAAGTCATAAACCAAAGCAATGCCGGCTCCACAATGGATACAGAGGATGCGTCGCATCAGGGCGCCACGATCAAGGGGCGCCATCGCAACGAACGATTGAGCGGCGCCGTTTTTATACTGGCGAGCTAAACAAAAAGTCTTCGACAATTTTTTCTTCACAAAGAAATTTAAATTTTTTAAAAACGGGGCGTCATTTTTATTTTCGGGGCTCCAGGTACCTATACGCATAAAACTAGTGCTTATTCGTATCGCTTGTGTGACGTATAAAACTTAGAACTCAGTTGCTTAAAATCAGTGAATTAGTTCAGATCAATTCCTGCTATATATCGATGGTGATTTGCTAATATGGTGTATCTCAAAATAGCGAATATTCCAATTTCCACTTTATTACTACTGATACCCGACACGGGCAAATAATAAATGTTTTAAATAATTTTTTATGATCGCCTTATGTTTACAAGTTAATGGTGGTATTTTTGAACATTTAATTTAGATGATTTTTTTGTTGTTATTTTTGTATGTTTTGTAATGTTTAGCCTTTCCAATGAATATTTATCCCTATGTTGCAAAATAAATGGAGGGCAACTTGCTGTCAAAATAGTTTATCGTTACTACGGGAACCATGCATTATAATAATTTCAGTGTTGCAAGATAAAAGAAATTCACCGTATTATTATATGTATGCGTACTATTTACACTTAAAAATAAAATGTAATACTTATAAGCACTTAAGTATTTTATTATTACCTGTTTCATAATTTCTAATGAAAATATGGGGTGCACAGAGAGTGTTAGGGTTGCACAGAACCCATGGCAGGCCCCATGGCAGAACCCAGGCAGAACCCCGGTGGCAGGCCTTAGGAGAGTAAAATATTGGCAAATAGGGGCGGGAGAACAAACAAAATTTTGGTTGACTTTCTTAAAAGATATTAAATAAATTTAAAATAAACCATTGAAAAAAAAAACTTTTGGTCGACTTCTTTTTTTTAGAGAACACGCGAATTTCTGGGTGACTTCTTTTTTTGTATAGAACAAACAAATTTCTGGTCAACTTTTTTTTTAAGGGCGCCGAATCAATCTTTGTATCTGGGCGCCATAACCCCTAGAGCCGGCATTGGAACCAACGATAGAAATATACCAAAATGCAAAGTTATGACATAATTTGTTAGTAATAAAACAGAAACATCATGCGCACCATGTGCACTGTGAGCTCACTAAATGCAGGTATCAAGATAAATAAACATAGTAATAAAATGTCTGCTATGATGTTTTTATCCGTCCATCAAATGATTTTATATTGTTAAAAGTTTATGACGACACGGTTATATTTAATTTGAATTGTATTAAAATACGGGAGCCAAATATCTAAAAGCTTTTGAAAAATGGAAATTGAAAGAGAAATAAACTAATTTATGTCGCTTTGTTGGGCTTCAAGGGAATTGACATTGAGTGAAGAGATGAATATGTATAATAAATCAAAAATATAAAAACCTGAAATAACATAAAAGCCTATAGGCCAGCACTTAACCTCGCGCCAAAGTAGAGGTCGGGGAAGTGGCAAGGGACACAATTTATTAAAATGAAATATCCACACGTTACACATCGTATCAAGACAAATATCACTACATTGTGCGCGAGACATATCAGAAAAGTAATAAAGCAAGGTATTTTCCCCGGAGCTGGGAATATTTGAAATGAAGTATTTTACGCAGGGATGGTCTGTCGACAGAAAAATTACCGATTCTCGACGCCGGAGTCGGTATTTTTGAAAACCGACTCCGACTCCGACTCCCGACTCCTTTGTAAAGTCTATTCCAAATGATTAAGTGGAACTAAATGGATATTTTATTTTCTTACGTTATCACGAGTTCACTTTTTAACGATCAAAGTGGTCTTTTGTTAAACAAATTGATACAAAGCCTCATTCAATCCTTAAAAGTTAGTAGATTTCGATATCTAATTCCGCTTAAACCAAAGAAACAGACTATACTTACATTAAATATCTTGGGTTAGGGTGAACTGTTTTTATAAAATGTCATTTTCATTTCATTTTGACTATTGAGTCATTTTTAAAACAAATTTTCGAATATATTAGTTTGAAAAAATATTGTTTTTATTTTCCATACTTTATTTTTCATAACATGTCACTTTTTTCTTTTGACATTTAGATTTTAGCTGCCAACATGAAACATGAAATCATCACAAAGCTCGGTACAACTTGAGAAAATAAAAATCCAGTTTAGTTCCGGTTAAACATAATAAATAAAGTATACAGAAAATGAAAAATTAGATATGACTAAAAACAAAAATCTTTATCCTACTTCATTAATTTGTTAATACTGATAATATTAATTAAATTTTTAACTGGAAAAAATTAAGGGAACTGTGTTAAACTAGTATTGAATATTTTTAATTTCATTTTTGTTCATGAACAGAGAACAAAATGTCATTCCTGTTTCCATGCTTTAAAAAATTCTGGTAGTATGGTATTTAGCTTTCCTTTTCGTATTGTTCTCATCCTTGATAAAAATTTAATCAATGAGTCGGGAGTCGATAACTTTTTCCGACCCCCGACTCCGACTCCCCATCCCTGGTTTTAAGCAGGGCTTCGAACCGGAACTGAACCGAAAACCGAAAAAAAAAACGTTATTTTTACCGGAATGAAAACCGGAACTGAACCGAAAAAAAAAATTGGTTTATTTCGGTTCAGATAATGTTTAGGTGAGTGAATACAAAATACGTTTTATTTAAGATTATTTTTTAAACTGATGAGCAGAAAAAATCGTGATTCGTAATTTTTTTAACTGATAAGTAAAAAAAATGCGCTTCTATTGTCTCGGGGGGGGGGGGGGATTTCAGGGGGGTTTAAAAAGGTATCACTCGGAACTGAACCGAAAACCGAAAAAAACCGTTATTTTTTCCGAACTGATATATATTTTTAATTGAACCGGAACGAAAACCGAAACGAAAAAATAACGGTTTGAAGCCCTGGTTTTAAGTACAAAAAATTGACGTGAAGTGTGAATTTTCACACATTTCAGGGTTCTGTAGGTATTTAGTCAGGGAATGATGATTATTAGAAGGCCAAACGATGAATGCCTGTAACTACATAACACAATTACAAGTGTTGGTTTTAAATCCTTTAAATCAATAGGCACGACAAGAAGGTTGCAGTTAGATTTTTCTACCGTGTATCATACATCTCTAATAATACCATTATATATATTTTAACGCATTTTTTTTTTTTTTGTATAGTTGTAAAATTATCATTCAAATCCAGACCTTGCAACACTGCGGGCGATCTCTTGTCACGCAAGAGCATATCGCCTACAGAGTCATTGTTTATTTTGCGACTATATGAAAAACTAACAGATACTCTACTAGAAATGGAATCCCAGCAACCGGCCAGTTACTTATTTATTTTCCTAATCGATATTTGCATAATAAATTTACGTACCTCTTCTCTACCCATATGTATCCATGTATATACAAATACATTTTTTTTAAATTTTAGCTAATTTGTTAAACGAAAATCTTAATACTTGGCAAAATTTAGTCAAAATTAAATGTATTTCAAAAATCAATTACGTTCCTCAATCTGCACTTAAAGAGCCTCCAATTAATATCCCCACAATTAAAAACATTTTTTTTTTTTCAATAACGCAAAAACTGTAATATTTTCCAAAAACAAAATCGAATAAAAAATTCCTCTCGTAAATTTCCGGCTCATAGCAATATACATTGCTTAGAATTTTTTCAGATTTTTAATTTAACCACTTAGGGTTAAAATGTGCGGGACACTGGTTTTTTAGTACTTTTTTGAAAATATCGTATTAAAATAAAAAAAAAAAAAATACAAAACTACTTCCCGTTCCCTTATCTACGTCTTAAGAGCTTTCTTTTGATACCACACAATAAATTTTTAAAAAAATATTTTTTTTCGACGACACAAAAAAAATAAATTTTGCGAAAAACCATTTTGATCAAAATTTCCTGTAGAAATATTCCTGTTCCTACCAGTGTACATTACTGAGATTTTTTCAGATTTTTAGTTCAACCCCTCTGGGAGATAGGTTGGGGGACAAAAGTTTATTGCCATTATATTGACAAAAACCCAACAAAAAAAAAAAGATGTTTCAAAAATAAAAATTTGTGCATCCACGTATTAAGAGGTTTCATTTGATACCCCACTCAAAATTTTTAATAAATATTTATTTTTCCATTAAATACATATTTGTTTATATATATCCCGCGCTGTATTTTTTTAAAATCTCTATAGTTTTCCTATAAGTGGGTCAAAAAGTTGTACAAGTATGCCAAATATCAACTTTCTATGTTCAACCGTTTGGCTACAGTTTCTACCGTACAGACAGATAGACTGTCTTAATGTATATTCTCTATTTATTTTAATATTCATATTTTGGGATGGAAACTCTCAAATTTATAATTCTACCAAAACCGAAAAATATATAAAATTGACAAATGTCATAACCTCCGAGAAACCTCTTTAATTTTAGTATGTGAGATAGTAATAATAGTTTGGCGTCTGCTTTTATTTCCTTTGCCCCAGTTTTATAGCTCTACTGTATTATACACACAAAAGCTGCAAAAAGACTTTACGTCATTGATGTTTGACGTCATGAAAGCATTTGGCAAAACATTCATCTGACGAACTGATGACAGATAAAAATGTATTTCAATGTTGGCATTAACACAAACTGTCGATTTCTGCAATATCTGTTTATATAAACAATATAAAATGTATATTAAAGTAGCAGAAATGACGTGCTATGTAGTCGTTTATGTTTTTGCGCATACAGCGCCTCTAATGCTCGTTGATGTAAACTGTTATCGTTTGATAGGGGTGGTTATCAAGTACCGAATCATATGGTAATGAACTGAATCACTGTACTCGTTTGACGAAGGTTAAAGGTAATGTGAGCAGTTTGTATTATATTGTTTAACACATAGATACAGTGTTTAATAACAAGAGCCTATTAGAATACCTAATTATGTGTACAATAGATATATTTGACAGGTTTAATATAGAAACAGGGATAATTTACCTTAATTTTGGGATTACCACAAAGTTCTATGTTAGGGAAGCATGTAGATCGCTATTGTACGTTAAATCTTTAGATTAAATCCTAATTTTGGTAGCAAAGTTAAATGAAAGTCTTTAACTTAACATTACAAGGATTATCTCAAAACTGATGTACGTAGTGCTGTAGATCAGTGTTCTTCAACTTTTTTGCACCTGCGGACCGGTGAAAATAGGATAAATAGTTCGCGGATCGGCTGAAAGCTAAGACGCACATAAAAACCAATATAGATATATGTATAGGTATACAGGGACGTAGCCAGGATTTCAGCTTGGGGGGGGGGAATAATAAAATATTCTAAATTGGTCGGTACAACCTTAATTAAATGGCTTGGGTAGAAAATAACAGCGTTCTAGGTCAGGGGTCGGCAACCTTTCAGTGACAAAGAGCCAAATCTATATTGAAAAAAACAAAACACAATAACATGGAAGAGCCGCTAAAAAATATATGCTATATTTAAGAAAAAAACGTAAAAATTGTTTATTTGTTTTAAAATAATCAAGTATTACAATAAATTAATATTTCCTAATACATTTAGTTTGTGATACCTATTGTAGTTGCCAGTATATTACAATATAATAATTTTTTTAATGGGACGATTGCTCCTGTATAGTGTTCTATAAGACTTATTTGGTGAATATTTGGTCAATATTTGGTGAATATTCAGTAATCTTTAACTTAAGGCAGCACTCTAGTTTCAGGTCAGTAAGATTACTTCTTAACTGACTCTTTATTAATTTCATATGTGAAAAGATTTGCTTACAGTAATATGTAGATCCGAAAATTGTCACTAGCCCAAAAGCATAATTTTTTAAAAGATTGAACGATTCTGGTATACGGTTCCAAGCTTCGAAAAGAACTTTATCTACATTTTAAGATTGCGAATTTCTGTCCACTTATGCTGGGAAGATAAAATTCACTTTTTTCTTTCTAAATTTTCCAGTTCAGAATTAAGTTTTAAGAATATGTAATTCCATAAACCTTTGGATTTCAAATCCACTAATTGAAGGTGATAAATGTAATTGCTACATATCTATTTCAATTGGTTTTGTCAAAAAATCTAGTGTAGCTTTATATTTTCTAAACTCTTTAAATATATCTCGAAAAGCTTCTTGCAAGTTAACAATAGTTTGAGCAAAAAAAAAATTGCAGTAATAACATGTTTATGTAAATTAATAAAATGTAAAAATGTTTTTGCACGTAAATCATTCACAAATACAGATAACTTTTTTTCGAAACAAATAACTTCTTCTAAAAAGGAATATGCAGTAGCTCGGGACATAATCTGATCAAAAATTCCTGTTGTACTATTCCGGTTCACACCAATGTACATTACTTAGATTTTTTTCAGATTTTTAGTTTAAACCATCTGTGGGACAACAATTTTTTTGCACAATTTTGGCAAAAATCGCATCAAAATAATTTATTTGCAAAAATAAAATTTTGGTCGTTAATCCACTTACTAAGGGCTTTCATTTGATACCGTACTCAGAATTTAAAAAAAAAATATTTTTTTTTTCGATGAGCACATATTTGTTTATATTTTTAGGCGGATATGTTTTTTAGATGTTTTAGTATTTTTCCTATGTGCGGGTCAAAGAGTTGTATAAGCATGCCAAATTTAAACTCTCTAGGTTTAGCCATTTGGCTACAATTTTTACCGAACAGACAGACAGACAGACAGACAGACAGACAGACAGACAGACAGACAGACAGACAGACAGACAGGCAGACAGACGACAAAATGACGATATAAGAGTTTAAACTCTAAAAAGATCAAGATAATATTATTTTTGTTAACCACACATTTTTTAAGTAATGTATACCATATTTTCGGACTGAGAAAGTAGTATTTTAAACATTGCTGTAGATTACAATCAGATGATGGTTCGGTAGCCATCTTGTGTCATCAGTTCTGAAGTTGGACAATTGACACTCAGAATTTCTGTGCCTTTAATTTAAATTTACTAATTTTTTAATGATAAAACTATATAGTTGTTGATAAAATATTGTATTTAACTCGCATATAATGGCTAAATTTCACTTGGATGATTACTACCCTCGCCTACGGCTCGGGTGGGAAACCTCGTGAAATATTGCCTCCATTGTATGCTTGTTAAATAAATTACTATTTCTGTGTGAAAATTAAAAGATATTAGCTTTGCAGAATTTGTTTAGAGATGCAGAAGAATAATAATTGTAACAAAGAAATAATTTAAATATACTTGAGGTTTTTCAAAATTGTCGACATTCCAAGAACGCAAAGTTCTTAGAGGTAAGTAAATACGTAAAACATTCAAATTATGCTACTTTATAAAATAAAGGAAATCTCAGTACTTAAAGATTCTCAAACAACGTTTGAAGAAATCTTTCATTAATTTGATTAAAGATTTGCAAAAGTAAATTAATTTTTAATATTTCATATAGTAAAGAAGTAATTAAAAATCTAAGATTTAAATTAAATTTTTTAAATTGCTTTTATACACGCGCTGTATTTTGAATGTATATTTTATGTAGCGTGTATAAAAGTGTCAATTCATGGTATTTAATTTTCCATGGAAAGTAATGAGTGACAGGATATTGTAAGAATGCATAATTTAACGAAGGAATAAATACTAGTAAATTTAATTAAAACTAAGGACAAGTACTTCGTACGTTTTTAGAGTTTTGTAAGTATACTAAAAAATACCTTATACCGTCACTCATGTGTCTGTGTGTCTATTTACAAGGTAGAAATTGTGGTGAACTAGCTAGACCTATAATGTTGAATTTGGCATACATATACAGTTCTTTGACCGGCATATAGGAAAAGCACAACCCTATAGTTCTCAATAGTTTCTTATACAAAACTAATGATTGGAAATAAAATTAACAACAATCTATATATCAAAATTTACAAAGAATTTTTATCTATCTAATAGCATATTTTTAACTCTAGAAAAAACTGTTATGTAATTGTAAATAAGCAAATTGCATTATAGCAGCCATCTTGTAAACAAATCGACGCATATTTGCGTACGATGCGGCAAATTCTAGCTTAAGCTTCATTCTACAAATATGTTGGTAGCTATTTTGCTTTATTGTGAAAATACTTATAGTTATTGTACTTGGTAGTCTATTTTTGCCGCCATCTTGAATCTGCCGCGGTTTTCAAAATTGGTGTTACGTGTAAAAATGATTTAATTTTCGTGAAGAATACGTGTACGAAGTGGCATTCCATTATCATCAAGTATAATATTTTTCGACGAAGGTTCTAAACTATAAGTAATCAAGTCGAAAAAAATGTTGACGTATTATTTGAACATTTCTACACAAAACTATATAAATATAAAAATTATTCGAAACCCATAAATAGATTTAAAAAATTATAGAACAATATGATGTCTCTTTTTAACTTATTGAGCGATAATATTTTTACAATAAATGTTTCTATAATTAAAAATATCTTATTAGATAGATAAAAATTCGGTGCAAAATTTGATGTACAGATTGATACTAATTTTGTTTCAGATTTTTAGTTTTGTATAAGAAACTGGTAACCTCTGGGAGTTATACGCAGCCTTAAAACGTAGATAAACTAGTAAAATTTTATTTTTGAGAAAACAAAAATATTTACAAGATTTTCGTAAAAAATGTGTCAAATAACTTTTGTTCCACACCCCATTTCCCAGTGGGGTTGGTATAAAAATTTGAAAAAAATAAATAATCTCAATAATGCATATTAATGGAAACCGATATAATTCAACAGAAACGTTTGATCATATTAGTTTTTCAAAAATTATCGGATATTTTGTGACGTTAAAAAAGAAAATGTATTGTGTGGCATCAAAAGATAGCTCCAAAGGCGTAGATTAAGGAGGGAAAAGTAGTTTTTTAATAGTATATTCTTATACGAGTTTTATAAGACAATGTTTTGTCACACGAGTTGTTTGGAGTACGACGAACGAAGCGAGGAGTGCTCCAAAGAATTAATGTGACAATACGTCGTATAAAACGAGCATAATATACTATTTTTTATACTTTGCATCACTAATTTAATAGACATTTTTAAATTTCATTTATAAAAATACGGAATACAATCTAGAGATTTTTGTGAAATGAGGTCACCATAGCAACAATGTATAATAAAACAATTTCTATGATAACACAACACAACAGTAATTTGACAGATGCAAAATAACAAACTTTACAAATAATACTTACAAATTGTATTAAATAAACCTTTTAAAATATTTGAGGTTATTAACGACAAGATGCGAGTGCATCTTGTAATTAAATACGCTTGTATCAAGATTGTCTAGAAGTCGCTAGATGGAGCCACGTGACTTATTTTTTTAAAAGTTATCAAATCTTATGATTTTTGTCAAAAATTATATCATTTAAATAAAAAATGTTTCTCCTTTATTGAAAATATTTTATTAAATAAATTATTAGAGTAATTATATTTTTTTATGGGGGCGGCGAAACAAATCTTGCCCAGGGCGCCAGTCTTGCTTAGGCCGGTCCAGATTCTAAAACATACCTACGAACTTAAAAACTAAAAAAAAAATCTATGAAACGGTGGGTTAATACATATGTATTTTTAAATTACAAGTTTAATTTAACGTGATTTTGCATAAATTCTTATAAATAATTGATTTATCCGCCTCTTCATTGTTTAAATTTCTCTGAATCCGCATCGATTGCCAAGAATCTTAGCAGCAGTACGTCGTGTGACCCGCGTTTCTTCTCTGTCAGATGTGTCACCTAACTGTCTGACCATCTAAATTCATTAGCAAACTTAATCATCCAAATATATTTCTAGTCTGCACTTAATAATCCATGAAGGGAATGTGAAAACACGTTAATTTTAACTGTTTACGTGACTCGATTCATGTTAGCTTGTTTAGCAGTGTAATTTTAGTTGTAAATGAATTAAATTGTTAGATTTAGATTTGCGGAAGTTGAGGTTTCTGACCTCACTCAAATCTATCTATAACTTTTGAATTAAATTAAGATGTATATGAAGCTGTCTAAGGTGCATTACGACACTTTGTTGAAGCAGGAAATTATTCTTAAATACTTCTAGACCGGAAATTTTAGAATAAATATTTTTCATTATTTGGATGAGTACAATTTAGCAGGTCACATGCGAAATTGGTTATCTCTATTAATGAATATATTTCAAAAAATGATTTGTCATGTCATTACTTAGCACTATAGAGAAAAACTAAATTATACATATAATTCTATTATGATTTATGAGTTAAATTCTTCTTCCTTTATCCGCTTCCTGATGTTAACGATCATTTTGGATATCATATTTTTATTGATGACAGCATGAAATAGCTCTATTGTAGACTTTCCGTACCACTGACGTAAATTTTTAAGTCACGAAGTCCTTGTTCTACCTGGCCCTCTATTGGTTTCGATTTTACCCTACATGATAAGTTGGAGGAGCTGATATTTATTTGGGTTTCTCATAATGTGTCCCAGGTATTCTTGACGTACTTTAAAACTTCTTTTTTCATTCTCCTGAGAATTTCGGAATTTGTGACTTTGTCGTTCCAGATAATTCTTAGAAGACTACGAAAATACCACATTTTAAAAGGCTGAATTCTTCTAGTAAGATAGGGAATATGCATGCCTTGAGAATGCGGACCTTAGTGTTCAGGCTCAAATTATGACTGCAGAGTACTGGTCTCAATTTTTGAAAAGCGTCGGGAGTTCTTGTTATTCTGTACTTTACTTCTGTGGAGTGGTTCCAATCCTTGTTCACCACTGTGCCAAGATACAAGAAATTCTGTACTCTGTTTAGGACTACATTGTTCCTTGTTAATTCGATGTCAGGTGGATTGACGACTTTGCTGACTATCATGTATTTGGTTTTAGCCACGTTAATTTTAAGACCATATTCGTCTTCCGCATTTGCTGATCTATCAAGAAGTTTCAGGTGTCCCTCTGATCACTCAGCAATAACAAGGGTGTCGTCTGCGAATCTGATGTTATTAATCGTCCTGCCATTTATTACTATGTCCTCTTCAATTTCGTGAAAAATCTCACTGAAAAGTTTTTCGGAGTATATGTTGACAGGACGTTGAAAGAGTAAGGGTGGCTGGACACAACCTTGACGAAATCCTCACATTATTTTCACTTCTTCTGTTGCTGTTTGGTTCCAGTACAGGTTAGCAATTAAACGCAAATCTTTATCATCTCGGTCTTTCGGAGTATACTGAACAGTTTATCGGGTCGTCAAAAGCCTTCTAGAAGTCAACGAAGAATAGGTTGACATCTTTACTAACATCTCGACAACGTTGTATGAAAACTTGCAGTATGAAAAGAGCCAACCTTGTATCAAGACCGAAAGACCGCCAATAAATGAGATTCAGAAATAGCATAAGATATATAGCATAGTTCATCAGACTCATTGTACACTTCATTTTCTTGAATTTGGGTATTTTGGCAAAAAAGATTTAAATTAGTTGTATAATATGTCTCATTTTGTAATACGTAACTAACAGGGAAACATTTTTTATGTTGCATATTTATAATATCATCTTAGGGTGGTAATTCTGAAATGGCATCTTTCAAAATATTTGACATCTCAATCACAATTTTGACTTATCAATCGTCAGATATCAAATTGACATCAATTTTGACATGTTAATTTGATATCTTACATATGTATGTAGTTTTTGAGTGATTATAACCTTAATATAAAGAAACTTAACCAAAAATTTAAAATCCAGATTTACAAGTTCACATTGTTCCATAAAAGTCTATATACAACACCACAGTCACCACAGTCACCAAAGTAACCAGATCTACAGTCGGTTTCTTTGATTTAGGCGGAACTAGATTTTCAAACCTAGTATTATTTGCCGATTAATTGAAGCTTTTGATCATATTGTTTAGCAAAAGCATACTTCAATATTGAAACAGATAGTTACTGACAATATAATAAAATTTAAATTCCATTTAGTTCCGCTTAAAGGTTTGGAATAGCCTGTAGTTTACGTATTACAAAATGAGACAGATAATATATAAATATTTTAATACATAAAAACGCGCTTTGAATTGGATATATTTGGTTTTGCACACAAAGTAAATTTTTCTGAAAACATATTTTATTATTTTTTTTTAAATTTCAAATATATTAAATTATTTTGTTTTAGGTTTACCGTGCACTGGAGACTTTGTTACGTAACTGTTTAGTAACTATCATCGTCTTGTCGCAGTACTTTAGTTCACACAAGATGACAGACTATCTCCTCAAAAATAGGAGTTTTATTTCATCAGTCGTAAATATGGATTACGAAGAACCGGCCATGGTATGTGTACTTACCATAAAACTTAGAAAAAAATCAACGAAATAAGAACTTCTGGGTCTATTCAGTGGTGTAACCTAGCCATTTTCTACCGGTTTCCGAAAACATGTTAAAATATTAGGGGGTTTCCTGAAACCGATTGTAAAAATTTATGGCAGTGTTTCGATTCCAGATATTTTTATCAGGTTGCTTTTTATATTGTTTTATTTCACGGGTACCTTGTTTCATAAACATACGTACATGTTGTACAGGACCGCATTATTTTTGTCATTCTAGGAAATAGGAGTCGTTCGCTTCTAATCTAAGTAAGCCTACATCTATAAAACGCATTGCCGTTCTTATCAGTTTTTTAATGGATCACCGCTCTTGCGGGTGTATTCAGTTCGCCCGACTGTTACCATTTTATCTTTCAGTTTGTATTGACCAGTGTAGCTAAAGCACCAAGTATTTTATTTTCAAGTTAAAGCACACAAGCAGTATTTTAAAGTGCAACAAGCACACAGTATAAATAGTAAATTGTGTAAATAACATGTTTTTGTGAATAAATTATTGTATAGTTAGTATAAGGCAGGCGCGATCCATAATTTTTCTTGGAGGGGGATCTTAGCAGGGTCCAGATTGCCTTCCCCCTATGCCATTCCCATCACAATAGAAACCGTCAGTTCAAAGATGACACCACTGACTATCCAATTTGGAGGGTAAGGCTGCTTAAAGAAAAATGTTACCTATGTTTGATGAACTGCGATCCTCTTCTCAAAATTTCTTTGGAGTATAAGTGTTGAGAGTTTTGCTGATTAAGTACAAAATTTGAGACCTGACAAAACTTATCAAAATACAGATAAGTTTTGTTGTACAGGGGTGGCTTTTTCTACTTCCCTATTGAAATATCATTATTTAAATCTTCCTCTCGTGCTACCGGAGACGTTGCCGCCATTTCTTATTACTGATACGTGAGTTCCATTCTACAATATCTCACAAAACATTGGTTGGCGAACGACAAACAAACGGGGTGACAGTTTCGTGGCCCAAAAGTTATCTGCCTGAAAAACCGAAAAGTCGCCCTGTTTTCACGTCGCTTCATGCGCTTTTACATTTAAAGCTTTGCACTTGACGGTGGTAATTAAACAGTCACAAGATATAAAGTTTCCAGCGGACGGTTTGCCTCACAAAGGTCAACATTTTACTTGAAGGTGTAGAGATGGAATAGGAACTTATTTAGTATAAAATAAACTGGATTGAGTCAGGTCTCTGTCCTTATTAAAAACGAAAAAATATTCATCAATGAATGTATTTATTACAGTTGAATTAATATTGTAAATATTGCAAGGAAACATCAATATAATATTGTTATTCTAGTTTCAATTTTTATAATTAATTTTTTAACTTGTCATATCACGATCCACCGGCAATTTCTCAGTATCCTGCTGAGCCAATCTAACTCAGACGAGGTGATAACGATAAATTCATACTCCATACAGATCCAGAAAATCGGGATCTTTGCCATTCAATACACAAGGTCGCAACTTCATGCTAACTAACCCGGATTTGACTTGATATGTTGAGAAATTAAATGAATAATTTAAAACATAGACTCGTATAAATATTGGTGGGAGATAAATACTACTGTATATACGAGGGTCGATCAAATATAAACGAACCTTTCTCGGCTGAGCGGCGGGAAAGGCAACAATGTATTTTGTGGCGGTTGGGGTCGTTAGTTAAGTATGTGTAGAGGGAGAAAACCAGCCCAATCAGTTTATCTAATGTTCTGTTTAGTAGCCCTTACGATGAATGCGAAAAGTATGCCTGTCGCTGTTGTGCAATGCATTATTATAAAGTTTCTATCCTGTGAAAACGTGAAACCAGCCAAAATTTACCGCAGACTGCAGTTCCAGTTCGGGCAAGATACCCTTTCATTGCGAAGGGTGAAAGTTTGGCACCACGGGTTTAAGCAAACCCGTGAACGTGTTGAAAATCAATTTCATCCTCGCCGTCCTCGCACCATTGTGACCGTTTGTTTGTGGACCGAGATGGATGATCGATTGACAATGCTTGAAATTTCGGAGGAACTTGGTTTCTGCTATGGAAGTGTTCAATCAAACATCCGAAAGCAATTGGGCTTCAAAAAAATCTCGTTGTGTTTTAAAGCTGCTGAGTGATGATCCTTCACAACGCCAGGCCCCACACAGCAGATCTAACGCAACAGAAACTGGTGGATATGCACTGGAAAATGTTTTAACATCCACTTTATAGTCCAGACTTATCTCCATACAATTTCCACATGTATAGGCCCCTCAAAGACACACTTGGAGGCGAGAGATTTGAGAACAATGATCAAGTGAAAACTTTCGTGCGCAACTGGTTAGATACCCACCTAATTCCATTCTACGAGACGGGGATAAAGAAACAACCCAAACGTTGGGGAAAATGCATCCTAAATGGAGGAGACTGTGTAGAAAAATTATTTGTAGAAATGTATAAATTCTGGCAAAATATTTTTTTTTTTAAAAAGCTCGTTTATATTTGATTGCCTCTCGTATAAGAGGCACTAGCCTTTCCATTTTGGCAGATTCAGGGCCTGAATGTGAGACGTTTCCCCTGATTATTTTATTTTAATGAAGACGAGGCGAATACAAACATCAATACCTGGTGGGATTTGACCCCTGGGTTGTAATATAAGTCATGTAACCCACGCTAAACGAGTCCGGCTACGTTTTAGAATGGAAATAATGTTTCAATTAAAACATAAAATTTGCTATCTATATTCTCTTTCGTGGGAGATTTTTTTTTCACTGCTCTGTTATTTTTAGAAATAATTTAAACACTCTCTTTTTATTTCAAAGAAAACGTAACATGGACATTAATTTCTTTACATGTTTTTGGATCAAATCCAAAACACTTTATTCCTTTACAGAAAACTTTAAATTAAATTTCTCTGTAATTTTATTTTTATTATTTTTCACTTTTCAACCTTTTGCATGTCAGTACGAGGTAAAATACTTCATGCGTGAAAATATGATCTTAATTTTATGAAAGTTTTGAGTGAGCAAACCATACTTGTCTACAGTTTTGATGAAATTTTCTAAAATTCTCGAATTATTTTATCTCGCAGAACCCAACCATAGATCATTCATCTTCTTAATTACCCTCCTTCATAGGATATAGGTCACGTACGCATTGTCCATATTTCATGTGCGTAGTCTACCAGAACTTGTTTTACCAAGCGGAATACTTAAAATTAGTTTCTAACTATTTGTTCTATGTAAATTACCTATCCACAGGAGTCTTCTTACTCTGACCATTTTGTCTTCATGGTTTTATCTGATTTGCCATTTTCCTGTCTGGTCTAAATTTGTGGAGTGATATTTTCCTTTTGAAGGAGCTGAATAGTTTTCGCTTCCTTCTTTAGGCACCATGTTTCTTAACTATACAGCACGATAGGTCTTATTATACTTATGTGGGATGAATTTCAATGTGCTACTTAAGGCGTTTGGTCTTATAAATTTTTAAAGGTTCAAATTACTTCTATTACAAAAGCTTTGCACGTCTTCCTACTTATTCTGTAAGAACATTTGATAGGTTAACATTGACATCTAAGTACGCGTCTTTCTACCTTCTTAATACTTTATTTTATTTATTTTATTTTATGTTTGAAGCGTTGTTAACAGGACTAACCCAACAATACAACGACAACATTATTTAAAAAAAAAAATAATTACATTGGTGAATATTAAAAAAAAAAAGGATAAATACAATATTTTTTACTACCTACTATATTTATTATAACTGAGAAATCTTCATTATTTCTTTTGGACACCTATATATAGGGATGGGAATTTATTTTCGAATATCGATATATGCGCGATTCGATATATCGTCAGTGTGATATCGATATTCGATATATATCGCAGTAAAAATATCGATATTTTCGATATATCGAAATAACTAACACGTACCATGTAAGATATATAAATTACAGTTTGTTTTGGTTGGCTTGGCAGGAAAAGAAGTCACTTGACAGACAATCACATTACAGTTGGTACTCACCCAGCTACCAACCATCTTTCTAATATTTTCCTAGTTAACTCTCATAATTAAATAAAAATATATGCTGTTCACTTTTGTAAGGACAAACCAGATATTTTTTTGTTACTTTTATAGTGTATTACGGACTTTAAATTAAAAATATTCCTTACCCTGTAAAACCGACTTTAGATTTATTGGTTATGATTATTATTAAGAAAGTGAAATTTTTTATAATGTTTTAATACCAACATGACATACAATTTCAAAGGTGCAAATTATGGAAATCAAAATTTCGTCTTACAGGTTATTCCAAACGATTAGGCGGAACTAAATGGAAATTTTGTTATTTTAGGTTGTCACGAAAAGGGACATTGCTTGGGATATTTTATGTTTCAGGTTTGGTATGTGAAAATTTAAAATTCCAATAGTAAAACCATGGAAACGAATGACATATGTCAAATATATTTCTTTTCATATTTTGGAGACAAAAAATAAATAAATGGGATATTTTTATTAAGAATGACAAAAAATTTAAATGCAATGAAAAGGACATTTTATAATGACAATCAATTTAATATAGAATTTGCAATGTGAGTATGATTTACAAAGCTTAAACAAAATGACCAAAAATTGAATTAATAGATAAAAATTACTAGATTTCAAAATCTAGTTCCGCCTAAACGTTTGGAATAGCCTATAGTTTTTTTTTTACAAAAGTGAACAGCATATATCTAAATGTAAAAAAGATACAAGAATACCGATATTTTGTGCAAAATCGATATTTTTCGCGATATATCGCATTTCAAATATCGATATAAAAATATCGATATATTTTTCTAAAGTATCGATATTTTCGAAATATCGATATATCGTTCCCATCCCTACCTATATATCTGTGTATTTAATTTATGACTCGTTTATCTCAATTACAGCTATATTTGCTTCTTTTTGAATGATTCAGAGATCATTCCTACTATGGTGTTATATCAGCCCATGATATCTATGTAATCCGCATAGGGTAGAAATTGATTTTGCAGAGTATATATGATATTATCATCTAATATTTATTTGCACTAATCTTTCCGACATGTTCCAATATAATATTAAATAATAGTATTACCAGTGTCCAGTGTCGTTTAAGTCCATTCTATGAGCATACCATTATTTACCATATTTTTTAGGTAGTTTCCTCGGGCAGCTGCCCATACCCATACCATAAAACTTCCTAAACGCTCTCCCATTTAGGAAATAAGTACGGTAATGGAAGACGGAATTCTTTACTAAAAGGGTCCCTTTTAGGAAATAAATAAATAAAATAACAAGATCCTGAGGAAGCCAATGATTTATTTGAAACGTTGAGCATTTCTGGAAATAATACGTAACATTTCAGAAAACCAAATGAATCTTTATCTTATTTAATACATTGGACGTTAACTTTTCTTCAACTTAATCTTAACATTAACTTAATCCATATTATCTCTACGGGATCTCTTCAATAAATTACAAGTCAGGCAGTTACACCGGATTGGTCCGGAATAAGAATAACGACGTGAAATCAGACGAATCTAGAGAAAGAAAACATCATTTTGGACTCAAGTTCCATTTGTAACTGTGTGGAATACTGTGAAATGTGGGAATAAAAAATGCAATAATGAAGGTAATGGTGATAACTGAAGAATAGTAAACAGTGACAATACGTAGGAACGTGTTATTTATTATCTTCATTGGTGCGAAAATTCGAGAAGGGCCTAGGCCTCCTCTTTCCAGGTTGCATGACCATATTTTCAATATGTGTATATTCAGGAGTAATATGTAGGGTGACCATTCGTTCCGCATTTTACGGGACTGTCCCGCATTTTAACATTTTGTCCCGCATTTTGGATTTGGGAGGTGAGGACCTTTTTTTTTGCTCTTCACTTGGATTTGGGAGGTGAAGACCTTTTTTTTGCTCTTCACTTGGATTTTGGGAGATGAGGACCTTTTTTTTTTCTCCGCCCCGCATTGCCTTCTTAAGAAAATGGTCACCCTAGTAATATGGTCAGTATTACGTCAATTTTCTAGCGTACACAGCCATGTCTTTAGCGTAGGGAAGTGCATGACATATGTAAAAGAATTATGGTACTAGTTGATAATTGATTGAAGATAATAATAATATAGGTATCTGTTATTTAACTGTATCTGTTAATAATATAATATAGTAACTGTTATTTAACGGCTTTATGGATATTATAAAACAAATTGATTTCCATTTAAAAAAAAAATAAACTAAAGACAAGTTATTGTGGAGTCAAGTAGAATAGTCAAGTTGTGGTATAATTATTTAAAACAAATAAAAAAACATCGCCAAGAGAAGAAATTTATATGTTAATTGGATGATACGTGGTATGATACCCTAGACGTCGTTTCCAAAGAATGGGTTAATAATTTGAAACTGTGTGCAATATATACACCGTCATCACGTGGACAGCGAATTACGGAAAACGGTTGGAGTGGCGAATTACTGCTGTTTGCAAACATTTTTGCAAAATTATTAATATAACTATTAATATTCAAAATATTTAAAATATTGCCAGTCCTATGTTGGTCAAAATGTGAAGAGAAGAACATTATTACATAGTGTAGGCCTGGAATAATTCGGGGCGCTCATTAGTTAAATTTTTTGGCGCACAGAAACGATGGCTATTTGCACCTAACGCAGCCCATCTAAATAGTCCTTTAGAATTACTGCATATTAAAAACAATAAATAAAATCTTATACGCATAGTCAGTAAATAAATCTTGTTCGGACAAATACAAACAAATAAGACAACAAGTTTGTTCAAAAATTGAACAGACACAGAGTGATGCGGTAAAAGGGCCAATTACCATCGAATATCACAGTCTAGAAATAAAAAACATTCAAACAAGGTGCAAGATTTCACAAATAAAACAGTAAGTTCGATTCTCTGAGGAAGAGTATCAGCCTGTCTATGAGTACTGAGTCGTCACTTAAATCAGGGCGCTCATCAAACAGTCAAAAGTTATATCTTGAATGTCACTATACCAACTTATGAAACCGAAATACGAATTACATTTTTAGAATGTAGTAGGTTTCAGAGGATTTAAATTTAGTAATTTTATTATCAACAATCTCTGAATTAAACAATAATACACTGTACGAATGTATATTTAGTAACTTGCTCTCTTAATGACTGTATTCCAATATTATTATTTTAAAGTATTTATGATTATTTTAAGTTATATCAACAATTTAAATATAAATACATTTCTAGAGCATTTGGCACAATTTCAGTACCCAAAGTATGAATAGAGAAAATCTATGAAAACTCAACTATTCATAAATAAAACTTCGCCTGATACTTTATCTAAAACATAAATATATATTATTTAAATATAATTCATTTAAACAATAAATTATTCTACCAATAAATGTACTTGAAGTAAAAATGTTTGCATAAATTCACATCTTATTGATAAAGCCCTGCGCGGATATCTGCATCCAAACCGCATGCAACTTTTGCAAATAGTAATATCCGTGTCCTATCTACATATCCGCGTATATTGAAACCGAATCGGATCCGCATCCGCACATTTATTTTCATTGGCTGTCTAACATAATTTGAAAAATAAATAAATATTTACATATCTATACTCTAAAAGATAATGATTTCAGTGATTTAGATGAAGCTCAGTATACTGAGTAAACTATAGTATGCATCTCTGTCACATTTTTGCCCACCTTGTACCTAGGATTATAATGTAATGTACCGATTGACGATTGTAAAAACGTTAACATTTTATGCATGATAAATATTATTATTATTATTATTACTAATTAGGATTGGTAACCAGTAAAAAAATTATCGGTTAAAAATCAGTTAAGGCAATATTAGTGGTGGACTGGCAAGTTAAGTCGGCCCTGGAAATTGCTGTAGACCGGCTTCATTTAGAAAGGAAAAGGATACACATCATAAATAACCGAAAATCTAACAAACATCGGTATACAGGGAACATTGAAAGAACTGACAATGTACAGATCAAGATGGCAAGATGGAGGACTTATGTGAGTGAGGTCAAAAGTCAACCTGGCTGACAGTGCCGAAGAAGAAGACACACCATAAGTAAATAAAATACAAGATTTCATAAATAAAAAATATTCTCAATATAGAAAACAACAACAAAAAGACAATCAATGTAGCTCAATTAATACATTAATTGAGTCAAGTATGATGTATATGACTGTATAGGGAAAACTATATATTTAATTCTAAGAATACATAGGAAATTTATTGATATATATATATATATATAATAATTGTGTTTCTTCTTTAATCGTCAATTAGGTAGGAAAATTAATAAATTAGTTTAATTCATAGGGACGTTTCGCATATATATTAGTTTTATGCATCTTCAGCCTATAAATTACAAGTTATCTTAGAGAACAATAATTAAATCTAAAATACAAATAATGTAAATGGTCTTAATAATATCAAATATGGGTTTGTAAAGAGCAAGACCCAGAGGAACTGCAGACCATGGGTCCCAGCGGTGACTAAAGTGAAAAAATATATTGTAATAAATAAGAAATCAGAAAACACTAACCTGTGATATGCAGTTAATCATCAGTGGCTGATGTAATGTACGTACATTATAAAATACGGTGGTGTGTAATAAAAACTTAGTATAAAAATAAAATAAAATTAAAAAATATAAAAAATCACTAATGTTTGTCAAACTCATAAAAAAACGTAAATAACTGTTTACGTGTCAGTAGTTTAAAATCAAGTGTCGAGAAAAAATTGCATAATGGTAAAAGATAAGAGATTGGGTGAATCATATTTGTTCAAACTTGTGGCCGTAACATATGTGAAATATTGTAAGTTCAATGACCGACCTTGTCAGATAGTAAATTGCAAATTGAACATGTTAAAAATGAAGGAAATTAGTTAAATTAAAATGCAAATAGTTATGCGTAAAAAAAATATATAAATAAATAAATAAATAAATAAATAAAATAATAATAATAAGAGAGTGGTGTTGTTATGTATATAAAAATTTAATATTGAGAAGAATATAGTTAGAGTATAAAAAAGGTACATGTGAGGTGAGAAGGTACATAAATAAGAAGAAGTAGAACACAGTAAAGAATACTGGACTGGTAACTAGTCTTTAAGTAGGGGGTAGTAAATTTTGCTGAGCTCGTCCGTTTCAGTTTTTTTATTAACGTTTTTGTCCTTTGTACTTTGTATGTGGAGCATTTCAGAGGTGAGACGTTTGTAGGTGTTCGGTTCTTTGTCTAGGATTTCGACTTTAGAGTAGTCAAAAATATGATTTAAGGTCGTGGCATGTATTCCAAGACTAGTGCTCTGTGGTTTGAGTCTCACATCTGAGCGATGCTGAGTAAGTCTGTGTCTTAGTTTTTGTGACGTGGTACCGATGTAGGAAAGGGGGCATGTGGAGCAAGGGATGTTGTAAACCACATTAGGTTGGTCTAATGTCTCAATTTTAGCTTTAAGATCGGTAAAATTTTTTTGGTTTTTGTTAGTGGCCGTGAAAGCTACCGACATGTCATATTTAGTAAATACTTTTTTGAAACTATTGAAGGTGGAGTCATGGTACGGTAGGGATATGAATTTTTTGCTGTCTCTGTTTTGATTTTCATTGTTTCTATTATACATTTTTTGTGTTCTCTCTTTTATGCTTCTCCTTATTATTTTTTCGGGGTAGCAGTTTTCTGTGAAGGCGTCTATGATCTTATTTAGGTTTTGTTTCCTAAATTTAACGTGGGATAGTGTCAAAGCTCTGTCTATGACATTGTTTAAGGTGTTAATTTTTAGGTTTTTTGGGTGGTTAGAGAGGTAATGGAGATAGCGCCAGCTGTGGGTGGGTTTCTGATACCAATTAGTCATAAGTTTGTTGTCGGAGTTTCTAATAAGTGATGTGTCCAGGAAGTGTATGGTGTTATTGCATTCTGTTTCAAGAGTGAATTGTAATCGGGGATGGTAATCGTTAAAAGTCTTCGTCAGTTCATCTAGTTTGTCTTTTTTGTATGTAAGTATAATGTCGTCGACGTAACGTCCGTATAGCGTCGGTTTTTTCTGACAGTTTGTTGAGACACACTTCTTCCAGTTCTTCAAGTACCATGTTGGCTATAACACTGGATATGGGCGAACCCATAGCGCACCCAAAGGTTTGGGCATAGAAGAATTCTCGGTACTTAAAGTATGTGTTATTGAGGCAGAACTCAACGCCTGTCTTAAACTCTTCTTTACCTAGCGAAGTGTACTGTTCTATGTCGTCCCATTTTTTGTCTAAAATGTGCATGGCAAGTGTGACAGGAGTATTGGTGTATAGAGATACAACATCTAGTGAGGCAAGGATGTGTTGGTCGGGGATAGTGATATTTTTTATCTTTTTAGTGAATTCGAATGAATTTTTAACATTTGATTCTTTTTTCCCGATAACATTGGAGAGGATATTGGCAAGGAATTTTGATAGGTTGTAGGTAGGACAGTTAATACTGGACACAATGGACACAATTGTGTCCAGTATTAACTGGACATATATATATATATTATATATATATATATATATATATATATATATATATATATATATATATATATATATATATATATATATATATATATAGGTGGTATTGGTTTAGGTCTTAAACCATCCTCCGCTAGGTACTGCACTTCAGGCAAATATATATATTTGAACAATATTTTTATAACTGTTTTTATTAAGGAAATAATCAATATGAACATAAGTGTTGCGTCACCCTGTATAAAAAGAAATACAAATAAACTTTGAGACAGAATAATTGATTTTAAATTTTAAAGAAATATCAACAATAATAAGAACTTAAAAAATAAAAAGGCACCCGGGAACAATTATATTAGGAATACTCTTTTAAAATACAAGTATTAATAAGTAATGGTTTACATTATATTATAGAAATATTTATCGCTATATTACCCAACGCCTATTTACAAAAAAACATAGCCTCTCCAAATCCAGGTAAAGTTTCAATAAATTACTGACCAATTAGTTTGTTACCCAGTCGTAGCAAAGTAGTGGAAAGAGATGTTAAAAGGATTATAGAACACGCTCAAGATGTTAAATTATTAATACCAAAACAATTCGGCTTTCTAAATATACCCTGTACAACTGATCAATTTGCTCGACTAACAGATAATATGTGTATAACCATAAATTTCAATTTAAAAAGACATACGTATAGGTTTAGTACTAATGGATGTTGATAAAATGTTGTACTATTTAATTATTTATTATATATGATAGAAGCTTTATAACGTTTGTAATAATATGAACAAAAACACACAAATCCAAGCACATATACGCATTTATTACTACGTCTATTTACAATCTGTCACACATATGTCATCATGTTATGGTTGATAACGTAACATATTACAAAGGAGTTTTGATCTTAACATATATATTTATTTGTTGGCCTGGAGCATTTCGATAGTTCTACCCTGCATATTTTCCAAATTTTAGCCTTGCCGTTTCTTTCAGAAATACAGATAACGTTATAGAGAAAACTTATTCAGTATGAAAAATTCAACTAATATCTTCGTTACATATGATCAGGGAATATATGTATAATTTAAAATGAGTTCAAATTTATTTAAGTAGGAAATCGTGTTACATAACTGATGATTCTATCTCGCGAAAACAATACCATTTACGTGGAAATCCAATCCTTTGCAGTTGGTTGAAAACAAATATATATTTCGCACTTTACACGCTCACAATGAAACCGAAATCTCTGGCTAGATCGTACAAATTTATTTTATTTCTACAGCTAAATAAAAGAGACTAAATGATATTTTAAAAATAAATGAAGTAAGTCGGATTGACCTGATACTTTGAAAGATGGAAAATTTCTGTGATCACTGACGAAGGATGGGCTTGGGTATCTAATAAAAGGCTGTGTAATGATTGATTAATTATGCAGATTATTAAAAGAAAGGTACAATATCTTGTCATGCGATAAGGAATGAGCAGAAATATTATATCCTACAGAATATTTCTTGCTAAACTAAGTAAATGTTATATTCACAGTACTACTCGTATTTAGGATAGCAGCAGGCAAACTGCGAATTGCCATAATGACAGCCTAAAGTTGGTTTTAAACAGTTCAATTTATTAATCAATTAATTTGTCAATTAATTGAACAATTTATTGATAACCTTGAAAATAAAAGGATCACTTTACACACATCAATTTATTTATCTTTTTTTTTACTTTTACATTACGAAATGTAAAACATATTTATCAAAATAAAAATATTGAAATATCTTCACAAAATTACGAGCTGTAAACAAAAACAAAAAAAATAACCTAGATGATGAATTAGAACGTTTACTGTTCCGTCACATTTGAAAACAAAACACAACCTATACAGGGTGTCCCAGCCAAGTGGCTCACCATTGCTATCTTTATTAATAATATAGATAGAGATTCGGTTAAATGGACAAAGATCGAGTATTTTTTGTAGGAAATATTATGACAGACTCAAAAATATTTTTGTATGTTTCGTTGACCAGACATTTTGAAAATAAACATTGTTTTAAATGGAATATCCTGCATATTGTTACGCCATTGGAATAACGATTTTTTTGTCTTTATAAAAAACTAAACATGTTTATAATGAAATTTTTTTAATAACGAAGTTAGCAACGTTACAGACTTATAAAAATAGTACGATTAAAAACTTACATATAATAAAAACAAAAGTAAAAATTACCAAGTATTTTGGTTACAAATATTGTTCGAATAAATATCCATTATTGTTTAAACACAATCTTATTCTTTATTTTATGTTTCGCATTACATTGCGTAACATATATTTAGAAATTTTGCTGCAAGCAAGAGATATTTTATTTTTTAGTTCGTCTAAATTATTAATTGGATCTCTATAGACTGTTTTTTTCAGAAATCCCAAAAGAAAAAATTTAAAGATGTTAAATCAGGAGATCTAGGAGGCCAGTTAATAGGTCCATTAGTACCAGTCCACTTGTCGTCATATTTATTTTGTAAGTAATTATTTACAAGATAGGCATTATGTGCAGGTGCACCATCATATTGAAAATACTTCAAATTAATTCTGTTAGCTATGGGCACATCGTCAAAAAAATCTTGAAATCTTTTTTCCAAAAAATCTAAATACTTTACAATAGTCAAATTTCCTCCATAAAAATACGGCCCTATTTCGTAGAATTCCAAGCATGTGTATTTTCTCGTAAAATATCTCTTGTTTGCAGCAAAATTTCTAAAAATATGTTACGCAATGTAATGCGAAACATAAAATAAAGAATAAGATTGTATTTAAACAATAATGGATATTTATTCGAACAATATTTGTAACCAAAATACTTGGTAATTTTTACATTTGTTTTTATTATAAGTTTTTAATCGTACTATTTTTATAAGTTTGTAACGTTGATATCTCTGTTATTAAAAAAAATTCATTATAAACATGTTTAGTTTTTTATAAAGACAAAAAAATCGTTGTTCCAATGGCCTAACAATGTACAGGGTATTCCATTTAAAAAAAAAATGTTTATTTTCAAAATATCTGGTCAACGAAACATCTAAAAATATTTTTGAGTCTGTCATGATATTTCCTATGTAAAATACTCGAACTTTGTCTATATGCTATAACAGTTGGCAATAACTAAACAGATAAAAATATACCCAAAATTCCCTAAAAAAATTATGAAAAATAGAACTTGTTTTATTTTCAAAATAAATTGATCATTTCTTTCATCAGTAAACTGAACACTTTACACACATCAATAAATTGAAGGTCAACATTTTCAATTTATTGATTCATAAATTGAACCGTGTACAACCCACTTAAGATCTCAACGGATAACCATATTAGTTATTTTGTTTCTATTGATATTATCCACCATTTGTTTTATGGTTTCGCTTATTACCTATTTGAACGATTTTTTATAATTGCTTCTTTAGCAATCTATCTTGGAAGTTCAATTCAGAACGTTCTTAACATATATTTACTATTTTTCGCGTATTCAACCATAATAAATTTTAAACTTAAATTGCATAACAGTAGTCAAGAATTTATCTGATCTACTATTCTTATTAAAATTTAAAATAGTTTAAACGGACAACTTGACAAGAAATCATGGTCACAGTCATTTCCAAAATCAACAAAGTATTCAAAGAACAACAGATCATCAACATAAAAATATCCAAAAGATCTTAGTCATTATAGCATTTAAAAAAACAAATACTAAGACCCCCATATCGTATTCTCATTTCCTTCGTAGACCACCTTAATTGAGTGTTAAAACAATAAATAGTACAATGAACGAACGCTGTTTAAAAACATCGTTGTTTGAGAAACAGGTGATTTGAAATGTTATTGGCATGTTGCCATGTACCTTTCTGTCGCCATGTAAATGATGGCGCTTGGCATGCGCTAACCCCGCAAAACCGATGTACCTCGAAGACCTTTTGAATCGCGAGAACACGTGGGATTCCTTTACATAAAATTACCTTAGGGAAATATATTTTAACGTATGTCAATATAGAACGAAGTCAAAAATAAATTTATTTATCGTTATTGTAAAATAATTCGTTTGAGAAAGATGACTTCTATAGAGTTAAAGGTGGCGCGGGACATGGATTTTAGGGGGTCACGATGAGTCAAGCCGTGACCTGTGTGAAGGTGAACAAAAATGACACTTCGGGCCGAACTAAAGAGCTTGAGTACGAAATTATACATGATGTGAGTAGCGGTGAATAGAGAAACACGCGATTCACGTTTATTTTATTACAGGAAAAAAATTGATGTGAAGTGTGAATTTTCACACATTTCAGGATTTCGCAGGTATTTGCTAAGCGAATGATGATTATTTGGAATGCCAAAACCAATTTTATGTTATATTTATTTTGTTAATTTAAACTCGAATGCCTAATACCATTATTTAGGTTTCTAAATATGTGCAGTTTTTTTTTTATATAACAAGGCTCATTAAGATTTTGAAAATTGCGCCTAGGTCTTCCATTGGTTGTTTTAAGTCATACTCCCGCCCCTCTGATTTCGTGTATTAAATTTCAACAATTTCCACTGGTTATTAAATTTACGCTTTTGAAAATTAAATGCAACATTTGCCCAAAATATAACTAGAATTTTGAAAAAATAATTAAAACAAAATTGGAATGCAAAAAAAAACAGAAAAAATTAAATTGCCTTGAGAGCGGAGCGAACTTAAGTTTCCAAATTAGAACGCGAGGATGCGATTACGCTTTCAAAGCATGTTGGATCATGGTCTTAGATAAGGTAATAAATATTTTGCATAGTCAAGCTAAAAACACAAAAAATGCGTTATTTTCCGAAAACATAATCTGATAAAAAATACCTGTTGTACTATTCCGGTTCACATAAATGTACATTACTTAGATTTTTTTCAGATTTTTAGTTTAAACCATCTGGGCTAGAGGGTGTGGGACAAATTTTTTTTTGCACAATTTTGGCAAAAAGTCGCGTCTAAATAATTTATTTTGCAAAAATAAAATTTTGATCGTTAATCCCCGTACTAAGGGCTTTGATACCCTACGCAGAATTAATATATATTTTTTTCGATGAGCAGATATTTGTTTATAATTTTAGGGGAAAAAAAGAGTTGTATAAGCATGCCAAATTTCAACTCTCTAGGTTTAGCCGTTTGGCTACAATTTTTACCGAACAGACAGACGACAAAATGACGGTATAAAGGTTTTTTGGTCATACCTACAAAACCTACAAAAACGATTGTTTATTATTATATTTTTGCTTTAGCAACTTTGGCTATTAGCCAGGATAGTTCTTATTTACTAAATCGATGATTTTTAACTATAGAGAACACATTTTTAACTAGAAAATAAATGTTTATCCTCAGTGGGGATCGTTCCCAGACCCGCCACGTGGAAAGCATTGCTCGAATATGATATCTATATCTATGTTTTGGTCTTGCCCCAACCCTTAGAATAATTTCTGCGGGCGCCTATGGAAGAAATCTATTGCTTGTTTTTCGAAAGCTTCTACTTTGTTATTGTTTTCAGAATCACGCTTTAAGCGATTCAAAATTTGCTACGTCGCTATTCCAATAAAATTAGATGTTTTTCTCTCCATCATAATTTGGTTTGTCTCTTGTAATATAAATTTTACTTAGTGATGTAAGATGTAGTGAAATACCGTGATGTTAGATTTTTCAATTTTTCTTATTTGAGTTTCAAAGGTATTGAGCTGCGAATGCAAGAAGCAAAAATAAGCTACACTGATTGGATCATCATTCAAATCTTTGGACAATCAAATCTTTAATACTTTTGAAATTGTCGAAAAACGGAAAAAAATACGGGACATGGAGCAATACGGGACGCTATGGTCAAATACAGTGACAGTCCCGTGTGTACGGACGTATGGCAACCCTATGTATGAAGGATATTATTTCACATTTAGCGAGATTAAGATAAAGTTTATTTATGGTACATTTTTTACCGGAACGAATTAAGGGAAACTCTAATCTCGAATTCTCAAAAGTTTTTTAATACGAATATAAACTTAAACTACTAACTAAAGTTATCAAGTTTGTAAGTTGAAAAGTATTTATTTATTTATTTATTTATTTATTTATTTAAGATGGCGGCGTTGTAAACGGGACAAACCCAACACTACAACGAGATAATTTACAAATTGTTACATTAAATTATAACGACTATACATATACATATATATATATATATATATATATATATATATATATATATATATATATATATATATATATATATATATATATATATATAACAAGAAGATAAAAAAAAAAGACAGACTAATTTTGACAGTGTGTAACAAAGTCATCTATAGAATGTATAAGCTTTTATAGTGAACTTTAATATGTTTTTTTATATATTCTAGGTTATTATAGAAAATATCAAAATCAACATGAGCTGAAATCTGATTTAGTATTGCCGGAAATCTTATAAAAGGAGCATTTAAGTTAGAATTAGTTCGGGCAAACGGTTGGTATATTAAATTTTTGTTTCGAAAATCACGAGAAGGTACGTTAAGATTAACAAGTGACAGTAACGGCGGACAATCAATTAAACCATTTAAAATTTTTATTATAGCAACTACGTCAGATATAGAGCGTCTGTCTTTGAGGGTGAGTATGTTAAAATAATAACAGCGATGAATGTAATCGGCAGCTGATATAGGTACTTTCCTAGCTAGATAATGGACAAATTTTTTTTGTATGCTCTCTATCCTAAAAATGTATTTCTCATATTGCGGATTCCAGACTGTACTGCAATAACTTAGTTGTGAGTGAACAGAGGCATTATATAATGTTAAAATGGATTTGGTATTTTTAAAGTGTTTTGACGTTCTTATTATAAATCCTAACATTTTGTAAGCCTTCCGGGTAATGTTATCTATATGAATATTAAATATTAATTTTGAATCAATAGTTATTCCTAAATCTTTAACCTGATTAACATTTTTAATTATATTTGTATCTATATTATAAGCAAATAAAATTTTATTAAAATTTCTAGTGAATGAAATGTGAAAACATTTTGAAAAATTTAGATATAATTTATTTAATTTGCTGAAATTACATAATTTTTCTAGTTTCCATATATTAATTATGAGTGAAAAAAAAAAACTAAAAATTTTCTATTTATACTTTAAATTAAAATGTAAATTTAGATTTCTTGGTATATATTTACATTTAATAGACAATTTGACATTTGTTTTTTCTTTTTGAGCGACGTTAGAAAAATATGCTCTTAATTTATTAGTCACATCTATATAAATACCAGAACATCAAACAAATTTATTAACAAAAGAAAAGCCTTTGTCTTTTTTCTTTGTAGTTTCGTTTTTGTAGCACATTTATTCAAAATAATCAAGAAATACGGTAAAGAATATTTTTGCTTATTTCTTTGGACTTTAAAGCTTACATAACGGCTTCTAACGGTCTATAAATATACAGTTTGTCTCTATAAAATAATGAATGGCCAATAACTCTCATTTTAAAAGATACAATTTTTGACGTTATTAACCATTAATCATAAGCTAAAGGGGTTGATCTATTTCACTAAGCAAATATTGGATACATTCAGTGTCTAC
The DNA here is from genome assembly GCA_963971575.1 of Liopterus haemorrhoidalis. NCBI lineage: Eukaryota > Metazoa > Arthropoda > Insecta > Coleoptera > Dytiscidae > Liopterus > Liopterus haemorrhoidalis. The sequence continues at coordinate 15,557,900 of OZ020612.1, read as the reverse complement.
CACATTGGAGAACTAAGTTCATTTTTAAGGTTTAGTAGGTATAACCGAAAAAACCTTATAACGTCACTCATGTGTCTTTGAGTACGGCATCAAATGAAACCTTTTAATATGTGGATAAAGCAAAAAAAAAATATTTTGAAGAGTAAAATTTTTTTATAGGATTTTCGCCAAAAATGTGTCAAAAAACTTTTATTCGACACTCTATTTCCCAGAGGGGTTGATCTAAAAATTCGAAAAAATTCTTAATTATGTATGTTGATGGGAACCGGATTAGTGTAACCAGTATTTTTGATCAAATTAGTTTTTTGGAAAATATCGATTTTTAGAGTTTTGTATGGCCACAAAAAATCCTTTTAACATCACTCCTGTGTCTGTCTGTCTGTGCGGCAGAAATTGTAGCCAAACGGCTTAACATAGAAAGTTGTAATTTGGCATGCTTATACAACTCTTTGACCCACATATAAGAAAAATACTGAGAGTTCAAAAAAATTGATGTGAAGTGTGAATTTTTACATTTCTGGGTTTTGCAGGTATTCAGTAAGTGAATGATGACTATTTGGGATGCCAAAACAAATTTTATGTTAAAATAATAAATTATGAATAAATAAGTTTTTTTTGTTAATTTTAATTCGAACGCCTAATACCATTATTTAGGTTTCTAAATATGTGCAGTATTTGTTTTTATATAGCAAGGTTCATTAAGAATTTTAAAAATTGCGCCTATGACTTCCATTGGTTGTTATAAGTTCCGCCCCTCTGATTTCGTGTACATTGAAACATAATTAACTTATAATTTAGACAATTTCCACTGGTTATTAAATTTACGCTTTTAAAAATTAAATGCAACATTTGCCAAAATATAACTAGAATTTTGAAAAAATAATTTAAATAGTATAAAAATTAAAAAAAAAAAAGCAAAAAATAATATTGTCTCTTCTCGCAGGGTTCGATCTCATTCGGATCGAGTTACTTGGGTGAAACTAGAGCGTCAAAAGCACTACACCAGCACACACGTTCGATTGTAGCGTGTTACAAAGCTATAACTTGTGTAGATTATTAGCCAAAAATCACAAAAAATGCGTTTTTTTCCAAAAACGTAATCTGATCAAAAACTCCGGTTGTACTATTCCGGTTCACACTAATGTACATTACTTAGAATTTTTTCAGATTTTTAGTTTAAACCATCTGGGCTACAGGGTGTGGGACAAAAAATTTTTGCACAATTTTGGCAAAAATCGCTTCAAAATAATTTATTTTGCAAAAATAAAAATTTGATCGTTAATCCACGTACCAAGGGCTTTCATTTGATACCCTACTCAGAATTAAAAAAAATAAATATATTTTTTTTATTAGCACATATTTGTTTATATTTTTAGCGGGATATGTTTTTTAGATGTTTTAGTATTTTTCCTATGTGCGGGTCAAAGAATTGTATAAGCATGCTAAATTTCAACTCTCTAGGTTTAGCCGTTTGGCTACAATTTTTACCGAACAGACAGACAGACAGACAGACAGACAGACAGACAGACAGACAGACAGACAGACGACAAAATGACGGTATAAGGGTTTTTTGGTCATACCTACAAAATCCTAAAAACACATCCCGAGATAAATATCAACAATTATGTATTTAATAAAAAATAAATATTGTTTTAAATTTTGAGTAAAACCTCTTAATGCGTGGATCAACAAGCAAATTTTTATTTTTGAAAAATTAATTTTCTTTATGATATTTTTGCCAAAAATGTGTCAAAACACTTTTGTCCTCCACCCTATCTCCCAGAGGGGTTTATCTAAAAATCTGAATCTCCGTAATGAACATTAATGGGAACCTGAATAGTTCAACAGGAATTTTCGATCAAATAAGTTTATCGAAAAATGTCGACTTTTTTGTAATTCATAAAAAAAAAATATTTTTTTAAAAATAGGGGAGACTGGTGTCAAATGTAACAGGTGTTAATTGTAACACGGAAAATTATTCTGTCATCTACGAGACAGTAGTGAAATCATATGTGTATTCAAGAAGCGAATTGTACCCTGCATTACCGATACTAATCAAAATTGCAAATAGCCGCGTTTGACAAGAATGAACGACAAGTTTTTTCTTTTTTGTATGAAAGGTAGATTTATTTTGTATGATATTTCTTTTATTTCTGAAAATATAGGAAAATAATTTGCAACTCAATTGTTTGTTATAAATATATAGAGGTTTTAGCACACTGTCACCTATTTTTTGTTGGCAATTTATAAACTGCTTGTTAATAGGGAAAAATTGCTAAGCGATATGACATCTGGTGGGATTGAAGGAACTACAGAAATAGACATTGTGTCGCGCTTTTTTTTATAAAAAATGTTTGCATAAAAATATAATTGCATAAAAACAAGTATTAATATTGTAGCAAAATTACAAAAACCACCAGTAAACATTTTTCATAAGTAAAATTCACGTTGTTTATATGTAACGAATGTCTATTTTGAAGGTTCCAAGTTTGCCGAAATAGCGCTGCGATCTTAACCCATTAGCGCCCAGTGTCCTATACATAGGACAGCATGATAAAAAAATCCCTACAAGAAAACAATATTATTTATGGTTAAGTTTTCCTATCAGTATGAATGTTCAAGCACTATTTAACATACTAACATGGTTTTAGTCAAAGTAATTAAAATATCAGATAAAAAAAATATATATATTAAAAGCGAATATTTACTGTCCCTGTTATTGTTTGACAAATATTTATAATTCAAAATAAACAAATGTTTAAAAAATATTATGTAGCTCAATTCTTGTTACCAAAGTATATAATTCGCAGTATCCGTATCTAAATTTAATTTTTTTTTCCTTTCGTCAAAATATAAACCAACAAAAATGCTGTCATATGTATAGGACACTGGACAGATGTGTTATCTCTCTGTTCGCTAACAGGAACATACCTGCATGCTTGTTTATATGCAAGTCTATGCGAATCTATTAAAAACTTAGATCATTTCAGAATTGTCTTGCAAAGAGTTAACTAGTGCAGTATTTTGGAAGATAAATATTATATTTTTAGTGAGTGTGTTAGTTTTTTATTCAAGGAAAATAATACAAGGTATGTAAAATTTTTAACTTTTACAGTTATTTCTGTATATTTTTAGTTTAATTTATTTTAGAAAATGGTGTCAAAAGAAGCGCTCACTCTTCAAGAAATGGAAGAAATTATAAATGATGATGATTTTTGGCTTGATCTTGACGATAATCGTAAGACTGTAGATGTGATTGTGGTACCACCAGAACCAAATTATCTGAACGACGAAGATGAAGGCGATGATGATGAACTTGGTTTTGTGGAAGTTGTAGATATTCCAGGGACAGTGGAAGTTGAATTTGACATTGCTCAACCCAGCACTTCACAACCACAAAGTGCAAAAAGGAAGAGATTTTCTCAATCAAAAATATGAGGGGTGTTGATCACCATGACTGGCTAATAAGTAAATACGGAGTTAAAATACGAGGGAAAAAGTGGTACTGGCCGATGTTTACTCCCATTCTAGACGTGGCGTTGACAAATGCATGGATTTTGTACCGAAACATACATGGTCGTGAGGCTTTGAATTGTTTAGAATTTAGAAGAGCTGTTACAGTACCGTATCTCAAACTATTAGGTTCAGGTACGAAACGCAAATCTTCAGCACAAACACCACAAGAGACTGTTCGGTACGATGGCAGAGATCATCTCATTTAGCATCGCAACAAGCAAAGACGATGCTAACGACAAGGGTGTAAAAGCAAACCTACTAGTTTTTGTGTGAAATGTGACGTAACTTTGTGTTCAGCTTGTTTCTTGCCATATCACATGAAATAATTTCCATATTTTTAAAAGGTTAAAATTAAATTTTGACGTTTTCTTTCTATTATTTTCTGTTTATTATGAATTTTGTATTACTTTTTTTGTAATATTCTGAATAAATGTTATAATAAAGGGGAGGGGGGGTGGAGTGAACATATCCACCCCAATCTTTAGAAATGACAATGGTTTTACTTTCAAACTAAGAATAAATATGCATTATATACGTTCAAGTAAAATTATTCATAAATACATCATCATACGTCACAAATATATCATGTGTCCAGTGTCATATACATAGGACAGGCATTTCTAATTAACCTGGGCACAGTAAATTTTTTTCAATAATTTTTTCGTGTTTATAGTATTAATATTACCTCAAAATTTGTTTTTGAGTGCATAATTCAAAAAAAAATATCTCTGGGCGCTAATGGGTTAAAATACTTACAGTGACTGTATAAAGACAGTGTGGCCATATGAACTGTAGCCGCCATGTTTATTCCAGATTTGTATTGGGTTATCACGGATTCTTTAATATCTCTTCGGGTCGATGGGATATCGACTTAGTTTTTGCTTACAAAGATTACACATACATATGCCGAAAAACTTATTTCAGGATTTTGTCCTAATCAACCCCTAAAGGGGTGAATCTACAAACGGGGTGAATTTTACATCCCGTCGTATTTCCTGTGTTTGTTGAGTTATAAGGTTTCTTTTTGGCACATAGGTGTCTTTTTATAATATCTCGAAATGGTTTTGACAGTTTTTTAAAATTTCACCCCTAAAGGGTGAAAAGGGGTAATATGTGATTTCAAGGATTCTTTAATATCTCTTAGGACCAATAAGATATCCACTTGCTTTTTGCTTACAAAAAATACCCATACAAAACCGAAAAACTAATTCCAGCATTTTGTCCTTATCAACCCCTAAAGGGGTGAATCTACAATTGGGGCGAATTATACATCCCGCCGTATTTCCTGTGATTGTTGAGATGTGACATTACTGTTTGGCACATAGGTGTATTTTTAAAATATTTCGAAATGGTTTTGACAGTTTTTTTAAATTTCAGCCCCAAAGGGTGAAAAGGGGTGACATGTGATTTCAAGGATTCCTTAATATTTCTTAGGACCAATAAGATATCAACTTAGTTTTTGCTTACGAAGATTACCCATACAAATGCCGAAAAACTTATTTCAGGATTTTGCCCTAATCAACCCCTAAAGGGGTGAATCTACAATCGGGGTGAATTTTACATCCCGTCGTATTTCCTGTGTTTGTTGAGTTCTAAGGTTTCTTTTTGGCACATAGGTGTATTTTTATAATATCTCGAAATGGTTTTGACAGTTTTTTAAAATTTCACCCCTAAAGGGTGAAAAGGGGTAATATGTGATTTCAAGGATTCTTTAATATCTCTTAGGACCAATAAGATATCCACTTGCTTTTTGCTTACAAAAAATACCCATACAAAACCGAAAAACTAATTCCAGCATTTTGTCCTTATCAACCCCTAAAGGGGTGAATGTACAATTGGGGCGAATTATACATCCCGCCGTATTTCCTGTGATTGTTGAGATGTGACATTACTGTTTGGCACATAGGTGTATTTTTAAAATATTTCGAAATGGTTTTGACAGTTTTTTTAAATTTCACCCCTAAAGGGTGAAAAGGGGTAATATGTGATTTCAAGGATTCTTTAATATCTCTTAGGACCAATAAGATATCGACTTGCTTTTTGCTTACAAAAATTACCCATACAAATACCGAAAAACTAATTTCAGGATTTTGTTCTTATCAACCCCTAAAGGGGTGAATCTACAATTGGGGTGAATTATACATCCCGTCATATTTCCTGTGATTGTTGAGATGTAACATTACTTTTTGGCACATAGGTGTATTTTTAAAATATTTCGAAATGACAGTTTTATAAATTTCAGCCCCAAAGGGGGAAAAAGGGTGACATGTGATTTCAAGGATTCCTTAATATCTCTTAGGACCAATAAGATACCGACTTGGTTTTTGCTTACAAAGATTACTCATACAAATGCCGAAAAACTTATTTCAGGATTTTGCCTAATCAACCCCTGAAGGTGTGAATCTACAAACGGGGTGAATTATACATCCCGTCGTATTTCCTGTGTTTGTTGTGTTATACAATTTCTTTTTTGCACAAATGTGTCTTTTTAAAATATCTCGAAATAGTATTGAAAAACGCATGTTTATATAAAAAAAAAAAATAGGATATTTTCATATTAAAAAAGAATAAGCAGAACATGTTATATACCCTGACTTCAAAAAGAAATTACATAAGAGTTGGCTATGGAAAAATAAAATAATGTATACTACAAGCTTTATGTAACAATAAATAACTTATGACAACAAGAGTGATTTAATTAATTCAGACAGTAAATTAATTCTAAAGCTTTCTGTTGACATTACTTTTATTTTCCATAGCCAACCCTTATGCAATTTCTTTTTGAACTCATGGTATAAATGATATATTAATAAAGAAAACTGATGTATATATTATCAATTATGCATTTATTCAACTAAAATTATGGTCAGGTGAAAAATAAAATGAAATCAGTATGGAATAACATTAAAATTAATGAAAGTAAATACTTCTTATAATTGTGAAACCATCCATTTATCCATGATTTACTGGCATAATGTTTTTTTATGTTCATTTAGCCTTTTTTCCCAGCAATTTTTAACCTAAACATAACAAAACGTTTCCTTATTTTTAATTTTAAGTTGTAACAATTTAAAATATGTGCACAGTTTACATTATCTACATTACTCATCACAAACACAACAATATTCACTATTAAACGTCTAAATATACGTATAATATTTGAAAATATCACTTAAATCTGTTGAAACACAAGCTAAACACATGTAAACCATATATAATCTGTAACAAAGTTGGTAGAAACATGGCGGACTTCAGCTCGACCAATAGAAAATGAGACCATCGTATGGCCACACTGTCTTTATACAGTCACTGTAAAAATACTTCCCCTATAAATTCTGTGTAATATAAGAAATGGGAATTGGTGTCGGTTGTAACATAATATTTGGTGTCGTTTGTAACATGTTACAATTGACACCTGAATAAAATATAGAGCCAGAAAGTGCTCACCTAACAGTAAAAACTCCAGAACAAATAAGACCATTTCCAAAAGGTGACATTCAAAAACCGAGAAAAAACGGAAGAAGGAAGGGAAAAACGGCAATATTGACGGACACGCCAGATAAGATGATATTAGAAGAAGCAAGAAATAAAAAGAAACTGATTGTAAAAATTAATTCCAATACTATAAAAAAAAGAAAACTAATATCTAAAAAATCTGAAAGCTCAAGTTCATCCGAGGATGAAGAAACACATTGTTTTGAAACCAGCTTAATTCCATTGAGAGAATTCTGCAGAGATCGGAATAGGTGACAGTCAGAGGGTGCTATGTCTGGACTATACGGTGGATGCAACAAAATTTCCCAACCAAGCTCTTGCAATTTTTCATCGGGTTTCGACGGGTCATCAAAGAAGTGTGTGGTCTTGCGTTGTCATGATGAAAGACAACACTTTTCCTATTATTCAATTCGGGCCGTTCTCTTTCAATTGCCTGTATGCCTTAGTATGTTTTGATTCATACATAAACAGTAAAGAAGACTGGGTTCAGTGCACAAGTTGCAAAATGTGGGCACATGGTAGTTGCACCAACAATGATATTTTCTATGTTTGCAAAAATTGTGAATCTGAATAAATATTTTTTCCTATTCATAATTTTATTTTAAATGGAGTATCTACTTTATGTTTACCTAAATACATATACTTTTAAAATTCTTATTCCAAATAATATTTTGTTTCATTATTTATCTTTTCGAAAATAAGCATAATATTTATTTTGTGTTTAATTACAGTTTTGAATTGAATATGACTTGTAAAGAAGATATTTAAAGTTTGATTTAAAGTTTACTTACAAAATACACATTTACGTATAATTATATAAAATTGTGTTTTATTTTATTTATTACCAATAAAGAAACAATATTTGTTTATGTTACTATTGACACTGACAGTGTTACAACTGACACCATAAATGTGTCAATTGTAACAAGTATCACAGTGTTACATTATAGCTAAAAAAAATATATAAATATAAAATTATTATTAATTTGAATAATAAAATGTGTAGCTCACTAACCATTCTAATTATTAAAAAAAAATCGTTATGTAAAAATAAATAAGAAGTCATATAATGCAAAATTTATAAATTTTGTAACAATTGACACCAGTCTCCCCTATATAGTGTAGTATCAAAGGAAAATTTTTAAAACGTAGATTATGGAAAGATAGATCGGTTTTTGAAATTCGTTTCTTTAAACACGTTTTTAGACAAAAAAGTGCTAAAGTTCTTGTCCCGCAACCTTTTACCAAAAAGGGTTAAACCAAAAATAAGAAAAAAATTTAGGTAATGTACGTTGATCTGAGCCAGAAACGTGCGAGAGGAATTTTTGATCAGATTGTGTTTTTCAAAAATATGGTAGTTTTTGTGTTTTTGACAAAAATAATTATTTTTTTAATTCATGGCTAAATTAACGCTAATAATGTTACGGATTTTTTGTATTTGTAGTATATAAGATAGTGCGTGCATTTTTTTGTTAAATAAAAAATATTTTTTTGTTAAATAAAAAATATTTTATTTTTAAGTTAAAAATATATAAAAAAAATTAAGTTGTAAACCGAGTTGTAGACGACACCACACTACACTCAACACTTCAGTTAGGAGTTCAGGAGTGTTCAGTTATTTTATTATACTTTTATATGCTGTGAATTAACCTAATTTTTGAATTACATTATACATTTGTTTTTAAAGTATCAAAGAGGAATAAATTATTTGTAGAAATAAAATACTTATAAATCAAATACCGCATTGTTAATAGTGAGAAATACGTTTCTGAAATTGAAAAAAGAAAGCCATTTATTAATATATTTCTTATTAATCAAATGAAGACTTCAATACGAAGCAAAAACAGAAGAAAAAAAAAACGCTGTGATTATAGAACAAATAGTCCTAGATATCCAGTATTATGTTGGCTTCTTACACTTATTAAATACCTACAAAACCTTGAAATGTGTGAAATTCACACTTCACATCAACTTTTTGTATTGTTGAAAAAATAATAAATAATTTTTTAATTTATTGTATAGCATCAAATGAAAGTTCTTGAAGCGTGGATTAAGTAATAAGAAGTTGTTATTAATTTCTTTATTTTAACACGATTTTCGTCAAAAATATGCTTAAAAAACCTTTGTCCCGCACCTTTTAGCCTAGGGGAGTTAATCTAAAAATTTAAATAAAGTCTAAGTAATGCACAGTAATGTTATCCGGAATAGCACAACAGGAACTTTTGATTAGATTAAATTTGCGATCGTTTTTTTTTTGTGATTTTGACAAAATTACTTATTTTTTAAATTTATGACTAAATTATGGCAACATAGTATAATACTATACTAGCGTCGGCGAATCAACGCAGTTACGTCACACAACGTAACAAACGAATGTATTGTCTGGAACAATGCAATCGGTTGTAACGTCGTGTGACGTAACTGCGTTGATTCGCCGACGCGAGTATAACATTCTTCTAGGAAGACTTTGGAGTCATTTCTGATTTCATATAGAGGTATTAATTTTTATTCTTCTGTAGTTCAAGTGTTTAAGTAATTTAGTGGCTCAGGATTTAAAATTTACTTTCCCATGAAATGCCGGATGTTTAACTTCTCGACTTAAAGTTCTCGACAGTTGTTGACACACAGCTGTTGTCAGTCAGGCTGCACATTTTGCATCCGTCTTGTGCTTGGTCTGCGGTCTGCTTGAAATTCTTTTACCAAGCGGAGTTTTTAACTTCATGATTAAAAATTTCACCTTTGTGTAGAATTAAGCTTCAGGCGCGCAGACAGGAGGGAGGCTCAGGGGTTTGAACCCTCCCAAGTACTCAAAAAACACGTGTTTTTATGGAATACATTTTAAAACTAGGGCTTATGAGCTTTTTTCTTAATCTTCATTTGTTTCTTGAAAATGTCAACCTTTTTCTATTTGTTAACACAGGTCATCGCTTATAATACCTATACGAGCCCTGTCCACTTTCAGTTGGCCCAGCTATGAAATTTTCAGTTTCTTTAGAAATTATTAAGTAATAAATAAAAGTAAATGCTGCTTTGTACATTTTTTGACAATATAATCATATTAGAAGCAAAGGGGTCAAAATTTATTCCGTAATATTTAATTTGTGATTATAAAAATAATATTCGTAAAACAAACGTATGTTTTGAGTTCATGTATTCTTGTACTGTATATAAAATAACTGGGTATTTGCGGTAGCTTTGCGTAGTAGGCGTTGGAAAATAAAGTTTGTTTATTGACTGTGATGTATTAAAAGTGTTAAGTCTAAATAGTTTTAAAACATGGGCAGAGGCAAAGCTATTGATGAAAAAATTCGGTTAATCATTGTGAACTTAGCAAAAACAGGAAAAATCAATTCCGAAATCGGAAAATTATTAGGTTTGTCAAGATACAGTATTATAAATATTGTAAAATTGTACAAAACAAATGGTTCAGTTGCCCCAAAGCCCCAGTACGTGAAGAAAACTACACTGACGGACAATGACAAACGTGCATTGAAAAGAATTATTAAGGATAACAGACGTGCTAACTACAGTCAATTGAGTGTACTGTGGAGCGATGTTGTTGGAAGACGTGTTTCAAGGTCTACATGTCATAAAAAAGCTAAAAAATTAGGATTTGGAACCTATAAGGTAATATATTTTTAATCGAACTCTTAAATGTATATTTACAGAAATTTATAAAACTTTCTTAGGCCAAGGAAAAACCATTGTTGACGTCTAAGCAAAAGAAAAACAGGTTGAAATGGGCCAGAGAACATAAAATGTGGAATTGTGAAAAGTGAAACAGCGTGCAATGGAGCGATGAGTCTAGGTTTGAAGTCTGTGTAGGGGACAACCGGAGCAGAGTTGTTCGTCAGAAACATGAAGCATATTATCCCGATTGCTTGAAAAGGAAGGTGAAATTTGCAGCATCTGTCATGATGTGGGGTTCAATGTCTGCAAGAGGTGTAGGAAAACTTCATTTTATCGATGGCATTGTTAACACAGCCAAATATTTAAGTATTTTAGAGGAGTCTCTGTTGCCAACTATGGAACATGCATTAATCTCTGGGGAGGATTTTATTTTTCAACAAGATGGAGCCGCTTGCTATACGTCAAAAAAATCTTTATAATGGTTCCGTGATCATTCTATTCCACTTTTGTGTGCCACGAGTGGGTTTCAAGTGGCCCAGACTTATCCCCCATCGAGACACTTTGGAACGAAATGAAAAAACGATTGCGTATAACACCGGCTAGAACAATTCCAGAATTAAGACTAAAGCTTCAAGAAATATGGGATAATTTTACTTCTCGACAATGCCAAGACCTTGTAGATACTATGCCTAGAAGAATTAATGCCGTTATAAGAATGAAAGGTGACGTTACCCAGTGGTAACTTCTGAAATAGGTTTCCAAGTTAATGGCTTTCCAATGGAAATATTATTTTTTTTCTTATTAATTTACTTTAATATTTGTAAATATTAATCGTAAATCTCTAAAATGTTTAATTGAAAATAAAATACTACCCAGATTTCATAAGCTATTCGCATTCTGTTAATTGAACACCAATAAATAAAAATTTCGTAGCTGGGCCAACTGATAGTGGACAGGGCTCGTAGAGGTATTAATTTTTATTCTTCTGTAGTTCAAGTGTTCAAGTGATTTAGTTAGGGTTAGGTTTAGCTCAGGATTTAAAATTTGCTTTCCCATGAAATGCCGGATGTCTAACTTCTCCACTTAAAGTTCTCGACAGTTGTTGACACTCAGTTATTGTCAGTCACGCTGCACATTCTACATCGGTCTTGTGCTTGGTCTGCTGTCTGCTTGAAATTCTTTTACAAAGCGGAGTTTTTAACTTCATGATTAAAAATTTCACCTTTGTGTATAACTAAGCTTTAGGCGCGCAGACATGAGGGAGGCTCAGGGGTTTGAACCCTCCCAATTACTCAAAAAACACGTGTTTTTATGGAACACTTCTTAAAACTAGGGCTTATGAGCTTTTTTCTTAATCTCCATTTGTTTCGTGAAAATGTCAACCTTTTTCTATTTGCCAACACAGGTCATCGCTTACATTACCTATATAGAAGGGACGACTTTTTTTAGGTCACCAATTGCATTCTGGAAGTGAGCCTTGTATATAACGGTTGCCTACGGCGCACGTGGACGTTGGTTCAATCCTCGTTTACTCCACGGAATTCTCACCTTTCTATACTGCGCAAATTAGATCAAGAATTGACAGCCCTGAGCAAATAATTTAAAATGAAAAACTGTTTATACAGATATAATAGGACAAATCTAAACGTCACGTGTCTTTCACATGGTATACCAGAGATCAGGGAATAGAACGGTTTTGGTCCTTTACGCTATTTAGGAGTTGAGAACCTATAATTATATTTTGATCCCAATAACCGAGAAATGCGGAAAACTATATTTCTTACATAATGCTAACATTTGTACACTCAATGTCTTGTACATTCAGTGTCTTTACTTTATACTTTTGACATCTTAATGTGAAATGAAAATTTACACTAATGGATCTTGCATTTAATTGTTAAAAATTACGCAACTAAAATGCATAAAATAACTTCATTCTATAAGTCTGAACCATCTGGTAGTCTTTTGGCTTTAATTCAAGTTGTATTTATAATCAAATCTAAAAATCTAATCTTTTTAACGATTTACTCATCTAACGAATTAGACAGATACAGGAGAATAACACGATTTGTAGGTCAGTTTAACAGTGTAGTTAAATTTAATAGAAAATCATTTGTAATATATTTTTTTGTGTTATGTAAAAGATGAGTCAGAAGCAACAAGCTTAGGATTTTTGGTAGACAGTTACTGATATATGGCGTTTATTTTCAGTAAATGTGGGTTCTAAATAAACAAACTTGTCTTAGAAATATGTAATGAACGTATTTTTGAGTAAATATTGCTTGTTTACTATTGCCAAAGTATATAAAACACAAAATTCTACCGATTACATTCAGCTAAAGATTTTATGAAATATTCTATTTAAAATATGGTTTCATCTATAGCAACTGATTAAACAGTAGACGCAAGGTAACGTGAGTCTTGGGGCCTCAGTTCTTGGGTGCCCTTAAATTTAAAAATTAAAATTTAACATGTTATCTATTTAAAATAAATTTCTTTATAAATTTACAATAAAAATATATCAAGGAATAATAAATATGTCAGTTTTATTTTGAATATTGCGCTTGCTTTGATGAGACTGCGTTAGGCAGTTTGATGAGACTGCCCAAATTAGAGAACTACGTTCATGTCGCGACCCAAAGGAGGAAAACACAATAAAAAAGTAAAATTGGATGACATGGAATTTATCACTTACTACCGAAGATAATGAAGAATAAATCGTGTAAAGTTTAATATCAAAAACAAAAAAAGAAGAACAAAAAATGAATAAAATTGAATAATATAAATTGAATTTTATACTAAGGAAAATTAGTACTAAGTTAATATTGTTAATATGAACCTTGGCTTTGCATAAGTTTTGAAAGTTCATTCAATTTTATAGATGAAAATAATATTACCAGAATTTCAAATTTTTCTCCGTGACCCACAGAATATACTTCGTGGACCAATATTGGGTCGCGACCCGTAAGTTAAGAACCCGTGCGTTAAGGCATTTGATGTATGGTTCGCCGTGATAAGCCGGTAACGACTGGTATTCAGAGACGGATCTGTACTACGAGAGTATTCAATAATCCTTACAAAACAATAGAAAAATACATTATTTTGGGTTGATTCATTCTTATTTTTCCACAGAGTCCTTTTAGCTCGATACACTTTTCTCCAACTTTTTCAACCCATCCAAAAAGTAAGTTTCCGGAAGACGATAAAGTAGGCATATTTTTCGACGATGTCCTCGTTCGACGTGAATCTTTTTCCGGCAAGCCATTTCTTCATGTATGGAAACAGAAAAAATAGCTAGGGGTAAATCTGATGAATACGGTGGATGCAGGAACAATTCGTAATTAAGGAATTTTCGTTATCAACCACACGATTGCATTTATTCTCCACTGCGAGCAAACGCGGCACTCATCTTGCCGATATCACAATTTTTCTTGCAGAATTGAAACCACTGAGCCATGTGCCTGTGGCATCAACTAGTTTGTGCGCTTTGACATGTTGATCATTCGTGGATTTTGTGAATCTGGCGTAGTCATCTCAAGCGGACGTCGCTAATAATGTTCGTCACTTGTGGATGTACGACCACGTTTAAACTCATTCATGGTTTTGGTAGGCGGCTGTTGCTGGCTCTAGCAACTGGCAATAGTAAGCCGCATTCACCATACGTGGATCGTGAAGAAAATCAATGAGTAAAACTCCTTTGTAGTAAAAAAACAATACCGTCGCGAGAACTTTTCCGGCTGAGACGGGTTTGGGCCTTCACTGGGAAGGCTTCATCCTTTCTTCACCACTCGTTACTCGCCATTTTTGTCTCCAGTGTGTAGTGATGGACCCACATCTCATCACATGTAACGATGAGTCTCAAAAAATCCTCCCCTTCTTGCCGGAATCGATTCAGAAGTCTCTCACAGATCTCCAACCTGACCTGTTTTTGAACTTAACAACTTTGGAACCCATCGAGCACTAATTTTTCCAAAGCCAAGATGTTCCTTCCTAGGCCGCCCTTAAATTGTCTGGCCCAAGTAAACACTCAGTACTGGGACAGTGTAGCGTCCTCAAACGAGTTAAAACCTCCAAGGGTTTAACCCCTTCATTGGTTAAAAACTTTATAATAATACGTTGTGTAGCAGACGAAGGAACCTCTTGTTCACTCATGGCTGTACTGAGGACAGAACAGAGCGGAGCAGATAACCAGGCTGGTTTCCCCTCCCTAACACATCGACCATCTACCCCCCACTCCACCATCCAGCTCGGAACTGCTTGCTGAGTATACTAGCAAAATTACCGATTATATTTGAATCACCCTTGGTATATTTGATGTTAGGAGTATCGTGCCTTCGCTTACTCCTCTTGTTTTTTCTTACGTATGATTTCATCACAAGTACAAAATTGATATTTTTTAAATTCTTAACTTTTCTCGTAATCTGTAAATTATTGATATTTATAACTCCATGCTTGAGAGCAATACATATGATAAAAAATTTAGATTCCAATATTGGAATGTGAGATTGAAAGGCAGTGATACAGAAAATTATTACTGGACGCTATTTAGGTCAAATTCGAAGTAAAATGAGAATTTTTAAAAGTCTCAAGAGGAAGATGTGAATTTATGACATGATTTAGAGCACTACTAATATCTCAAGTAGCTTATTGTAGACAAGATATAGAAGACTTTTGGGATGGGTATTATATTACAGAAAGTAAAATTTGAGACTAAATTTTTATATGGAGAGAAAAACGATTTGGGAATATTTATAATAAAAAATAAGCTACAGTAATAATTTATCGGGAGCTGTAAATGTTCATATATGCTAGGGTTTTGTACAACCTTTCTAAATTGGTGAAATTATAAACTCGGAATTTGTTATGGTAAAGGGACGATACTCCTAATACCGAATATATACGAAGGCTACATTTATTTTTTTACAAAAACTAAGAAATATTTTTTTTTTTTGAACAAACTGTTTTATTGCTTTTCAAAATACTCACCTTTAAGATTTATAAACTTTTGCATGCGTTCAAACCAATTCTCGAAACATTTTTTCCACTCTGAAGTTGGTATCTTGTTACCGCGGATTGCTCGCGTGCCGGTGGCCGCACCGCGCGCTTTTTCATCTCATGGTGATCGCGTGATTCGTGCCGACACCTGAGACCGCTAATTAACTTAACCCGCGCATTTTTAGCAGGTATTTGCTAAAAACGACCCTATCAATGGGCGGGGTTAAGCACCCATTGGCTGAAATCCGGGAATTCACCGAATGACGTCAATATTTTGTATAAATATCGGCTCCGAACTCAGAACCGATACCAGTGTTTCCTGGTCAGTATAGCTCGCGTAAAGCTGGGCTCAGATCGCTTAACGCGGCTTGCAACAACGGTTCGCTTGACGCGGCCCGCAACAACGGTTCGCTTGACGCGGCCCTCTACGATTCATTCGCTTAACGCGGAGACATTCGCTTGACGCGGAGACGTTCGCTTAACGCGGAAACTTATTCGCTTAACGCGGAGACGTTCGCTTGACGCGAGCAGCAACGTACCAACCCCTCCCGTTCGTTTCCACTACGCGACACCCATCGCAGTCCTGGCACGACGACGAGGGAAGGCGTCTCACAAACGCTACGTACAGCGCTCGGCATTCCATCATCGCCTAGTGCTGGTGGAGACGGCTGTAGCCTACCAGAACGTCCCGAGGGGAACCCAACTCCACCTCTACAGGAAGGGAGACCCTAGAGCTTGGGTCTTTCCGCCTCCGACGTCATCTGAAGCGGCGCCCCACTGTGTGGCTGCGCCCGAGGCAAGTCGCCTCCTGAAAGAAACGCACCATTGCTTGGTCGCGCCCGGGGAAGAACATCGTCCGGTAAAGGCGCCCCATTCTTTGGCTGCGCCCGAGGCAAGTCGCCTCCTGAAAGAAACGCACCATTGCTTGGTCGCGCCCGGGGAAGAACATCGTCCGGTAAAGGCGCCCCATTCTTTGGCTGCGCCCGAGGCAAGTCGCCTCCTGAAATAAACGCACCATTGCTTGGTTGCGCCCGAGGAAGAACATCGTCCGGAAAAGGCGCCCCATTCTTTGGTAGCGCCCGAGGCAAGGCGCCCCCAGAAAGTTGCGCCCTGTCGTTTGGCCGCATCTGGGAGAGTGCGCCCCGATAAAAGTTGCGCCCCACTTTTTCCCGCGCCCGCGGAAAAGTCGCAACAGGCAGATGTAAGGACTGGGAACATCATCCGGAAGCTAGCGAAACCGACCGCTGCTCCCGTACGGCTCCCAGGGGCAAGATACGCTCTTCCCGGCGCGCGAATTCGAACCGATGCTCGAAAGCATCGCATCGCCGCCTGGAATCCGACGCAACCAACCGCAGCTCTTGCGCGGACCCCAGGACAGAGTTACGCCACATCGGACACAACCGACCGTGTGGGTACTCTAAAGAACCAGGGCATTGTCACCGACAATTTGCCACCAACCGCCGCCACCGCACGGCCTCCAGGACCAGTGCCGGCCGCCGCAACGAAGAGGCGCTCAGTACAGGCCCGCCTTGACGAGCTCTTCGGACCTGTTACTCCGCCACCTACACCACTACAAAAGCCTTCAGCTCTTCTTGAGTCCCCAAGCCTTCCGCTGGCCTTCACACAGAAGCGCCCCCTCCTAGAAGTACCCGGGACCAAGACAGAACTCCTGCGCCGTTTGGAAGAGGAGTGCGAGAAGCTGTTTGGATCCATAACACCATCGCCACCGGAGACACCAGACGCCTCGCCAGCTATGAACGACGGAACACCGCAGTAAACCCGGACACCGTCCCCTACCGAAGCCTCCTCGACCCTGTATACCCCGCCTATCATTCTCAACCCCTTCTCGCCTCACGAGGAAGTGTTTGGAGTGGTAGACTCAGCCATTTCCCCTTGTTAGTATTGTAATACTGTGTTTAGTTATACGATGTTTATTCACATCATATACTTGTTCCATTTTATGTTCTTCGACATACTGTTTGCGTGTATTGTCGACCTGTATTTCTCAATAAATGCCTAACTTGTATTCGTTGGTATTCTTTGTAGACACCCCCTTTAGTACTTTTCAGAGAGACATTAGTCAAGTGTTAGGCTCTTCAAGCCGAGCCGACATCCAGTGAACTCTACCGCAACTGAGCTAGTTAGGTAGATTGCTGACGGGTGGGACGAGGGAGCGGTTCTCCCAAGTCACATTCCGTTAGGGACCTAAGGACCTCCTTAGAGGCTCCTGCCAGCAACAATCTCAAAAACATGGTTTTCGAAGGCTTCCACAGCTTCTTGAGGTGATGAAAATCGATGTCCACGCATTTTTAGTTTGAAATTGGGGAACAAAAAACGTCGTTAGGAGATAGATCAGGTGAATACGAGCAATGAGACATTAATTCGATGTTTTTCTCCTTCAAATATTCAATTGTTTGACGTGTTGTGTGGGAGCTTGCTTTTTCATGATGAAGAATGATGCGACGTTTTTAGTTGTTTTTCTTGATTTTGTTGATGACTTCTGGCAAACAAATTGTTGCATACCATTCAACATTAACTGTTCTCCGATCCTCTAAAGGAATAGTTGCGACATGTCCAGTACAACCAAAGAAACAAGCGATCATTTTCTTGGAAGTGCTTCGTGAACGAACAATTTTTGTGTGTTTTGGTTCATCTTGGAAGACCCAAATAGTGGATTGTTGCTTAGTTTCCGGTTCATATGAATAAATCCAATTTTCGTCACCTGTAACGATGTTGTGTACGGATTTTGCAGTGTCTAGGTTGTTTTTTTTTAGCATTTCCTTACACCAATCAATAAGAGTCTTTTTTTGAGCTTCGATCAAATTATGCGGAATCCATCGGGGACAGATATTTTTCACAGCTAAATGTTCATGCATAATCCAATGTATTGCAGTCTGCGATATGCCAAAGGATGCCTTTATCTCACGGTAAGTCCATCCGATCTTCTTCAGTCATTTTGCGCACAGCATCGATGTTTTTTTGAATCACAACCGATTTTGGTCGATCTTCACGAGATTCACCATTGACTGACGCACGATCACAACGAAATTCTGTAAACCATTTGTAAACAGTCTTTTCTGATGGTGCTTCATTACCAAAAGTTGAACTAGCGAAAAAGCGAATGTGTGCATTAATGTTGAGTTAGGCCTTTACTAAAATCGTAATAAATCATCCAACGAAAACCTTCACGAGTAATATTCATTTTTTCCCACAAACTTGTTTTTTTTACGCTCACTGTCAACAAACTACTCGGTCAATTTATAAGCTGCCACTGATTTCACAATAACAAATGTCAAATTTTACGAACATAGAAATGGCACATTCCAATATTGCCATCTAGTGGTCCTTTGTAAAAACATAGAAGGTAATCCTCGTAATAGGTTAACTGTACCTATATGTAACTCCCATAGATGGTACATCGTATTCGTTAAAAGTTATTCATTGCACTCCGGCAATGAATTCATTCATAAATAAAAATTGGGTATTTGTAAGACTAGTTTGGCAAAAGCACACTGGCGCTAGTGTTGCTGACGTCACGTGAGTTAACACAGCTCGAAGACTGGATGGTGATCCATCTACTGTTACTCTTAAATCAAGATTTAGATCATAATTCATTAAAACATCTGCTGATGGTATTTTACTTTTTATTTCGGAAAATTATTCATTGCATTTATAAGTCTTATTAGATTTCTTTATTAAATTCAGGAACTTTTAATGTTCCTGTTGAAATCATATTACGGGAGGAATCATCTAAGTACCAGTCGAATCTCCAGTGCTACATCACGTATTTCGCCAGACCTTGCTAGTTTTATTTCGCGCGTTTCATGCTTGGATTCATTTAATATTTAGTTCAATATGTCAGATTCGTGCTATGCTTGTGCTATAGATCTATTATAAAAGAGGCTTAAAGTTCTCTTCTTGATATATTCTGTCATGCTTTTATATATACAAAAAAATATATATATATTACTAAGAATTTGTTACTACTGTTTTCTACGGGTGCGTACCGTTTGCATTATTTGCACATTACAATTCATAGTAAGTTCATATGTTTTTTATGAGCTGAAATATTGTGAAAATTTTCCACGGGTATTTAATCTAGTGGACATTTTGCCAATTCTGAGTTTTATTCATACATATTTTTGATATTTGTGTAAATAACAATGTTATTTTTAATGTCTAAATTCCAGAAAAATTCTATTTTTCTCTTAGTAAATATTTTTCATCAACTTCAATTTTTCAAATATATATAGCTTCTATTTACAAAATCAACATTAATTGTTTTTCGGACAAGAATAAGCTTTCAAACTTTTTGCGGTCAATAAAATATAATGGGTAAATAGGTTAAGCTTTACATACACGTTAACACGTTAGTCTGTTTATTAAGTCTGATATAATATTGATGTTAAGTTGAAAAACTGATGTTATGTGTGATTTTTCATATATTCCACGACTTTGTAATTATCTAGTAATTGATATCTTTGGACACTTTTTACTTGCCCGACCTTAATATAGAAGGGGCAAGTATTCGCGAAAATTTTCGATGTCGAGATTTTGACTGATGACTACGTTTCATGGTCCAGGGAATCAAAAAAACCTATTTTCGAAGTGCCGTCCGTATGTGTGTGTGTTTGTGTGTGTGTATACACGATAACTCAAGAAAGGTTCAATTTAGAGAATTCGTTCTGGTACTAAAAAATTTTCCTGTTAAATGGAAAGAACCCTATTGTTTTTTATGAAGATGGGTAGACTAGAAATGGGAGTTTACTCATGTCGATTTTAAGATTTTTGCAAATATTTAGCAACAGAAAAATATTTCGAAAAAATTTATTGAACAAAAGTTACTATAAATGCAATTACTAATAACTTTTATTTGAGACGTTTTTTTTTTTTGATAAAACGAAAAATTTTGAATTTTTTTTTTTTAAATTATTTAAAAATTTTCCAAGTCTCAATTTTTTCATACTTATATGTAACGTTTCCATGGTCATGATAATTAATTCGTAACTAGTAAACCAAGCCTTGGACAAAAATTTGTATATAGTCGGATTGTTGATAGGTGACTGTTCGTTGCTACAAGTATCGATATGCAATACTATATGCTTTTTCTGTCTATATCATTATAATTATTTGCATACCCATAGTAACGTATAATGACGCAAGTTGACAACTAACCTTCCAAATTATATTAATAATAAACAAAGCATTAGAAAGAAACGGCATGATTCGTAGATATCTTTACTAATTAGAGCACGAAAATAAATTCACAGCAGTACTCAAACAACCAAACAAATATTCCAGCAGATTTAAAATTAAAGTTTGTGAATTTAATAATTGGCCGCAAGCTCTATTAATTAATATTATTAACAGACACTGACAGCTAAGACAAATGACAAAAACATTTTTAAAATCGCTGAAAAATGGTAACTAGATTATTATATGAATGCACTACTAGATACATACATTTGCTGTATTTTTGAAGATTTATCTAAATATTTAATTTTTTTTTTTAAATTAAATGTTTTTTTATGGGAGGGCATGTCTAGCGGAGGTTTCCCTTCGCCACTGGTTTATAATAGCGTTAAAATTAAAAATATCTAAAAATAATTGTTATCTATTAATTTAAGTAGTAAACACTTTTCATTTATTACCCCCTACATGAATTTAAAAATACATATTTGAAAAAAACACTATATAATACAAGTGATGCTCTAAGAAAAAGGTCCGCACTTCTATAATTCTAGTGATAACCTAAAAAGAAAAGGTCCTCATTTTTGAAATCCAAGTAATGATTTAAAAAAAGGTCCTCACTAAAATTCAAATATTATGTCAATATTTTCCTTTCTATCCCTCCTCGATCTGGGCCCCGGGCCTATGCCCCTGTTGCCCCTGCCTAGTTACGGCACTGCAGGCACCAAATCAAACCTCTTAATATCTGGATAAACAAACATATTTAAATTTTTGAGAAGTCAATTTTTGTTATGAGTTTTTCGCCAAAAATGTGTCAAAAAACTAATGTTAACCGGAATAGTAATACATTCAATTTTGATCTGATAATTATTTCGAAAGTTATCGAATTTTTTGCAGCACCGAGCTTACAGTCTTTATCTGAATGACTAGAATTGGTTAGAATCTGGCATATCAAGTACGTTTGTTGTCTCTAGATGGGAGCACGTGATCATTCCTTCAAAAGGTGTCAGAATTTATGATTTACCTCCCAAACAGTAGGGGAGTGGCAAAATTTTCTGACCCTGGAAAATTGGTTTAAATCGGCCCATAGGATCAAAAGTCGGCCACATTGGATTCAGGACCAGCCCTTTGATCTATTGATCTAAAAATCGGTTCTATTGGGAACTGATGCACCGGGAAATTTCACGATCCCCCGGCGGACCAGTCTACTACTACTGCCACCGCTACAAAATCATGAAATGTGGGATAATTTTTTAAAATTAATTTGTATTGTTGCTTTTCACATTATTTAGCACATACATGTGTATTTTTTTCAGATGTGGGGACTAATTGCTTTGGGTGGGACAATATTTTTTGGTATATTAAAACAACTTGTCAAAATACGAGTTTCAAAAAGAATTATCTTTCGTTATTTAATATGCTCTTAAAGAGCTTCCATTTGATTTTTACAATAAATTTTTAAAATAATATACTTTTTTTCAAAGATCCAGGGAATTTCAAAATATTCTGATAATAAATTGGCTGTACTCGGTAGTACTAATGAATATTTGAACTTTTTCAGATTTTTTTACTAGAGCTCGGTTATCCAATGCGGTGAGCAAGCAGCGTAAGAATAAAAATCTCTCCAGGCAGATTACGTTTAATTTTATTACGTTTAATTTTTATTTACGTTAAATTTTGCTACATTGCTCCATGCCACGGCAAGACTCTGTTTGGTATATCATAATACCTTTTTCACACTAGATGTTTAATATCCGATGTTAAAGTGAGGGTGACTTAAAGTATTGGTGTGAAAGCATGTGAGACCTCGCTTAATCACAAGCTGAGTTTAAAACCAAGATTTGCGACTTAAAGATAGTCCGCATTGCCAACATAATTTCTATTATGAAAAAATACTGTTTGAATTTGTGCTGTTAACATTTTATATTATCATAAACAAGAATACTGTATATATATCGACGTTATAAGAAGTTTAACTCTATTATTATAATAAAATTATTTATTTTAATTATGTATTTAATACAATACAGAGCTACAATAATTAAGGTAAAATGTATCGACTTATATGTTTTAACATATGCAATATATTTTTTTTTGCAGCATATTTATTGTTGAATGGAATAAAATATCTATATGTGTTTAATAACAATTCAAAATATGCAACTGCGCAGAGAGTCAAAACTAGTAACTTCTTGATGGTAACTTAAGAATAAAATTACTGTAGCAGATGGCAGCACCAGAGATTTAAACATCTAGCGTGAAAGCCGACCTCAGTAGCACAGTGGTAGTTACCCTGCTTCTCGTACTAAAGGTCCCGGGTTCGAATCCCGACCAGGGCATGGATATTGGTATTTGTCCTTATCACCTCATCCTCATTTAAAATAATAATAAAAAAAAATTTAAACAAGCATCATATCATACATATATCACCGCTCCCAATCCGGATTAGGTCACCGTGGGAGTAGAATTGAAACTTCACTATTCGGAGTGAAAGGCTCGTGCCCAACATAAAAGTAGCAATACGGTAGTGAAAACTACGGCTCGGTGAGACTACTGTGGGACGTTTATGGGCTGAAGATGATGTGAAAGCAAACCGATATTAAACATCAGTGAACTTTAAGTTCACTCGTCTTGAAGTTCTAGTGTGAAAAGGGTATAACGCATTCAAGGTTTACATTCCTAAAGTTGTAAAAAGAGTGATTCATGTTGATTCTCTTATTTTACAGATCAAGTGTCGCAACCCCTGCAACGTGTGAACGAGATGCTGGATGTATTCTTTGCACGCTAGGCTACATGAAAAGAAGCATCGTCCTAACAAAAGTTACAAAAGTTACAAAAGACGTGCAAAAGGGTTAACAGTTTTTCTATAAATTAGCTTTAGAAACGACTTTTTCTTTCATTCAAATTTATTTATCAAAAACTAGTGGTGCAATTCTGTGGCAAATCTATAAGCTACAGATGATCGTATCTAAGGAGTTGTTTTATGTGTTGTTATGGACAGTTTCTTATAGATTTTGTCTGTTAGCTTACAGATTTGCCACAGAATTGCACCTTAGATGTATCCATCTAAATATAATACGCCATTTAAACGTCAAATTAGAAGGAAAGAAAATGTAGTTATTTAATTCTAATCATAACACCTTCAAATTAAAGTTCAATTATACAGTTTTATTACAGTGTAAAGAACAAAACACACTGTATAAAAACAGAAGACATAAATTTGGAACAAGTGAACAGCGACAAATACTTAAGAGCAACAATAATCAGTGACGGTGGCCTAAATGATGAAATAATGGAAATAATAGAAAGAACTGGAAGGCTGTTTAATGCCATCAGAAGTAAATTCCTGGGAAATAAATAAATCCCCACAGAGGTGCAAGTAGAGGTGTTCAAAAAGGTGATGGTACCAATACTCACATACGCTAATGGATCGTGGACTGCCACGATTAAACATCAGAGTAAGATCAGAAGCATGGAAATGAGATAAATATCGGGAAAGACAAAGATAGATCTGTAACGAATCGGTCAGTTCGCTGGAATAAAGAACCAACCCTCACAAATCACCAACACGAGAATTTCGTAGAAAAGAGATTGCAATCGTTTTTATGCATTTGTACAAGGGGAATTTAAAGAATAAATTTTAAATATTCAGATAATCAGATAAAAATTAGAATTTTTACTTCAAAACACGTATTTTTAGGAATATATGTTTTGATGGTTCATTGTTCGAGAGGACTGTTGTTCAGAGTTATTGCCTAATAACTTCGAACAGCTTCCTCCTGATCAGACCAAGATAAAACCTTTTGTTATATTTTCATAAACTCATATACTTTTGAACATTTAAAAACTAATTGTACTTTTATATTTTAATAAAACTTTAAACTTAATACTAAAACTCGTATCCTCTTATTTAACGTGTGTAACCATTCACCCCTAGATAGTTAAGTGCACAGTTAAGAAGCAAACTAACTACAAGATGCCCGATCTGTCGGTTGGTAAGTACCAAAATATATCATTTAATTCACATATCATAATGTTGAACCCTGGATAAAACTCACGCCTGGTACCCGAACTTCTTAGTTACCAATCTCACTTCAGTTTGTGATTAAAATTCTTATATTTACCACTCTTATTTGGCTTTTGATACAAAATTGTCTTCAGACACTGGCTTCCGGTATAATGGCCCCTTTTATCTAGCACGAAGGCTGACGATTATGTGGATTATGCCACATCGGAGGCTGGATTAGACGTTAAATCATCATAATTATTAAACTTAAAACAGTAAGCATTTCGATATGGTTACTTTCTATCATGGTTTTCTACATTTTTTATTCAAATGGTACGATTCAAAAGATTCGTACCAGGAGCCTGCTACAGATCGAATTAGAAACGCGAAGTTCAGGAAATAATTACAGACGAAATCAGTAGAACGCCTAATTCAAGAAAGTCAAATGAGATGGCTAGGGCATGTCCAAAGAATGGGAGATGAAAGGATAACCAAAGCAACATTTGAGGCGCGACCAATAGGAAAGAGAAGAAAAGGATGACCAATTAAGATTTGGAAGGACGAAGTGAGACAAGCGACAGAAAAGCGAGGGGTCATATGGACAGGTATTGAAACCTTCACGGCAAATAGGAGAGTCTGGAAAGAAATCTGGGAAAGACCACTAGAAGATGTACCGTAACACTTACACAATGCCTTACACCAAAAGGTAGAAAGACTTAGGAGTAAGTAAGTATATTTGGAAACATCATTTGTGCTGAACTTCTTTTCTTTTTGAAACTATATTCCTCAGAAAATTTATTCTGAATATCGTCAACATTAAAAAGAATAATGCTTTTGCAAAAAACATTAAAAAATACGAACCTATTCTACCCACATTACTATTGATTTACGGTTAACACAAACATAAAAATATTTTACGAACCCACTTCAACCACTAAATACCAAATAATGTGATATATCGATAGTTTGAAGTTGACTTAAATTACAAACGATCATCAATAACATCTCTGACAAACATGTGCTTGAGTTCCAAATAGATTGTCAATTAATTTAAACTATTACTCGTTGACAAATAAAAATTAATAACAATAAATATTTTAGATAAAGTAAAATATTGTCTTTGAAGTTTTTCATTTCTATAACGTGTTTATATGATTAATGTGAATAGCCATTTTTGTGAAATATGTCAGGAAGTTGAATGGGAGGTATATATTTTAGCCTTTGATAAACTATGTCAAATGGAAGACGTAAGTTAAGCAGAATGTCAGAAAGATCATAAGGCAATGATTAATTTAGAAAGTGCTGTATTTATATGACAAAGCAACATTCTTGTCAAGTTAATATGAACTACAACATAACTTGGATAATGGGATATTTTGTAAATAATTCTATCGAAACTTGCATGTTTTATTTTTGAAAATATTTGCTCATACTGCAGTAGTTTTAAAAATATACAACGTGTGAAGGTGTTGAAGTTTATCAACAGCTCACAGTAACTTTGACTTTCAATTCAACTTTGGGAACAAGAAGAAGTTATAGATTGATAGATTAGGTAATTGTGGGGGCCACAAAATACCTTTTTTTCTGAAATATTTATGCTGACAACGCTAAATGTTGAACATGTGTTTCTCATGTTTAAATCTTCTCTAACGTTCTTGTGAACAGCATCACGAATTATATTGAGTTCCTTAGTTACTATCATTCGCAATCTTAATCTTCCGTCTTGAGAGTTATAAATATCAAACTTCAATCTCAAAGAGAACTAAGGCCGTCTGCACACAGAGCTACTGCGAAAATAGTCGTTGGTGAAGCGAGTGTCTAACGAGTAGCTCACGAATCAGTTCAATTGTAATTACATAGTCAGTAATTCGTCCGCTTCGCATTACTACAGTTTCCGGGGACTGGGAGTCCGCAAATCAATATAGGATGTTTGCTGATGTGTAATGATGAAATGTATCCAAATATTCCTATAAAAGCTCTTTAAAATATTAGTAACGTTACCAGTAACAACATGCTGCAGAACGAGCATATTCTACATTAAATTAGTTATAAACTATTTTGTTTTAACACTATTACTTTAAATGGTTTCTAAGATAGTTTAAATGGAGTTTATTAGTTAATTATATACAAAATTATGCATATATAATCCATTCACCATGTTTCATTATCTAAGTAGGCGATGTTAGGATGCAATTTTTATCGGTAGCCACGAAATATAACTAGACATGTGAAAATAAAATAAAATTCATAATTAATAAAATAATTCTAATATATAATTAATGTGATATTATACCATGAGTTCAAAAAGAAATTATATAAGGGTTGGGTATGGAAATTAAGAGGGATATCAACAGAAACCTTTATAATTAATTAATTGTCATCACTGTTGTTGTTGTCATAAGTTTATATAGTTATATAAAGCTTGCAGTAGACATTATTTTATTTTTCCATAGCAAACCCTTATGTAATTTCCTTTTGAACTCATGGTATAAGAAATATTTTTTAAGTAACACTGGCAATATATTTAGTTGATTTTAGCAATATATTTATGATTTTTTAATAACCATCTTAACAAAAAAAATATCATGGCCAACTCGGGTGAAGAAACATTGTGAATTGACTAAATAATTTATTTTTTTAACAGACGACGTACACAGGTATCAAATACATTGTTATAAGAATGCGTTTCATTGTGAGGTCTTCTGCTAAGAAAAATCAGACTTTAGATCAGTGTTTCTCAACCTTTTCTGGCATGGGACCCCCCCCAAAATAACTTAAACATGGTCTGCGGCCCCTCATATATATATATATAGGCTTACCATAATTATGAAACTCTAAACCGGGACAAGAACGGGAGCTAGGGCAAAGGAAAAAATTTAACCACAAAAAAATTGTTTTATTATTAAGTCTTACAAAAGAAATATGCAGATGGTCTGCTGCAGCAGAAAGTTAATTATTTTGTTTATTGTACCAGTACAACAAATATTTTTAAGAGTAGGTTCGAACTTATAAATTGTTGTTGCTATACCAATATAATTCAAAATTCATTTAGTCAATAATCGGGATTTATGAAAATGATTTAAAAAATAGTTTTGTTTCTCTAGTTATAGCCGATAGTGTATGCATGTATGTGTTTCTATATTGTCCATAGAAGCACATTCTACATAACAATGACTTACATTATAAAATTAACAAAAATTTCCAGAATATTTATTTAATTACTGGACAGTGGTGTCAGTGGCGTAGCGATGGGGCGCGGGGGGCAAATTACCTGGGCGCCGGCAGTCAGGGGGCGCCGAAATTAAGAACGATAACATTTGGAATTTAGAAATGAAGACCTTTTTTTTAGTATTTCATTTGCCCTCTCTGGGGGCGCTTGAATCTTGCATAAGGGCGCCAGAGGCCCTGCTGGTTGTCCCCGGGCGCAGGAATACCACGCTACGCCACTGAGTGGCGTAGAAAATTTACTAAAAACTTTTCTTTACAAATAATCGTCCAAATTAATACATAAACTTATTTAATTATTTATTTATTTTTTTCAATATAGGTATAAAATAAATGTCTGAGCAACTGTGGTCATTTACTGGGGCTATTGTATTTTCTAGAGCAAATAATTTGTGGATATAACAAATATTCATGCCCGAATTGATAAAATGAGCCACATTAATAGTCGCCGCGAGCAACACGAGTCTCGCGAGCTACGGGTTGGGCACCACTCTTCTAGCGTGACTCTCGTAATGCACCTACTTACATGCATGTATACTAGGATTCAACTAAAAATATATGCAGATAATAAATGATTTGATAATAACTTTATAACTTCAACATAACAAAACATTTAATAAACCTATCTATAAATCATCACATCTGGATTCATTTGATTTAATAAACAGAACACTGATTTTATTTTTATATTTTAACTTATATATTGTTTGTGTTAAAATATTTATTTAAATGTAAATACTGAGAAATATAAAAAATCTCAAAGATATAATATATTGAGAGGAGGTGTAACCTAGAAATTTCTGAAAACGAGGCATAAATCAAGATACTTGAACGAATATGGATTTTCTGACAGAAATTGATTACAAAAACTGTATTTGAATATATTCAACTGCTACACAAATCTACTTTAAAGATAAATTGTAGATACAAGTATAAACTTAATTGGAAAGACCTAAGCAGGATGTTTGTCTTCGTAACTCTTCAAATATCAATTATAAATGAAAATATCAGCTGTGGCCATCACAGGACCGCCCCCATCACAAAGTACTTGTTTAATTTATGCTGCTTTCTCAAAAAATGTCTCAAATAAAAGCTGTTAGTTATTGCTTTTATAGTAACTTCTGTTGAATAATAGTTTTCGAAATATTTTTCTGTCGTTAAATATTCGCAAATATCTTAAAATCTACACGAGTAAACTCACATTTCTAGTCAACCGATTTTTACCAAATATTGATCAATTCGTGCCATTTATGTCAAAAGCTTAAATATAAAGTTTCATAAATATCCTTTTAGCCGAATTTGTTCTGCACGTGTACACAGACAGACAGACAGACAGACAGACAGACAGACAGACAGACAGACAGACAGACAGACAGACAGACAGACAGACAGACAGACAGACAGACAGACAGACAGACAGACAGATAGACAGACAGACAGACATCATGCTAAAAATAGTTAAAACGTTATATAGGGACCTCAGTTCGTGGTGATCCATCGAAATCTTGAAATGTCAAAATCGGTATGATCACAATTCCTACCTTATATATGTTGGAGGTCGGTATAAGAGTATTAACACAAAAGATTTATTTTGTTATTATAACCAGTTTTTGCTATATATTACCGACCGCCAACATATATAAGGGAGGTATTGTGATCATACCGATTTTGACATTTCGAGATTTCGATAGATCTCCACGAATTAAGGTTCCTACATAACGTTTTGACTACTTTTAGCATGATGTCTGTTGGTCTGTCTGTCGGTCCGTGTACACGTGCTGAGCAAATTCGGGTAAAAGTATGTTTATGAAACTTTTTTGTCACATATTTTTGTCTCAAATAAAAGTTGTTAGTTATTGCTTTTATAGCAACTTTTGTTAAATACATTTTTTTGAAATATTTTTCTGATGTTAAATATTCGCAAAAATCTTAAAATCGATACGAGTAAACTCCCATTTTTAGTCAACTGATTTTTACCAAAAGTTGATCAACTCGTGCCATTGATGTCAAAAGCTTAAATATGAAGTTTCATAAAAATCCTTTTAGCCGAATTGACTATGCACGTGTACACAGACAGACGGACAGACGGACAGATAGACAGACGGGCAGACGGGCAGACGGACAGACGGACAGACGGACAGACGGACAGACGGACGGACAGACGGACGGACGGACGGACGGACGGACGGATAGACGGACGGACAGAAGAACAGACAGACATCATGCTAAAAATAGTCAAAACGTTATGTAGGGACCTCAATTCGTGGAGATCCGTCGAATTCTCGAAATGTCAAAATCGGTATGATCACAATACCTCTCTTATACATATATGTTGGCGGTCGGTAAAAACAGATATAGCCTCAAATTTTGTTAATACATATAGATTATGTAACATTCGAACGTATCGCATTTTAAAGAGTTCATTTGAAATAGATTTCGCTTCCTTCAAGACAGATCAATGTAAAAGGAACTAGCAACGTAACATAAATAAAAATACTTCCCTCAGTGTCCAATATATAAACATTATTCACATCTAGACCTGAACATGAATATAAATAAAAGAACACTTACCTATAGTAGTATAAATTGTACCGCAGTAAAACACCGCATTCCAGAAGGACCATATCTTCTTCCCTCTGTTCGCTACAAACAGAGCTTTTGTAGCCCACTGCTCCATCAGTTTATCTTCATATGACTCAAGTACTTGTACGGAGTTTCCCAACCATTCGTTTTCCGTCGTTTCTTCAGGTCTTTTTAGCGCAAGTTCTTTTAGTTTTTTGAGTACTTCTATTCTATCATCACGCATTTGCTTAACAACTAATTCTTCATGACGACCTGAAAACAATAATGATTTTATTATATAATCTACGACTGTTAAAAAATAATATTTCACTTGTTTTTGTGCATAAAATGCGTGTTTATGGTGACAAAATGTAAAAAGTATTAGTAAGTCTAATAAGCGTTTCATTATTTCCCACTTGCCATTGGGGCTACACCATGAACTTAACGGACTTGCCTGAGCTTATGGGCGACAGAACTATCTCCAAGGACTACACGTGTGTTCCGTGTAGCCCAAAGAAGAATAATAGAGTGCACTGAATATAAAAAAGTAATGTGAAGTGTGAATTTTCAGACATACCCTGCAATGTCTGAAAATTCGCAGGTATATAATAAGTGAAAGCGGCATGCTGAGTGTGTAGGACAAATTTTGTTTTGAAGTATTCACGGCAAAATGAACGATATTTCTAAAATAATTTATCGTCTGTTAATCTAAAGCAGCATTAAGACCTCTTTAAATTAATAAGACTGTGCGTTGTGTCGCTCTGCGTTATGCTTTAATGCATTCTTTTAACGTTCCATGTACCGTTCCCATCTGTTATAAATTAGTACGTTACGAATAGCCCTCCATCTGTGAATTTTGAAACCAACTATTTAGATTCGTAACATATTTATATGTATTATCGTTCTTATTCTGTTGTCTTAGATTTTAACTACCTAATTACCTAAATGGATCATATTTACTGTCCGTCTTTGTAATTTTGAGCAAGATTTGTTAATGATGACATTATGTTAGGTTATGAAAAGGCATTCGATAACTTCGGTGTCGCTGATGGAATGCGATAGCCAATGTGTTTATATGTCTGTCTCATTAAAACATCTCACTAGCTATAAGTTTAGAAAATTATGCACAATCCACAACAAACAGCGTATTAAATTTGGAGGTCGGAACGGTTTCACGTCTTATCATATGACAAACTTCCATAAGCTACAGTGCATAAGTTATTGATTTAAGAACTCTGAATGCGGCTTAAGAGCTTTAAAAACTAATTTTATGTTAAAATATTTTTTTGTTAATTTTAATTCGAATACCTAATACCATTATTTAGGTTTTTAAATATGTGCAGTATAACAAGGTTTATTAGGATTTTGAAAATTGCACCTATGGTTTACATTGGTTGTTTTAAGTCATATGCTCCGCCCCTCTGGTTTCGCATACATGACACATAGAATGAAAATACAATTCCAACTGGTTATTAAATGCACGCTCTTTAAAATTAAATGCAACATTTGCCAAAATATAACTAGAATTTTGACAAAATAATTTAAACAAAATAACAATGGAAAAAAAAACAAAAAATAAAATTGTGTCCTCTCCCCGGGAGCGAACCCTAGTTTTCTGCGTAGCAAGTGAGCAAGCTAACCATTAGGACAGGATACGCCTTTTAGTATAGTGTGTTACATAACTATAACTTTTGTACATCGTTAACAAAAAAACACAAAAATTTTCCGAAAACATAATCTGATCAAAAATTCCTGTTGTAGTATTCCGGTTTACACCAATGTACATTACTTAGAATTTTTTCAGATTTTTAGTTTAAACCATCTGGGCTACAGGGTGTGGGACAATTTTTTTGCACAATTTTGGCAAAAATCGCATCAAAATAATTTATTTTACAAAAATAAAACTTTGATCGTTAATCCACGTACATAAGGGCTTTCATTTGATACCGAACTCGGAATTTAAAAATGCTTTTTAGTTGTTTTAGTATTTTTCCTATGTGCGGGTCAAAGAGTTGTATAAGCATGCTAAATATCAACTCTCTAGGTTTAGCCGTTTGGCTACAATTTTTACCGAACAGACAGACAGACAGACAAACAGACGACAAAATGACGGTGTAAGAGTTTTTTGGTCATACCTACAAAAGCTTAAAAAAGGCAAATTATGATCTTTTTTTATTTTATTTGTTTATAGACACATCAGCATCTATAGCTATTAGTGTCTGTGCCATAATTGTACATATTATTTAATATTTGCTATGATTTACATTTAACATGATATTAATTACATATTATACATTTTTGGTTAAGTTTATTATATTTTATTGTAAAAATCGATGTTTTTAAGGTAGTCCAGTATGTTTCTAGTCATAATCGGGTCTTGTTTTAGGGCTTCCTTTAGGTCTTGTGGTATTCTGTGCATGGTCCGTACGGGTTGAAAAAGTTGACAATCAATCAGTACGTGTCTTACTATCAGGGGTGGGTCCCAGGTCTCGCAAAGCTTGCTGTGTAATCCAGCCATTATGTGTTCGTGGGTATGTTTCGTAAGTCCAATTCTCAATCTGGACATTATGATTTGTTCACGTCTGTTGTTTTCGATTGTCCATGACCGAATGTCTTCTTTTATCGTGCGTAGTTTGTTTTTTGTAGTGTTTACCCACTTGCTGAGTTGGGTCTGGTAAAGCCTGTTTTTTATGGTCTGTTTTATGAGGGTTATGTTCGGGAGAATCTGTAGGACCTCCTCTTCTGCGGGGTTGGATATGGCTGCTGAGTTTGCTGCTTCATCATGATCTTAACTCCATGAATCTAAAATTTTAGTTTTGTCCTAGGATTCTTTTTAATTAGACATAGCCGTAGAAAAAGGTATATTTATATAAATTTTTATTTATTTTTATTAATTGCAGTCAGTCGTAGAAAAAATATTGTATGAAACTGATGCATAAAACGTATTATTTCACTCATCGGATTGTTGTACTCGGTTGCGACACGTGTGTTCAAATTTCCCGTTCGTGAAAAAAAAAAATGCTTTATGCACCTTTTGCATAAATAACTATCAAATATAATAAGATCCAATACGGAATTTTCAAGTTTTTTTTTACCGTTACTGTCACAAGAATATTTTATGACCTCGTTATTTCTAAATGCATAAAATATGTCTTGTTATCTGCACTTCTCAAATTTGAATAATGGATTTATGTAGGCGTTTTGCATATTTTTGCAAGATATTTTTGTAGAAAATAATAAAGTAAGACAAATATACATACAACAACAAATTATTTAAATATGTAAAGACACTATTATGTTTTAACGTAGAATAAATATTTGTCCAGAGCTAGTATGGGGATCATTCCTGCAAATCGAGCGTAACGAAATATTAAAGATTTCTAACGCTTACTGCTATGCGAACGGAGGCACATGGCAATATTATCACATGATAGACCCATATGTACGCGTGATCTTTACTGCGACTTATCATGACTTTGAGTCTAATGGTGCGATTATGGTCCAAGTAGTAAATCTTACAGAATTTAAGGCTAAATGAATCTTTAACTTCGACTGTTAAATTATTTAAAATTTTGCTATTATGGTCAACTAAATTTAAATACTTCAGCTACAGAATTGTGACCTTGTTAAAGGCTAATTAAGTAACGTTCAACTAAGCATTGTCTATCTCTGTCTGTGCGCATTGAATAAAGAGATAAAGGATTTTTCCCGAGGCCCCGCGCTTAAAGGGGCCCCGCGCTTTCATATTTCTAAAAAATATTAGTAGCTAGGGCAAGTTTTTGATACCAAATGCAACGTTTTTTACAAGTCTGATGTGCATCATTAAATAAATTGATAAAATTATATTCATGTATCATTTCTTCCTTTTTGGGAAGGGGCCCCGCATGTAATATTTTCCCGAGGCCCCGCAAAACCCCCAGCCGGCACTGCACATGGCCTAAGCAATTCGTAATGAGCCTGCATATTTGGTTTATAGCTTTGCTTAAACTACTCTGGCTCATGCAATTAAAAATGGAGTTCTCCACAGCTTTTTGGTCAGAACCAGTTGCCAGAAAGTTTATAGTTACTAAAACTTTGAGATGTAGTGGAAATTCTTCTTGCCTTGCAAGTTGTCCATTATGTAGTGGATGCAAAATTTCGTAGAAAATCATTTCTATTGACAGCCGAAAATTTTTCTAAAACTCTCATTAGTCATTTCAAATGAATTTTCTGTGTCTCTTATAAATCTTCGTTCTATGCGAAGATTGTTCCTAAAAATACAAAGTACATATTTTTGATAATTTATAATGTTTATAAATCTATCTTTTATTACCTGTTGTCCTCTTCCTCGGCAATTAAATGAACTAAAACATGGATCAATTCCATTTTCTTGTAAATAAAAATGTTTAACTTTAAATACAATTTCGGGAAATGTTATAATCTGATCCAGTGTCAAACATAACCTCAAATTTAGCGCTATAAAGAGATATATCTGTAGCTCAAAGAAAAATTTAAAGATTTATTTAACGTTACATGGTGACCGTAATTGCATTTCACGCTAAAGCCTGTGACCTTCACATTTAAAGAGCTTAAATATTTAAATGAAATGACCATAATCGCACCATAAGTTAGCGTCGGCACGTGTAAGCACGCGAGGCGAAGAATGACGTTATTCGCCTATTCGCCTAATAAGTTATAACCCACTTAATTTTGAAATGAAAATCTCGGTCCTAAATCTGTTAATTGCTTAAGTAATAATTTGTTTCTTTTTTCACTAAATATATTTGATTTTTTATTTGTTGTTTTTTTGGTGTTCGTAATCAGTGCAATAAAAAATATAAAACTTTTGCGATACACATTACTTTCTAAACTTGCCAGTCCTAGAATTTTTTCTAGGTCGTTTGCTGGTCCGCCATGAAAAAAGGTTGGGAAACGCTTTACTAGAGAGCAAAACAGCGAAATAATTTCCGTAAAATAGTGCAAAAGTTAAAAAAAGTGACAAAAATTTTGGCAATTTAGGAATATTTATTTTTTTTTTATTTATTATTATTAATTTATTAACAGCCTTGCGGCCAATAAAAAGACAAATACATACAAATTAAACAAACAAGATAAACTGTACAAAAAAAAAAATAAATAAATAATGAACAAAAATAAAGAACATATAAAGTTTGAAATTGTCCTCAATAATACTATTATACAATTACATTATAAGAAATAACGTTTTAACACATTATTGTAAAATAATGTGGTGACAGACTAAATTTGTCTATGAACAGCTGACCATTTCATAGTGTTATCACAAGTAATGCAGTTATGAACAAGCTTGTTCACAGACTTCATTAATCTGTCACGCAGGTTAAAAACGTATTTCCTGAGGACAGTCATACAAGTACATACATCATTCATTACAAACATTTCACTAGCGCTACAATATTTATGTAACCCATTGATAAGTCTAAATGCATTATTGTAACATGTTGTTAATTTACGTACGCTAAATCGGGTTGTATTAATCCATAGTGCAGACGTATAGAAACTTCCGCAAAATGTATTAAACAAGTATCTGCGTATATCTTTACTGCATTTAGAGAATCGCCGGTTTAACATATTTGCTCTGACACACAAAGAGCGACATTGTCGATCGACATCTAAACAATCAGAGAGATTATCGCTAATCACATGACCAAGGTAACACACATGGGACACTTTTTTCACATTTTCACGGTTGAGCTTAACACCAGGCACTTCATGTCTCTTAGATCTGGGCTGGAATACGATGTACTCGGTTTTGTTGACGTTGTACACCATACCATGTTCCATAGCATAGGATTCACAAATTCCCAATAGTTTTCTCAAACCGGATACTGATGGGGCAAGAACTACCATGTCGTCCGCGTAGCTTATGTGATTTA
Source organism: Liopterus haemorrhoidalis (assembly GCA_963971575.1). Taxonomy (NCBI): domain Eukaryota; kingdom Metazoa; phylum Arthropoda; class Insecta; order Coleoptera; family Dytiscidae; genus Liopterus; species Liopterus haemorrhoidalis. The sequence goes on along the minus strand of OZ020612.1, from coordinate 15,521,387 downwards.
TAAGTGTAGAGCCAATCACACAGCCGACGCGTTCTTTGTTCAACAGTGTACTAAGATCATCCATATATACGTTGAACAAAAGTGGAGATAGACGCCCACCCTGCCTTAGTCCAGTGTCCTGCATATACGTACTGGATTTCACCGACCCCCAGCGCACTCTTTTTTGTTCTTTGTCAAACCATTCGGATAGTATTGAGATAATTCTAGGCTTGACTTCTCTTCTTTCCAGTATATTTAACAGCCTTCCACGATCTACTCTTTCAAAAGCACGGCTAAGGTCGAGCAAGCATGCGTATACAGGCGTCTCTTTCCTAATATACTGATTAATGGTTGACTTCAGAGTGAATATTGCCATATCAGTACCATGTGCCTTTTTAAAGCCATACTGATTATCAGCACAGTTTAATCTATGAGCACATTTTGACATTAAAATTTGTTCTAATATTGCATATTTGCAAAAAAAAAACGGTATAAGATTCGGGTACAGGAAGAAAAAAGACAAAATCAATTAAAATTTTCTAAAAACAAAAATGCCCAAAAAGTGGCAATTAAGTGGCGTCGAGTGAACTCTGGAGAGAGCGTTGTAAAGCAGTGGCGTGCGGAGTCAACATTGGTGCTATCACTTTCACTGCAGACCTGGCGATGCCTATACAAAAACCAATAAAATTTATCGAAATTAATTAAACTCATTGCTAGCCCTTATTTTATTACTAAACACTAACGACACTGTCCCAAAACGACCTATGCATTGTATGTAGCAGATGTGTCTCCGACACTGTTCTGTCCATTTTTTTTTTTTTTTTGGAAATTTTGTTTTCCTATTTTAATTACAAGATAAAATCCACCTGAATAAATAATTATTCGAAAACTTTAAGTCTGGTAAATTGTTCGCTTGTGAGAAAACTTCCCAACTCAAGTTAATGATGGTTAGTTGAGTAATAAGAGCAACGTAGGGCAGTGGCGCACCCAGCAAAGGGGCCCGGGGGGAAGAGACCCTTATACCGTCATTTTGTCGTCTGTCTGTCTGTCTGTTTGGTAATATTTGTAACCAAACTAGGGTACTCTCCCGGGCAGAGGAGATATTTTTATTTTTTGTTTTTTTCCATTTTTATTTTGTTTAAATTATTTTGTCGGAATAAAACTTTTACGCACAACTAGTAGGTCGATTGGGACAGATATGTATTCGTACTGTACTTGAAACAAAACTGTTTTTTTTTTCATAGTATTGACGTAACTGAAAACCAAATATTTAAAAAGTCGTATGTATGTATCATGCAAATTTAAAAAAATTATAAAATCTCATGTATGTTTCATTTAAATTAAAATTGCAACTCTTGCCATAGGTACTAATTTAACTTGAATGATATGCAAAATATGATGCATGTCAAAATATTTTAGATCAAATTTTACTGTTGTACAATATAGCTGTGATAAACAACAGTGTAATCATTTGCAATTACATCTCGACATATCATAGACCATTAAATTACATGTGTCATATCACAGACATTTAATGCATATAAAAACAAATCGAAAAAACAGATGCATAACAACTTCATTTCCGGGATTTATTATGCAATTATTGTGTGCGCTACACTAGGACTGGATTTGAAAAAAATATATTTTCGCACTCAAATTTGCCTCTTTTCCGAAAAGAGAAGCGAAGACTGCGAAGAAATCTTTTTTAGGGTTTTGTAGGTATGACCAAAAAACCCTTATACCGTCATTTTGTCGTCTGTCTGTCTGTCTGTTCGGTAAAAATTGTAGCCAAACGGCTAAACCTATAGAGTTGAAATTCGGCATGCTTGTACAACTCTTTGACCCGCTCATAGGAAAAATACTAAAACATCTAAAAAACATATCCCCCTAAAAATATAAACAAATATGTGCTCATCGAAAAAAAATATTTGTTTTTATAATTCTGTGTAGGGTATCAAATGAAATCCCTTGGTTCGTGGATTAACGATCAAATTTTTTGTCCCACACCCTGTAGCCCAGATGGTTTAAACTAAAAATCTGAAAAAATTCTTAGTATTGTACATTGGTGTGAACCGGAATAGTACAACAGGAATTTTTGATCAGATTATGTTTTTGGAAAAAAATGCATTTTTTGTGTTTTTTGGCTAATAATGTACACAAGTTATAACTTTGTAAGACGCTACATTGTAATGTGTATCATGGTGTAGTGGTTCTGACGCTGGTTTCTCACCCAACTAACTCGATAGAAAGGGATCGAACCTGGCGAGAAGAGACAATATTTTTTTTTTTTTTTTAATTTTTATATTGTTTAAATTATTTTTTCAAAATTCTAGTTATATTTTGGCAAATATTGCATTTAATTTTTAAAAGCGTAAATTTAATAACCAGTGGAAATTGTTTAAATTATAATTTAATTCTGTTTCAATGTACAAGAAATCAGAGGGGCGGAGCTTATAACAACCAATGGAAGCCATAAACGCAATTTTTAAAATTCTTAATGAACATTGCTATATAAAAAACAAAAAAAAATACTGCACATATTAAGAAACCTAAATAATGGTATTGGGCGTTCGAATTAAAATTAACAAAAAAAAAAAATAATATAAAATTTGTTTTGGCATCCCAAATAATCATCATTCACTTACTAAATATCTGCAAAACCCTGTGTGAAAATTCACACTTCACATCAATTTTTTATTATTATTTTAATGGCCTTTGCTACTTCGGCCATTAGCCAGGACAATTCTTAATTTTTGAAAATTCCATGCCTGAATGGGATTCGAACCCGAGACCTTAGCAACGCAGGGTACCTATGTTACCATTACGCTACGACGGTCGGCAAAAAATTGGTTAGAATGCAACATAACGTCATTTGGTTAATCTTTATAATTATATATATAAAAGCCCTAATTTCTGTGTGTACGTAACGCTAAGTTCCTTGGTGCTAGTGGGTGTTGCGGCAAGCGGGCGGCCGAATTGAGTGGGGAAACGACGTACCTCGACAAAGCTGAATTACCAGAGCTCTCAAATCAGTACGTTTGGTTACCTGATGAAAGGATGTTGTGTTAATTGATGTTACGCCCACGGACTGACCGGTCCGATACTAATTTTTAAACGACACGCATTGAGCGGCTGTTTAGGATTACCTAGGTATAATCCGAAACAGCTATACAATTGATGTCCAGCATATGGCCCGCGGGCCGTATCCGGCGCTTTACTAATTTTGAAACGACACGCATTAAGCAACTTTTTAGGATTTCCTAGGTATAATCAAGAAACGTTTTTGTTTTCTTAATATACGCAGAATCATGCAAATTTTAATAATTGATTCCTGTTTATATTGATTTTTATTCGTTACCAGTTTGCCAACGTTGTTGGCAAGGGGTCTGCTAGTATATTATATTTCTTCTTTTGTTGCTATTTTGTAGGTACTGTTAGGCTATCTTAAGCTGGCTGGTGAAACACTGTCCTACGCAGATTGCGATTATGAGTGAGTGAGACAAAATTGTGCCATCCGAGTACAGTCCGAGTATTTTACGTTGTTTATCAATTATTCGGCACAGTACAGTATTTGATACTTATGTCAACTAACATATCATTTTAATAGCACCGGTTAGATCATAATATTTTAATAAACCCTGAGAAACACGAAATATCATGTCTTGAGAGGAACTTAGCAAATACACTTCAGCCTTGACAGAGAAATCTTCCACGTCGATTAATTCTGCCTTGCTTGAAACATGATAATATTTAAATAAGTAAACAAAACATAATAATAAAAATGAAAATTTCTCACACCAAGAGATCAACTGGTCGAAAGTTTAGCATAAACTAAATTGTTAAGTACGAACCGTAACTGGTAGATTCTACCTGCCTCCGTAATGAGGTAGTACAGAAAGGGTCCTAATTCTCATTATAACTAATTATCAAATTAGTTGTTGAAAATATGTTGATATAGGTTATGTTACTTGAATGGCGACTTGATACCCACCATTATGGTATGACGTTATGAGTATAAAGTTGTGTTCACAGCTGTAAAATGAGTTGATTGTGCATTGTACGTTGTGGAAAAATTTAGTAGACAGTTTTAACGCTTAAGGCAGCGTTCACAGCTATGAAAATTTAAACGTAACGACTGTTGTGACATCTAAATTTGTATTAACATTGTAATTAATGTAGTAGTGAACATTTCGCCGAGCCTGTCCTGTTTGTGTTCCGAACAAAATATATTAAATAAATAAATAAATAAATCTATGTTTTTTCAAACCAACAACGATGGAATACATGCATTTATATGACTTTTTACTGTATAAAAATATATTTTTTTAATGCAAAGGTTGGGAATCAAATTTAATTTAAAATCATAAATCATCTGCTTAAATATGATTTATAATTACTATTATAGATTGTGTAAATATTCAATTTTATATTTTTGTTTTTTTTTTTGCATTGTTCTGCCATCATATTTTATTGCTACATATTGTTTCTTTAATATTTGCTTTAATTATTTTGTCTAACCATGAAATAAATATAATTTTCATCATTAAATTTTGTGTTATAATCGATCCCTACGATGTTGGGGTTGTAAAATCATGCACTCTTATAAAATGTTTTTCCAGGGTAATTGTGCAATATATTTTACTAAAATTTTAGTATATATGAAAAGAAAATAGATGACACTAGATCAGAGCCGCTGTAAGGGGGGTGGTGGAGGGGGCGACGGCCCCTAGCGCCCTAAGGAAAAGGGCGCCGACGAGCTTGACTAAGGGGCGCCACATTGCGAAGGTGAGGACCTTTTTTTTTTGCTCATCACTTGGGTTTTGGGAGGTAAGGAACTTTTTTTTTTGCTCATCACTTGGATTTTGGGAAGTGAGGACCAGCTTTTTTTTGCCAAGGGCGCCAAAACACAGTTTTGCCCCTAGCGCAAGTTTTCCTTACTGCGGCTCTGCACTAGATGTTGAAGCTGTTTTCAGTTTCTCAAACGCTTCCGTTATCTCATAAAAAAATATAAAATAAATAATACGTTACTTTCCACCCCGGTCTTCTCTACTGAGAAAAATAATGATGTGTTTTTTTAAAATATTTTTGACGGTTGTACAATTATGTATAACACAAATATCTCACCATGGTCCAGAAGTCAGTGCATCGCTGCACTAACCACTACGCCACGATATAGATATGCTATGTAACCATAGCATAAAAATTACAGTACTCTCTTTGTTCTGTTTATTAGAAACAGATGTTGTTTCTCGGTCAAAGACCAATGGCTTTGACCGTAAGGATAGGATCCTTATGCATTATGTTATGGGTCTATTATAAACGGTAACCAGACAACTGGGGTCGTAAGACAATTCGGGCCGTTCACAATTGGGGCTTTTCACAACTGGGGCCATTAACAACTGGGGCGATAGACAATTCGAGCTGTTCACAATTGGGGCTTTTGACAACTGGGGCCATAACTATAAGAGTCTTCTTTTGTTTAAAATTAAAAATTATTATTTTACAAGTTGACATAAATTAAATTGCGTGTTCTTTTGAAAAAAAAATATATTAATGGTTTGATTAAGTACATTTTGGTGGGAATTAGAATAAATAAAAAAATTGTATTTTAAGGGTTGGCTTAAGTAAATTTTCGTGTTCATTTGATTAAAAAAAAATTGTATTTTAAGCCTTAGATTAAGTAAAATTTAGTACTCTTTTGACTATATAAATAAAAATTGTATTTTAAGGTTTGGCTTAAGTAAATTTAAGTGTTCTTTTGAATAAATAAATAAAAAAATGTATTTAATTTTAGAAGTAAATATTTTGTAACTAAATTTAATTAATATGAGTCAACTACGAGAAAATCAGTTATATGTTGTTTGACTATTTGATTTTCCTAGTTATTTTTATGTATGATAGTATTTTTTGCACATAGGTATATTATGTATCTCGTTTATATTAAACGGGCAAAATAATCTAGATAAATATAATAAAAATTAATAATTGATAATACCTATCATGGCTCTAATGTGACTAAATTTTCAAATACATAATCTTCATAATATCTGATGCTTTGAGATTCTCGCCGATCGTAAAATTTTATTAGAATATTATCTTCGAATGCACGTGTACATAAACATTTTCTATTGGTTCAGAATTTAATGACTGCGGGGACTATATAGTCAGAAGAGCACCAAATTTTACTAAATATAACTCTTAAAATACAATTTCCTTTTAATCAAATGATCACGAAAATTTTCTTAAGCCCTTAAAATATAATTTTTTTATTTATTCTAATTCCCAATTTACTTAATCAAACCATTAAAATATTTTTTTTTTTTGCAAAAGAACACGTAATTTAATTTATGCCAACTTGTAAAATATTTTTTTAAATTTTAAACAAAAGAAGACTCTAGCTCTTATAGTTATGGCCCCAGTTGTCAAAAGTCCCAATTGTGAACGGCCCGAATTGTCCATCGCCCCAGTTGTTAATGGCCCCAGTTGTGAAAAGCCCCAATTGTGTACGGCCCGAATTGTCCATCGCCCCAGTTGTTAATGGCCCCAGTTTGAAAAGCCCCAATTGTGTACGGCCCGAATTGTCCATCGCCCCAGTTGTTAATGGCCCCAGTTGTGAAAAACCCCAATTGTGAACGGCTCGAATTGCCTCACGGCCCCAGTTGTCATGGAACCATTATAAACGAGACTTTAGGATTCTTGAGCAGCGGTTCTTAACCTTTTTATACTCGGGATCCCCCAACTAGCATAAAATTTGTTCTGGACCCCGCTTGAAATTTTTTAAAATAATATTTTATTTACTGAATATAAATGCATTTTATAATATAATCCATATATCAACTTATTAACTATGAATTTCTATTTATCCTATTTTCTTTTAATTTCGGGACCCTATAAGGTCTTTTCGGGACCCCTCTGGTGGCGGGACCCCCCGGTTAAAAACCGCTGCTCTAGAGTACTTGTGTGTACAGAAATAGTATATTGTGCAACTTGTGCGGAATTCCATATATTCCGCACGAAAATGAAGTTTGCTGAACGAATTTGCAGGCGAATTGAAGCAATTTATTTGAATTTAGAATATTAATTCTGCGCGCATTGCACACTATGTTTTTTCTCCGAATGCCATTTCTTAATAAATAAAAAATGTTTATATACAATGTAAATTTTGTTGACAGCCATTAATGCGCGCGCAGCCAATGTGGAAATGAAAATTCTTGCACCGCTGCACATGCGCATGGTGCGTATTTATTCATTCTTACACACTGCACTTGCGCACTGGTGCAAATTTATTCATTCCGGACCGCCTGATCGCGAATAAGGAAAATATGTGTAATTAAATGCATTTTCTTACAACTAACAATATCTAAATGAGACAATTCCATACTAGGCGTAGGAAACATTATTTTGATTGAAGTCTTCGGCAATGGAGAGCCATATTTCAGGAGAATTTAGCTTATTGCAATCCATGCAGCATTGCACATCTAAACATTGAATTAATTTAGTGATATTCAATTAATTGTTAAATCTATAATGAGTATACCAACCCACTTAATTACTTCCTTTTTCTATATTGTTTCTATTTTATTTATTTTAAAATAAACATAAATAGACATGTTGACAGAACAATTAATTATCATAAGTTCTACTTTCCATCGAAGCTGTTAAAATTAATTCTAGTCGGAGTTAAAATACTTTGACATTAATTTGAACAAAACATTTCGTAATAACTATTCTGTGATCTAGAAATGTCAAGGAAATTAATCAACAAACACAGATATTTTAATTATTACTTCACAAACTTTTTTTTGGTCTGTTTCATTTCCATTCAAACATTAAATCTTGATTTATTGTAGTTATTGTTTATATTTTTAGTTTTCTTTGTTGACTTCGGAAAAAATCTTAATTCAAAAGATCACAATGCTAAAAAGAACAGAAATATTTCCTTGGTGTGCATTTCTTAGGAAGATTTTTCATCTTGATGTCTTATTATCTTGGCTACAGTTCTGTTGCATTTCAATCATAATTCTATTAATGTTTCTTTGAATTTTGGCAACGTTCCGTAACCTAATTACTGAAGATAATTTGGTGATTGTTATATTTTAGTAATGTATGACAAATTAGCAACAAAGAAGATAATTATTACAGAAGGAAATATATTTTTGTAATGCATTAGTGCATGAAAGGTCTAATACAGGGGTTAACTACCATTAGTAGGACAAGCATCTTTTTTTATACAAACTACCAGTCGTGTTGCGTGCCAATGTGGGGGAGGGGTAGAATAAATAGCAATAGTTCATTTAGCAATTGGGACCAGTGGCATACCTAAGAGTTGGCATTGGGACAATTACTTAGGACGGTAGCTAAAGCCATCCTTCATATAATTTTTACACCCATGAAAAAGACAAACCATATAATTGCCAAAACACTAGTTGTGCTGTTGATTGGGACAAATTCATGTAGTGACCAAAATCATATTGACAAAGATATAGAAATAATGGATAATTATATAATAATTCAGTAGTTTTTATGACTTTTCTGGTAGACAGGTTTCCACGGTAGACGCCAACATTTCTATGTTTAGATCGTAATTTTTTTTTTTTTTTTAATTTTTAATGGCCTTTGCTACTGTGGCAATTAGCCAGGACAATTTTTTTGTTTTTGAGAAAATTTCCATGCCATAACCGGGATTTGAACCCGAGCCCCCATGGTTGGTAGTCAAATGAGCTGACCACTACGCCATAGCGACCGGCAGATCGTAATTTGAATTTTTAAATTTAATAGAGGTTTCGAAATTGTCTTCAGTGACTTGATTTCTATATGGATTCATAATATAAAGTCTGTTAAAAATAACTATGAAATGAAGTTACACTTCATTAATTTAATTGCCAGTGATAGAATTTAATGTAACTAACATGCAATCATTACTCCGTTGTTAACGTATGGCTTCCACAAGTTTTTCAACATCATTTCACACCTTGATTCCGTTTAACACGTGAACGAGAGAGGTTAAATTTCCGTTTTATTTTGAAAGCTCTTAGTAGCTGGGTCCAAAAGGTGGTTTTGTCTTTTATTAATTATTTTTAATGATTTTTATACCCTTAAGTTTTCATTTTACTAGATTTGTACAATAATGAACATTATATTATATTCATAGGATAATTTAAATCATACATTTCATGACATATTTACTACTGAGTCGCGGACCACCGGTTGAAAAGCACTGCTCTGTATCATAATTTACATTAGCCCATTTATTCCCTAGGAAACATAGGCTTTCAACCTCATTTTAGAAGTTGTTGGATATAACTTAACTTATTTTCATTTGTAAACAAATAATAATTCGCACATTTCGAAACTGTGACGTCTTTTCATAGTAATCTTGAAAATACTTTAATCACTAAGATGACTTGCTTGCAATAATATGTTGTCCCGAAGACAACTAACATAGTAAACGCGATATTTTTCATTGACGAAAATTTATTGGGGTCTCATTTTTGCGATTTTATCTCTCATGTCTAGAAATTTCTGTCCAGAAAAGCTAGAATGTCGCAGGACAAGTTCTCGAAATATGCCATAGGTTGTCGACCACTGGTCTAATACATACTTGTGCTCATTATTACTGGTTTATGAATCAGATTTATATTTCAAAACACCTTTTCGTTTAAAATGTGTTTATACCATAGTAAAATATGGATTAGTTTCAAGATACGGAAACGTACTGAGTGACATTAGTATGTGTTAGAAGTATTTAAATGTCGCAAAATTATTTGGCACACTTACATATTTATTTAGAAGTACATATATTTGTTTTTATCGTCTTAATGTTCCTTTACTAATTGGGAGCAGAAATATTTATTAAAACGGTAACTCGATAAGTAATGAAACCTAATTTTCTTATGGTGCGATTTTATTAATTCTTTAAAATAATAATAATAATAATAATTAATAATTTGTTCCTGTCACGTAGGTGAGGTATAGGACAGAGAAGGCAAAGATTCTAAACTTCTGGTACTATAGGATGGTAATAGGGCATTATCTGTCTCTAAGTCTAAACTCCCGAAGCTAGCAAAATAGAAATAAAAGTATTTTTTTTTAGAATATTGCTAGATATAGTATACAAGATGAACATCTCATAGTCTTTGAAACTACTACGTGGTATGTTGATTACGTTTAAATTAATGGTAACTAAAATCAGAACAACAACAACCGCAACAACAACCACAATCACAACCACAATCATCACCACAAACACAAACACAATCACAAACACAACTACATCAACAACACGTTGCCGAACAACAGCTAGTTGTTGATCAACTAGTTGCTGAACAACAACATGTGCAACTACAACTTGAACAACAACAATCAGAAAAGCAACAGCTAGAACTGCAATAACAAGATCCCGAGCAACAAAACGAACCCGAAACAACAACAACAATCTAGACAGCAACAACAACAGCTTGAACAACGAGAGACACTGTCTAAACAACAGAAACAAGAACAACAAAAACAACATCAATGCCAACAACAAACACTACAACAAAAACGAACTTTGAGCAAGTCTGATAGTCTGGAATACATAAATACTAATCAAGACGGAAACAACCAAATAGAACCAGAAAAAATAACTATAACAAAATTCAAAAACCAGCTAAAAATAGAAGAACCAGATCCACGAGCCCAGGTATATCAACTGAAGATTGGTTATATCCTAATGAACATGTTTTTGAAAAAAAACGCGTTAACTATGACTCAGTTTCAAAACTTCATAGAATTTGCCCAAAATAATAACGACCTTCTGTCTTTAAGCAAAAATTACACCAAAAACCCACAAATCTTAACAGAAATAATGACAAAGCTTCTTAGCGAAGTAACAATCAAAACCGTTAAAGCACGACTTACAGGCACCATACATAAACTCGAACAACAAATAATTGACGAAGAAGCATAACACATTAACGCTACGTACAACCCCCAGAGATTATTAGTTTCTTATACAAAACTAACAATCTGAAATAAAATTAGTGACAATCTATACATAAAATTTTGCACAGAATTTTTATTTATCTAATAGGACATTTTTGATTGTAGAAAAAATTATTGTAAAAATGTTATTGCTCAATCACTATAACACAACAATTTTCTGTAATTTTTTAAATATATTTGTGGGTTTCAAATAATTTTTATATTTATATAGTTTTGTGTAGAAATGTTCAAATAATACGACAATATCTTTTTCGACATGATTGTTTATAGTTTAGAGCCTTCGTCTAAAAATATTATACTTGATAATAATGAAATGCCACTTGGTATAAGTATTCTATACATAAAATAAATCATTTTTATCCTCAGCATCTATATTAAGAACCACGGCAGAATCGAGATGGCGGCAAAAGTAGATTACCAAGTACAGTACCTACAAGTAATTTTCACAATAGAACAAATTATCTCTAAACATATTTGTAGAATGGAGCTTTAGCTACAATTTGCCGCATGGTACACAAATATGCGTCGAATGGTTTACAAGATGGCGTATATAACGCAATTTGTTTATTTACAATTACATGACAGTTCTTTTTACAATTAAAAATATCCTATTAGATAGATAAAAATTTGCTGAAAATTTTGATACATAAATTGTTACTAATTTTATTTCAGGTTGTTAGTCTTGTATAAGAAACTGTACGTAATTTTTACACTAACATTATAATAATTAAATTTAACCAAAAATGTATAAGTAATATGTAATTCATATCATGTTAAATGTAAAATTATATCAAATGTTAAATAATATGCACTATTATGGCACAGATACTAATAGCCATAGATGCTGATGTGTCTATAAATAACTGAAATAAAAAAATCAATGGTAACTGGTCAAGCCGCAACTTGACTTTATTTTTTCAAAAAGAGGAATTTATGTTATCATCATCATCATTGTGTGCCCTATTCTTGTTGTGGTATTTCTCGACACTTGTTAGTGGGCTTCCTTTGGGTCTTATATGAGGGAGTCAAAGCCAAAGTGGCGAAGGCGTATTGTATTTATTTTGAGAAACAAACTGTTATACTGGCGTCCATGATTTATTAGCGTTTTTAGATTCTCAGAAAAGGGTTCAACCGGATTTATCAGATTTTGTTCGGACTCTTTTCATTTACTAAATATAATTTGAGGATTACATGTATTTAAAAATAAAAAATTTGTTGCCATTAAAATTTCGATTTCTTTCCCTAAAAATAGACACATGTTTTCTGCTTGTCGTAAATAACACATCGTAATTTTATTGAACGACTATGTTTGGTCGTCAAAAGCATATTTTGGCATAATTTATGCCGTAATTTATTTGAAATTGCTATTAAATTAGTCCAGGTGTTCAGAATTACCTTTAATCTTTACGCATATGTTAAAGGATAAAACGTATGATGACCAGATATATTGCTTACAGCTGAACTCGTCAAATAATTTAATTTAGTGTATTTACATCATGGATATTACTTCCGGATTAACTGTTGGTCTGATCTGGAGCGTGAATAGGTGCTTCTAATTTCAGTTCAAACAGGAAAATGTTCGTTTTAATGAACATTTTAAAAAATACGAACAGTTTTTCACTATCAAGCTTTACAATATTGACAATAAGTAACATTTCTTTTAGCTAATCATTTTCAAGATACATTTAATTATAATTACGTACATTACATTATATAGATACATTGAATTATATATTTAATGCTAAGAGCGCATCTGATGGCGTAAGGGTCGGTTTCTGAAAACTTAGTTAACTACCCAGCAAACATTCGACTATCGGCCGAATGGCGGCAAACTGCTTTTTCTGTTGGTAAATTGCTGGCACCAAAAGTTTGTGCAACGCCAGTATTAATAAAGTACTTCATATTTGTATTTCGCACTCCTCCTATACGAAGTACTTTACCAGCATTTTATAAGCTCTCCTTATTTTTCTTAATATCCCAGCAAACATTTTTATACGGGCCAGTACTGTTGAAGGACATACTCCCCGGCATTGAAAGTAATGGGCCAGTGCTGGCATTTCGCACTGGGCCAGTACCCCGGTGTCCCCGTGGCTGTTAGTTGGGCCATTGATGTATCAGTTGCCGACCCAGCAACGGTAAAGTGCAAAATAATCGCATTAGTTGCAAGATTATTTCTGACGGACCTGATGTTACATTTTACTTTTGTTTAAAAATTTTTTTAAGCAACTTTTCTATCCTTTTTTATTCTAATAAAGTCGATAAATTATTGTTTTACACAGCTATCGTCTCTTCTTCACTCATACTTTTTAATTAAAACTAAACTTTTTTTGAATGTAATAATTTGAAAAGCCTGATTGTAGCGGCTTAGTCATAAAACCCGTAACGGCGTGGCCTTCGAGGGTTAGCCAGTACAAGTTGAGACGTGTTGGTGGACAATTTGCCAAGAAGTATATTTGAATAGTTATTGTTTTGTGAGCATTATACAGTTTTTATTGTGATTTGTGTGTGTTTTGTTAGATTTAAGGACGTAGTTTACACTAACTGTTTCATGTTAAATTGTTTAATTTCTAGTTTAGTTCAATCATAGTTTTTTTCATGTAATAAAATTATCAATTATTAATAAATATGTTACAAGATTATAAATATATCATTTAAAAAATATAATTTGTCATATTTCATTTTGAATAGTGACATCTTAAATATTTTGTAAATATAATACTAACCTAAAATAATACAAACTTAATCCAAAACTGTAAAGCCTTTTTTACAATATAACCAAGTTTCTAAAAGTCAGTAGTATACTATAAAAATCACCAAAATAACCAGATCTAGTTTGTTCTTACAAAAGTGAACAGCCTATAGCATTAATGCTTATAAAATTTGATTATTGAATTTATTTTAACAAGTTTGATTTTTTTTAGGAGTTGTACGGGTTTTTCTTGGATTTCCACCGAATAAATATAATATTAGTTATGTATAATTTTTATTAAAGTTCTGACTAAAGTTCTGAGAAAAGTTATGACTTGCCTAAGGAACCGTTAGCATACTCCATTTTATTTTCTGACAAGGTTTTACCGCGTATTTTGACTCACATGATAACTATTATTTATTATTTATTTGTATTTACTATTTACGACAATCAGCTTGATAATGCTCGAATGAGCGAAACTAGTCGCAATAACTTTAATAAAGATTATACAAGGTGTCACAAAAGAAATTTTATATTTAGTGGATCGATTAAAAAAAAAAGTAAGCCGTATATAGAAAAAATGTTTATTAATTATTAAAATACACTTTTTGGGGATTTATTTCTTAAAAATAATATCGTCTAAATGTAGACCCTCGCGTTCTCGGCACTCATTTAATCGAACAGTAAAATTACTTATGACGTCTCGGCAGGTGGACTCAGGGATGGCTGCCATTTCGTGACGGATATTTTCTTTCAAATGCGCCAGTGAAGTCGGTTTATTGGCGTAAACTTTAGATTTAAGATAACCCCAAAGGAAAGTCCATAGGGGTTAAATCTGGTCTGCGTGGAGGCCAATTTATGTCACCGTTCCGGGAGATCAATTTGCCTGAGAAAATTTCACGAACACGTGGCAGAGACATATTGGACGTGTGTGAAGTTGCTCCGTCCTGTTGGAACCATGTTCTTTGGTTATAGCCAGGAAAGTTTTGCAGTTCAGGTACCAAGAAGTTGTCTAACATCTCCACATAACGCTCTGAATTCACTGTAACTGCACGCCCCCTTTCGTCTTCAAAAAAGTAAGGGCCGATAATTCCTCGCGCCGACCTCGCAGCCCATACGGTCACTTTAGGCGAATGTAGGGGTTTCTGATGTTTGCGTTTCGGATTCGTTGCACTCCAGTAGCGGCAGTTCTGCTTATTTACGTGGCCATTAAGATGAAAATGAGCTTCATCCGAAAACAAAATGTTGGTAAACGTTGAAAATCGCTCAATCACCTGCTTTACGAAATTAAGCTTCTGACTGGCATCTTGGGGCTTTAATTCTTGCACCAATTGAATTTTGTAGGGGTGCAGCTTTAGGTCTTTGTGCATAATGCGATGTAATGATGATCTATGCACATTTAAAGCACTTGCGCGCTTCCGAATTGAAAGGTTCGGGTCGTCACGAACAGACTGATTAACATTCTCCACCTTTTCTACCGTTCTTGATGACCTAGGTCGCCCGGATTTTGATTTATCCAGCGTTGTACCAGTCTCTTCAAACTTTTTAACCCAATGTCGAATGAGATGAATGCTTGGCGCATCATTTAAGTGGCGAAAACCTCGAATACTGCAGAATTTTCTACGCGCTACAGTCGCCGAATCACCGTTTTTGTAAAACTCTCGCACGCATAACGCGCGGTCTGCTCCCGAGAAACGCTCCATAGCGACTAAATTCCCAAGAGCCAGGCTACATATTGACATAACCCCCGCGCCCCTCGGATACGTTGCGTTCACGCAGCAAGCTAAATAAATATAAAATTTCTTTTGAGACACCTTGTACATAACTAATATTATATTTATTCGGTGGAAATCCAAGAAAAACCCGTACAACTACTATTACATAACCACCAATAATTTTATACATTCAATATGATTTCTTTAGGTTGGCACTCTTCAAGTCAGGGGAAAAGATGTGGTAGATAATACAAGACGAATATTGGCGAAAATCGTTGTCACTACTTATCTTTAGGATGCAACTGGTTTGGCCGAAATGGTAGAAAACTATTTTCTTAAAATTGTTCATTAAATTAATAAATTAAATAAACTAATTCCTGTTATTCCTGAAATTATATTTATTTAATATTTATAAATAAATCAATAAATTATAACTGTTAATACAATTTACAATCGGCCAGTTTTACCATCGTTGAATAAATTTATTTAACAATTTAAGTTAACAATATCGCATCATTCTATTGACAGCAATGCTAGTTTCTTCATTAATAGTTTAAAACCGATGCGATATTGTCAACTTTATTTGTTAAATAAATTTATTCAACGATGGTGAAAATGGCCAAATGAGTATTTATTTTGCACTTAACTATTAATTTATTTTAATACTGGGCAAGTACAGATATATTACATTTGAAACATATGGGGGGTTTGAACATTATAGTGGGTATAATATAAGCACTGATCCGTCAGAAATAAATCTTGCAACTAATGCGATAATTTTGCACTTTACCGTTGCTGGGCCAGCAACTGATACATTAATGGGCCAGTTAACAGCCACGGGAACACCGGGGTACTGGCCCAGTGCGAAATGTCAGCACTGGTCCATTACTTTCAATGCCGGGGAGTATGTGCTTCAACAGTACTGGCCCGTATAAAAATGTTTGCTGGGTATAATTCAATGATAAAAACAATGGTTGCTATAGTTACTTATGGGATTGTAATATTGTAACCGATTTTAACCAAATGTCTAAACTCGGATAAACTCTCAAAAACCGGACCTACATGCTAGGCCCTCCAGCGGAATATTCTTTGGTCAACTATTTTTCAAGTACGGATTGCTTTTATTTGATTAAGACCCGGTATTTCCAACCATAGATAAAATTGCCTATCAATGGGATAAGAAGTTATCAAGGGAATAAACGATTATTTGCGTATTTCCAATTATTTATCTATAGAGTAACAAGATTATCCACAGGAAGTTATTCCCACCGTGTAGGTACTGATAAATGTTATCCATTGGATAAAAATGACAGATTTTGACAGACCGGTGTCAAAAAAATATTTTATTGACAAATATATGTACATAATATAAGCATATACATATACGTAAAATATATAATGTAACAGGTATTAAGTACATATTATACATACCTACACTTATACATATTACATACACCTGTTTCCATTATGTGTACTATTTTATTATGTAATTACCTATATCAAAATAAATTCAAAATAATTTAGTAACCTACTTTAATTTAAACTGAAATAAAAAAAAAAAAATATTGTTGATTATTTTTAGATAATTTACATTTTATGTTAAAGAATTTGCCTCCCCCATGCATTCTGATTTTGAAGATGATGAAGAAATTTAGAAATTTAGAGTATTTAGAACTACCATACATAGTTAGACCAAATCATATGGACCAGTAGGAAGAGCAAGAATTTATTAATCGATTTCGCGTAGCGAAAAATGCATTTAATATCCTGCTCCACTAAATACTCCAACAATTATTTTTTAATGATTATTTTGTTTTAATCCTTCGTACTTCATTTTCAGTGTTTTTGTATTTCTATTCTGTCTGCATGATGCATTGAACATAATACAATTTCTTTCCCAGGCCCCTTGATTATCTTTTAAATTTACAGCGTCAGTAGCCTTAATTTCTGTACCATTTTTACATTTTAACACAGGATTTACAAGTTGCCTAGTTTCGGAAATATTGAAATTTGCACTTCTTGTGCGGGTATCGCACATTTTTCTATATAAAATTTTGACAGTTGTTACTTATTTTGATTGTACCTATCTCTCTTATATTCGTGCGAGTTGCGTATGTATCTCTCTTTGTTTAACATAACGCTACTAATACCAAAAAACATCGTAAAATATTATTATCAATCAGAATACTTATCTACGTGATAACTAGAGCTGGAAATACAGAAAGCAATTTATCTTAGTGAATATCGAGAGGATAATATCATCCCGTTTATAGTTATTCTTGTAGATAACTGCAAAATGGAAATACCGGGCCTTAAAAACATATTTTTTTTTTAATTTATGTTATATTTTTGTCAAGGGATGAATTTTTTCAAAGTGTCAGTATTTTTCTTATATGCGGATCAAAGACTTTTATTTGCATGCTAAATTACAACTTTTTAAGTCTATCCGTTTGTGTACAATTTCTGGCTTCATTCTCAGGTTCTGTTTCTGCCCTTTCAAAAAGTTTTTCTGAGACTGCCATTCTGTTTTCTTTTGGTCCTCAGTTACAAGACGAGACATAAACATTGCAGCAATATGTCTCAGGCCAAAAACATTGTTCAAAATGTCTTGGCAGGTCTTTCCATGTGTCCTGTATAGCAATAATAATAACAATAATAATAATACTTGTTAGATCTTCGGTTAGCTGATCTCTCCATCTCTTGAGAGGTCTTGCCACTCGTCAACGAGTATTTAATCTTCCCTCCCATGTCTTACTAATAATTTTGTCCTTCATGTCCCCCCTTGTACTGTAATCGTCTACCTCTCAGTTCCAGTGTGTTTCTCGACCTTCAGTACAGATGTCAGTTATCTTTGTTCTTACAATTTCTCCATTCACCATTAATTTGAATGTGACCAAAGATTCGCCGCAATATTTTGTTTTGGAAAACTATGAGGTGCTGTTAATGTCGCTTTGTTAAGGTCCATGTGGCGGAACCATACATAAGTACGGCACATCCTATAGCTTGGTAAAAACAGATCTTGGTGTTCCTAGACAGGAGTTTCGTTTTGAAGAAAGGACTAAGTACAAAATACGATGTTTAAGCAACTTTAATAATATTCGTAATTTCCTGTTGTATCAGATTCACCTGACTTATCATGGTGCCCAGGTATTTGAAATTATAAACCCTCTCAAAAGTTTTGCCATAAGTTTTTGAGTTGGTCGTGTTCTCATGACTGCGTCTACGAACAATGAGATCCTTTGTTTTTTTTTTGTGTTTGAATTTCGACTACCATTAAAACTCCAACTTTGAAAACGCATAGTTCGACTCAGAGTATCTTCTTTAAAAGCTGTTATCAAGTTCAAGTGGAGGTTGAGGATAATTTTGTCTTTCAACAAGACAATGTGCTTTTATATAAATCAAAGAAAGCCATGAAATTTTTCGATGCCAATAATATTAATTGACTGAGATAATTGACCAAATTTGCGAAGACATGCCATGAAGAACAACCCCAAATCACAATAGAACCACTACTTAATTTTGCCCACTTTTAAAAGATATATACGAGGGATGTTTCCAAAGTTCTGGGAATTTAGCTATAATTTTTATTATTTTGTTAATTTTCGTCAATATTACAATGTAGTTTTTCAACATAATCCATTTAACTGAATACATTTATCCCAACGATAAACTAATTTTTTTAAGCCGTCCTCAAAGAACTTCAAATGCTTCAAACTTGTTCTGGTCCCAACAGCCTTGGCACCCAGCGCGGCGAAACCTTGCTAACGCCCAAACAATCATGTAAGATGTCATGAATTTGTCGTGTACCTATCCCCAGGCGCACACTAATTTGACGAATAATCATTCGCCTGTTCTCTTTCAGTAGGTCTTTGACGGCAGTAATGTTTCTTTCATTTACCGACGTGCTTGGGCGCCCACTGCGTGGATCGTCTTCTAGTGATGTTCTACCGGTTTTAAAACGATCGATTTACCGATAAACAGTACTTTTGGATTCTGCAGACTCACCAAATACTCCTTGCAGACGTTGAATAATTTATGATGTTTTCACACCTTCTTTCCATGAAAAGAAAATTATTGCTCTTTGAGATTTTGCTGCGTCTTCCATGGTTACAAGAACAGTGCTATGAAAACGCGTCTATATCAGTCGAACACCTAAATCAGACTGAACAATATTGCACTAGATATAAACATGTCAAGACTTGTCTGGCACCAATAACATTGCCTATAAGTTCTGCGTAATTTAATTATAGCACAATTCCCAGAATTTAGGAAACATCCCTCGTACTTGTCTATTTTTTAATAAATATTGTTTATGTTTCCAAAAAATAAGTTTTGTTCATTAATTTTAAGATACATATGTTTACCCATATGTACAAATTCTAAATTAAAAATTAAAGAAAGTTTTGTAGGAAATTTTAGTGAATATGGTTATTTGTTTGAAAATGTAGGTTCTTCCTGACTGTATATTCTCTCCTATATCTTTTTTCGAAATTGACCCCATACTATTTTTAATTGTGCATGCCTAGTTTGAATGACAGTTCTGTTTAAAAACATAATCTCATTGGTTTGTGGTATTCTGTACATGACATATGTTTATGTAAATATGTATCAACATTATTTATTACACAAGATACTTTTAACTTGATTCACCGTTGGATGAAAGAGATTATGATGAATTTATTATTGAACAAAAGACAGTTTCGTGTCATACAAAAAATGAGGAGATCAAGAAACCGAGAGAAACCAGGATTCGATCTTGGTTGTTATAGTCTGTTTCTTTGGTTTAAGTGGAACTAGATTTTAAATCTAGTAACATTTAACTATTGACTGAGGCTTTTGATCAACACAAAAAAATTGATGTGAAGTGTGAATTTTCACACATTTGAGGGTTTTGTAGGTATTTAATAAGTGTAAGAAGTCAATAGAATGCTGGATGTCTAAGACAATTTTTTTTCTAGAGTCACATCAAAATCAACAGAATTTTGAAAATCATTTTTTTTCGATATTAAATAAAGAGCTTCCATTTAATTTGTTTAAACTAAATTTAAATAATTTGCGAATACTACATCATAGCAAAAAGTAAATTAAAAAATCCTAGCGATTTTTTCCGCAATTACTTCGTACCCAAGTCTTCATTAAATTAATAAGAAATATATTGATAAACGACTTCTATAGCGGGTTAATATTAAATATACGTTGTCCATAAAGATTTAAATTCATTTTATTATTCGACCACTCACAAATTACAGAAAAAGATAAATATATATTGATTTAGATTTAACTAAATAACAGTTTTGGTTATAAAGTGAACGTTCAATGAACGCGTAATATAACTTAAGTCTCATTGGCGGAGGGATACTATTGACGTAGATCGCGTCCGCCGCAAAATATAATTCTGTTACACTTCATATTTCTTCCAATTTCAGAAAAGTATTTCTTACTATTAACAATGTGCTATTTGTTTTATAAGTATTTCACTACTATAAACGATTTATTTTTATCTAAATTAGCCATAATTTAGCCATGAATTAAAAAAAATAATTTATTTTGTCAAAAACACAATGCTGCAATAATTTCCAAAACAGAAATCTGATATAAAATTCCTCTCGTACGTTTCCGACTCAGATCAATGCACATTACTTATAATTTTTTCAGATTTTTAGTTTAACCCCCTTGGGTAAAGGGTGGCGGGACAAAAAATTTTTGGCACATTTTTAACTAAAATCGTGTTAAAAGAAACAAATTAAAAAAAAACTAATTTTTGTTCTTTAATCGGCGTTTTAAGAGCTTTCTTTTGATACACGCAATAAATTTTTTAAAAAATAATAATTTTTTTCAACGAGACAAAAAAATCGATATTTTTCGAAAACCTAATCTGATCAAACTAGAGATTTTTTTCAGATTTTTAGATCAGCCCCTCTGAAAGATAGGATGGGGGACACAAATTTTTTTTACATATTTTTGGCGTAAATTCCATCAAAAAATTGATTTTTCAAAAATAAAAATTTGCTTGTCTATCTACGTATTAAAGAGATTTCATTTGATACGCCACATTTAAAAAAAATATTTATTTTTTCATTTATTAAATATTTGTTTATATTTATCTGGGGATGACCTCAGTATTTTTCCTATATGTGGGTCAAAAAGTTTTATTAGCATACCAATTTTCAACTTTCTATGTTAAGCAGTTAGGCTACAATTTCTATCGTACAGACAGACAGACAAACACATGAATGACGTTACAAGTTTTTTTTTTTTGCCGTAATACATACAAAACCCTAAAATTCAAAATTCCAGTTAGTTCCGCTGAATCATGTGGAATACACTTTAGTAATCAATCTATTATCCCGGTCTAATAGACTCATGACATTTTTGGTCTCCGATTTCATACAGCATGCCTTTTGGAGGAGAGAATATTTAGCCTGTGACAACAAAAAAGGGATGGTACTAAACCTCTGCACGCTTTCCGGTCATAGGGAAAATTGCATTTCCACTTGCACAAAATTTTTGTGTTTTTCTCTGATTTAATATTGCTTGCCCTTTTGTCAAAAGAAAGTTATAACAAATTTAAAGTCTTTTAATTATAGGCATGCTGTATGAAAACGCGGAAAATCATATTTTCTATTACAAGATCACATAACCGTTTGAGCCCTTTGGGACCCTCCGAATTGCATGCATATATTTAAAAGACTTTAAATTTGTTATAACTTTCTTTTGACAAAAGGGCAAGCAATATTAAATCAGAGAAAAGCACAAAAATTTTGTGTTTAAGTGGAAATGCAATTTTCCCTATGACCGGAAAGCGTGCAGGGGTTTAGTACCATCCCTTTTTTGTTGTCACAGGGTAAATATTCTCTCCTCCAAAAGGCATGCTGTATGAAATCGGAGACCAAAAACTGTCATGAGCTCCCGGTCTATATCAAACTACAACAAACGCGCAAAAATTTTTTTTTTCAGCAATTTTTATTTTGGGAACAAGAAGTCTCATTCTTGGTTGAAATCTGATATTTTCGGTACATACTATTAATTGCATTTAGTGGTTTATTCTAAGGTTGTCTGTTCATAGAAACCCAAGTTTGAGTGAGCAACGTCATTTACGTAATCTTTTCGCGTAATGAATTGTTAATAAACATCATGTCACTTAATGATTTGTGAGAAGTGTAATATGTAAATGTTTTTCTAGGTTCCAGAAACACTTTGCAACAAAATTAAGAGCCACACAAGTGCAGTCTTAAACGAAGAATATAAATTTAAACCTGAGTGAAAACATTTAGCGCGCAGATACAACTTTAAAAAGCAGTTACTGAAAAATTTTATCATAACGCTATGTGAACTTTCATTTGGTGTAATACTGTAGCATGTCATATCGTTCATGTCTACCTTGAGTAAGCTTTATTGCTAAACAATAATCTGACAAGAAACTGACTGCAGCAATAGTTTTTAACCTGTCTTTCACATTTTCAGAAATCTTACCATTTACAAGAGTGTTTGACTGAGATAAGAATAAAAGAAAGAAAATGGAAATATGTATGTGACGCAAAACATAGATTATCCGGACCTCTATTATCCGTGCTTTCAGATTGTCTGGGGTCTTTTAAATGTCGTCTTGTAGTTTATGGACAAAGAAAAATAAATGACAATATAGTTACAAAGGTAGATACAAAGAAAACAATAAAAAATTATAGACGTCATATTTAAATAAATGAGAGGAGTATTTTATTTAATAAACATAAAATGGAGGCTTTATTTCACTAGGATGAAGTTTACCATCCGAGCCGTAGGCGAGTCTATCCTCAAGTGAATTTTAATATCAGGTGCTCTTTGAGGAATTTTGTTTTGGTCGGAAATCAGACCAAGCCAGATATTTATAAAAATCAGCTGTGACCACTACAGGACCAACCGCCATCACAAAGTACATGTATAAAAATCATTCTAGCAGCAGATTAGAAATAACTTGGCCTAATATTTTCTAACAGAGATATTATTTATCATAACCATGGAAACGTTACATATAAGTATGAAAAAATTGATACTTAGAAAAAATTTCGATAAATTTTTCATAAATTTTTCGTTTTATCAAAAAATGACTCAAATAAAAGTTGATAGTTATTGCATTTATAGCAACTTTTATTAAATAATTTTTTTTCAAATATTTTTCTGCTAAATATTCTTAAAAATCTTAAAATCGACACGAGTAAACCCATTTATAGTCAAGTGATTTTTACCAAAAGTTGATTAACTTGTGTCATTGATGTCAAAAGCTTAAATGTGAAGTTTCATAAAAATCCTTTTAGCCGATTTTGCTCTACACGTGTACACAGACAGACAGACAGACAGACAGACAGACAGACAGACAGACAGACAGACAGACAGACAGACAGACAGACAGACCGACAAACATCATGCTAAAAATAGTTAAAACGTTATGTAGGGACCTCAATTCGTAGAAATCCATCGAAACCTCGAAATGT
The DNA here is from genome assembly GCA_963971575.1 of Liopterus haemorrhoidalis. Lineage (NCBI taxonomy): Eukaryota > Metazoa > Arthropoda > Insecta > Coleoptera > Dytiscidae > Liopterus > Liopterus haemorrhoidalis. Next base: position 15,497,550 of record OZ020612.1, on the reverse strand, counting down.
CAAAATCGGTATGATCACAATACCTCCCTTATATATATTGGCGGTCGGTAAAAATTGAAGTGAAGTGTGAATTTTTACACATTTCCGGGTTTTGCAGGTGTTTAATAGGTGTAAGAAGCCAACATAATACTGGATATCTAGGTATATTTAGCATATCAAAATCAACAGTTTTTTTAATATTCACTTTTATTCGTTATTTGAGAACTAAGAGCTTCCATTTAATTTTTTTAAACAAAATTTAAATAATTTGCCAAATATCCCAGCGTTTTTTTCTGCATTTGCTTCGTATTCAAGTCTTCATTAGATTAATAAGAAATATTTTACAGTGTAACGTGTAGTGTGGTGTGGTGTGAGTAATTAATAAATACATAACATAATTAGCCATAATTTAAACATAAATTAAAAAAATAATTAATTTCTTCAAAAACACAAAAACTCCCATATTTTTCAAAAACACAATCTGATCAAAAATTCCTCTCGTACGTTTCCGGATCAGATCAATATATATTACTTATATTTTTTTAAGATTTTTGGTTTAACCCTTTTTGGTAAAAGGGTGCGGGACAAAAACTTTTGCACATTTTTTTGGCTAAATTCGTGTTAAAAGAAACGAATTTTAATAAACTATCTATCGTTCCGTAATCTATGTCTTAAGAGCTTTCTTTTGATACCAAACAATAAATTTTTATTTTTTTTGTCAACGACACAAAAAATTCGACATTTTTCGAAATTTCTTTGTTTTGGAATTTCTTCCATGTATTTCATGTCTTGAGACATTGTAAACAATTCAAAAGTAGTTGCTCCAACATTTTTTCTCAAATTGAACAATTTAATATTTATAAATTATTATATATTGTTAAACGGAAACAACAGTAAAGCACACTTTGAGATACAATTAAGTTATTCAAATATATTAACATATTTTAAGAAAAACTAATCTCCTTCAAGGCACTCGAACTTAAAGCTTTGTATACAACTCGTGCGTAATCGAATTTTAAATACTCGTCTTATTTATCAGCCTCGCTCGCTACGCTCGTTCGTCCATAAACTACGGCTCGTTCAAACAAGTTCTACAATATGTACTTGTACCATAAATAGCTATTAACCCTTTCGCTACGAGACAAGTATTTCATATTACGTGCTCGTCGTACGGCAGATTTGAAAGCCGGCTGTTCCATACGATACTCGTTGCTTGTCATTAACGTATAAGCACTCTTAGCGTATACGAATGCTTCCCGTACGTAGTACAACTATATTTTTTATATGCTGATATGATGAGGAAGTAATGGGATTTGGACTGGTCAGAAATTAAAACTATATTTTAACTTCGCTAACGTTTCGATTTATATTTTAAATCTTCATCAGAGCTGTAATAATAATATAGCTATAATTTTATGTTTTTCTTATTTTTAGTTAATAAAGTAAATTTTAAATAATTATTATTAGTATCGAACTCTATATTTTTTATGTTATTTGTGTAACGTACCACACATCTTCTTATGACAACAAAAAATAGTTCAGAATTCAAATTATTAATTTAAGGGAAGGGTCGTAGAAAATCTCGAAAGAGACAACGACATTTGGTTTTTGAACCTCAGAGTAGCTGGTTACGAACCTCAATAGAGTCATGACCTCAAAGGGTTCGGTCGAGAAACTTTGTAACGTGGTCATGACTATGCTCAAAATTAAAAATTGATTAATAAAGAATTTGAATTGTGGACTGATGCATTAAGCGAATTACTAATTAACCGGTGCTTAAATCGTGTGTCCTTATGCGATGGTAAAGAGGCTCTATTGTGAGGTTTGTGTATCTCTGAGGGGATTTTAATAGCCGTCTTTAATTCTAAGTTCGTGAAAATAATGCATCGCCAATTAATCCTAAATTATCGTTAAACCCAGGTTAAGTAAAATGCATACTTTAATTCACTTATTTATAAGTCATAAAGATTTATTGCAACCAGCTAGTGAACATAGGGATTTTCAGGCTAGATACTGCTCGCGAGTCTAAAAAAATACTACGTAGAAAAACTATAAAGGTAGCAACCCTCTTTACTACCTAAAGAAACAACCCTAATAAACACCGCCGAAATAGAACAAAAGCAACACGTACTATATCATATGTACGGATTCCCTTTTTGCAGCACAAGATAAATAATATAATTAGCATGTACACCTCAATCCACAACATTCATAAAATAATCCAAAATACAATCCAGTCTAATAACAACAAAATTACCCTAATGTGAATTCCAAGCCATTCAGATATCCCTGGAAATTAATCTGTAAATCTTGCCGCAAATCAAACAACAAGCGCACCGTACTGTAAGATTCCAGCCCCAGCAAGAGACATTCTAACAAACATACGATCAACAATCATCAGACAAGATGAAGAAAATTGGTACAACACGACGAATACAAAACTATGAATGATTAAAAACGACATGAAAATATAGAACAAGTACGTTAAAATACGAGAACAACTATGATGACAAGACTATGAATAGGGCATACTAAAATTACATACCAACATCTTAGACAAGAACCGAAAGCAATAAATGTGCAATATGTGACACTGCAATAACTGTAAAACACATATTAATCAACTGCAATAACCTCATAAACCAAAAAACAAAATACAAAATACCGAACAACTTAACAGAAACTCTAAAGGAAGACTTTACTGCCAAAGCCAACATCCTGAACTTCATAAAAGAAACAGAACTCACAAGTGAAATATAAACAGATAATACTTAACTTATATTTAACTAATTATATCTATTATTTAATATATCTGTTAAGATTATTATAAAAATATGTATTATAAACCTGGAATTACCGGTGCCGCGATAGTTACAGAAAACGAAATTAAAAAATTCCACCTTCCAGAGCAAACAAGCATTTTCACTGTTGAAGCATTTGCTATTCTACAGCTGACAAAATACATAAGACTCCACCCAGGCCAAAAGTTCATAATACAGACAGATTATCTAAATAGCATCACCAGCATACAGCAAACATACACCAGAAACACCATGATCCAAAAAATCCAGGATAATCTACATGACTCCATATCACAAAGGAAACAAATTACAGTCTTATGGGTTCCTTCACACAAAAACATCCCAGGAAATGTCACACCAGACATAGCGGCAAAAGAAGCAATAAACGAAGAAATTTACCCCTTTCCATCTCAAACATACGACACAAAAAGCCACTACAAAATCAAACAAAAGAAACATGGAACAACATTCACAACCACATACATAGAAATAAACCCCAAAACAACATTACCAGAAAAGAACAGATAGTATTAACCAGGATAAGAATTGGACACACTCTATTAACCCACAAACACCGGTTCCAACGAGAAACCCCACCAAACTGCCAGGCCTGCAACACCAGACTGACAGTAAGGCATATTTTTATAGAATGCTCTCAATACTGTAAGGAAAGAAGTTCCAACCAACTACCAGTAGACCCAGATGAAATTATGTCAAACCAAAACGAAACTAAGATCATCAAATTCTTAAAAGAAGATAACTTATTCGATAAAATTTAACATATATACCATGACATAATATATAACCACAAAATGTATCAAAAATTACTAATATCCCGAGGTGCTAATAGTCAAGTTGTTGGAGCACCCCTAAATAAATCATTAAAAAAAATCTAGAATGACCATACATCATGTGAATTTTTGTAGACAATATAAACAACTCTAAAGGCTTACTAGTCGAAGCGTCGCTAAGTAAATAATATGAAAATATAAAGTAGGAAGACATATTTAATCAATAAGCCAACCGTGATTTCAATTAATATGGAAACACATTTACAACCGCGTGATTTCTTTCTTCTATTGGGATTTTACTAACACAATGACTACCTACTAATCTAAATGGAGATCCATATGCATTCTTCCAACAATATATTTTTCAATTTCTTTATTATATTATTCAATAACTTCTTTCATCAGTTGCATTCATAATATACAAGGTGTCTCAAAACAAATTTTATATTTATTTAGCTTACTGCGTGAACGCAACGTATCCGAGGGGCGCGGGGGTTATGGCAATCGGTAGACTGGCTCTTGGGAATGCAGTCGCTATGGAGCGTTTCTCGGGAGCAGACCGCGCGTTATGCGTGCGAGAGTTTTACAAAAACGGTGATTCGGCGACTGTAGCGCGTAGAAAATTCTGCAGTATTCGAGGTTTTCGCCACTTAAATGATGCGCCAAGTATTCCTCTCATTCGACATTGGGTTAAAAAGTTTGAAGAGACTGGTACAACGCTGGATAAATCAACATCCGGGCGACCTAGGTCATCAAGAACGGTAGAAAACGTGGGGAATGTTAATCAGTCTGTTCGTGACGATCCGAACCTTTCAATTCGGAAGCGCGCAAGTGCTTTAAATGTGCATAGATCATCATTACATCGCATTATGCACAAAGACCTAAAGCTGTACCCCTACAAAATGCAATTGGTGCAAGAATTAAAGCCCCAAGATGCCAGTCAGAGGCTTAATTTCGTAAATCAGGTGATTGAGCGATTTTCAACGTTTACCAACATTTTGTTTTCGGATGAAGCTCATTTTCATCTTAATGGCCACGTAAATAAGCAGAACTGCCGCTACTGGAGTGCAACGAATCCGAAACGCAAACATCAGAAACCCCTACATTCGCCTAAAGTGACCGTATGGGCTGCGATGTCGGCGCGAGGAATTATCGGCCCTTACTTTTTTGAAGATGAAAGGGGGCGTGCAGTTACAGTGAATTCAGAGCGTTATGTGGAGATGTTAGACAACTTCTTGGTACCTGAACTGCAAAACTTTCCTGGCTATAACCAAAAAACATTCTTCCAACAGGACGGAGCAACTTCACACACGTCCAATATGTCTTGGCCACGTGTTCGTAAAATTTTCTCAGGCAAATTGATCTCCCGGAGAGGTGACATAAAATGGCCTCCACGCAGTCCAGATTTAACCCCTATGGACTTTTTCCTATGGGGTTATCTTAAATCTAAAGTTTACGCCAATAAACCGACTTCACTGGCGCATTTGAAAGAAAATATCTGTCACGAAATGGCAGCCATCCCTGAGTCCACCTACCGAGACGTCATAAGTAATTTTACTGTTCGATTAAATGAGTGCCGAGAACGCGAGGCTCTACATTTAGACGATATTATTTTTAAGAAATAAATCCCCGAAAAGTGTATTTTAATAATTAATAAACATTTTTTCTATATACGGCTTACTTTTTTTTTAATCGATCCACTAAATATAAAATTTCTTTTGAGACACCTTGTATAACCACAAATTGTATCAAAAATTACTGTAAAAACTGTAAATGTAACTAAACAAATATGTATCAAATGTAAAGTAATATCCCGAGGTGCTAATAGCCAAGTTGTTGGAGCACCCCTAAATAAATCATTAAAACAATCTAGAATGACCATACATCATGTAAATTTTGTAGACAATATAATCAACTCTAAAGGCCTATTAGTCGAAGCGTCGCTAAGTAAATAATATGAAAATATAAAGTAGAAAGACATATTTAATCAATAAGCCAACCGTGATTTCAATTAATATGGAAACACATTTACAACCGCGTGATTTCTTTCTTCTATTGGGATTTTACTAACACAATGACTACCTACTAATCTAAATGGAGATCCATATGCATTCTTCCAACAATATATTTTTCAATTTCTTTATTATATTATTCAATAACTTCTTTCATCAGTTGCATTCATAATGTATATTTACAAATATAAGTAAGCTATTGTGTTTATACTAGCTCCGCCAGAAAAATGCAAGGCTTCAAACATTCACGTTTGTCGTAAATTGCCAACTCAATTTAAGATATACAGAAACGTTCCTCGAATCGAAATGGTTAGTGAATACTTCGATTTAAATTAATAGACAATTAGCTTTTTTTTTAAATTTCCCGAGAAGGAATTTTAGATCAAACGATTCAAAAACGGTGCATGCAGGGTAGAGCGCTATTAACCAGTGAGCTGTATGAAAGTACATAAATAAATGACTAGCACAGGTAAGGACTTGGTAAAATGAACCTTTTAAAGGCCTTATCACACTAGAACGCTATCCAAGTCTTATTTTTGTAGGTTTTTTTCAGGATCCAAGTCTTCAGGTCTTGACATATCACACGGTATTTGAATATTAGTTAAGACTTGGAAATTGTTTGTTTACCCATGCGCACATCTTGAAATTATGACAGTTGACAGTTATATTTTGAAAGGTTATTTTAAAATTGGTTTTGAACGTTTTTTTTATAATGAATGAGGAAGAAATAGTAATTTTGTCGGCGTCAATAATAATATTTAATATATTTTATATTTTTTGGGTTTTTTTTAACAAAATTTATCAACTCTTCTTCTAATATCATTTTTTTTAAATAAATAACTTTTCAAAAATACAAATTTAACAACACTAGACGTAAACAAAAGACAAAGACGCGTCAGCTGAGAGCGAGATAAAACAAGTTGGCGCACGCGCATTTTGTAAGACCTGGGTAAAGAGACCGAGAAATTGTATCCTGTGTCATTTTCCTGGTCTTCAAAACCTAGGTTTTTTCTTCATACTATCACACGCACAAGACTTCGATTCGAATGCAAAGACTTTAATTTTCCAAGTTTAGACTTGAATAATAACTCTAGTGTAATAAGGCCTTTAAATGGATCCTAAGGAGTTATCATTGTTATTTCGAAAAATGTGAATCCTTTAAATGAAAAGAGTAAAAGCGAGAAATGAAAAATGGGGAAATTGTGAATGCTGAATGCTCTTCGACATAAGGATATTTCAGCTTCTTTCTTTAAAAACCCAAGAGCAAATTTATTATCAAATATAAATGGGAACACTTAAGTGTTACTTGCCTCACAGAACTTATATTCCTTTAATACTCATAAAATAAGTGTATAGTCACATGCAATGTATAATTATTTTGAGTTAAAATTTCATTTTTATATTACCTCAAATCAAGATTTATAAATTTTATGATTTATGTGCGGATTCCGTTTAATTTTACAGTAGGGAAAGATAAGATAAACCCCTAATATAGCTAATAACAAAAATTTATTGAGCTAATAAGTGGTTTATGGTTTTGTGGGTCTTACTTTTTCAGTTTAATTTTCCAATTTTATTTTTTTATATTTATAAGACATATAATTTTAGGTAAGCTTCGTAACAAAAATAATAATATAACAGCCTATTACTCCCACAGGTGAACAAAAGTCTCTCCATCGAATTCCATATTTTCCTGTCTTGCGCTATGCACTACCAATGTTTGTCCCAGAAAAAGATCTTGTCTTTCCTTCTAGTTGTCTGGGGCGACAAACGAAGAAGACGAGGCCTTCTTCGTCTATTGTAGGTTGTCTATTCAGTTGACATTTTAGCCAATATTTTTGATGACATTTGTATAACATGGCCTGCCCAGTTCTATTTAATTTTTCTCGTTCGTAGTAAAATATTAGTTACTCCTGATCTGGATTTTAAGATGGTAATTCTAATTTTTTCTCTTCTTGAGAATTTCCAGATGGCTGTCCCGATATTCCTTTGGCAGCCTTGAATTTTCCGTTCAGACTCTTTGGTTAATTTCTACGTTTGAGCACCGTATGTTAAGACTGGTAGAATTACCGGATCCATAAATAGCTTCGTAACATAATTTTGTATATATGTTGATGAATTATGTCCGAAAATAATATAGTAATTGAGTTTATGGGAGTCGGACAGGTGTAGAAATAAATAAAAAAAAAGTTTATTTAACTAAGCTTACGTTTCGATTTTTATTAAAATCTTCTTCAGAGCTAGTTAAAGTCACTAAATTTGAAATAAAACGTTAAATAATAAAATATATTGATATACGTGTTCATAGCATATCAATATATTTCATTATTTAACGTTTTATTTCGATTTAACGTTAATTTAGTGACTTTAACTAGCTGTGAGGAAGATTTTAATAAAAATCGAAACGTAAGCTTAGTTAAATAAACTTTTTTTAAATTTATTTCTACACCTGTCCGACTCCCATAAACTCAATTAATATTTTTTACAAATTATTTTTTAAAAGTTGTGTGTATTTTTGATATTACATAATATTTGGGATATCTACCGATAATTCTTAAACATTTATTTTGAATAGTTTAAATATTTTGCCAGTTAAACATATTCCACGAAGGACAAGCATATGTTAAAATTGATCGAATTATAGAGGTATATATTAATGTTTTATTTTTATGATTTAAATTTGATGTTCGGTTATGTATCGGGAAAATTAAATGTAAGATTTTATTGGCTTTATTAATGATATATTTGTAATATTGTTCAAATGTAAATTTGTTATCTAATGTGATACCCGAATATTTTACACTAGTTTCCTCGTCCTGCTTCACTCGAATATATTTCGTTTTTATTAACCTATACTTTGGTGACCGGACAAAACACAATACAATAAACATGTGAAAAGCCAGGGAATGAAATCCTATTTATAAACAGTGTTTTTAGTTTTACCATTAGGCACTAGAGATATATCGTCGGCTGAAAATAATAAGGTTGTATGTGACATTTTTTGTCAAATGCACTTTTCAATACTATAGAGTTGTATGTCACGTAACCTACTTGTTCCAATAATTTCCATAAGATAGCATTACCGGTGTCGGAGAAAAAAGCAGAAAACCATAGTTGTATGTCTTAAAAAATAAAAAACTTACAAAACATAGTTGTATGTTAAAACATACACCCTTGTATTTTAATTGTTTTTTTTTTAATTCATAATTTATGGTTGTATGTTTGACATACAACATCTTTTATGTTAAATATAAAACATCTTTTTCGGGCACCTGGGTTACAAAAAATATTAAAAAGAATAAAACAAGGTCTTGAAGACTTGTTAAATATACTTAGCGACATTAAGGTTTCTACAAATAAAAATCCGTTATCAGAATACAAGGTAATCGCTTTAAAATTTGTGCTGGATTGGATGCCTACTATGGATAAATCTTATTATGAAACAATACTGCCAAGAAAGTAAATCTCAAGAAAATAATAAAAATACAATTTATTTCGTTTTATTTTTTTTATTTCGAATGTTTCAGTTTCAGTTCAAATTATCTTAATTTATCTTAATTTTTTGTAAGATTAATGTTTAATTTGTTATTATTTTGCAAGCATATTGTTTAATTTGTGTTATTTAATCAAATAAAAATTTAAACGTGACTAACATTTCTTTTACCTTTTCTGGTACCTTTTTAACAATTTTCAGAAACCTAAAAACTGAAGCTTTACCTATAAACTGAATTTCCCCCCGATATTACTTTGAACTACAAATCTGTATGTAACGTTAAGGTACGAAGTTTCGTGTTTTTCTTAATCACAAAGTTGTATGTTCATTTTTCAAATTGTTAAAATGGTATTATTCAAAATTTTTTTTTTTTCAAAATAGTGTGTTAATAACCATAACATAACAATAACATATCAATATTGTTATTAAAAAAATTTCTTCCTTGTATTGTAACCTTATATTGCTTTTTTCCATGTCAAAATTTTTGAAGCTTGTTTTCTCAAATGTAATACATTTCGACATACAACCTTATTATTGTCAGCCGACGATATATTGTTGCAATGTATCTGCTAGAATCGGTAGTATTGGTTATAACTGGAACGAGAACACGCTTCATACATTTACCCATGCGAGAAACATGAATTCTGCAAATTAACGCCAATTATCTTCTGAGTTTGACCATACGGCTTATGAATAGTAATCGCGAAACAAAGACTGACAGGAAACTGAAGGCACTTGAACTGAAATGGTAACATTGTACTTCTACTATTCTATATTCTATAGGAATCATTGGTATTCTAGAGATTATGACTTTTCACCTGTACTGCAACTAGTCGTAATGGTTGTCTCTACTACATAGTCAACTTAAACTATTCACCTGTAAGCATCTTCCATTATATAATTTTAGCTGCTTTATGTTCTTCAGCAACATTATTGGTGCACCTACTTTCAAAGTAAGAGCGTGAGAAGAAAATCCTGATGAGTTAAGAAAATTCAGGAATTCGACTGAATAGTGAATGGCATCTTGCTCATCTACAACCGTGTCGTCAGACATGTGAGTACGACAGAGAGATTCAACCTGACTCATGATTACTCTTCCAGTAAAAATTGTCGTAACTTTGGAAGTACTGAACAGATTTTAAAAATTCTTTCAATTTTGATTAGCGTATACCAACTTCACGTAACGAATCTATGATGTCGCTGATCTTTGCAAGAAAATGCATTAAATATAAACGAAAAACATAGACCACTTTTTACCCACACGCACAAATATCATTATAACTTTGAACTACTGAACAGATTTTAATAAAGCATAGCCAGAAACCTGTCTGGATTATATACTTAGATACATATAGAAGAAAACCTGATGAAAATCGGAGCAGCAATTCTCGAGTGAAACGTACACATATGGATACAGACAGAAATAGAGTCGTTTCCTTATATATATATATATATATATATTAGCGAAAATATCATTATACAACATTTATCCTTATTAACGATTGGGGGGTGCTATATCGTTGCTAAGGCATATTGTTTTATGTAATTAGAATAGTATAAAATATATCATATGATGTGTGAGACGTATTAGTTGATCAATAAAATCATGTCTTATTATTCATAAAATACCTTTTTTATTAATATCAGAAGTGCGATTGGCCTATCACCCACATGAAAATTAAAATAGAGGACTATAAGTGCAATATTAAAAATATTTTTTTAATGCAACAATACATTGTTGTAAAGAAATTGTCGTATAATATTGCAAAGGCTAATGTAAAGGTTTAAGTTAAAGGTGACGATTGAGAATCGTATAAAGGTAGTATAAACTATGAGCTAGATAATAGATTGGCGAATTTTAAGTTATTTTGTCAAAAAAATACTTCAAGTGATTTCTATGGAAATGACACTCATTGGAATAAATTTGAAATGTGACATTTTTTTTTGAAAAATGCAGAATATGTCAGGATTAATTATCCAAAGCAGATCCCTAAAAATTGTCAGGATGAACGAGCGTTGCTTTGTTATTGTTATAAACACATTGTATGAAGGTAACTGATATTGATGATGATATTAAAATGGTAAGAGGCATTTTATTGTTTTGGTTAAATCATATGGCACGTGTTAGCCATAATGAGTAAAAATTAGATTTGTGATTTATTACTGGAGATCGAATATTTGACTTTTAAGACTTGAGACATCAAAATATGATATTTTGATTTTGATATTTAATATTTGAGATTTGATAATTAAGATCTGAGTTTCGAGATTTTAGTTTTGAATTTGAGCGTTTATTGGAAAAGACAAACGACAGATCATTGGGATCAGATTGGCAAACTAAACTGATAAATGTAATTGCTAATGAGTTGAGAGAAAAGGTTGTTGAGCACCGCAAGACAAGCCGCTGCCAGTGGCATCAGTCCGGTAATAGCTCGGGTAACCATGGTGGCAGATGGTGAGCTATGGCGACGGGCTGATGATGTTGATGATAAAGCACTGTGTGTGCAGAAACAAATAGACGGTCTCTGAGCTTGTTGTACTGTAGACAATCTGTAATGAAGGAAACTAATAGATAGTTATTGAGTATCTGAGCTTGTTGATCTAGTCACTGAGTTCGTGGTAGAGAAATGAAATGTTAACGTATAGTCTCTAAGCTTTCAGATCATAATTTATAGTATTCCTGGAGAGTTTGGTTTTAAATAAATATTTACTTTTATTAATTGAAAGTGGTGCATGGTTGATTTTGTAAAAAATCAACTCTGCGCCCAATTTTGCTCTATTTACAGATTATTAATTAGGTGAAGACTTTCAAGATGCAGTAGAAGATGAATGGTGGACCAGCTCAAGAATGGAGTTCCTGGTATGCAGGATGCTGATACTGGTATGCAAGATGCAGGATGCTGTTGTTGGTATGGAGCAGACCACTGGTGTTATGCAGGTTGCTGTTGCTGATAACAACAATGCTGTTAATGTTGTGAAGAATGCAGTTGCGTCCCGAGAACGTTCCGCGTGTCAGTCTGGCCGTGTTAGCGAAAATATCATTATACAACATTTATCCTTATTAACGATCGTGGGGTGTTATATCGTTGCTAAGGCATATTGTTTTATGTAAATAGAATAGTATAAAATATATCATATGATGTGTGAGACGTATTAGTTGATCAATAAAATCATGTCTTATTATTCATAAAATACCTTTTTTATTAATATATATATATATATATATATGGACAATAACCCCCGTGCCATTTACCCCCGGACATTAACCCCCCGTACCAATAACCCCCGGGCCATTAACCCCCGGGTTTCTAATGAAGTAAACTATTGAATAAAGAGTGTTATTATTGAGAGATATTATTGAGAGTTTATGCAATAGTGTAAATAATAATGCAATGGTACAACATTTAGTAAGATAGTTAAGTTATCACGAAAACTAATAATTGGTAAGAATTAGTGTAATTAAAAGTTAAGAATAACCAGTGGTCAACAAAAGTTGACAGACTTCTTCGTATCGAATATATGAAGTAAATAGTTCCCTTAAAAATAAATTTGTTAGTATTTATTTTAATATTATTTTATTTATATCTTAAATTAATTTGTTTTATATATCTGGTTAATATTCCGGGGGTTATTGACGGGAGTTTAACGTCCCGGGGGTTAGTGTCCCGGGGGTTAGTGTCCTAGAACCAAAAGGCAGATACTCCTTTCAAAAGTGTTTCTTTTTAAATCGTCATATAGGTAAAATAAATAAGATAATTCATGGGAAGAGATTCGTTTCTGGTTTCTCATTTAATACACATTCTTACTTTTTATATTATCTTTATATTATATTTCATTTTATGCTATTTTTATGTTTATTCTCAAGTAATTCTTTCCTTGTTTTTTTTTTACGTCCGTTGTTGGGTTATTCTATTATTGTCTAGTTTACTTTATCATACTACTTTATTATATTTTATATGTATTATTCAGAACTTCATGTAATTATGTATTAAATACTATGTAAATACAGGCTGAAGATGCATTTACTGTAATAAAATACGAAACGTCCCATGAATTAATTTCAACACTGTTGAGGCCACAATTTATACTATCCTGGCTTAGATCTGGTCTCCGTTTTGTAAGTATAATAAATTTTGTATTATTATTGTTTAATTTCATTTTCCATTTGTAAAGATGTTTTATTATTTTAGAAATGTCTAACTAGAGTCTATTATTGATACCATAGTATTGGGTCAACAGGAAAAAATGTGCAATGCGGTATCATCTGCATATAAACTGTTTCGTGGTTTATTTTCAGGATGTCATTTATAAAGATGTTAAATAGAAGTGGTGCAAGGGCCATTCCTTAGCCAAGAGACCTACAGGGATGGAATTATTCTTGTTTATAATTCTTTTAATTTTTTTGCACCTTTGACAATTTGTTAGTTAAATATAATTTATTAAGTAAAATTGTGTACGAAGGATCGTATTTTATAAGTTTGGAATTTATACCAATATGTCACACGGTGCAGTGGCGTAAATAGGGGTATACAAAGTTTGCCGTCGCATGGGGGCCCGATGCTCTAAGGGACCCTTAGATGTGTTGCTGAATTACAGCTACATATTTACATTTTAAATTAAAAATGAAAATAAAAACTAACTGTGATTTTTGCTTGTAAATAGATAGATAGATATTTTTATTAATAAATATTATTTACTACATTTTATCTTACACTAATTAAATTTTACTTAATAATAATTATAGTTTTCGCCTTTCGGCTTAAAATCTACTATACTTCTCCTTTAATTATCATATTCGTTGACTCCTTTCCTTAATTAACTCCCTTCTGTTTTTCACTTCTTTCATCTAATGATACCCCCTTCCTGTTTCACCCAAAAAAAATTTTCTCGTTTCCGTTTTGTATCGTATTTCTTCGCATTCTTCCAACAAATGTTCCATTGTCTCCTTACCTTCCCTGCATATTCTACATGTTCTTTCTTCCTCTTTCATCCAAAAATTATTGTCCCTCTCCTCATTTCCACAACTCGCTATCACTTTTTTCTTCTCTCTACTGCCTTTTTCTGTCAAATATTGTGGTTTTCTCAGCGTCCAGGTCTTTTCATATTTGCTGTTATATCTTGATTCTAGTATTTTTGTATCTTGCTCCGTTTGTTGTATGTCGATCATTCGCTCTGTTACTTCGTGCCCCATTTCTTCTCCATTCATTCTTTGTAGTCTTACCGCTGTTGTTGAGTAGCCACAATATTCATACATTTCTCTCCTTTCCTTTTCCTATCTTGATAGTGGTTTTCATTGTTGATTCCGTTTTTCCATTTCGCTCCAGCATTCATAAAGAATTTCTTTTTCCGGGTGTTTAGTTATATTCTTTTCATATTTTATTGCTTTTCTGACTGCCACTATTTTCACTTGCATAATAACATATTTATGATGTAGATTTGTGGACCTTGATTAAATTTAAAAATTTTGACGCACATCAACGATGGCTATTTGCGATTGGGGCTGTTGGAACTAGACAAAAACGAAGATACTGTTTATTTTTAATCACAGTACACTTATAATTACCTATGGGCCTGTTTTTCAATTCATGTTTTCCTGTTGGTTAGCTCAAATCAATGGTTAACGACATATATGCAATATAATAATTAAGTTTTCACAGTAACCACTAACCAGAGATTTAAATTCCCATTGAAAACCTAGCCTTTAATGTAATATAAGTTTTATTATTTATCTTGTGTATGATTTAATGTACGAAAATATATTATTTATGTTATAAGGAGGACTCATATACAGGGTGTTTGTTTGAAACGCCGCACCTTGAATAACTCCTTTATTTTAAGAGATACAAAAAATTCTTCAGAAAAAAAGTTAAACTAGATAAAAGGATCCAGTTAAAGACTATAATAAGAATTCTGCATCACTTCCGGTTTCAGCGGAAATTGTTTCAACTTTTTATCTAGCATAGGGAATCGGTACTTTTTTTTTTTTTTTGAAAGTATATTAAGTCAGCTTTATAAGGATATCAAAATATTATACTTTAATTTTAACCAATTCAAAATTGTGACCATTTATTTACAAAATAATAAATAACATAAATCGTTAAGTTAAACATAGCAAGTTTTGAAAATGACTTTAACATAAAAAAACCAAATAAAACCTGCAAATTTTCTTGCCTGTTAGGTGATAACATCAAATCGTTTGTAATTATGGCTTATGTACGTTACTAAATGAAGAAATGACAGATACGGTTCTGACATTCGGGGAATGTCAAATAAATTCTGTTAGGGCCCAGCAACTCTACCAAGAAAGGTATCCTGAAGGTAAAGGCTAGAAGACTTAGAACATAGAGTAAGAAAAACCATCCAGGAAATTCAAAAGTTATACCCTTCTAAATGTAATGGAATTTTTTTTACTACGAATGAGAAAATGTGTGGATAACAACGACCGTCATATTGAACATTTGTAAATTTTCTTTAGTTTATTACTAAATTTATTCATATTTAGTTTTTCCTAGTAACATAATGTTATATCTCTTTATAATTTAGTTTCTACGATTTTTATGTTATTTATTATTTTGTAAATAAATCGCCATTTTGAAATAGTTAAAATTAAAGTATGCTTTTTTCATATCCTTGTAAAGCTGATTTAATGTAATATCGAAAACAGAAAATTAAATTACCGATTCCCTATGCTAGATAAAAAGTTGAAACAATTTCCGCTGAAACCGGAAGTGAGGCAGAATTCTTATTATAGTCCTTAAGTGAGCCCTTTTGTGTAGATTAAGTGATTCCTTCTGAAGAATTTTTTGTATCTCTTAAAATAAAGGAGTTATTTGAGGTGCGGCGTTTCAAACAAACACCCTGTATATGTATTTTATAATTTCCTCCTTGGTGTCCTAAACAAGAGCTTATATTGATTAATAGTTAATCCAACCCATTCCAAAATTCACAAAATTATTATTCACTCAGTTGGCTATTGATACTTTTTAATTTTAAATTGCATCTTTCTTTCGTAGAAGAACTTTTTAATTTCTAATGACATTAATCTGTATTGACAAGTTATTGTAGCGACAAGTCGTCGCAGCTGATCGGTACTGTCTTGGTTCGAGCAGAAACTAAATTGGAATTTATTATATTAAATACGCCTGTGTGATCTAATATTCTCCTTTGTTTTACTTTAATATTCCTTTCAAATTTTCATACAAAAAGATAAATTTATATATTTAATCGGTTGATGGGCATTCTAGAGAAACAAATAAACAAAATTCAGTTCTTAACGGAAACAAATCTTAGTGTTTTTTTCTTTCTTTTCGCCCTAACCTCTATTCTGTGTAAGCAGTTTTTTTTATTCATAAAACCACTGAATATAGAAACAGAGGTCAAGAATTACTCAGGAAAAAACCCATTTCCTGTTAGCTTTCTAATTTTTTATTTTATCCGCCATAATCTTTTCCATTGCAATTTACTTAAAAATAAACTTTTTACTAAAGAATTGCCAAGGGAATAAAATAAGTGTAAATTTATTTTTTTGTGGAATGTTTATTTCATGTTGAACTGTCAGGAAATGTCAAGAGAGAAGAGATTGTGATTTAGATTGGATGAGCATTTGTTGACCCTCGAGGTAAATGATCTGTATTGCTTTAGATAAAGTGTTCGCAACGAGCTGAGAATGTATTAACAGGATGCAGTCTATCTACTGCAATGGATACCCCCAGGTCCGTACATGAAGAGGTCAGGAAGAACGTGCTTCTCTGACTAGTTATTAAGTTTACAGGCCTAAATTGACCGTGATCTTGTAGCCTCTAATTAAACTCATTACGGACTTATTGAAACTTCTTTCCTTCATCTGTTGTGTGTTACATACCAGTGGTTTTTAAACTGTATTTTTTTCTTGTGACCCACTTTCTAATCCAACAAATTATTGTGACGCAATAAAATGTTATTACTTCAAAATTATAATATTAACAATCCATAACGTTTATTGGTTTCATATTTATAAGAAAAACAAAGACATGAAACAAAAGTGAAATATTTTATATTTTTTATATTTTTTTAAAAGGGGAATCCTAGGCGGAATCTTCCAAATTTCAAGAGCGTGTGTCATCATTAATTTTAAGCAAAAAAATCGTATCAACATACCTGGTGAATTATGTAAGGAGCAACATACATGTTTCAGATATAATGTTAATGAAGTGAGTTATTTCAAAAGCAACATAGCCATAAATCAAATGCTTATCGTATCCATAGAAAAGACAAAATATTGTTTTTTAAATATTTTTTGGATTTAGCTACTAAGGACATTATTATTTTTGTTTGTATGTAAATATAAACAAACTAATAAAAATTCATTTATTTTTTCTAATTTACTATTTTTTAGCCGTCTAGAAACTTTACCATGTCAATTAACTATTGTATCTAATCACCATTGCATAATCTGTTGCCATGGATATGAGCTTGCTTTCATAATTTGCTATGTTGCAAATGAAATAACTCACTTCATTAACATTATATGTGAAACATGTATGTTGCTCCTTAAATAATTCACCCGGTATGTAGTTCAAAAAAGTTACAGAGTTATGATTCACTGTAAGAAAAATAAAAGACGTTATATAAATAACGATTTTTATTTGAATAATTCAAATAATGAATAATAATTAACTAAATACTGATTTTTCAA
Organism: Liopterus haemorrhoidalis; assembly: GCA_963971575.1. Classification (NCBI taxonomy): domain Eukaryota; kingdom Metazoa; phylum Arthropoda; class Insecta; order Coleoptera; family Dytiscidae; genus Liopterus; species Liopterus haemorrhoidalis. The sequence goes on along the minus strand of OZ020612.1, from coordinate 15,479,800 downwards.
ATTGACCACCTGAGATTTGAATACACAATTGAGCACGATTAAATAGGCCGTGATTCGTACTTTAAAATTTGAGAATTAAGACGAATTTCAGCTGCAGCGTTAAAAATTCTCTGTGTAATTCGTCTAAATTATGTGCAATGCGTCAGAGATGTGAGTAAATATAAAATTTAGTTTATATCTATGGTCTTTTCACTTGAATATATTTCTACAAATAATTGTTAATTAACTTTTTAGAGAGTTGCAGCTGCTTTAGATGTCAGTATTTCTAAAGTAAATAAAATAGCAGCACAACAAGCGAGAGGTGAAACTGTCAGTAGCCCGAAAAAGAAACGAACACGTACTAAATCTGTTGTAAAATTAGACAATTTTACAACAGTTGGGATACGTAATGTAATTTATGAGATGTACCGTAATAGTAAGGACACAACATCTCTACGTGAGGCCTCTTAATAAATTAATTTGATTTTAGGAGAGCATGTTACTGTCGACACTATTAAAATAAAATTACATGAAAGGGGACTGTATGATGGTGGAAAGACTTCCCTTTGGAAGATTTTAAGAAATATAGGTTTTAAATATAAAAAGGACGATCCAAGACGTGGTCTAATGGAACTTCCCCAAATCGTTCTGAAAAGAATAAAATTTCTTAAGGAATATGTGAAGTTAAAACAAGAAGGACTCTACAAATTTATATTTATTGATGAAACCTGGATTTTCAAAGATGAGACTGTATGTCGTTCTTGGCAAGATGAAGATCTGCGTAGTATGAAAACATCCAAAGTAGGTGGATGTTGGGTGATATTTCTATAACGTACTTTTATCTGTATATTGTATATTTTAAAAGGTTTTATAATTTGTAATGTAAGTGAACAAAAACAATATTTATTTTGTATCTTGGTCAATAAACAAATATTATATATGATAAATAAAATATGTTCTATTTACATTTGTTACGTTCTTTATTTTTTTTTTGTAATTTTAATCTACAGGTCTGTTACGTAGAACGGTTTATTATCATCAAATGCAAAGGAAAAGTAATTTTAGCGTACTCATTACAATTTACACTTGCAGATAGTGGCAATAAACTGTTCGACTGGAAATAATATTTGAATATTCATTATTCGAAACAAAATTGTATCTAACATCTGAAATTCAAAAATTTCTATTCGAATAATAAAAAATTAGACTCTTTATCATTGCTTTCCGATATCATTTAGTGAGTTCAGGAAGCAAGCCGTAATTTTTCACTCTACGTACAGTTTAAATTGATTACGTAGACTAAACCTTAAGAGATATATCGATATAATGTAGACAAAAATGTAGATCTTAAATAGATTAAAAAAAAAAAAAAAAATCCGCGAGAGCATATACCTATCATGCACTGATATTGTGTATTGCAATTTTCTGTATTTAAACGTAATAGTTTTTGTATTGTAAAGTTTGTGGGTGCATAACATCGGAGTTTTAATGTGATGCATCAATTATTTTAGAATAACAAATTAGAGCATTTCACTTAGAATCATGTATGTAACACTATGCATCAAATATTAATAATAACGGAGTTATCAGAGTGTAAAGGGTACGCATGCACAGTAATTTTTAAAGCTTTACAGGTATGTCGATATCTGGTGCGGAACTTACCAATAGATGGCAGTGCTGGAGATTTCTGTATTTCCCATCGCCTAATAGTTAATTGCAAATTATAATATCGTTTTATATATTTAACTTTAACGTTGTGAGCGTTATGTTCTTCATTCTTCTAAGTACTGAAATGCCGTAGCGAAGCACGAGTATACCCATTAATTATTAATAAACATTAAGTTTCTGAATAAATGTTTTTACTATTTTGATCAGTTTACTACCAGTTTACCACAAATATTTGAAAATTCATTTCCACTCTAGTTCGGAATCCGAACTATAAATTCGAACTTCGGATATCGAGTTCATTTCCGCACTGGTGTGGAAATGAATTCCATTACTTAACTGAAATGAGTTTGATAATTAGGTACAGTTACTTCATAATGGCAGTAGAATTCTCATACCATTATTATATGATTTTTTTATTTAGAAATATTGGATAAATTTGTATGAAATATTTGAGTGGAATATATTATTCTTCATTCATGTGTTTCTTGATTTTGTTTTATTTGCTAGTAAAAGTCAAAAAGAAATGTTTGATGTGAATCGGTGAATTTGTTGCGCTTCATTAATTCAATATGATGCTTGCCAAATTTTAGTTTACATCTGACGCAAGTTTTATATAAAGAAATCGTAAAAAGTTTCTTTCACAAAAGATAATAAAAATATTATATGACTTTTTAAAACATATTTCATTAATCTGTGATGAAATATCCTTCAAGATATATACAATTTTTTTATGGTCTTCGTCTAAATGAGGAAGGCACTGACCACGATATCAGGTATAGAATCTAAAAATCCTAAATAACATAAAGCCTAAATAAATTCTGGTATTCATTCTGGCATTTATGTTAAGAGTTTCCGTGGCTCCGTGGCAAGACGGTTGCCTACGGAGTACAAGTCTTGGGTAAAAATACAACAAACTGTCCAGAACTGTACCCGATGGATGTCTAGTGCAGTGTTTTTCAACCAAAAACCTACCGCGGACCAATAAAATATTTAATTTTCTACCGCAGGCCACAAAAAGTAAATGCACTATTAAACAAATTTATTGTATCTGTACTCTACATCTTTATAATATCTCAGTAATCAAAAATCACTGAAAATTAAGCAAAATCACAAAAAATAGACAAAAGAGCAGAAAAAAATGAACAAAAAATCTCAAAAATAATAATTTACTAGCCTTTCTTGGACCACAAAATTTTTACTAAGGACCGCCAGTTGTCCCCGGACCACCGGTTGAGAAACACTGGTCTAGTGGATGTTCTTTGTTCCTCCTAGGAGTTTTTAGAATCCGATATACAGGTAGAACTCGATATACGCTGCAGTTTCGTTCCTAGGAGAACCGGCGTAAACCGAACTGGCTTAAAATAAACGGTTAGGTTCCAAGTAAATAAACAATAGACATAAAGAGTATCTATAACGCTAATTTATTTGACTTAGTACTCGTTAACGCGTACTTGATTCACGGTAAGTTCATCGAAAATCAATTCATGGAAAACGAGTTCATCGAAAACGAGTTCATCGAAAACGAATTCATCGGAAGCAAATTCATCGAAAATCAATTCATCGTTTGATCAATTCATCGAATCGTCAATTCATCGAAAAAAAAAATATTTTGTAAATATTTGAGAGTGCATTTTTAATTGTGGCTCTGTTTCAATTTAATATGTATTCTTAATTTCTTCTTTCCATTGCTGTTTAAATATAAATTAAAAGTTAATTTTTTTCAGTGTTATTTTTAATCTCTTTTGTCCTTTATATATAAACATAATAATTATAATAAATAATACAGTAATCCCCTGAGATACGTAATTAATGCGGACCGTAGACTTTTGGGTAACTCGAATTTTACGTAAGTCGAATCGGAATTTTTATAAAGGAACAAAAGAAATATAAACTACATAAATACATATAAAAGAAACAAGACAAAAATAAACTGAAATTCATTTACATATACTATTCTATATGTACATACATACAAATAGATTTTTTTTTTGTAAACTTGTATGTTACTTTACTCAAATATGTTTCCATTTTTTGAAATTTTCATTTTACGTAACTGCGAATTTACGTAAGTCGCGTGTTACGTATCTCGGGGGATTATTGTATAACAATATTAATGGTACTTTTTGTGTTATCTGTCACCACAATTTTAATATATAATTTTTGCAAATTTAAATTATGTTTTAGTGAGATCATTTTTGGTGCATATTTGAGGATAATCAAAGAATCAAAGAATATATATATATTTTTTAAACCATATAAAAAATTTTATGCAATTATTTCTTAGTCTATCTACTTTTATTGACCACTGCTTTTTTGACTTTCCGATCCTCTCGGCATTCCTCTCAAATATTTACAAAACATTTTTTTCGATGAATTGACGATTCGATTAATTGATCATTCGATGAATTGATTTTCGATGAATTTGCTTTCGATGAACTCGTTTTCGATGAACTCGTTTTCAATGAATTGATTTTCGATGAATTTACTTTCGATGAATTGATTTTCGATGAACTCGTCGGTTACCCGCATACTTAGCGTTTACTTCTGTAGTTTGCTGCGCAGTTTGTTTTTATCTGCATTTTTCAAAATGGTAGTAACAGTTGAAGGCGGTAAATGCATTATCCTGCAAACATAGGGGACGTTTCCCCACTTTCCATTCGTCTAATAACTTTTATCTTCTTCTCAAGGGAGATAGAAATTCTAGCCCTTTTAGGTCCATCTTGAGTTAACATTTTCTTTTTTCTCTTCTCAGACATGGTATTTATTTTACTGTACCCGTACATGCGTATGCAAAAAACACCTATTTTATAGAAACAAATAAACTAATTTAATTACTAATAACTAAACTAGATATACGCCAGACGTGTATAGTCCGTTCAAAGGTGAGAAGGCAGTATTGCTCTTATGGCAAATGGGAGCGGTGTTGCCTAATGTTGTAAAAGTGCCAAATGTGTCAATTACCTATAATAATATGGAAAACTCGTATGATATACAAAAATAAACTCTTATTGTCTGGTTTTGAATTTTTAAACTTAATTTTGTTTTTTTTTAATGTTAGTTTATTTAAAAATATCTTTATTTAGAGTCATTGTTTTCGTTTCAGTTAAACTGCAGACGTTGTATTTTACTATCTCGACTCGTAGCTATCAACACGGTATAGTAGGCCTCTTTGTTACTTCGATTTGTTTAGAAACGTTGCATTTTTTATATAACAGAGAGGAGATTAGTTCGTCGTTGTATTAAGACGTATTCTTTCACTTCAAGTTACGTGCGTATCACGTTAGTCGGTTGTACTAAACCTCTATTCAGATATAAACTCTCATAGTAATTAAATATAAATATATCTAGTGATTTTATTACATATAAAAGTGTCTGTGTGTGCTCTTCAATTGCAAATGTTCTGTTGGTGTCATCCAGAATTTCCTCAGCATCTGGGTACCCAGAAGACAGCTATCCACGAGAACCAAGGTTAGTAACATTTGTTTATTGAATAATCACATAAGACACTGTAGTCAATCGTCCGTCGAGTCCGCGAAATTTTACATTATAGCTCCGTGTGGTGAGCTAAAAAATTCCACATCAGTTAGCGGTTTGCTTGGAGCCCCTACACTTATAAAACTCAAAATAATACTCAACAAAAACAAATGTCCATTTGTAGAATACTGCGTCTTCAGCGCGTTTTAAAGTTGGCAACGTCGAGAAGCAAGAAAAGGATAGCGTCATTGTGTTAACCCATTAGAGAGTATGAAAAAGAACTACTCCATATGTCCTGTACTGCATACTCACCTTTGAACGGACTATAGAACGATACATACACGCGCTGATACTGGAGCGCTGTCCAGTCCAGTTGTCGCGGTACTTTCCCGATCAGATCGGGGAATCCCAGTAAATCGGTGTGTATCGAGTTCTTCCTGTATATGTTAAAAACAGTTTGCTTTTAACCGCGCAGCTTAAAGATAATTGCATTTTAAGATATCGAAACGGACAATCATAAACGGGAGCTTATTTATCAAAAAGTGTTAGGTGCAAATAGTCATTGTTGTTTTACGCTAATATTTCTAACTGAAAGTTGCCTAGCTTAAAATTTCAGTCCTTTCACAAATTTATACACCACAACACAAATATACATACATTTTTGGGTACATTCGAGTTCTACAGGGTAGAGCGAGCGCTGCGTGAACAGTTGATGATGACGTCATGAATAGAACACTGACGGCGCGCAGCAACTCGATCACGGAGCGAGCTTGGATTGTGACGTAAAATCTAAGCCTACAATTTTAGGCGGTGTTTTTACTGTCAGATTAGTTCACGTCAGTCATGCATCAAAATGATGTACTTCGGTTTGCCGTTGATTTATTTTTCAATGATGAAGATGATGAATCTGAACAAGTAATTTTAGAATAAGTGTGGGGTGTGCAGAAAATACGGTACAATTTTACAGATCAATTCAAATCAGATTTTCGGGTATCTCCTACAGTTTTCGAAAATGTTCTTCGAAAACTGGGAGACGAGGGGGAAATCCCGAAACAAAACTCGACAAACAGCTTATGATAGCATTATGGTACCTTGCCAACATTGAGAGCTCCTATAACTTTACAAATAGAACATAACCCTGTTTCTTCTATGTTAATTTTAAGTACGGTGTATTTAATTATTTTTATGTTGTGTTTACGAACACAGCTTTTGAAGTTAATAAAAAGTCATAAATACAAAAAATAGAAGTATATTTCCCACCGTTCCCCCACCTTTTTCCGTCATACCCCATATGCTCGGTCTTAAAACACCGGTCACATAGAGCGCATTCTAAATACACCCTCGACCAGAAAACGAATGTAATTGGGTGTACTTCCAGCATCAAATCGAACAAGTTTGAATGTACAGAACGTGCTAGGAACACTCGGAGCGTCAAATCGAATGTATCCTTTATAACTGAGAAGGTAAAACTCAAAACGTGATTTGTCACAGTAATGCAATATTGAGATAATTGTAAAAAACATTATAATCGTCTTCACAATAAGTTGGGAACTTTTTTACCACCCACTTTTTTTTTACCACCCACCTATTTTTTTACCACCCACTTTTTTCAAAGGTATAAACATTGAATTCAAACATGTCATTAGAGTTTTAGTGAGTATAAATACGAAAAATCGATTATTAAATTTGGACAGATCACGTTTTGAATGAACTTAGTTGACAAAAGATGGTTCAAATGGACAAAAGAAGGATTAAATGTAATTTGAATAAGTTTTTATTAAAAATAAAATAGGTTAAAATAATATTTTCCATATTATTATTTATTTATCATTTTTAGGGTTTTGTAGGTATGACCAAAAAACCCTTATACCGTCATTTTGTCGACTGCCTGTCTGTCTAAACCTAGAGTTGAAATTAAGCATGCTTATACAACTCTTTGACCCGCACATAGGAAAAATACTAAAACATCTAAAAAACATATCCCCCTAAAAATATAAACAAATATGTGCTCATCGAAAAAAAAAATTTTTTTTTTTAAAATCTGAGTAGGGTATTAATTGAAAGCCCTTAGTACGTGGATTAACGATCAAAATTTTATTTTTGCAAAATAAAATATTTTGAAGCTATTATTGCCAAAATTGTGCAAAATTTTTTTTGTCCCACACCCTGTAGCCGAGATGGTCTAAATTAAAAGTCTGTAAAACTTCTAAGTAATGTACATTGGTGTGAACCAGAATAGTACAACAGGAATTTTTGATCAGATTATGTTTTCGGAAAATAATGCATTAATTCGCTATGTAACACAGTAGATAAGTAAGCGCTGATAGCGTAGTTGGTTTCGTCGTTGGTTTTTGTAATTTGCAAACTAGAGTTCGAATCCTGTCAATTTTAATTTTTCTGTTTTTTTTTTCATTTTTATTTTGTTTAAATTATTTTGTCAAAATTCTAGTTATATTTTGGTAAATGTTGCATTTTTTTTTAAAAGCGTAAATTTAATAACCAGTGGGAAGTGTTGAAATTATAATTTAATTCTATGTTTGAATGTATACGAAATCAGAAGGCGGGGTTTATGATTTAAGCAACCAATGGAAGCGTTAGGCACAATTTTCAAAATCTAACCTAACCTAACCTAACCTAACCTTGCTGTATAAAAAAAAATACTGCATATATTTAGAAACTTAAACAATGGTATTAGGCATTCGAATTAAAATTAATAAAAAATATTTTGACATAAAATTTGTTTTGGCATCCCAAATAATCATCATTTAGTTACCAAATAACTGCGAAACCCTGACATGTGTGAAAATTCACACTTCACATAAATTTTTTAACTATGCAAATCACAACTTTAATTTTCAAAATAATCATATAAAACCTCTTATTGAGGAACTTAGATTAAAAGATTAATAATTTGTACAATTTTATAAGTTCAACAAAAAATTTAAAAAAATAAAATATAGTTATTTACATTGCTAGATGCGTAACTGTGTTTTTTTTTTTTTGGTCGAGAGTTTTAATGGCCGAGATCCGTAAAACCTCCGAGGACAAAAAAATAACTACGCATCCCTGCAATGTATTATATTTTTTATACTACCTTATTTATATTTTTTTAATTTTCAATTAAATGAAATATTAATGTCAAAACAAAAGATAGCAACGTATAAAGAAACGTGTTATAATATTGTTTAATTGAAAATTAAATAAATATAAATATGGTTGTATAAAAAATATAATACATTGTACGATGCGTAGTTATTTTTTTGTCCTCTGAAGCTTTACGGGCCACGGCTCTTAAAACACCTCGTCCAAAAAAGTTCACTAAAATATCTATTTATCCTTCAAAATGACGTTTGTTACTTTTTTGTCATGGCCTCGTAATAATGCTCATTTACGGAGTAGGCAGTATAAAAACACACTTTTTTTAATATTTTGATTTTATTTTTGTTCTTCCTTGCGCGTTTTACATTGTACAAAACACATTTTAGATTAATTTAATGATTTAATTTTATGCATTTAACAAAGAGGAAGATATTGCCACCAATTTCAATGTTTTAATTGATAATGTTATTGATATACTAAAATTATGTTGCATTTACATAACAAATTAATAAAAGTGCATATATTCAGTTGTAAGCAATTATTATTTCAATAATTTTTCGTATTTTATTAAGAATACCTAACTTGAAATTGAATCATTAATGCAGTGCTTAAAATATTCAGTAAATCGGCACAATTAGTGTATTCACCGGGACGCCGGGAGATTTCTCTACAAACCGGGACATGTTCCGGTGAACCGGAACGTTTGGCAGCCCTAATCTGGCATAAACTCAACTTTTTCGATTTTAGTCAATAGGTTCTTTTTGTTCTTGCTTGCGCGTTTTACATTGTACAAAACACGTTTTAGATTAATTTAATGATTTAATTTTATGCATTTAACAAAGAGGAAGACATTGCCACCAATATCAATGTTTTAATTGATAATGTTGTGTGACAAATCAAGTTTGGAATGTTAACTTCTCAACTTGGGCCCCGAAACATCACCCTCCGACGCAGCGCGGGACCTGAGGGGCTTTAGATACGGCGCTGCTTACTGACTAACTTTATCCATTGATATGGTAGCGTCCACGCAACATTGTCGGGTTTAAACGTTTGATGACTATTAATAATGATAACTATAGTAATTAGATAGAGCATATTAAATTCAGAATAACATGCATGAAAATGTATTTTGAATAGATTAATGCTTAATACCAAGGCCAACTGTATATGGGTTAACAAAACCGTACAATTAGAGGCATCAGCTGTTGTCAAACGCCGCAGTACAATGTTGTAGATTTATTTACAGTCTCTGAGCCTGTATACCAGGCGCACACCCAGGATTTTTTGAGAGAACAAAAAACACATCAGTTTTGGAAGGTGAAAATTTCAGAAGGTGAAGGTGAAAAGTGGTGAAAAAATGTATAAGAAGTGTGAATTTTCACACATTTTATTAGGTATGTGAATTAATTCGGTCCATCTGGCGATCAATTGCTGTACTATGTAATTTTCTAACCTCTAATGTCTGCAAACGGCTTTATATTTTTATGTTGACATATGGCAATAATATCCAGTTGATAAACGTTTGCGTTTATCAACTGAACAATAACAATAACATCGTGTTTATCTGACTCGAAAATGTCGAAATTTGAGCCAAAAAAGCATCCTTTCCGGGAAGTTCTCATTTTCTGTTTTCATTTAAAGAAATCAACCGGTGAAGCTCATCGAATGCTCGTAGAAGCTTATGGTGAAAGTGCTCCCACCAATAAATCATGAAGAGAATGGTTTCGATGTTTCAAAAGTGATAATTTAAGTGACGATAACAAACCTAGTCCAGACCAGCCGAAGAAGTTCGAGGAGGAGGAATTGCAGGCGTTAATAGATGAAGATCAGTGTCAATCGCAACATGAGCTCGAGCAATTGTTGAATGTTGATCGATTAACAATTTCTGTGCGTTTGGCAGTTTTGGGAAAGATTTACAAAGAAGGAAGATAGGTGCCGTACGAACTGAAAGAAAGAAACATCAAGAGGTGCAATACCATGTCTGAAATCTTGCTTGCCAGGCAAAAAAGAAAAGGTTTTTTGCATGGAGACGAAAAGTTGATATATTTCGATAATCCCAAACGAAGGAAATCCATTCGTGACCTAGGAAAACCATCTGCATTGAGACCAAAGCGGAATATTTACGGCAAGAAAGTAATTCTTTGTATATGGTGGGACCAGAAGGGTGTAGTGTATCATGAGCTATTAAAGCAGAGCCAAACCATCACTGCCGAACTTTACCAACAACAATTGCTCCGTTTAAGCAACGCATTGAATAATAAGCGGTCGGAATGTGCAAAGAGACAGGACAAAGTGATCCTCCAGCATGATAACGCTAGACCACATGTTGGAAAGATTGTGAAGGCCACCTTGAAAGTACTTGGCTGGAACGTTTTATCTCACCCGCAGTATTCACCAGACATTGCTCCAACAGATTATCACTTGTTCAGATCGATGGCACACGGGCTTTTGGGTTAGCACTTGAACAATTATGAAGAAACAGAGAAATGGCTCAATGAATGGATCGCTTCGAAAGACGAGTCGTTTTTCCGTCACGGAATACAACAACTTCCAGACAGATGGGAAAAAAATAATAGCAAGTGATGGCTAATACATTGTATAGTGTATTTTTTCATGTTTTTCACAATAAAGTTTTTTCTAGGAGAAAAAAACGGACCGAATTAATTCACACACCTAATAAATAGAATTTCGCAGGTATTTAGGAAGTGAAGTTGGTCCGAATGTTGGATATCTGGGGTAATAAAAGGTGTCTCAAAAGAAATTTTATATTTATTTAGCTTACTGCGTGAACGCAACGTATCCGAGGGGCGCGGGGGTTATGTCAATCGGTAGCCTGGCTCTTGGGAATTCAGTCGCTATGGAGCGTTTCTCGAGAGCAGACCGCGCGTTATGCGTGCGAGAGTTTTACAAAAACGGTGATTCGGCGACTGTAGCGCGTAGAAAATTCTGCAGTATTCGAGGTTTTCGCCACTTAAATGACGCGCCAAGCATTCATCTCATTATAAATTGGGTTAAAAAGTTTGAAGAGACTGGTACAACGCTGGATAAATCAAAATCCGGGCGACCTAGGTCATCAAGAACGGTAGAAAATGTGGAGAATGTTAATTAGTCTGTTCGTGACGACCCGAACCTTTCAATTCGGAAGCGCGCAAGTGTTTTAAATGTGCATAGATCATCATTACATCGCATTATGCACAAAGACCTAAAGCTGCACCCCTACAAAATTCAATTGGTGCAAGAATTAAAGCCCCAAGATGCCAGTCAGAGGCTTAATTTCGTAAATCAGGTGATTGAGCGATTTTCAACGTTTACCAACATTTTGTTTTCGGATGAAGCTCATTTTCATCTTAATGGCCACGTAAATAAGCAGAACTGCCGCTACTGGAGTGAAACGAATCCGAAACGCAAACATCAGAAACCCCTACATTCGCCTAAAGTGACCGTATTGGCTGCGATGTCGGCGCGAGGAATTATCGGCCCTTACTTTTTTGAAAACGAAAGGGGGCGTGCAGTTACAGTGAATTCAGAGCGTTATGTGGAGATGTTAGACAACTTCTTGGTACCTGAACTGCAAAACTTTCCTGGCTATAACCAAAGAACATGGTTCCAACAGGACGGAGCAACTTCACACACGTCCAATATGTCTCTGCCACGTGTTCGTAAAATTTTCTCAGGCAAATTGATATCCCGGAGAGGTGACATAAATTGGCCTCCACGCAGTCCAGATTTAACCCCTATGGACTTTTTCCTATGGGGTTATCTTAAATCTAAAGTTTACGCCAGTTAACCGACTTCACTGGCGCATTTGAAAGAAAATATCGGCCACGAAATGGCAGCCATCCCTGAGTCCACCTGCCGAGACGTCATAAGTAATTTTACTGTTCGATTAAATGAGTGCCGAGAACTCGAGGGTCTACATTTAGACGATATTATTTTTAAGAAATAAATCCCCAAAAAGTGTATTTTAATAATTAATAAACAGTTTTTCTATATACGGCTTACTTTTTTTTTAATCGATCCACTAAATATAAAATTTCTTTTGAGACACCTTGTATTTTGGAATCGCGCGAAATACAAATGTTGTTGGGAAATCGTATTTCGTCAGTTAAATGAATATTACGAGAAGTTAATACGCTGATAATACGCTACAATTAACTGATATTTTTCATTACTTTTTTAATGTTTGTTACTAAAGATTGTTTTAAGATATCTGAAACTAAAAAACTTAATATCATCTTAGGCCTCATATAAAGTCAATTCTTTAATAGTAATTCAATGATTATTATGTAATGAATCGCGAAATTTAGTGCTTAAACACAATGTGTTGTGGCGCTAAGGCGATTTCTGCAACAGACAGGATTTTGTAAGCAAAGAATCAGGAGTTACGTGAAGGCCTACAGTATGGATTTCTCCACTAAACGATGCGTGTATCTTCATACAATATGAATCTAGCATAGGGCTGCCATAAATGTTTCTACCAGGACCAAGACAACATTAGAATGGCGGGAATGGGGGAGAGATGACTTTTTATAGATGTTTCAGGTCAATAATTAAGGTAGTGTGTTTTGATATTAGCTTTAATAAAGGAAAATCAAAGTATTGCAACCAAATAATTATATACATATATGATACGAACATTTATTATTTAATTAACTCTTAATTAAAAACAATATCATATCTTCGGAATACAAATGAAAATAAACATTAAAGCTGCAGAGCTGCAGAGCTCTTAAATTAGTTGACTATAGGCTATGAGTTGTTGACTGTGGATTGTCACTAACAAGTTTGTCATATGCTAACGCGAGTAATCGTTAAGAGCTCTAAATTTAATACGTTATACGTTGTCGATTATCGATACTTTTCTAAACTTATAGTTAGTGAGTTGTTTTAATGAGAGAGACATACAGTGAATTTCTTTTATCCTGCAATATTGAAATTATTATTATGCATGGTTTCCTTAAGAACGACAAATTATTTTGACAGCAATGTTAAATCGCCTATGTTGCAAATTAAAAGATACGTAATATTACATTGCTGTCAGAAATCAATTACTATAGTAACGATAATACTTATATTACAGGATAAAAGAAATTCACTGTATAAACACATTGGCTATCTCGGTCTACATCGGAGAGAACGTTTAAATTGTATGCCTTAACATAACCTAACAAAATATCATCGCGCCGATTACAACAAATCTCGCCCAAAATTACAAAGACGAACAGTAAATATGATCAATTTAGGCAATTAAGTTAGGTTTAGTTAGTAAAAATCTTGGACAGCAGAATTAGGAAAACGATAATAGATAGTAAACATTTTACGAAGCCACCGCAGTTCGTTTAAAGACACACAGATGTCACACTATTCGTAACGCACTAATTTTTTTAGCTGTAAACGCTGCCTTGAATGTTAAAACTATCTATTAAACTTATCCATAATGCACAATGCACAGTTAACTAATTTAAAGAGCTTTGAACGCAGCTTAATGGAAAAAATTACCTATTTCACAGCAATAACAACTGTTCTACGTATAGAATTTTACTACTGTGATTGGTTTTTCAATTTTGAATAACATTTATATTAGGTGGTCAAGGATGAAATTTGTAGAAAAAAAGGCAGAAGTTGGTTGATAACTTACAAATATAATAAATTATTTTATTCATCAAAGTATGCACCCATATTGCCTATACACTTTTGCCATTTAAGCGGCAGGTTGTTCAGGCCAGTGGTATAAAACCCTGGCGGACGAGAGTCAATGAATTCCTGGAAGGCCAGTTTTACAGCATTGTTGGAATTAAACTGTTTTCCTATTAAAAAGTTGTCCAAATTGCGGAAGAAGTGGTAGTCAGTGGGGGCTAGGACTGGTGAGTATGGAGGATGATGAATAAGTTCCAACTCCAATTCCTGTAGTTTTTCTACAGTCATTTGTGCAGTGTGTGGTCTAGCGTTATCATGCAATAAGATAGGAGTCGATCTGTTGACCAATCTAGGCTGTTTTTCTTTAAGTTTTTGTATCATTTCGTTCAGTTGGTTGCAGTATATTTCTGCAGTGATCGATGAGCCAGTTTTTTTCTTTTTGATTTTAAGTTACCTGTACGAAATTTGGCGAATCAATTTGATATTGTCTGCTGCGTAGTAACACTAGAGCCAAATACACTATTAATGTATCGCGCGGGCTGCGATGCCGTAGTTCCACGTAGGAACTCATACTTCATAATATGGCGAATTTCCGACCGTTCCATATTCAACAACATTTATTTAAAAAAAAAGTTTTTGATATTTTTTAGAGCATACAATGATTTCTTTAAACAGGCGAGATGTGTAACTTTCGAACAGACAAAAAAAACAGAACGGTTAAATATTAAGCCAATGTCAAACAATGAGCTGTTAAAGTTGGCAATATTATTAACTACAAATTTCATCCTTGACGACCTGATATAATAAAATTATATTGCATTTACATAACAAAATAATAAAAGTTTATAGTTTCAGTTGTAAGCACTTATTATTTTAAAAGTTTTCATATTTTATTAAGAATATCTAACTTGAAATTGAATCATTAATGCAGTGCTTAAAATATTCAGCAAATCTGGACAATTAGTGTGTTCACCGGGACGCTGGGACATTGCTCTGCAAATCGGGGCATTCTCCGGTAAACCGGAATGGCAGCCCTTATGTAGTATAAACTTTTTCGATTTTAGCCAATTGGGGCCGGTTTCTGAAAGCTTAGCCGAGTTAAACTTTTGGTTAAACTCGGTTACAATATAACAATCTCATAAGTAACCATAGCAACCATTTTATAACCATTTGGTTATAGTTAACTAAGCTTTCAGAAACTCTAGGTGGTTTCTGAAACGATTCAATTGAAGAAGTATATTTTACAATGTCAAAAAAAAAAAAACAGATAAAACAGCTGATGCCCAATTAAACAATTAACAAAAGCGACACTTTAGTAAACAAAAATATATAAAAAAACAATCTTACCAACCTTCAATAGCAACAAACAAAAAGGCACCTCCAACACTATATAACAAAATCATTAAAAACAAAAATATATGCGTAAACCACTGTTTGCTCAGCGAACTGACTTTATTGTACATCCAAAAAAGTATCTTCTCTCCAAAACTCATGCCACTTTTTGCAGTATTTAATGTAAAGTCCTTAAAACCGTTAAATTGTTTAAACATAAACTCCCCCGCTTTCGCCGGGTACATATTAAAGGGTACATCGTATTGTGGATTTGTCAAACTTCCCGGTGTAATAGGTATACTTGCGGTATACAAAGGATTTGTCTGAATATGTGGGGTCGTTGGGGGTAGTATTATTTTTGGTCTAGGGGGTCTCGGTTGTGTGTTATTTTGACTGTTATTAGAAATAGGTGATTGTGATGCAGTTGGAGGATTATCTCCATCAGGAGACTGCTCATTACTGTTTGCCATTTTTTGTAAATTTTTAAAAAAATATCACAGATTATATCAGGCACTGTTTTAACACTGTTTGTCACTTCCCATTATATTTATTCACATTTTCACATAAAAGACAACTTTATTTTAATCACTTGTTTTTTTTTTTTTTATAGACGGATTTATTTTTTCGTGTTTATTTACTAAGTTTGCGGAGTTCTTGACAGCGTCGCGTTGCTTGCGGGACTACAGCGGACAACGAAGCGCCGAGACGCCTTTTATCGTTGCCATTTCGTCGCACAAGCGTCGGACGTACTAGGTCACCGAAAGTTACTGAATTATATTTCGCGGTAAAAGAAAACTTTTTTAAAATGTCTGGATATGTTTCTGAGATTTTTATAATATTCTTCATTTATTGCAGACAAATATAACAAAAATAGATTATTAGTTTAGTATTTTATTATATTCTCAGAATACAAATATAGTTTTATTTATACTATCATCTTAAGTAAATTAATAAGTTATAAAATTTAAATGTGTTTTCAAACAGAACTGATACAAACTGAGTCAGAAATGAATCATATCATCTGTGTTGGAAATAACATTTTTTATTTTATTATATTTAATTTTATCTTTCCGACAGTTCTGATAAAGTGACATTGTACGCTATCTTCTTGGGGGGCATCATTATGTTGTTCTGTATTTTGTAGCTATCTCCAAAAGACTACTTTTTCATATCTGAACGAGTAAAATTATATAAATTTTAAATTAATACATGAAATTATACAGATAAAAGTTAAGGTAGTTAAAGGTAGCAGTAGCGGCTTGTTGGTAAAATATTTGGGGGGACACTTTTTAATCCATATAATGCAATGGTGTCCAGCCAACGGCCCGCGGGCCTAGTCTGGCCCAACAATAAGTTTCAAACGGCTCGCATAAAATTTCTGCCCCTTGTTTTTTAGAATAACCCTCCCCCTTCCTCAAAAAGTTTTAGGATTTTCTCCACTCCCCCTGTCCTTAATTGATTTTCAGAATTTCTTCTCCACGTACTCAAATGATTTTCAGTATTTCGCCCACCCGTCCTCTGAGATTTTCAAATATCTGGTCCCCAATCCAACTCAATCTGGCGTTTGAAAAATATATAGAATTCATATACACAATATATCAAGGTTGAGGGAATACTATTTTTCCCAAAATCGCGATGTCTAAGTTGGTAAAAAAATTTGATGACCTAATTTGACCATAATAACATTAAAAATGATTAAAAATATTTCGCTTTCAAATTATACTTCCAAGTACGACTTGAACTTTCTATTAATGTTCTATTTCTATTTTTGTTTGATTGTGAAATATTCAATTTTGGCCAATGTGAGCCCATATTTTTTATTAATAATATAATTTCATAGTTAAGCACGTTAGTTTTAATATAACGCGCTGTATCCAGTTTCACGTCTGAGTACTTTTCATAAATCAAAACAAATGAAGGTTAGGCCGCCGGCCTAATTCACTAACAACTCGCCGCTGTTGCCCTTTCCAGTTCATTTTTGTTACTTGTGTAGATAAATACACTAGAAATCGCATGTGGCAACGCTGTCTCGGGACACAACGAGGTAGTGTCCCGGGCATGGATTTCTAGATTTAAATTTTTAAAATGTATAGTGGGTTTTACACGATTCAATTTATTGATCAATTAATTGAAAAAGTTGACATTCAATTAATTGATGTGTGTAAAGTGTAACAATTTCGTCAATTAATTGACAAAAAAATTGATCAATTTATTTTGAAAAAACAAGTTCTATTTTTTATTCATCAATTTTTTTTAGGGAATTCTTGGTATATTTTTTGAAGATTTTGCCAACTGTTTAGTTGTAGCATAACCTCGAAACATATAGTTTGTGTTTCGTTTTCAAAATGGAGAGAACCTAGAACGTTCTAATTTATCATCATCTAGGTTATTTCTTTTGTTTTTGTTCACAGCTCTTAACTTTGTGAAGATTTTTTAGTTAGTAATGTAAAAGTTTTCAAAAAAAAATGATAAGTAAACTGATGTGTGTAAAGTGATGCTTTTGTTTCGAAGGTTACCAATAAATTTTTCAATTAATTGACAAAAAACTTAATTGAACTGTGTAAAACCAACTTAACACATATTGAAAATATTTGAATTAGAAATAATAAAAATAAATATATGCAGATATATTTAGTTAGTTTAATGCAATTTTAAAGTATAAATGAAATTTTAAATTCAGTTTTTCTTATGAAATTTTTTTAGGAGGACACTGTCCCAGCGCCATTGAAAGGTAGTTAAAAAAATTTTAAGTAAGTTTTTTAACAAGGATTTTCATACTAATCAAGTAAAACCAAAGATTTCAGAATTAAAAATTAATATGTAATGCTAAACAACATGCATATTTAGGAACAGATTAACTCCCATTAGTTTAGTTTTATCAACAATATATAAATATATATATATTTTTGGAAACCTACTGTTTACGGTAATACGATTAAGATTAAATAAGTCACCCACATCGAAAATTTAATAGTTTGTGAGATAATTCACTTTTTTGTTTGGATAAAGTAGGTTTTGCTGAGATTTGACTGGATAAAGTTGGTTTTGCGCCAAATCGCTTCCAATCTCATTTCTTAACCCTTTAGTGCATAGTGTGCCATATATGGCACATTTCGATTTTTATTTTTTTTTACTTTTAAAACTGAATCAGAACGTTACTTCATGAATGTTCATATATGCCACATACACAGCAATGGATTCTGCAGTATCTCAAGTAATGGGCTGCAATAGTTTTGAGGATATCAAGCAGAATTTGCACTTCATTTTTGCACTTTCTTTTTTTCTTAAAAATAATAATTAATATTTTAAATATATTTTTTTAATTAATTTTTCTATCAATAAGAACCAATTCCTAATGCTCATGAATTATTTAAAAAATAAAAATTCATGCAGTAAAGGGTTAGGAACAATATAATAAAAACAAAATAAAATATTTGATGCAAAGGTCATGGAATAAAATTTTATTAGATGTTGAAAAAAAAAAAAAAAATCAAAAAAATTTCAAATTATTGTTACGGCAGTTATATACGTGATATAACTTGTTATTATAACCTGCGCAAATAGTGAAAATAATGGAGTGATGTGATTGGCTGAAATGTAAAGAGTTGATTTTGCACCAGACTCGCTTGTGGATAAAGTTGGTTCTGTTTTGTCTTGCACAATTCGATGCGACATTATAAAGGGATATCGTTCATTTTCTTAATATTTTTTTCTGTTTTCTGAATAGCTTTCAAGGAAAGAAATGATAATCACGTGTTATCTCGATTTTGAAAAAAGTCGGTTGTGCATTGTGCCTCATCATATATGTATATATCAGCGTTGCCAGAAGTCCCGATTTTTGCGGGACGTCCCGCTTTATAAACAAGAATAGATTGTCCCGCGAAGATAAATAAACATTTAGAAATATTTAACTGTACATTTTATTAGGTTGCCCCGCTTTTTGTGCCTTAAGCCGCATTCAGAGCTCTTAAATCAATAGCTTATGCACTGTAGCTTATGGACTGTTCACTGTCACCAGAAAGTTTGTCATATGATAAGACGTGAAACCGTTCAGACCTCCAAATTTAATACGCTGTTTATGGATTGTGCATAATTTTCTAAACTTATAGCTAGTGAGATGTTTTAATGAAACAGACATATAAACACATTGTCTATCGCATTCTATCAGTGACATCGTAGTTATCGAATGCCTTTACATAACCTAACATAATGTCATCATTAACAAATCTTGCTCAAAATTACAAAGACGGACAGTAAATATGATCAATTTAGGTAATTAGGTAGTTAAAATCTAAGACAACAGAATTATAAGAACGATAATACATATAAAATATTTTACGAAGCTAAAAAGTTGGTTTCAAAATTCACAGATGGAGGGCTATTCGTAACGTACTAATTTATAACAGATGTAAACGTTACATGGAACGTTAAAAAGAATGCATAGAAACATATCTTACAGCTAACAAAGCACAGTCTACAACCTCTTAAATTAAAGAGCTATGAATGCGGCTTTAGTCTCGGTTTTTTACAATTTATTTGGTATAAATTCCAATTTGGTAAAATAATAATCTGGCAACGCTGGTATATATGCAAATGTCATGGGGATCTTTGAATTCTCGGTGAACCGTGTTCTTTTTATAAAAATCCAACTATATATCCTCTGAATATATATTTATAATTTTTCAAGTTGTAAAGACTTTTTATATACATCCTGTACATGCAGTGGCGGCACCAGTTGGAGGTCCGAGGAGACCCCCCCCCCCTAAAAACTGTTGTGGTCCCTAGCTGCCCCCGCCTAGATAGATTTCAAGAAAATTTAAAAATGACTAGGCATCCGTGATTTACGAATATTTCGAAATATAAAAGATAGAAGCCAGCCCACTTTCACCGTTTCAAAATTATTATATTTGAAATTTAACCTCTAAATATTTCTTGGTGCTTGCTGCTCGCTCCCAATTTTAAAAGCTAACGCCGCAGCTGTGTACTTGTGGGTTTGTAGTGTTATGATCTATTAATATTAATAAACCAGTCAACAAATATTAACGCAAAAAGTATTTGTTTAAACCATGAAACTGTTTAGTAAAAACTAGCTAAATTTGGAAGAAATAAAAAAGAATAACAGCGAGGTTTTCTATTATTAAATAAATTTTCGAGTTGACGGGTGTTGTCTTAGTTCCGTAAATAGAATAAGTTTAAAAACGGTATTTTGTTGTCAGTGCCAACCAACGCAAAAACAATATATTGCCAATTTTTAAAAGGAAAAAATATTAAAATTCAAATGTTAAATTTATTTCATTAATTTAGTTATGAAATATGTGTTTATACTTTTACTAAAGTGACACTTCAAGACATAAAGTAACACAAATTCATAAGGAGGTTGCTAAAAGGTTAGAGACGTATGGCCGAGCGACACTTGCCCAACTGGCCTTTTCCCGACGAACACTTGTCTGTCACGAAACTTGCCGGACAAGATATACAACCACGTAGATACATATATACATACAGAACATAAGTATGTGTTGGGTTATCATATGTCCCGGTTTGACCGGGACAGCCCAGTTTTGAGACCTTGTCAGGGTGTGCCGGTCAGTTTACATATTTATCTCGGTTTTCTGAAAATTTTGCAATTAAAACTAAAACGTTTTTTCATTAATGAATAATAACACCCCAGCAAACATTCAACTAACGGCCGAATGCTGGCAAACTGCTTTTATGCTAGTAAATTACTGGCACCAAAAGTAAGTGCAACGCCAGTATTAATAATGTACTTCACATTTGTATTTCGCATTCCGCCTATACGAAGTACTTTACCAGCATTTTATAAGCACTCTTCTTCACTCATACTTTTTACTTAAAACCATCAGAAATAAATCTTGCAACTAATGCGATTATTTTGCACTTTACCGTTGCTGGGCCGGCAACTGATACATCAATGGGCCAGTAACGGCCACGGGGACACCGGGGTACTGGCCCATTACTTTCAATGCCGGGGAGTATGTGCTTTACCAGTACTGGCCCGTATAAAAATGTTTGCTGGGACTGGTCAACAAATTTAAACTTTTTTTTGCTGACTTAGATCTGATACTTGTTTTTAACTAATTTTGGGGTGCTGATTTCAAAAAATTTAACAGTTTCTGCCTATCACGTCAAATTTTTGTTCTATCATATTTTGACTTTTTTTCACCTTTTCACGTTCTGATATACGTCTACTTTAATTTCAACTTCGTTCTTGTTGTCCAATATATTTCGTAGGAACACCTTACATGCAGGTACTTGTTATAGACCATTTTACATCGGCGGGGGTTGCAAGGTCAAGGGTAAGGTACTTAGTATAACCGCTGCATCCATTAAATGTTCAGGTTTGTAATTTTCTTGGGAATAAAAAAGCCGAAAACTTTGTGGAGGTCGTTGAAAATTTGATTGAAAATTATCTTGACAAATTTCCTGTCAGTCTTGGAGATGTTAGTGATGAACAGGGTGAACGTTTCCATCAGGATTTAAAAGAGATGGAGGGACGTTACCAAGGAAGGTGGGATACTCACATGATGGCTGACTACTGTTGGAGTATTAAAAGAGACTTATCGGGAATGGTGCACTCCAGAAGATCTTACAAACGACCATTTAATCCTTAAATTATTTTGTATTTTTATTTTAACACTCCAGTGCATTAAAATGTAATTAAAACAGTTCTCATTTTCTTTCTTTCACTATAAATACAATTTTAAGAAAATTTTCTAATTATTTAGTCCTTATTGTTCGCCAAAGTACCAATTACAGTATCGGCGTCTAAAATAAAACGATAGAAGCATTATATGGCCGAAAATATGTATTTGTTGTAGAGCATAAATCTGATGTGATACGCAATAACTGATGTGATATTTGAGATCAGCAGAATCAAATTAGTAAGAAACAAGTCTTGGATGTAAGTCAGCAAAAATTGTGTTGACCAGTGTAATCGGACAGACGAGGAGAAAAATCCTTTACTAGAAAGCAAAGAAAAGAGTATATTGTTTTGCCAGTCAATATCGTAGCCATAAAATGCACTGAATTTAAAATAACTGAAAACAAAATAATAAATAAATAATATGACATTTTTAAAGGAAGTCATAGGCAAGAAAACCCAAATAAATTTGAGTTTATTTCATGCAATTATTATTGTTCTAAATATTGTTTTGTGGATTTTTTTGATAAAAATATTGAAAACCTATATATGTATGTGTAAAATGGGTATTATAAGAAATTAATAAAAAATAAATTAAAATCAAAGGTTTCAAAATTAAATTTTATTTATTCAACATATGAAAATAGCTGCAGACAGTGGCGTAAATAGTGGATGCTCTAGGACAGTGTTTCTTAACAGGTGGTCCGTGGACCCCAGAAAATTTTTAGTGGTCCGCGAAAGTTTTTATGTGTTTTTTACAGTTTAAAAAAAATATGCACATTTTTTATGTAAATAATTTATATTTTGTTTATTTTCTGTAAACTTTCTGTGATTTTCTACAAATAAAATAAATGTATTTAGTAGCACATTAAATATATTTATTTTCCTGCAAAAAATGAACCAATAATTATTATTAGTGGTCCACGAGAGAAAATTATATGTATATTATACTTCGAAGTGCGTTTTTGGTTGAGAAACACTGCTCTAGGGGGCCCTAAGACTTTATGCTGAATTAGAGCTATATATTTAAATTTTAAATTAAAAAGGGAAATAGAAACTGACCGTGCTTTTTGCCTGTACAATAACTTATTTATTATGTAGATTTTGGGACCTTGGTTAAAATTTTTGGCGCACAGCTATATTTGCGATTGGGGCTCTTGGAGCTAGACAAAAACGAAGATACTCTTGATTTTTAATAACTGTACACTTATAATAATCTAAGGGCCGGTTTTTAAATCCATGGTTAACTGTTGGTTAGCTTAAATCAATGGTGAACGACATATTTCCAATATAATAATTACCATAAGTTTCCACGGTAACCACTAACCAGAGACTTCTGATTGAAAAACTAGCTGTTATTTTAATATAATATTTTTATTATTTATCTTGTGAAGGTACGAAAATATATTATTTATGTTGGAGGACTTATGTATGTATTTTTTCTCCTTGGTGTCCAAAAGATGTGCTTATATTGATAAATAGTTAATCCAACCCCAAAATCCCCAAAATTATTATTCAAACAGTTGGCCATTGAGACTTTTTACTATTAAATTTAATCTTTTTTTAAGCTTTATACAATAGGGGGGGGGGGCAAGATATATTGCACATAGGCTCCTATGAGTTCTAGTTACGCCACTGGCTGCAGAGCGGTTTAATTCCCATCCTCAATTTAAAACGTCCATTGGAATAACCTATTTCAATACACAATTAATAGACATCTAGTGACAAAAGTTTACAAATATTAGAACAACGTTACATTTTATGTTATATTTTAAAATATCTATTACTCAAAATAAAATTTTACATCTAAATTTACTACTGATATTGTAATTATAATTGCAGTCATTATTAACAAAACTTTGGATATTAAAAATGTATTAACTAATGCGTGTCGTATGGGGAAGTTTTATGTCGGGCCAGTTTCGTATCGAGCAAGTGTCTGTAGGCCATTTGTCCCAAACCCGTAGTAAAAATTAGACCCGTAAGTAGGGCGTGGCGCAGGCAGTTCTCACCCCTTGCACTAGCGCAGGGGTCACCAATGTGGTCGATTCTGGCTCGGGGGTCGATTGGGGGTCTATGGAAAAAAGTTAAAAATTACTAGTACTATAATTTTAATATATAACTGTGTAGCTACACAGTTTATGAAATCCAGACATGATTACAAGGTAAAGATTATTATAGGTCACGATTATTCAAGCTCGGACACTTCTTTTAGACTTCCAAGTTAAATTAGACTTACTTAGATCTTCATTGTTACGAAGAGATTTTCAATATTTTTCAAATTTGCGACAGTTAGAAGTAAAAGATGAAGACTTGGAAATATACACAAAGCATCTTCAAAAATTGAGCGAAGATTTCAAATTGCGTTTTGAGGATTTAGGGAACATACACATTGGAACATCCCAGATTGGATTATCGCGCCCTTTTCTGCAGATGTTCAAAACATCGAAAGTAATATACAAGATGAACTTGTTGAATAATCAGTTGATCTTGAAGCTAAAACGCTTTTTAAAAATGTTACTTTAAGTTATTTTTGGACTAATGTAAATGTTATACAGAAATATCCCAAAATTTCGGAAATTATAGTTCCTTTTTGTTAGCATTTCCAAGTTCGTATATGTTTCAGGCTGGTTTTAGCCATGTTAATTCCATCCTGACAAAACAGAGAAACAAGTTAGATGTAGAATTCCGTGGCGGTTTAAGCATGAAATTAACTAATTTTGAACCCGACATTGCTAATCTTGCAAAGAGTCACCAACCACACCCGTCACATTGACAATGACAGGCAATTTTATTTAATAATAATATTATTGTAATGCAATTAGATAAATGTATTATAAATAAAAACATTGTACAATAAACAATATTAAGAAATCACATAAGCGTATTTTTTGTTTGTCCTATTATAATAACGTAATTGTAAAATAGATAGGGTCGATAAGAAGTCAAAAAACTCTTCTGGGGGTCGACGGTCAAAAAAGTTTGGGGACCCCTGCACTAGCGCAACTTAATGAAGGGAGCTAAATTTTTAGTTGCCTCAAGTAATTTTCAATATTTTTACCACCAGTTTTCATTTGAATTCTTCTTCCCTCCTGATCTTAACGGCGGATCCAGGGAGGATATCCCCCCGGATCGAACGTATGGAGAGAGGGCATAATTTTCTTTTTCCTTACAATTTATTAAATCTCCCCCTTTACAAAATTGCTAGATCCACCCATGTCTCATCAATATTTCAATTTTGTAATTTTTTCTCTCTCCCTCCCACCGGTCATCACTAGAATGTTTGAATAACTCTTCCCCCTTCATCACTTGAAATTTTGTATTTCTACGTCTACCATCCATGGCCTTGAGAGCTAGAGAGGGCGCAAATTAAACACTTGCCGTCGGCGCTTAATAACCTCGTTACGGCCCTAGAAAAATGTCTGGTTATATTTCAGAAAACTTGGAATGTTCCCAAAAACCTTTAGGGAAATACCTATAAATATTTGCAGTGTCAGGCCTACCACGTTGCGGTTGAGAATTAATAATTAAAAGTACATTTTACAGCACTTTTTCCTATGTCACTCGTTGTATATAGAGAATGAATAAACACTTTAGTTTTTAGTTTATTTTTTAAACAGTTTAAGATGTCTTGTAATAAAGAAAATAGATACAAATTGAAAACAGAAACACATGTACACATTTAACTGTGACATGACATATGTAAAACACCTGTTTAATCTGTAATATTTTTACTACTGATCTTCAAGATATATTTTCAAAGTAATCTATTTCAAAAATTCCCTAAATATGCTTTCGAGGGCAATAATAATGTTAGTAAAGTTAAAATTGTGCTGACTTTTCAACAAATACATCATACGTAGAACTTTAGTAAGATAAACAGTCGCACCTTAAGGGCAACAAAATAATTTTAAAGTTTCTTATACAAAACTAACAATCTAAAATAGAATTAGCAACAATGTATTCATCATATGCGGAGATTTTATGTAGTAAAATTTGAAGATGATTTACTTATAACGTACAGAATATAGGTATATTCTACCATTGATATTGTTCAAAGTATTCAGTGTAATTTCACAAAATGCTAAAAAATATTTTAATTATAGTTGAAGGTAATGGGATTCGGATCAGTCAGAAAATAAAACAAATTTATTAACTTCGATTACGTTTCGATTTAATTTAAATCTTCATCAGAGCTTAGTTAATAGTCACGATATAAAATAACAAATTAAAAATTAATAAAAAACACATCATATTGTCCGGTCATTGAACTCAGAGATAAGCAAAATACTCTGATGAAGATTTAAATTAAATCGAAACGTAAGCGATGTTAATAAATTTGTTATATTTTCTGACTGGTCTGAATCCCATTACCTTCAACTATAATTATTAACTTACGGACGTTACTCATCTAATCAAGATATTTTAATTTGATTTTAGTACATAATACATAGCTGCATTTTGAACAAGAAATACCAAGCAATTTTCAAAACGACCACTTCTTGCCGCTACACAGAACTTAAGTTTCTGCGGTCATTCGTCAATAGAATTACGAAGGGTTTCTTGAAACAATTTTCATGAAAAGATTTTTAATATTGAGGAGACTTTAAACCGCCAAAACTACATGAAACATGCTGTAAGTTCATGAGAACCTTGGGCGAAAGCGCTGACCTAGAAGTCATTATTCAAGAAGTCGGTAATTAAAGAACTCATTCTTCCCTGGTCACCACTGGAGCTTTCAGCAAGAATCGGCGCCAGCCTTTAATGCGAAGGCTATGCAGCAGTGGCTTAAAAGCATTGGATCGGGCTATTTCTCCTGCAGATTGGCCACCTGGCAGCTCTGATCTCAACCCCCTGGACTACAAATTTGGGTCCGTGCTTCCGGACATGATTTGTAAGAAGAAACAAGTCGCTGCTCTGAAGCGCTCCCTGAGGAAGACAGCGGAGGGTTTTTCTATAGAAACCCTTCGTAATTCTATTGACGTGTGGCTGGAGAGCTGTGTAACGGCCAGATGTGGTCATGTTGAAAACTGATTTGTGTTTCTTGTCTAAGATGCAGCTCTGTATTATGTATTAAAAGAAAGTTAAGATATCTGTAAGGTCTTGTGGAAGTTCACTGAAAACTTTGCAACAGTATTTATGGAAAAACCAGATCCGCAAAATTCGTAAAATAATTGTATCGCAAAACGTAAAATATCTACGTTAGGTACGTAAGTGCGTCCACAAATTGTCCATTATAATCAGAAGCAACAAAAGTATAGGTCATTTCTTTGCTTTAAGCGGAACTAAATGGGAATTTCGTTCTTTTAGGTTGTCAGAAGTAGGGACCTTGCCGGGGTTATTCCATGTTTCACGTTGGTATGTAAAAATTAAAAATTCCAACAGTGAAACCATGAAAACGAATGACGTTTGTTAAAAATATAATAATTTTTACATATTTCAAAGCCAAAAAAAATAATAAATGGGAAATTTGTATTAAGAATGGCACAAAAAATCAAAATTTAATGAAAATGACATTTTATAATGATATTAACCTTAACCTGAAAATGTTTATTGGAAGTATTATCTGTCTTATAGGCTATTCCAAACGTTCAGGCGGAATTAATTTTGAAATCTAGTTACTTTCATCGTTTGAATCGTGTTTTTTGGCCGTTTTGTTTAAGCTTTGTAAATCATACTTACAATAAAAATTTTTTGGTTAAGATTAATATCATTTTAAAATATCATTTTCTCTATATTTAGATTTTTTGTGTCATTCTTAATACAAATTTCCCATTTATTTTTTTTTGTCAAATAATTTAATTTTGACATATGTCATTCGTTTCCATGGTTTCATTGTTGGAATTTTAAATTTTGACATTCCAACGTGAAAAATGAAAAAACCCAAGCAAGGTCCCTTGTCGTGACAACTTAAAACAACGAAATTCCCATTTAGTGCCGCCTAACCGTTTGGAACAGACTGCATCCATCAAAATCAAAAATAGCATAGGCATTGCCAACACAACATTTAAAAAAATAAAATTCGAAGCCTGCTATTTTATATGCTGTTCACTTTTGTAAGAACAAACTAAGAGGAAATTTTGGTTTCAATAGTTTGCACCTTTGAAATTGGCAAAAAATGTCAATTTGACATATGTCATAATAAAAAATGATATCTTAATTATAAAGATCCTAACCAAAAAGATCTGAAGTCTGAATTACAGCGCAAGGAAATTTTTTAAATGACATTTAAAGTCAGTAATACACTACAAAAGTAACCAAAATAGATAGATCTGGTTTGTCCTTATAAAAGTGAACAGCATATTCAAATTCAAATAAACATTCAAATTCGGACTGATGTATTGTCAAAAAGAACAACTAACCAAAGAACAGGTACCAACTTTGTTTAAGAAATCCACAATTTTCTCCCTCAAGTTAACAAAGTATGAAAACAATACTTCTGATGCACGCGAATTTCTAGAGCAACTTCCCATGCGACGCATTGCCATTTTTATTTTAAATCTAAGAGGAAAGCGACACATTTTACACTTCATTTTATAAATACACTTTAACTAATTATTTTAACTTCACACAATCCCGAGAATGCTATGATTTTTTAAGTTAAAATATACGACTGTCGCACTGTTTGACAAATTCAAACTGAACTCTAAAATTAAATTTTTTTTATCATAGTTGTGTTGCAGAATTATAGTATGTTTGTGATATCTTTTATGTTTATGATAAGGAGTTAAATATGCTGTGAAATAAATCGATAAATATGCTTGTAAATTATTATTTTACATCGATAAATTAATAATTTAAAACGACATTTAAAAATAAGATCGATGATGTCATCTATAACAATTAAATTTACAATGTAATAAAGTAATAAAACACGCTCTGACAGGATTTAACACGGCAAATTATAAATCGAAGATTATGTATTTTATTAGCATATTGGTTAACTTAGGTTGCAAGATGCAAAAGAGCATTGATGAGTCGAATAAGGTCTGAGAGTTCCATTTCCTAATAAACTCCCTAATTGTTATTAGACACATAATATACATATTTATGAAGCTAATAAATTTATTGGTGATTTTCAAGTCACAAAATCGTTCTAATACAATAATTTATTACAGTCTGTTCCTAACGGTTAAGCGGAACTAAATGGGGATTTAGTTCTTTTAGGTTGTCACGAGAAGGGACCTTGCTTGGGTTATTTCATTTTTCACGTTGGGATGTCATAATTTAAAATTCCAACAATGAAACCATAGAAACGAATGACATATGTCAAAATTAAATGTTTTTTTAAAATATTTTAATGACAAAAAAATAAATAAATGGGAAATTTGTATTAAAAATGACAAAAAATCAAAATATAAAGAAAATATAAAGAAAATTTCATTTTAAAATTATATTAACCTTAACCAAAAAATGTTTATTGTAAGTATGGTTTACAAAGCATAAACAAAACGGCCGAAAAGCACGATTTAAACGATGAAAGTAAATAGATTACAAAATCTATGGTCTATTTCAAAGTAGAAAAATGTGTGTAAGAAGATAGGAGCTGTTTGTCCTTGCTTCGCATTGGTTTAGGTCGTCATCCCTATTACACTGTTAAAATATCGTATTTAGTCCAAGTTGACAGATGTTCAGTGTCGTACATTGGAAATATATATTATTTATATTATTTAACTTTTTTCATATATTTTGTTATTATTTACATATTTAGACTTTTATTTATATTCTTTTCGTAGATTTTATGGAGAACATTCTCCATGTAATTTGTTTTTACGCAGTTATATATTTTTTAGGTTATCTGACATATAAATATTTTTTGACACTTGACAATTAAAAGTTCAAGAGAGAGGATTAATGTGAGGCCAAAAGACAGCCCAGCTGACTGTGCCCAAAGAAGAAGTAATTGATATAATTTTTAGACCTTCATATATACATATATTTTTAATTTTTATTTACAATAATTATTTAAATAAGAAACTTTAGCTCTGAAGATATATTGTTTGTTTTATTGCTTTATTTAAACTCTTTTAGCAAATCTCTCCTGTTATATATAGTACATCATTTTTAAAATTTTTCAAATTTCCCATTTAACTGAATTTATGTCGTATAAATAAGTGTATTTAACTTCTGCCTTGTTTATTTCAATATCCTATTAACCATTTTCATATTAATAAAAAAAAATAATAATAACTTGCTAACCCAGTTACTACGCCCATGCCCTAGTTGTAACTTATTTTAAATTTCCCGCTATACTGTATTTGTCCAGTGTAAATCGTACTCGGTTCGCAGCGCTATCTACTTTTTTCTACTTTGAAATAGACCATAGTTCCGCCTAACCGTTTGGAACAGACTTTTAGTTTAGATATGGCTAATAATTGAAACAAGCGTCAGCTGCCAGAATCGTGGTGGGGCTGGTCGTGAGAAAATGGACATCTTGTAAAAAAAGCCCAGAAGTCATTTTAAGCCACTTGAAAATTTGCACAATTATTGTTTATGTGATAATAATAATAATAAAAGAAGTCAGCTGCGTGCGTAGTGGGAGATTATACGTCAGTCGCTTGTCATAAACGTGTCATAAAAAAAAAAGATGTAAAGTCATTTCAAATTCGATGAAACTCGATGAAACTCGATGAAACTTTTTCACAATGGGGGTAAGACCCTCAGCTGAGAGATTATAATTGCTGAGCGGGCATTTGGTCTCAGCATTTTATAATTTAATCAATGATGTAACTGACGATCTTTACCCCGTTATGTCGGCAGCTGACAATCATTTTTATTTAATATAATATGTAAACTATTCATTATAAAAATTTCAAGTGGCAATAATTTAGCAATAATTTCATTGTTTTAATCGATTTTTTATATTGAGGTAGGAACAAAACATCGCATTAGAAAGGCAGGCATCGATGTAGCCAGCGCTCTCATTGGATGTGGCTTATCACATTACGTCCCTTTCTCGTCTATTGCTTTCACTCTTCTAAATATATTAATAAAATTGGAGGGTGCATATGTTTTTTACTTTTTCGGCCTCTTATTTGGTTTCTACACGTTTCAGTTGATTATAAGACGGTATTTGCAAAAAAAAAAAACAATTTTTGACTGCCTGTTCAAAATTCACGCAAAAACAGCAGGATATATTTGCACGAAATTTCATAGGATGAGTAGTAAAACCAGGATTCGAACCTAGGCTACGTGGCATATCAACATTCTTATTTTGAGGGGGAGTTTCATGATTGAAACTTACAATACTTAAAACTTAAAATATCTCCCTTATTATTGACAGGAAAATGTATATTTGGTTCAATGATTTTTTCACTTAAATATTTGGGGAATTATGAGGACCCTAAAACTAAACTTTAGATAAATAGAAACCGTAGATAGTACGGGTACGACAGCTAGTGAATCATAAATACACTTCATTGTGATTCATCATTATTCCATGATAAAAGATGGATTAATAAATTTAGTACTTAAAGGCTACTTGTTTGTGGGACAAACGCCACGAACAAAACCGCAATAGACATATTTTGGACGAGAGTGGAAAAAAATAGCAACTTGTTTCGCAGAATAATCAAAGGATAAGCCTACCTGGCATATCCCCTCGAAATCGACTATGACATCGACCTGAACCTCGCCCGCACGAATCGAGGCATCCTCGGCATGTCCGTACCATAATTGTCAGACCGGGGTGATTCCCCACACGCCTCTTTCGTCTCCTTTGCACAATTGGCAACTATAATTATCGAAACGGCGCCACTATCGCCTGCTGAGCCTTTGACACGAATAAGGATACTCATATGTCAACGTATTTATACAGTATTGGTTAATAAAAAATTTTTGCTCATATTTACGTTTTCTTGTTGTATACAGTATATTGGAATTAAAACCGAGTATTAACCGCCCTACCTTTGGGTTATTATTCAAAAAGTAGGTAAAAAATCTTTGGTTTTTTTTTTTCATAATATTTAAATAATAAATTTATAATAATATTTTCATATTCACTCTCACTTGACATATTGGAACACAAAAAAATTCAGTTTTTGATAAAACACGATAAAGTACATAAACGGTATAAAAAACGTCACAAAATATCACATAAATACACAAAAACAGAAGATGACATTACCTAAAAAATTGCAGATATTTATACACGACTGGTAAATGAAAAACAAAAATAAATAGTCATGCATTTATTTTTTTGCACCTGAACGTACGGGATACGGCTTGTTGCGTTCGGGCGATGATATAGCGGACGTATCCCGTACGTTCGTATAGGTAGGATGGTTAAAAAAGTGTACAAATATATGTGAATCCATTTTATGATAAAATTTGCTGTTTGTAAATGAATATTTTCAGAGGTTATAATGTTGGTGCCAGGTTATACTCACAGAGAAAATAAAATATTATACTTTGAACTTAAAACATTTATTTGAATACTTAATATCTACACATTTCTTAAGAAATTATATAGAAAGAGAACTGGTAATTTATTCTACACAAAAAAACTTTCAAATATTTGCAAACTAACAAACTTACGAAACACCCACATGAAATAACAAGGGGTTTTAATTATATTAACAATAATTTACACAACACTAAACGATTTTCTTGCACATGTGAGACAGGGATAATGAAAAATTCAACGTTAAAAGCTTGTTTAGAAACATCTGAACAGTAAAAATTTTTATTCGTTGTACAAACGGAGTAAGACGGAGAGAAACAAAAAAAAAAAAAAAAAAAAAAACACACACACATGCTGAACTATACGTAAACAATGACAGTATACTTTCTAGGACTTTTTGCTTTATTGCCGCTAGAGGGATACGTGTTAATTTGAGTCACCAATTCCATCGAATCCGAGTTAGACGGCGATAACGACCAAGCTTTACGAAAAGAAGAAATATACCGTACGTTTCCTCTACCGTCTTTGTTTTTTATCTGCTTTTACTCCGTTTTCTCATTTTTCATACAATAATAAACGCTGATTTATAGTACACGCCGGTTTATAGGCTGCGGTTACAGTAGAAGAGTGTTCGCGCGAACTGTAAGTCGCGCGTACTCGTCTGCATTCGCTCGAATGATTCAAGCGTGTAGAAATACACACGTGTGGTTACTGTAGAAGCTTATCAATCGGGAGAAACTGCGCTCGTACTCGACCGCATTCGGGCGACTGACTCAAGCGTGTAGAAGTACACATCTGTGTATTATAAATCGCGCGGAATTCAAACTTGTCTGTTTTCTTCGCGGGAGTATGCTTTCTACGTACAGTTCTAATCTCCGTACAGTCCACTTGTTTTACTTGCTCTGTGGTACAGTCTGTGTATACAAAATGAATATTGAGAAATTAATATTTTTAGTTTTTGATTGAAGATCTTTATGGGATCAAAAATGTAAAACTTACCATAACCGTGATCAATCACGTAAATTATGGGGTAAAGTGGCGACTGAATTAAAAGTTAGCGATAAGGAGAAATATAATTTTTTTTACATATTCTAAACATAATAAAAAACAAAACAACATATGAATGGTTTACACCAGTAGTTCTCAACCGGTGGTACGCGTATCACTAGTGGTACCTGAAAGAAGACTTGGTGGTTCGTGACTAACAGTGACGTATTTTTTTAATTAATGTAATGATGTAAAAAATATATATAAGATTACTCTTATCAAAGATGAATTGTGTCACAAAATTAACCTGCTTTATTACGCAATCATTCTTGATATTTTCTATATTACTAAGAAACTGGAGCATTATGGGCTATTCCAAACGTTTAGGCGGAACTAGATTTTGCAATCTAGTTACCTTCATCGTTTGAATTGTGCTTTTTGGCCGTTTTGTTTAAAGTTTGTAATTCATACTTACAATAAACATTTTTTGGTTAAGGTTAATATCATTTTAAAATGTAAATTTCTTTCTCCACGACCACTATAGAATTTACCAATTCTAAAACCAATTTTGACTATAGAAAGTTAATATTCTAACACAAGAGTTGGAATGTTATTCTAAAGCACTTATCTTCTTATGCATTTCGCGTGTATTTCATTCCATCACTTGTTATGGAATAACTATTCCATATTTGTTGTGTTTTGTTTTTGTAGGGTTACATTAAAATATATGCAACGTTTACATTAAATAAATGCAACATAACTTCTGAACCTAAAATAGCGGCCGATGTGCGGTAAATTAAATTAAAATTAAACAAATAATAAATAAAAAAATAGTTTAATTAATTAATTAATTTGTTATGTAATATAAATTATTTGTTAAGATAAATGTTTGTTAAAATAATTATTTGTTTTTGTTTTTTCTGGTGGTCGTGGAGAAAGTAGGGCCTGTGACTCGGTTGGAAGAGAAAATTCGATGCTCATGGTTCCTCACGCTCGCCTGCGGCTCGGAATGTTCCACTAGCATCGAATTTTCTCATTCCAACCTTGTTACAGAATATACTATTATATTTTGATTTTTTGTGGCATTCTTAATACAAATATCCCATTTATTTATTATTTTGTCATTAAAATAACTGCTAGAACTAAACACCACCTATCTAATCGCTCGAATACGCGCTAATATGTCCGTACTGTATTTCGGGCGAACACGCTTCCACTGTAACCGCAACCTAACACACCAGTTCGACCCAAGGCTAATAGATTCTAGAGGTTGTCTCATAGTGCAGCTTATAGAGAGCGCGGTGAGGTATGCGGCGAGGGTAAGCTATGACGTCAGAGCCAGTCCTTGTACTGCAATAAACGTGTTGTTAGTATTGTAATAGTTCATTTTTTCTTCAGTTTTGAGTAGTTTCGAAGACTTTTAATAATATGTGAGGATTTATTGTATTGTTCAACTAATTTTAACGAAATCCAGATAAGTTTTATTGGAAGTATTTACAAAATCAGATAGAGAATAGTATTTATTTAACTGTCTAACGTAAACGGTTATCTCAGTGATGTGATACAACAAAGATTATTTATAAGGATTAAATATTTAATTTTAAAACAAAGAGAAGCAAAGGAAAATAAAAAGAGTAAATGCGAAACAGAAAAAGATCGTTCAAAAACTTCTAAAAAAATGAAAAAACTTGTATAAATTTCTTTATAGCATATAGGAATAATTTTTATCCAATATTTTGTTTATGTGTTTAATGTACCTGATTAATAATAATAATAATAATAAAATTCTGAATATTAAAATTATTTTTATTTTTACTGTATTATATGTTTCATTTTGTGATACGTAACTAACAGGGAAAGTTCATTTTTAGGGTTTTGTAGGTATGACCAAAAAACCCTTATACCGTCATTTTGTCGTCTGTCTGTCTGTCTGTCTGTCTGTCTGTCTGTCTGTCTGTTCGGTAAAAATTGTAGCCAAACGGCTAAACCTAGAAAGTTGAAATTTGGCATGCTTATACAACTCGTTGACCCGCACATAGGAAAAATACCAAAACATCTAAAAAACATACCCCCCCTAAAAATATAAACAAATATGTGCTCATCGAAAAAATATATATTTTTTTAAAATTCTGAGCAGGGTATCAAATGAAAGCCCTTAGTATGTGGATTAACGATCAAAATTTTATTTTTGCAAAATAAATTATTTAGACATTATTTCTGCCAAAATTGTTCAAAAAAAATTTTGTCCCACACCCTGTAGCCCAGATGGTTTAAACTAAAAATCTGAAAAAATTTTAAGTAATTTACATTTATGTGAACCGGAATAGTTCAACAGGAATTTTTGATCAGATTATGTTTCCGGAAAATAACGCATTTTTTGTGTTTTTTGCGTAACCATGTAAACTATTTAATGATATTATGTAGCACAGTAGACAGAGCGCTTCGATGGTGTAATGGTTACTATACAAGCGTTCTAATCTGCAAACTCGAGTTCAAATCGGCCGCGAGGCAATTCATTTTTTCTGTTTTTTTTTTTGCATTTTTATTTTGTTTAAATTACTTTTTCAATATTCTAGTTATATTTGGGCAAATATTGCATTTAATTTTTAAAAGCGTAAATTTAATAACCAGTGCAAATTGTTGAAATTGATTACTATTGGACTTACAACCAAGTAACTTAAAATATAACGTAACTATAAATATATAATACCATGGATACAAGTTAAAAAAAAATGAAATATATAAAATATATGTTATGTCATGTGTTATAATGTCTGTATCATATTAGTGCCTAAATATGCTAAATACTGCTATACTGCTATTTATATTCCTACAAATAGACGAAAACAGAAGGGCGGAGCTTATGACTAAAACAACCAATGGAAGCCATAGGCGCAATTTTCAAAATCTTATTAAACCTTGTTATATAAAAAAAATACTGCACATATTTAGAAACCTACATAATGGTATTAGGCATTCGAATTAAAATTAACAAAAAAAATATTTTTTAACATAAAATTGGTTTTGGCATCCCAAATAATCATCATTCACTTACTAAATACCTGCAAAACCCTGAAATGTGTGAAAATTCACACTTCACATCAATTTTTTATGTTGTATATTTACAATACATTTATAATATTATCATAGTATTTGTTCACATGGATACATGAAAGTCTGTACACACCACAAGTCACTAAAATCATCAGATCTAGTTAGGTATTACAAAATGAAACACAACATATAAAATTATATGTATATATAAGTTATAGCCTGTTTCTTTGGTTTTAAGCGGAACTAGATTTTGAATTCTAGTAACTGTTAACGTTTAATTGAAGCCTTTGATCATTTTGTTTAGCAAAACCCAACTTCAAACATTAAAAAATTAGCTTGTGATAACTTTAAAAAAATAATATATTCCATTTGGTCCGTTAAAGGTTTGAAATAGCTTATACTTAAATACATTTTGTTGTTGCGGTATTTTTCATAAAAGATAAAATAATTTTCATTATGTTATCTTGTTTCTATTTGCCCACTTATCCATGTATCATTTAATTAACTAATTACAGCCTTAGATAACTATTCACTTTTAAATTTTATTAGCAAAATAAAAATATTTGTAAATATTAAAAAATACATAAAAAACAGCATACATTAAATTATATTTTCAATAATGGTATTAAATTATTAAATGAACTGCTTCGGGAAATTAAAAATAATTCTTTCTTAAATCAATTTAAATCTCAATGCAAATAACGATTTAACTTTAGGTTTTTCTTTTACAGTTACTTTTAAGGGAACAATCTTTCAATGTATATTTATGTAATTGGTAATCCTAAAACTTTGTAAAATATTATTATTGTTTAAAATAATATTGTTTTTCTTAATTACGTGTTATTTTTACTATAAATGTGAGGTGAAACGCTTATAATGTGTATTACGAAATACTCCTAGGACTGGCTCTGACGTCACGGGTCACATGACGTTGTGTAGGTCATGTCCATATGAGACAACCTCTAGAATCTATTAGCCTTGAGGTGAAACACTTATAATGTGTATTACGAAATACTCCTAGGACTGGCTCTGACGTCACGGGTCACATGACGTTGCGTAGGTCATGTCCATATGAGACAACCTCTAGAATCTATTAGCCTTGAGTTCGACCATGCAGTTTGCTAAATAAATGCCGGGCCACTTTTGGAAGATATACGGTACTTAAAGAAGAAGTCATGTTTTTGCTTTTATTTTAAATGGAAAACTTAGTTTTCCTAACAAAATAAAATTTAGCAAAGAAACATCAACATATTTATTCATGAAGAATGTGAATATAAGCAAATCTGCATAATCTCGTATGTATGTGAAATGAACTGTAAGTCGTCAAACAAAACCGATTCGCTTGACAAGACGCGAAACACAAAAATAAACAAAGACACAATTGATGATCTGATATTGGCCAAAAGCCAATATTTTTTAAATTAACTTGAAAGACCAATGCGTTTCTTTTTTGGTATAATTTTTGAATTGAATGATTCACAAAAAATATATCTTGATACATCTAAATTTATATATCTAGTCATAAGGCAGAAATAAATAAATTAGTGAATTCAAGTCATTTTAGAGAAGTGTCTAGACTGAATCAGTGCTGTTTATATAGAATGATATCATTTTGCTTTTCTAGAAATCAATGCAAGTTAGGTCACAGTATTCTATTAAAAACAAGAGATCCTCAATATGCGTTGTGCTTATCTATTTTCTATATCAGGGGTCTCCAAACTTTTCAGAAGCTGGCCACATCAAAATTTCTTAGAAAAATGGCGGGCCGGACAACTTGAATTCAGCTGGGCTCTTGGTGCTTTATTTTAAAAATAAGCATAATAATAATGGGAATATTATTAATAGAAATAATAATAAAAATCAGATATTATTCAGTTATTGTTATATATTTTATTTTGCGATTTTCTGATTATTTTAAATTTCTGTTTTAATTTGAATAAACTTTTTAAAAAATGTCCACGGGCCGGATAGTTTCTTCTTGTGAGCCGGAAATATCCCGCGGGCCGTAGTTTGGTGACCCCTATTTTATTAATATAGAACTGGGAGTTAGAACATATTCTCTGTTAATGAAAAAGTACTTTTTGATATACAGAAATGGAAAACCTAGCTTTTCAATTTAAGACTAAATGGAAACGGGATCCAGAAAAAAATATAATTAGGTCAAATCCTTGGATTGAGGAGAAGAAGATAAAGGTAATTATTAATATTATCAATAGCTCAGTAAAGAAGATAAAAATTAAGACATAAAATTTTAGTACTAGGTACAAAAATTTGTTTTGCAATTTTATTAATGTTCCATAAAGAATAGAAATTCAAAGTGTTCAGCGGCAATTAAATTTTAAAATTACCGTAGAACCGTATAATTAAAGCAATTTGTTACCAACCACATAAATAGAAGTTCAATGTTTCCGAAAAGTAGAATGTTATTTAAATAAATGTATATTACCAGCTACTTCGCTACTGAAAAAATAAAAAGTTGTAGCTGGCTTAAACCAGGTTCATGGAATGGGTTCAAAACTGAATTGCTACTAGTGGGTCCTTCCCGGGATTTCTTTATAATTTCTTATTCAAAATTATTTGTTTTTTATAATCCCGATTCCCGAGATTCACGTTTTAAATCCCGAGTATTTCCAGGGCCGTCCTAAGACATATGGCGCCCGAGGGCTACTAAAAATAATGCACCCCGCTTCGTAAGAAAATACATAACCAGAGTCGTAGCAATGTTTTTGGCGCCCTTGGCAAAAAGAAATAATTTAAAAGATTAAGCAAAAAAAATGTCCCCACCTCCGTAATGACACCCCTAAAAAGCTTACGTCCCAGGGCTATAGCCCATTTAGCCCTGTGGTTAGGGCGGCCCTGAGCATTTCAAGTAAAGAGCAAAAAAAGAACTATTATCTACCTCGCCCTCTTATTCAATATTTGGCGTCCGGGTGCGATTCATCCCCAGGTTGGCATGCTACTGCCGATAAGGTACCTACTGATAATCTAAATATAAATAATTAGGAACGAAATATTAACAATATAAATGCGAAAATATATTCGTTTACATCGAATTTTATAGTCGTAAATTCAAACATAAGTTAAAAATGCAGGGTGCTAAGAAATATGTAAAATCTGGTCCAGGTCGGTCAAAAGACCGAAAAGAGACATTCGTTATTATATATAAGACTAGTGCACCCGTTGCCAACTGTGTTGGCAAACACATCATTACCTTAATGTGCAACTTGCTCAACACCTCAGACTTCTTTCTCTAGCCATACACCTTACTTCATCCAATTCAAACTGAATCAACTCTTCGCCTATTATTAAAAACTGGACAAATAATGAGTATTATTCCGAATTATTAATTAATTAACTTTTTAATATGGGAAAACAATTAATTTTCACTCAGTGCATTATATTTTTAATGTTAAAACTAAAAATGATTTGAGACGTTAAATTTAAAATATATTTATTAAAAGAAATTTTCCAATTTCTTATATAATATAAAAATAAGCACACGGAAAAAACGCAAACGGATTAATAAGCACACGGTAAAAAGGGCACATGAAAAAATACACACACGGAAAAAAACGCACACGGAAAAATACACACACCAAAAAAGGCGTACTTACACTATATCTCAAATCAGTTTGAAATAAATCGTGAGAAACTATTACACAGTAAAATTGAATTGTTTGCCCGCTTTAATATAATGCGTTCACATTTGTAAGGTCAAACCAGATCTGGTTATTTTGGTTACTTTTATAGTGTAATACTGACTTTTAAATGTAAATTTGTCATTTCAAAATATTTTTTACGCTGTAAAACCTACTTCAGATTTGTCGGTTATGATCATTATAACTAAAATATCATTTATCTTTATGACATATGTCAAATGGAATTTTAAAGGGCATATCACACTAGAACGCTATCCAAGTTTTATTTTGTAAGTCTTATTCAAGGATTCAAGTCTTCACTTCTTCAGCTATCACACGCGAAACAGGGAAAAGTAACTTGCGTCTGCGTGCATAACGTTAACAATACATCTATCTCACTTGATCTAACTGAGAAGCAGAGGCCGCGCAGGCGCATTTGACGACTTGGATTTCGTCTGTCTTCTAGAGACAGGGGAAATATATCTCGATGTATTTGCTCAGACTTAAAAACCTAGGTTTTTTGTCATGCTATCACACACACAAGACTTCGATTCGAATGCAAAGACTTTAATTTTCCAAGTTTAAACTTTAATAATAACTCTAGTGTGATAAGGCCTTAAGAAAGTGACAATTTTTACCATGTTTTAATACCAACCTGACAAACAATTTCAAGGTGCAAACTATTTAATGTATCAATTAGTAATATTTCGAACCAATTTTAAATTTACACAAATAAGTTGTCACCTAGTGGCGCTGATATGAATGACCAAACTCGGCAGGTAATTTTTGGAAAAAATTATTAATTTTTACCAAAGCGTGTTTTACTCACTGCATTATGTTTACATATTTGAAGATTTAAAACGTTAGATAATTTAAAACGTGAATCGTAGAAATAAAAAAATAACAAATCATTGCAAAAATAATAATACAGAAAAGAAAGTCACATTTTTCTTACATACTTTCATCAAAACCAAATATTTTTTAAAATAATTATTTTTCTGCTACTAATAATTTTAATTTATATTATTTTTGTGTAAACATATCAATTAACAACTATTATTATCACGCGTTATATGTCAATATACACTTCGGTGAGCTTCGGAATATTTCGTTACATTTCGGAATTTCGCTTCAAATTTATTTTTGACGTCATAGCACGCACCCACGAAGGGTCACAAGTTCCATTATATAACTTACATTTAATTATTTAAATGGCATTAGAACAGTGTTTCTCAACCTTTTCTTGCATGGGACTAAATATTGCCTGCGGCCCCCCTATATATATATGTGTATATATATAGGCTTACCATAATTATGAAACTCTAAACCGGGACAAGAACTGGAGCTAGGGCAAAGGAAAAAATTTAACCACAAAAAATTGTTTTCTTATTAAGTCTTACAAAAGAAATATGCAGATGGTCTACTGCAGCAGAAAGTTAATTATTTTATTTATTGTACCAGTACGACAAATATTTTTAAGAGCAGGTCCTAACTTATAAATTGTTGTTGCTATACCAATATAATTCAATATTCATTTAGTCAATAATCGGGATTTATGAAAATGATTTAAAAAATAGTTTTGTTTCTCTAGTTATACATAACAATAACTTACATTATAAAATTAACAAAAATTTCTACAAATACCTTTCCAGTCGCTCCAATTTTGGTCTGCATGGAGTCCAAACACTAAAGTCCACACTATAACACACATTTCAAGTATTTTCTGCACTTTTATCACTTAAAAATAACTAAAAACGTCAGAAAAAAATGAAGACGCCACTTGCAAAAATCACGTATGACTACATATCAAGATGGTTAATCATGATAAAGCTCATTAAGGAATATGGTCATTAACAATTAATACATAAGGAACAGAATTGCTTAAAATAATTCTTTATGAGAATAAACACATATATTAATATTTTATCAATAGTATACAGGTTGAAATTGAACAACCGGGCCCAATACACTATTTTTTTTATTATTGAAGATGAGGTATAACGTAAAATTTGGAAGTTACTTTGTACTACCTGATCTAAAATATATGACAAAGATATGACATTTTTTTAATGGTATAATTTGCATTATTTGTAAAAATTGTGAATTAAAAAAAACAACTCAAAAACGGTTTGAGACAGCGACCTTTGGTTAAATTTTTTGAATTCTCCGTAGTTTATTTAATCTAGAAATAATTTGGGGCCTGCATCGTTTAATGTGTTTTGAGATTATGACAAATATTTTTAATGGCATAATTTACATTATTTGTGAAAATTGTGAATTAAAAAAAAAATTACAACTCAGATAACGATTAGAAAAAATGACCTGAGGTTAGAATTTTTGGATTCCTCGTAGTTTATTTAGAATAAAAAAAAAAAAAATTTGAAGCTTAATTCGTTTAGCGTATTTTAAAATTATGACGTGATGAATTTTAATATGGCGCGATTTATAAAAATTTTAATCTGCATGGACGCATCTGAGAAATGAACGACCTGCGGTTGAAATTTTTAAAATTTTGAGGTCCTAATTGACTAACCATAATTTGAAAAAAAAAAAAAATTTAATTTTTTGAAAATGATTGACCGATAAATCTTCGGTTTGAATTTTTAAAGTCCAACTAGATTGTTTAAGCTAAAAAACATGAGCTTAAACCAATAAACCAATTATTAAGTTTTGTATGGACAGTAACCCAAAATCCTTCAAAATGGCCAAAAATCAATAAAATCGTAAGGGGTAGACCTTGAAAAAATCGTGAATTTTAAGTAAAACATTTTTGTCTTCGATTTTATGGAAAATTGGTATAAATATGTATTTTTGGTCATAGATCAACTAAATTTGGTCCATTTTGAAGTTTGGGCAAATTTTTTGGAATTATTGGCAAAAACTGACCCAAGTCAGCTCTAACTCAAAAACTAGGAAAGCATTAATGTTTTAAATATTTTTTTCATAATCTTTACCGCAAAATTAGCTTAAAACAATATTTTGGCTAAAAACGGAGTCAAAAATTTTTTGCCCAAAGTTTCAAAATTTTAGTAGAAAAAAAAATTTGAATTTGTTGGTAAATTGGTATACTTTTTTTAGCCTTAGATCACAAATATATGACAATTGCAGCAAAAAAAAAAACAGTCCACAATA
Source organism: Liopterus haemorrhoidalis (assembly GCA_963971575.1). NCBI lineage: Eukaryota > Metazoa > Arthropoda > Insecta > Coleoptera > Dytiscidae > Liopterus > Liopterus haemorrhoidalis. Next base: position 15,436,737 of record OZ020612.1, on the reverse strand, counting down.
ATGCTCAGAGCCGATGAAATGTTAGCCTGGCTTCATTTTTTAATATCTTTATATACTTATACTTACTTCTTATCTATATCAGCATTCCCAAACTGTGCGCAGCGGAAATATTCCTCCAAGTACGTTAGACCAATGTTTTGACTTGGGGCGCCGGGAACCGAAAAGTTTGGGAACCACTGTTGTAGGGTATATATTTGAAGATAACAGACCAGTGACGTCATCGTACATGCGCCAATTAGTAACGTAAAAAAATAGGAACGGCATGGTTAAACATGCACAATTACTATTCAGTACAGGTTTTCTGTAGTTCTCCTAACAACTTTTTGTACTGTAGTAAAATAATTTATTTGTTGCCTTTCGGCTTAAAATCTACATAAATTGTAACATATATTATTGTGTTAATTATTATTTTTTCTGGCCTTCAGCACTGCTCTCATCCAATCCTCTCCTTTTCCGTAGTCTCCCAGAAGTTGTAAAGGACCCCTGCTTTCTAACTCCAGTCCTTCACAGCATCGCAGATGAGTAAGAGTCTCTATCTCTGTACCGCAAGTCCTGCAAAGCTGCTCCTCCTCCTTCGTCCAGAAACAGTTTGCCCTCTCTTCATTTCCGCATCTAAATCTCGCAATAATCTTTTGCTGTTTGTTGGGCTCTGCCAGGTACCTTGGAACTTCTGTACATGCAATGTATTGGTAGAGCTGATTGTATCGGGACTTGGTTATTCTACTCCATTGCTCTTGTTTCTGCACATCTTTATCTCATTCCGTCACCATTAGCACTGTTTCTAGCCCAGCTCTTTTTCTCCCTTCGATATCTTCCTATGATGTGCCATTTCTTGCTAGGAATTCATTTTTCTTCGTTGTCCATTTTGTTATATTAGTTTCTTTTTCCTTCCAGCACTCTTTAAAAAGTTTTCTGTGATCGCAGAGAAAATATTGCGATCACTTTTTGTACTGCAGTAAGTGCATAACTAGCATTTCAGTCTTTGAACGATAGATAACATTTAGTGGTTAAGGAGCTTACCGTCGACATTGAACTGAAAATTAAAAAACGAACAAAAAAGATACTTTTATAAGAAGTAAAAATAAGTTTCAGAAAAACAAAGAACCAACTTTAAATTTCAATGCATGTTGTTCTTATTTTGTCTGGTTTAAACGTTTGCACAACTTCGTTCAGTGAATTAAATATTAATTAAATTGGTCTAGGACAAAGCAATAAGACGGTGAATGTCTCAAGTCTTTTCTAGTGACAATATTATTCTAGAAAAGTAGGAGACAGATGTATTAAAAAGGCATTTTTCTCAATATTTCCAAGTTATTGACTGCAACATTGCAAATTAAAATCTTTTATTGCACCATAAAATTTACATATACCTACTTGTTACTATAGTTATTTTATATGTGGGTAGCATGTGTAAAATTGTAGATATAAAATAGTAGTAGAATATTGCAAATCAATAGCCAACAGTAGTTTACACACTTTTATATAAAATCTTGTCACAAAATAGTATTAAGTGAAACCTTGATTGTTTGACAAACAAAATGTTAACTTAGGTTTATTTAGGGCTAACAAGGAATATATTTGGCGTACAATTAGTTAGTCCACTTCTAATTTTCGATACCTAATTGGAATAAAATCTGTTAAGTACTTTACATCAAGATACCAACAGGTCCACATATCGATATACCAACAGATTTACAGACCAAGAGAACATCAAATCGACTGAATAACAGACGAATAGAGCGACCAACTGACGGAAATCTATCAAATATATAATGCAAAATATATAATGCAAAATATATAATGCAAAAGATACTCACACCGATCTTAACAGATATCTTGTTTATTATTGCCTTAACGCTGCATGCAGCGCTATTCAATTCCGTGACTAAAACCACTGCAGAATTAATATCGTTCAACATTAGTCAAATTATTATTCAAGTTGTGCAAAACTGGGTTATTTGAAGTCAAAGGTCTATGTCAACAAGCCCACAACCACCTGTGCATTACAGGAGGAAATTAAACGCTGCATCAACGAAATTCAGCCACATTTATGCAAAATGGTCATGGAAAATTTTGACAAGAGTGCGTATGTGCCAGCAAAGCCGTGGAGGCCATTTGCCCGATGTGTTATTCCATAAATAACCCTATCCTATGCCGACCGGCGTAGCGTACAGAGCTTCTGCGTTGCGAAGGTCTCGGGTTCGAATCCCGTTCAGGCATGGAAATTTTCTCAAATAATAACTGTCCTGGCTAATTGCCACAGCAGCAAAGGACATTAAATTAAAAAAAAAAAAAACTATCCTCTGTAGTTTATGATTCAATAAAAAAATAACAATCTAAAGACTAAAAACTGTATTTTCTATTTAATTTAATGTTGCGTTAATCTTGGGACACCCATTATAAAGAGCACTTAGTCCCGCGGATCCCCTGAATATTATCGCGGAACACACTTTAGGAATCTCTGCTGTAGCCTGTAGACCAACAGAATAAGACACAAGATGATCAACCAAGTAAAGTTCCAAATCCACTGTGCGTGTGTATGTGCGTGCGTATATGTGTGTGTGCGTGTATGCATATGTGCGTGTGTGTGCGTGCCTGTGTGTGCTTGAGCGTGCGCGCGAGAAAGAGACACACAGCCAAATAAACTGATATATAGATATCCCAACACATCGACACCGATTTCTCGATTTCTGATGAAAAGAATGGCAAACCAGTAGATCGAACGGAAATGGCCCAACGAATAGAAATCCAAAAACAATACAATAATTTGTGTTATTAGCCACACGTGCACGGAAGTCTAAAAACACTTTTTGAATTAACATGACAAAAATATTTATATTATAAATGCTACCTTCGTTTTTTGTGCATTTGAATCATTATGCATTATTTTATATAACAGACTGTCAGTTTAATGTCTAAAAAATTAATAAAAATACACTTTAGGAATCACAGACCCGTGATAAATTTTTGTTAAAAAAATATACTTACAACTATGTATATGTTCAATGACATAATAATTAGTCTTAGTTAACTTTGATTACAGATAAATAAATGACCTCACGCCATCTCCACATTATTCAGGTTAATGAATCTTGTAGCTGACATTTGAGGTTTATTGTACAATTTCAAAACTGCTTGGCTAATTTAATAATTCCAGTAGCTAATATTCCCGGAAATATAAGTTATTTGATACTTCTAGTGCATATGTCCTAATTTTCCTTATGTGTCTGTCTGTCTGCACGGTAGAGATTAGGATTGTACATCGAAGGCAAAACATCGATGTTTAACATCGGTGCTTACTATCGATGTTGAAAAAACATCTAAGGAAAAACATCGATGTATCGGAAACATCGATGTTTTATTAATATTAAAAAAAGCTATTTATTTATATTATATAGGTTTTATTTAATAATGTAAAGATAAAATACGAAAAAAGTAATATATAATACACAAAAAGCTTTTATTAGATTTTGAAATAGAAATATTTCTTTTTAATAGTAATTAATTTCACATTAATATTATTATACCCAATATAATAATCCTAATTTGTACCTCCAGTCTATTCCAAACGATTAGGCGGAACTAACCGCAATTTTCATTTTTGTAATTTCTCATTAGATATTTTTTTATATATTGAAGTTGACTTTTCCTGAACAAAATGATCAAAAGCTTCAACCAATCGGTAAAAGGAACTAGAATTGAAAATCTAGTTCCGCCTAAACCAAAGGAACAGACACTACTATTTTTACATTTCTAAAATGAAATATTGGATTTTATTACAATACTAATATAGTAATATTAATGTTAATTTTATATTATTTAACATAAAAATAACACTGTCATACACAATTATTTTTATACTTTTTTAAGTTAAAATAAAGTCTGTTCCTTTGGTTTAGGCGGAACTAGATTTTCAATTCTAGTTACTTTTACCGATTAATTGAAGCTTTTGATCATTTTGTTCAGGAAAAGCCAACTTCAATATATAAAATATAGCTAATGACAACTTACAAAAATCCAGGGATTGGAGGAATAACAACTGGGAAAGTGTCAACAAGACTCAAAAAGAAAAAGTGTGTTGGCGTAGTTGGTCGTTCGCATTGTTTGCAAAAATTAGAAGTTTCTTCTTATTTTTTCGTATTCTGCTAACTGCTGAGAAGAATAAGAACTAACACTATTAGTATTGTTATATCACAATAGATGGCGCTTATATTTTGTGTACTAATTTTAATAAAAATTAAATTTTTAAGATTCCAGCGCCTCTAGCGGTAGTTTCCGAATTTCAAAGTTTAAACATCGACATCGGTAGTAGACATCGATGTTTTATCGATACTATCGCCAGCTGCTTATCGATGGTAAATACATCGATGTTTGTAAAACAAACATCGATGTTTTCGATACATCGATTTTTTTTCCCCATCCTTAGTAGAGATTGTGACCACACGGCTGAACATAAAAAGCTAATATTTGACATGCTTGTACAACTATTGGTCCAACATATAGAAAAAATATAGCGAGTTCAAAATTCACATCGGGAGCTAAATATAAACAAATATGTTTAAGAGTTGCCGTGTCCCCGTGGTAAGACGGTTGCCTACGGAGCATAGGGACGCGGGCTCGATACCTCCCACCTCTTTCGGATTTTTATCTTCCGGTATTGTGCAGACAGGTCTGGGGTCGACTCAGCTTCAAGTATTTAATACTTATAAATGAGTACTTGCTCATAAAGACACAATACGACCGGTCGAAACGTTACATTGACCACGAAGCTTTCATATCTATGACCGGCGATCTAAAACTTCTCTGCCCCTTATACGGCTATCTATGGTCTATTTCAAAGTAGAAAAAAGTAGATAGCGCTGCGAACCGAGTACGATTTACACTGGACAAATACAGTATAGCGGGAAATTTAAAATAAGTTACAACTAGGCCATGGGCGTAGTAATTGGGTTAGCAAGTGATTTTTGTTTTAATATGAAAATGGTTAATAGGATATTGAAATAAACAAGTTTTGACATAAATTCAGTTTAATGGGAAATTTGAAAAATTTAAAAAATGATATACTACATATTACAAGAGAGATTTGCTAAAAGTGTTTAAATAAAGCAATAAAACAAACAATATATCTTCAGAGCTAAAGTTTCTTATTTAAATAATTGTAAATAAAAATTTAAAAAATATGTATATATGAAGGTCTAAAAATTATATCAATAAATTCTTCTTTGGGCACAATCAGCTGGGCTGTCTTTTGGCCTCACATTAGTCCTCTCTCTTGATCTCTTAATTGTCAAAAAATATTTATATGTCAGATAACCTAAAAAATATATAACTGCGTAAAAACAAATTACATGGAGAATGTTCTCCATAAAATCTACGCTAAGAATATAAATAAAAGTCTAAATATGTAAATAATAACAAAATATATAAAAAAAGTTAAATAATATATATTTTCAATGTACGACACTGAACATCTGTCAACTTGGACTAAAAACAATATTTTACCAGTGTAATAGGGATGACGATCTAAACCAATCCGACGCAAGGACAAACAGCTCCTATCTTTTTACACACATTTTTCTAATTTGAAATAGACCATAGGCGTTGGGAACTTATTATTTTTATTTATTTTATTTAAATATGTATTTACTGAAAAAATAAATATATTTTTTTAAATATTTGACTAGGATTTCAAATGAAACCCCTGAAAGCGTGGAAAAATAAACCAAATTTCATTTTTCAAAAATCAATTTTCTTTATAGGATTCCCTGACAGGACTGTAAGTATACATAACCCACATGCTGCCATGTGGTGTATCGTCGATGTCCAACTACAAACATTTGTTAATTTGTACTCATATGTCAAGATGAACTCCTAAACTGTATAATTTTATTAACCACACAATCAATTGGTTTAGATTTGTGATTTTAATGTCGTTTTTAATGAATTTTAAGACCTGATGATGCTGGCTAATAAAACAGCGAAACTAGTAGCCCATGCCACCGAATAGTTTTTATTTCATCCTACGTCTGGCCATCGATGTTAATTAAAAGTTAACCCATTAACTTATTTGTATATACCTGTTTGATATATGTAAAGTAAAATCCCTCTAACTTTGCAAAAATTTATAATACTCACAATTATAACATCCGGAGTAAATGCAATCTAAGTGTTGCATGGACTCATCACTATGGTAATGACATGAAGATGACATGTTGCATGGACTCATCACTATGGTAATGACATGAAGATGACACAGTCACATTATCACCATGGTACGAGACTTCGATGACATTACTGTTTTTGTTTTCCTTTTTAGTGAAGAGTCAACCGTGAATGTGAGAAATTTAAGTTGAGGTCAATTACGGAGGATCAATTCAAATGTCTAATTTTTGTGTCCGGCTTATCTGACCTGTCCGATGATGAGATTAGAACTCATATCCTTTTAAAAATGGAAAAAGATCCTAAAATTACTCTTAAAGAAATATCAGAAGAATGTCGAAAATTCTCTAGGATAAAACAAGATAATTCCCTCATAGAACAAAAGGATCAAACATGCGTTAATAAAATTAAATTTGACAACAAACGAGGCAATCAATATTATAAACAAAAGTCATCCGATTACACATCTAACATGCCGCCCTATCCTTGTTGGAAATGTGGCGCAATGCATTTCGTAAGTCACTGCAGCTACAACAATCACACATGTAAATTGTGCCATAAGACAGGACACAAGGAAAGTTATTGCAGCTCTCGAGATAATTACAAGCGAAGTAATTACATGCGTAATAACCCCACTCAATCAAACATAATATTTTCAGTTTCAAATATAAAATTGCAAGGCAAAAGAAAATATATTAACATTAAAATAAACAATCACCCTTGTCAATTACAAATCGATACAGCCTCAGATATCACCATTATCTCTAGAAACTTATGGAATCAAATTGGGAAACCTATCTATAAGAAAACTGAACATTTGGCTAAAAATGCATCCGGTGAGCCTTTAAATTTAATCGGAGAGTTAAATTGCAAATATTCATTCAATAACATAACAAAACAAGGCACTTGTTATTTAGTAAACAGACCTGGTACAGATCTTTTGGGTATAGATTGGATAGAAGAGCTTGGTTTATGGAACATCCCAATAAACAATATATGCAATAATATAGTTTCCAGTAAAATTTTTGATAGGAATACAAAGAATATTCAGTTTAACGAAAATGATTTTCTAAAAGAACTGCGCCAAAAATTTCCGCATGCTTGTAATGATACGCTTGGCTTAGGAAAATGTACATTCATGAAAGCTTCCTTACAACTCAAGGAGAAATCGAAACCGGTATTTTGCCCTAAACGCCCAGTTCCTTACTCAGTACTAGATACCGTTGAAAAAGAATTAGATAGGCTAGAAAACCTAGGTGTCATCACAAAAACAAACTATTCAGAGTGGGCTGCGCCAATAGTTGTTGTTAAAAAATCAAACGGTTCAATACGCATATGCGCTGATTTTTCTACAGGTTTAAATAATGCGCTTGAACTTCACGCACATCCCCTTCCGTTACCAGATGATATATTCACAACGTTAAATGGGGGGCAATACTTTTCAAAAATTGATCTGGCGGATGCTTATTTACAAATCGAGGTTGACGATGAATCAAAAAAACTTTTAGCGATAAACACACACAAAGGATTATTCGTTTATAATCGACTTCCTTTTGGAGTTAAATCAGCACCAGGTATATTCCAATTACTAATGGATACTATGCTAGCAGATTTACCAGGCGTAACGGCATATCTTGACGACATACTAATAGTCAGTTCAACAAAACAGGATCACTTTGACCAGATAAATAAAGTGTTACAACGTATCGATGAATGCGGGCTTAAGGTTCGTTTAAATAAATGCAACTTTTTTATGCCAGAAATCAAATATTTAGGCTTCATAATAGACAAAAACGGACGCCGACCTGATCCAGACAAAATTGAGGCTATCAAAAACATGCCATCACCAACCGACATACCTTCCCTGCGATCATTCCTTGGCATGATAAATCATTACGGGCAATTCGTTCTAGAAATGCATAAACTTCGTGCACCGTTAGATTCACTTCTGAAGAAAAATAATAAATGGGTTTGGTCAGATAATTGTCGCATCGCTTTCCAGAAATGTAAAGATGTTCTCACTTCAGATCTTCTTCTGACACATTATAACCCACAGAGGCAAATCATCGTAGCTGCTGACGCATGCAATACTGGAATAGGTGCAGTCATATCACATAAATTTGAAGATGGTTCTGAAAAAGCAGTCATGCATGCATCACGCACTTTAACAGCCACTCAGAGAAATTACAGCCAGATAGAGAAGGAAGCCCTAGCATTAATTTTTGCAGTTCAGAAATTTCACCGCATGTTACATGGCAGAAAATTTAAATTACTAACAGACCACAAACCGTTATTATCAATATTTGGATCCAAAAAGGGAATTCCAGTTTACACAGCAAATCGCCTCCGATGGGCTCTTATTTTGCAATCCTACGACTTTGAAATAGAATACAGAAATACTTCAAAATTCGGACAAGCTGACGCTTTGTCAAGACTAATATCTAATAAGACAAATACATCAGAAGACTGTATTATTGCATCGGTTAAAATAGAAGAAGAAGTTCAACGTATATATTCCGATTCCATACGAGGATTGCCGGTTACTGCTAACATGATTAAAGAAGCAACAAGACAAGATCCACTCATACAGCAAGTATTTACGTTCATGCGAACAAATTGGCCAACTAAATTTGAAAACCCACAACTAAGAACATTCTTCGACAGGAAATTATCACTTTCGTGTGTAAATGGATGTCTCATGGTCCAAGACAGAATTGTAATTCCTCAAGGTATTCGAACACCAATATTAAAACAATTTCACTCAGGGCATCCTGGCATAACTAAAATGAAGTCTTTAGTACGAAGCTACGTTTATTGGCCTGGGCTTGACAAACATATTGAAGAATTAGTACAAAACTGTGCCAAGTGTGCATCCGTTGCTAAAATGCCAATAAAAACGAATTTGGCATCATGGCCTATCTCCAGCAAACCTTGGCAGAGAGTACATATAGATTTTATAGGACCATTTGAAGGATACAATTATCTTATCGCAGTTGATTCTTATTCAAAATGGCCCGAAATATTCATCATGAAAAATATCACTACAAATGCAACCATAGAGAAACTGGAAGAGATCTTCTGCAGATTTGGAATGCCTGAAGTTTTAGTTTCAGACAATGGCTCCCAATTCACGTCCGCAAATTTTTCACAATTCTGCGAACACAACGGAATTAAACATATTCGTACACCACCATATCATCCACAATCTAACGGCCAGGCAGAAAGGTTTGTGGACACTTTTAAACGAGCAATATTAAAATTAAAGGGGGAAGGAAGCATAAATGAAAACATTCAAAAATTTCTACTCATGTATCGCATCACACCAAATATAAACATATCAGGAAATCTAAGCCCAGCCGAAGCAATTATGAATAGGAAAATAAGAACGTCATTAGACTTGATTCGTCCTGTTGGAAAACAGATTCCCATTACTATTAATAAAAAAATGGAAGAAAATTTCAATAGACAATATGGTACACGAGATCGTTATTTTTATCCTGGCGAACCTGTTTTCATACGAAAATATGAAAGAAATGGAAAAAGTTCTTGGGAACCAGCTGTTATATCACAGAAGATAGGGAAAGTTTTGTACAAGGTACTTGAAAATGGGAAGCTGAAGACGTGTCATACTAATCAAATTCTAAAAAGAAGATACGATCTGAACAAATATGATAAACCAACTAAAAGTCTGAGGTCATTCTACGATACATTCAATATGCCCATGCCAATGGAAAAACAAGAATCTTTACAAATTATACCCTCCAATATAATGTCGGAAGACCACGCAGATAATAACGAAAATGAATCTGCAGAAGACCTTAGAACTGAAATAGGTTCCGAAGAAGACGTAACTCACCCAAGAGTTGAAGTTGGATTCGAAGAAAACTTAAGCACAAATAATGAATATTCCCAAGAAACGGAACTACGGCGATCTACAAGAATACGTTCGAAATCTAAACGATTAATATTATGTCCATCTAGTAACACATACACAAACTAATATTTTATTTCGAGTTTTCAGTTTTTTCTCATTTTTGGGAAGGAAGGTGTTGCATGGACTCATCACTATGGTAATGACATGAAGATGACATATTGCATGGACTCATCACTATGGTAATGACATGAAGATGACACAGTCACATTATCACCATGGTACGAGACTTCGATGACATTACTGTTTTTGTTTTCCTTTTTAGTTTTGTACTTGTCATATTAATTATTAAAAAAAACTATTTAATAATTCAATACTTGTGTTTATATATATTACACGATATAACACTAAGGCTACCAAAACTAAGATTAAGTAAATCTAAACATGGTACGTATCTAGCCGCAATCATTTACAATCATTTACCTGAGGAGATAAGAGTTTTAAACATAAAGAGCTTTAAACTTAGAATGAAATTCATACTGACGGAAAACTGTTTATATAATGTAAGTGAATTTTAGACTAGCGACTTTTCAAAATAAATTAATTGTTAACTAACCTCATTTTAATATATTGTAATATCATTGTAATCTTTTTCTATTGTAATTTTATCTAAATTGACATGTATGTAATTTTTGACTTGTGTAAACATTTTTTCATAATGTACATAACACCAATAAATTATTATTATTATTTTGGGGTTTGTCAGGTCTTGACAAGCGTCCACTAATCTCAAACTTCAGCAACCTTTTGAGCCGCGTCATACTAGAGACTAGTGGAGCTAAATACACACGACTGCATCCCAAACCCTGGCGATATGCAGCCGCGGAAATTACGCCAGATCCAGTGCCCGCACAATGCGGAGCGACCCGAGCAGCACTGCTTTCTGCATCCTGCAGATCAAAGAGTTGGCAGAAGATCTGCAGACGGGTAATGGACTCGATTTCCCTTCGATAGGAGGCTTTCATGCCACCCAAAAACACCAACTATCAGGACTACAAGCTTAACTTTATACCCGGGATACAGCT